>CM038680.1:560887294-561596868 GCA_021605205.1 Aegilops longissima
GGCCGACCACAACACCTCCAGTCGTCCCACACCACCGGCACCGCGTTCGCCACGCTGTGGCCGCTGTCTCCACCGGCACCGCCTCCCCATTCCAGTTCTCCCTTCGTTCCATGGCGCCGCCGTCGCCGCCATGTTTTCGAAGAGGCCGACGTCGGGAAACGCCGGGGACCAAGCCGAGCCGAGCCTTGCGGGGGCGCCTCCTCTACTATCTCTCCAATCCTGCCGATACTCTCTTCAGCTCCGGCGGCGGCGACGTCGGCTTTGACGGCAGGCGCAGCTGGGGACGGCGGCGGAGGTCTTCGGCAGTGACTTCACAGTACCTCTACTCTGCTCCCCCTCCCTCTCATCTGTCTCCTTCACAGCAGCGTCGGATTGATGCAGATTCAGGTTGCGGCAACTTGAGAACTGAATGATGTCGAGCAAGGTTCAGAGTTCTGACACCTCATTGCGTGACATTCCCTACTAGGGCTTGCAGCGACGAACATTGTTGAGCAACACATAGCCAGATGACCTCTGAATCCTTGACCCTTAATTCCTTACTGACCTACTAGCTTCGTCATTCTCCATTAGCTGATCACCCTCGATATAGCAACATGTCCACTTACACCCTGAACTTCAGAGATTTCACCGCATCAGAAATAAATTTCTTGAGACGAGAAAGAAAAGGAGTTGATGATCTTAATAACTAATAAAATGTGCTTAAACTGAATGCAGCTGGGCATGGCGAGCGCGCTGGAGACGCTGTACGGGCAGTCGTACGGGGCGAAGCAGTACCACATGATGGGCATCTCCCTGCAGCGCTCCTGGTTCATCCTGACTGGCTGCGCCGTGCTCATGCTCCCCATCTTCATCTTCACCGAGCCTCTCCTCGTCTTCATCGGCCAGGACCCCGTGATCAGTGCCGTCGCCGGGACCATCTCGCTCTGGTACATCCCCGTCATGTTCGCGTGCGTTTTCAGCTTCACGCTCCAGATGTACCTGCAGGCGCAGAGCAAGAACATGATCATCACCTACCTCGCGTTTGTCTCCTCGGCGTCCATCTCTTCCTGTCCTGGCTCTTGACCGTTCGGCTGAACCTTGGACTCGCCGGGATCATGACCTCCATGGTCATCGCCATGTGGATTCCTGTGTTTGGGCAGCTCATCTTCGTCTTCTGCGGTGGCTGCCCTCTCACATGGACCGGGTTCTCCTCCGTGGCACTCACGGACCTCGTTCCTGTCCTCAGGCTCTCGCTATCCTCTGGTGTGATGCTCTGGTATGAACAAACCTGAATTTTCACTGTATATGCAGTTTCGGTCCTTATCAGGATTTTGGATGCGTCTACTCTAGCAATAATGCTTGTTTTTTCCTGTTTGCATTTTCAGTTTGGAATTGTGGTACAAAACCATATTGGTGCTCCTAACCGGGTACATGAGGAATGCAGAGGTTGCACTCGACGCTCTTTCAATATGGTAATACACACGTGCTACTTTATATAATTCAGAGTTCACTCTTTCATTGTATATCTTTAGTTTTTCCACACTGGTCATTGCGTACATCATAGTAGATCGCTAACTAGTCACTGGTGCACATATGTCATTTCACTATTTCATATTGTTTGGTTGTCGTGACACATGAGAAACTAATTAAGTAATGTGATTTTCTATCTCTGAAATCTGCAGCCTTAACATCAACGGTTGGGAGATGATGATTTCTATTGGATTTTTGTCTGCAATAGGGTAGCTTCTCGATCTTAGAACTCCCTATTATTCGTGTCATGCTAGTGAATAAGTTTTCAGATTTTTGATGATAATGATTTTGTGTGTTATAGAGTGCGCGTTGCAAATGAGCTCGGAGCTGGAAGTGCAAGAAGGGCCAAGTTCGCCATCATAAATGTCGTCGTCACTTCTTTCTCAATAGGCTTTGTGTTCTTCATGTTTTTCCTTTTCTTCCATGGAAAGCTTTCCTACATATTTACCACCAGTGAAGAGGTAGCTGCCGCAGTTGCAAGCCTGTCGCCTCTTCTAGCCTTCTCCATCTTGTTGAACAGTGTTCAACCAGTGCTATCAGGTTTGCTTTAGCATTTGCTGAATTCTAAATGCACTTACATTATAATTATTCCATTTGCTTAACTTTTTTGAAAAAAAACAAGGCAAAATATTTGCCTTCTATACTATTACGGGAATTCTTTTGGTTTACTGAAATAATAATCCCGTTTGATCACCCTCTAGGTGTTGCTATCGGTGCGGGTTGGCAAAGTATAGTTGCCTATGTTAACATCACAACGTATTACTTGATTGGTATCCCTGTTGGAGCAATCCTTGGTTATGTTTTTGGATATCATGTGAAGGTAAGAACATTATGTATCAGTCAATCAGTTGCATAATAATTATCGTTGTGCCTCTTGGCTCCAATAATTTGTGGTCCTAAATCGATGTCCTTGGTTGTTGCTATAGGGCGTTTGGGTTGGCATGCTGCTCGGAACACTGATCCAAACAATTGTACTTGTGTTCATAACAATTAGGACCGACTGGGATAAACAGGTTATGTTTGTTAATTGTTCGATCATTATATTGTACTCAAACATTGTTAAGTAAAGTCTTCATATGTGTAACTTATTGTGCAGAAGTTCATAAGTATATATTGTGTGTAGAAGGGTGTAGGAGATATACTCAATTATGGTTTCTATTCCTTCTGATTTTTCAGGTAGAGGTTACTCAGGAGAGATTGAAGAGATGGTACATCACGGACGGGGACAAAGGGAAGCCAGATTCAAGGGGAAGTCCATGAGACTAAGAATCTGGCACAAGTAATGAATCGCCATCAGATAGATGAACTTGTATGTTCTGCTTGATCAGAGTTTGTGGCGTTTCAGAGGATAACTACAATTCTTTCAACATGCCAAGAATGAACGGCTGGAACATTAGTAGGCGTAGGCATGTTGAAGATTGTTCCTCAAGATCGCGCAAACGATGACAGTGATTCAGGCTCCATTTTAGAGAAGGAAAAAACATGTTACTCAAGGGACACATGAATGGATCCACCACTGCCTCAGCATGTAAAATATGCCTTGGACTGCTGTGAGCTAGCTGGTGGCACGAGTGTTGTTGCATGTTGAAAGATTTTGGTTGTGATTAGCAAACGTGGTGCCTGTATATCAACTGCATTCGCTTGGCCTTGTCATCTTGTGTCTTGTTGTGATCATCAAACAATCAGTTTGGTGTAGATTCTATCGGTTTAATTACAAGTCGGCATGAAACTTGTCGCGGTTTATACAATAGAGGGCAATGTGATAGTAGCAATTGTATTACTAGCTAGAAGCGAGTGAATAGCAAAAAATTACCACATTACGGGCTACCGTTCCGGAAAACTACTGCTTTTTTTAATTTTTCAAAAAACTACCACAAAAGTGGCTGGCTGTTCCAAAAAACCCAAGTGGCCGAACGGTTAAGTTTTAACTGGGGTTATGACATGTGGGGCCCGCCCGTCAGGGTTTTGTCGGCCACAGTTTCACGGCGCTGGTGACGGCCGTTAGGGCGCACGGGCCGCCCCGAGCAGGTCAAACGGATCCGCCCGCCTCACTCTGTCTTCCCCTCTCTGTCTCCCTCTCTCTCGCGCGCCTCCCTCTCCGATGGCGGCGGCGGCGTAAACTAGGCGATGGCGGCCATTCAACGGGTGGAGGTGGAAGGGGGACGGAGGCGGCGAAGTTCTCGAGGTTGATAATCGGTGGGGAGCGGTAAGCCAAGAACCCAGCCGGCGGCGCCGCCGCCGCCGCAGCGGACACCACAGGCTGCAGCTCTGATGCAGGCTCCTACGCCACAGGCTACACCACCGTCGCCTGGTGATTGCCAGTTCTCGCTTGAGTACAGAGCAGCGAGGTCTCTTACTAGCGCTGTGCAGGCAGATCCGGCCAACTCCCAACACTGGGCCTCTGCATTTGGAGGGGTGGAGTAAGTTTTTTCTTCTTCTTATGAGCTCCTTCAACAGTTTCTGCATTTCTGCTTGTTCATTTCAAACAACATAGCATAATTTGGTTAGTTTTTTGACCAAACCCTAGGTTGATGCTGCTGTGATTCATCTTAGAACATGAACGTGCACTGAATAATAGTTGAGCAAACACTTTGTGGCATGTTTTGGATGCAACAGTATCACTTAGCACTCAAGGATTAGTTAGATTTAGTAGAAATGCATGGTGGATTCAGAGAAGCATTTGTTGGATTCAGATTCCTTACTGTACTTTATAGTTAGTGTGCACTGAATTTTTGTAGCAAAAAACACTTAGTTAGTTGGGCTTTTCAAATAACATATTATGTAATGCAGGCTGGATGATGAAATTTGGGAGGTTAGGCTGCATTTCCAGGGCAGAGATAATATGGAAAGGAGGTTTTCTGTTTCAGACATCACATTTCTGAACTTGATAGCACTTACTGAGACTGAAGGCTATGGGTCAGATGACTACATGTACTGGGTAAAAGAACAAGGGATTGGACAGGAAGGTTTATTTCTTCTGGACAGTGAAGATGCAGTTGAAAAAATGATAGACCACTCAGATTTAACAGTGCTCAATATCATTGTTTCCAAGGCAAATGAAGATAGAGATGTTGAATGTAACAGGGCTCACAATGTTTGTGAAGAACAAATTCCAATAGGCAGTCCAGTGGGGGTCCTGGTTTTGAGTTAAGTCTGTCACAAGATGGAGTGGTCCACCCTCTTGATGTTAATTTGAACACACAGCAAAGCTGTAACTTCAACATTTCAGAAGCTAATGGTGGAGATGATGATGGACGGGCTGCTGGTCAATCCTCAGACTTTGAGATTGATAGGGGTGACTATAGAGGGATAAAGATGTCTTACAAGGCTTGGAAGAGAGGTGAAGAAAATATTGGAAATGAAGAAGAAAGAGATGTTTGTAGAAGATGACCACAGTTTGAAGGTGATGTGATGTTTGAGTTTTGGCAGGAGGAGAAAGAGGCTGACAGTGGAAAGAAAATAGTTGTGGAAAAATGCAGGCCTGAGAAACTCGAGCCTGTGAGAAGAGCAGCAGCAAATCCAGGTCCAACTTCCAGAGCTCACAGTCAGCCAGAGATCCCAAAGTTTCAAGATTTTGTACCTGAAGCTGATGAGTATTGCTTCCCTGGTGATGTGGGCATTTCTGACTCAGATGGGGAGACTCCAAGACTACCTTCTGGAAGGAAGAGAAGATTGAAGAAGAAGAAAGAGAGGAAATGGTATGACCCAAAGGTACCTGATGCACATGAGCAGCTGTGCAAGGACCTTGCTTCACCAATGTGTATGAGTTTAGAAAAGCATTGAGAAATTTTCATGTTAGGACTTTGAGAAACTTTCAGACCATAGGAATGAACCATCAAGGGTTATTGTTTGGTGCCCAGAGAGGAAGAATGGATGTGATTTTTCATGACTGCATCCAAAGAAGCCCATGAAGATACATTCACAATCAAGAAGTGCCACATGGATCATAGTTGTGGAGCTTGTGGAGAGAGTACAAAGGTTCTTGCTGAATGGGTTGCAGAGTGTGGAGGACACAGTTAGATCAAATGTAAAGGCTGATGTAGAGACAGTTCTCAAACATACTAAGAAGAAGTTTGGGGTGCATGTACCTAGGAGTTTGGCATATAGGGCAAGACTGATGGCTGTTGATGTTGTGCAAGGTGATCATAGAAAGCAGATCTCGAGGTTGAGGGACTACCTACAATGTGTGCTTGATACAAACCACGAAGCAGGTGCATAGTGACAACTTTTGAGGATCCTTTGAACCCAGCCCCCACACCAAGGTTCAAGTACATGTTCTATTGCCTCCAGGCATCAAAAGATGGATTTCTTGTTGGTTGTAGGCCTTTCATAGGTACAAATCAGTGATTTAATCATGTTAGAAATGTAATCAAGTTATTCAATTTTGCCCTAACTATCTCTGTTTATGCAGGACTTGATGGTTGCTTCATCAAGTTATCCACAGGCCAGCAGATATTGGCAGCAACTGGGAGAGATGGGAATAACAATGTGTTCCCAATTGCTTTTGGGGTGGTTGACAAAGAGGATGGGCCTAGCTGGACCTGGTTTTTAAACCAACGTCTGGATTGGCACCAGCAACCAGTTTGGGAACTACACCATCATGTCTGACAGGCAGAAGGTATTTTCTCTGACTCTGTATTATTCTTATGCACATAGCAATGCTGCTATAGTTATCTCATTACTACCTTATGTAATCAAACAACAGGGCCTTCTTAAAGCAATTAATGAAGTATTTCCTCAATCCCCACAAAGATATTGCCTAAGACACATATATGCCAACTTCCAGTCGGCTGGCTTTAGAGCAGAAGAACTTAAGAAATGGGTTGACAAAGCTAGCTATTCCTTCACTGAACATGGTCACAAAGAAGGAATGGCAGGTTTGAAAGCAACATGTGAACCAGCCTACATGTGGTTGAATGGCATCCCCAAGGAGTGTTGGGCTAGATATGCAATGGATCATGTGCAAGACTGACTTGGTAGTGAACAGCCTTAGTGAGGTTTTCAACAAAATGATTCTAGATGTTAGGTCAAAACCAATTAAGACCATGTTTGAAGGGTTGAGGACCAAACTAATGGTTAAGTACTGTGGCATCGAGAGAAAACAGAGAGCAGAGGTGGAAATAACCCCACATTACATGGAGAAGCTTGAGGAGAGCAAGAAGTGGGCTAACATCTGTGAAGCAAACATGGCTGGTCCCAACATCCGCAAGTAACTAGTGGAAAGAACACATATTGTGTGAAGCTTGATGTAGGAGCTGCTCTTGCAGGAGGTGGGACATGACCGGATCACCTTGCCACCATGCAATATCTGCAATGCGAAGATAAAATTCACCTGTAAGATTATGTGCATCCATTCTTTAAGAAGCCAATGTATGAGGCTGCATACCAAAGACATCATCTACCCTGTCCCCGGCCCTGAATTCTGGCCCAACACCAACACACCGGATATAGAACCACCAGTTTTAGGGAGAAGAAAGGCAAGAAGGCACAGCTAGGAGAAAGGGTGAATTTGAGGTGCCAGCCCAAAGGATACATCAAGGATGGACACAATAACATGCAAGAATCGTGGGTCTGCAAGGCCACAGTGGACAATGTGTGGAGACAGACTTAAGGCCAAGTTTATGACAAGGAAAAACAACCACCAGGTAACTAAGCCAGTCCAACAAGGAAAATCTTCTACTTGTTTTTAATGCATACATCTTGTGAGCTACAACTTGTTTTTAATTGTAGGAAAATAGGGCATCCTACCCAGCAACTTCAGCACCAACCAGGCCACCTCCAGGTAGGGCCACATCATCAGGTCCAGCTCCAGCTTCAGGTCCTGCTTCAGCTTTAGGACCACTTAGGGGCAGGAAACCAGCAACAGCTTCAACAAGGGCAACCACATCTGCTACAACAAGGGCAACCACATGTACTGCAGTTTCAACAGGTGGATCAATAAAGAGAAAGAACCCACCACCAGCTTCAGCACCAGCCAACAACACCAGGTCAAGTGCATCATCTCCAGCAAAGAACACCAGGTCAAGTGCAAGAGGTTTCAATGCTCCAAGGGCAGCATCAACATCAGGTCAAGCTGATGTTGGTTCTAATAGGAAGAGGAAGGCCCCAAGCAAACTTGCTTTGTATTTCACAGCCAGTGGCAACCATTGAATGTGTTGCACTCAACTATGTTTTATGCCTTGAACTCTGCTTGTTAGGCATGCTTGCTATCTGTGTTATTTGCAGTGAACTCTGTTTTCATTTGAACAATTAAGTTATGTGGTCTATGTATGAACTGGTTGGAACAATTAAGTTATATGGTCTGTGTTTGAACTGCTTGGAACAATTAAGTTATCTGTTGTCAAGCTCTATTTTGATTTGATATGTCCTAGGAGACCATCTAGATTTGCCCACCTAGGCACCAAACCCTAAGAGACCAAACCATAACATATCTAACTTAAACATCAAGATCACCAGATCAATTCATTGATTCATCACATAGATAGATCATTCAACATTTTTCTTTCACCAGCTTCATACATTGCATTGCATCAAAGACAACTTGATTCATCACATACATAGCTCATTCAACATTGTTCTTACACCAACTTCAAACATCACATAGATAGAAAGACAGATCTAGGAACACAGAAACATAACAGCAGCATCATGGGTACAGAATCCTAGTCCACCTCTGCCTAGTGACCTGAAAGGGATGGAAATTTGCCCTCCTCCTTGCCCAGTAGATGATATCATCATCACTAGGGTTGGAACCGGGGGGAATGCCTCCAGGAACTGCTCTATGTCCTTGCGGTTGCGTTGCAAGGATCATCTCAACAAGTTGCCTTCTCGCCTCCTCCTGCATCTTGGCGCCTGGCTTGCCTGGGCACCTCTTCTTCTTCATCTATGACCTCTCCAGATCCATCTCTCCCTTGGATTCTAGGGTTTCTTTGGCGGCTGGGGGGTTGAGAAGGGTGGGGATGGGGGATTGACTGCGGTTTCACTCAAGGGGTGGGCTTTATAGACTACTAATGGTTGGTGGTAGGTAGGTGGAGTAATAAAACAGCCCAGTCTAGGCCCACAATGTGTACATAATGGTTTTAGGCCCAAAAATATACTAGTTCAGCATTGCTACTTTCAGGAAAACAACCTAAAGAAATAAAACAGTTCTTCACTGCATTACTTAAGATAGATAGGTTCTTAACAGTACAATAACATAAGCCAGACTTAGCAAAGGTTCTCCACCACTCTAGTTACCATAACTTAAATAGTTCATATAGGAATGCACAAAATATACTCCTACCATCATCTTGCAAGGCATGTTATATGTGTAGGCCACCTTACTTACTTAACCACCATTGTCCAAATCTTCAAGCCTCCAGTATGGCCTTGATTTTCTCAAGCTTTTCCTTGCTCCCATGGCCAGCATTCAGCAGATCAGCAACTACTTTCTCAAGCTCTGTCTTCTCTTGTGCAAGAAGATCACTGTCCACATTTATCTCTTTCATTGCCTTTCCGGTGTTGTGAATTATGTCATGCTGGGCTCAAGGATACACCTCTGTTCTTTTGCTAGCCTTAGCTTCTCCATCTTCATCTCCAGCTCTAGCTCTTCCTTCGCTTCTCAAATTTCTCAAGATTCATTGCTTTTTGGTAGTCAATCTTGCCAACACCATCCTGCCAGCCAAACAACTTGCTAACATCATCAACCATTTTATGATACTCAGAGCAGAGATGATCATAGTCCTTCTTCAACTTGGCAACCTCATCCTCATATGCATGCTTGTCTTGAATCCTTCCAAGGTTTTTCTCATGGAACATTTCCCACAACTTGATGAGGCAGTTCTTAAGTACATCAGGCCAGGCAGGATCAACCCACTGAACTACACCACAATTCACACCTCCCTGTAGTTTATCAGAGAACACATACTTCAGAAAATGCATAAATTCAGTTCTAACTTCAATTCAAAAAGAGGATTGGTACACAAGGATGACATGTAACCATAAATTCAGTACTAAATTCAGTTCAAACGGAGTTAATGTACAAATTCAGTAACCACTGGGCATAACTGAATCCACTAGGCATGACTGAATCCACTAGGCATAACTGAATCCACCCAGCATACTAAATTACTCACTTGAACAGGGCATCCATAGAACCTCCTCCCAGTGTTAGCACCTTCAAAAGCAACACACTTCCTAGGCTTCATATCGTGCAGAGTACACTTAGAAACTTCCTCCATGGGAGCACCACACCAGAGTGGCTCAGGGATGGTGTCAGATGTGTCCTACATGCAGTAAAAGGTAGATCAGAACCAATGCATCAACTAGTTCAACTTGAGTCAAGCTTTGCCTTGCTCAAGGTCGATCGACATCACAAAGGCCATCCATACCCTAGATCAAAACTAATAGATAACCAAACCAAACGAATCCATCCATACAAATATACAGCTCATCAACCCTCATTCAAATCGATTCAACCCTAACCCTAACCCTAGATAATGACAGAGAGGAGGAGGATGAGGCTTACAAAGTACTCCATGTCCATCAGGTTGCCCCCATGTCTGTCGCCGGAGCTCTCATCCCCATCATTACAAGAAGGCATCCCTGGCCGCAACGAGGAACCGAGGTGGTCACGACGATGGGGAGCTCGGCCAGGGAAACAGAGCGAGGGGAGAGTGAGAGTGAGGGGAGAGTGAGAGTGAGTGGCGCGAGGGAGACAGAGTGAGGCCAGATCCGTTTCACTGGTCGGGACGGCCCGTGCGCCCTAACGGCCGCCACCAGGCACAGTGAGCACTGTGGCCGACAAAACCTCGACGGGCGGGCCCTACATGTCATAACCCCAGTTAAAACTTAACCGTTCGTCCACTTGGGTTTTTTGAAACAGCCAGCCACTTTTGTGGTAGTTTTTTGAAAAATTAAAAAGAGCGGTAGTTTTCCGGAACGATAGCCCGTAATGTGGTAGTTTTTTGCTATTCACTCAGCTAGAAGCCTAGAACAGAAAAACAGAGACCGAAAGGCAGGTTGAGCACACCAATTATAGGGATCTATTATATATAGCAAGCCAATGAATTAGTACATGCGCGCATAGTCCTCTGGCACTTGCTAGCAGCCACCGGCTGTTGGGGAACGTTGCAGAAAATTAAAAATTTTCCTACGGTTTCACCAAGATCCATCTATGAGTTCATCTAAGCAACGAGTCATGGGAGATGCATCTACATACCACTCTGTAGATCGCGAGCGGAAGCGTTCAAAAGAACGGGTTTGAGGTAGTTGTACACGGCGTGATCCAATCACCGGAGATCCTAGCGCCGAACGGACGGCACCTCCGCGTTCAACACACGTACGGTCAACGTGGCGTCTCCTCCTTCTTGATCCAGCAAGGGGAAGGAGAGGTTGATGAAGATCCAGCAGCACGACGGCGTGGTGGTGGATGCAGCAGGATCCGGCAGGCTTCGCCAAGCGCCTCGGGAGGAGGAGGTGTAGCAAGGGGAAGGAGGTGCCAAGATGCAGGTCTTGCTGCCCTTCCTCCCTCCACTATATATAGGGGCTAGGGGGCGATGCCCCTTGGAGATCCCATCTAGATGGGGGGGCGGCGCCCCTGGCAACGGCCCCTTAGGGTTTCCAACCAGGGCGCGATGCCCTCGGGGGCAACGCCCCTAGGGTTTCCAACTGGGGGCGATGCCCCTGGGCAACGGTCCCCCAACCCTAGGCGCCTTGGGCCCTTGGGTGGGCGCACCAGCCCACCAGGCTGGTTCCCACGCCACTTCAGCCCATGGGCCCTCCGGATAGGTGGCTCACCGGTGGACCCCGGGACCTTTCGGTGGTCCCAGACAATACCGTGACCCCAAAACTTTCCCTGTGGTCAAACTGGACTTCCTATATATAAATCTTTACCTCCGACCATTCCGAACTCCTCGTGACGTCCGGGATCTCATCCGGACTCAACAACTTTCGGTTACTGCATACTAATATCTCTACAACCCTAGCGCCACCGAACCTTAGTGTGTAGACCCTACGGGTTCGGAGATATGCGACATGACCGAGATGCCTCTCCGGTCAATAACCAACAGCGGGATCTAGATACCCATGTTGGCTCCTACATACTCCTCGATGATCTCATCGGATGAACCACGATGTCGAGGATTCAATCAAACCCCGTATACAATTCCCTTTGTCAATCGGTACGTTACTTGCCCGAGACTCGATCGTCGGTATCCCAATACCTTGTTCAGTCTCGTTATCGCAAGTCACTTTACTCGCATCAGAATGCATGATCCCGTGACTAACCACTTAGTCACTTTGAGCTCATTATGATGATGCATTACCGAGTGGGCCCAGAGATACCTCTCCGTCATACGGAGTGACAAATCCCAGTCTCGATCCATGTCAACCCAATAGACACTTTCGGAGATACCTGTAGTGCACCTTTATAGTCACCCAGTTACGTTGTGACGTTTGGTACACCCAAAGCACTCTTACGGTATCCGGGAGTTACACGATCTCATGGTCTAAGGAAGAGATACTTGACATTGGAAAAGCTCTAGCAAAACGAACTACACGATCTTGTGCTATGCTTAGGATTGGGTCTTGTCCATCACATCATTCTCCTAATGATGTGATCCCGTTGTCAATGACATCCAATGTCCATAGTCGAAACCATGACTATCTGTTGACCAACGAGCTAGTCAACTAGAGGCTCACTAGGGACATGTTATGGTCTATGTATTCACACGTATCACGATTTCCGGATAATACAGTTATAGCATGAATAAAAGACAATCATCATGAACAAAGAAATATAATAATAACACTTTTATTATTGCCTCTAGGGCATATTTCCAACAGTCTCCCACTTGCACTAGAGTCAATAATCTAGTTACATTGTGATGAATCGAACACCCATAGAGTTCTCGTGTTGATCATGTTTTGCTCATGAGAGAGGTTTAGTCAACGGATCTGCGACATTCAGATCTGTATGTACTTTGCAAATTTCTATGTCTCCATCCCGAACGTTTTCACGGATGGAGTTGAAGCGACGCTTGATGTGCTCTGGTCTTCTTGTGAAACCTGGGCTCCTTGGCAAGTGCAATAGCTCCGGTGTTGTCACGAAGAGTTTGATCGGCCCCGACGCATTGGGTATGACTCCTAGGTCGGTGATGAACTCCTTCACCCAAATTGCTTCATGCGCTGCCTCCGAGGCTGCCATGTACTCCGCTTCACATGTAGATCCCGCCACGACGCTCGCTTGCAGCTGCACCAGCTATCGCTCCACCATTCAACATATACACGATCTGGTTTGTGACTTAGAGTCATCCAGATCTGTGTCGGCTAGCGCCGACGTAACCTGTTACGACGAGCTCTTCGTCACCTCCATAAACGAGAAACATGTCCTTTGTCCTTTCAGGTACTTCAGGATATTCTTGACCGCTGTCCAGTGTTCCTTGCCGGGATTACTTTGGTACCTTCCTACCAAACTTACGGCAAGGTTTACATCAGGTCTGGTACACAACATGGCATACATAATAGATCCTATGGCTGAGGCATAGGGGATGACACTCATCTCTTCTTTATCTTTTGCCGTGGTCGGGCATTGAGCTGAGCTCAATCTCACACCTTGCAATACAGGCAAGAACCCTTCTTGGACTGATCCATTTTGAACTTCTTCAAAATCTTATCAAGGTATGTGCTTTGTGAAAGACCTATGAGGCGTCTCGATCTATCTCTATAGATCTTGATGCCTAATATATAAGCAGCTTCTCCAAGGTCCTTCATTGAAAAACACTTATTCAAGTAGGCCTTAATGTTGTCCAAGAATTCTATATCATTTCCCATCAGAAGTATGTCATCTACATATAATATGAGAAATGCTACAGAGCTCCCACTCACTTTCTTGTAAACGCAGGCTTCTCCATAAGTCTCAAGATAAACCCAAACGCTTTGATCATCTCATCAAAGCGAATGTTCCAACTCCGAGATGCTTGCACCAGCCCATAAATGGATCGTTGGAGCTTGCATACTTTGTTAGCGTTCTTAGGATCGACAAAACCCTCCGGCTGCATCATATACAGCTCTTCCTTAAGATATCCGTTAAGGAACGCTGTTTTGACGTCCATCTGCCATATCTCATAATCATAGTATGCGACAATTGCTAACATGATTCGGACGGACTTAAGCTTCGTTACGGGAGAGAAAGTCTCATCGTAGTCAATCCCTTGAACTTGCCGATAACCCTTAGCGACAAGTCGAGCTTTATAGATGGTGACATTACCATCCGCGTCCGTCTTCCTCTTAAAGATCCATTTGTTTTCTATCGCTCGCCGATCATCGGGCAAGTCAGTCAAAGTCCACACTTTGTTTTCATACATGGATTCTATCTCGGACTTCATGGCTGTTGGCGAACGTAGTAATTTCAAAAAATTTCCTACGCACACGCAAGACCATGGTGATGGCATAGCAACGAGAGGGGAGAGTGTCTGTCCACGCACTCGAGACCGAAAGCGAAGCGTTATAACAACGCTGTTGATGTAGTCGACGCCTTCACGATCCGACCGATCCAAGCACCGAACGCACGGCACCTCCGAGTTCTGCACACGCTCAGCTCGATGACGATCCCGGACTCCGATCCAGCAAAGTGTCGGGATGAGTTCCACAAGACGACGGCGTGGGACGATGATGATGCTCCACCGACGCAGGGCTTCGCCTAAGCTCCGCTGACGATATGACTTCTCCGGCGGGGCTTCGCTAAGCTCATGACGATATAACCAAGTGGAATATGGTGGAGGGGCACCGCACACGGCTAAGGAACGATCCGTAGATCAACTTGTGTGTTGTGGGGTGCCCCCTGCCCTCAGATATAAAGGAGCAAGGAGGAGGTGGCGGCCTAGGAGGGCGCGACAGGGGGAGTCCTACTCCCACCGGAGTAGGACTCCTCCTTTCCTAGTAGGAGTAGGAGAGTAGGAAGGGAAGGGAAGAAGGTGCGGGCCTCCCCTAGTCCAATTCGGACTAGGCCTTGGGGCGCGCCTGCCGAGGCAGCCCTCTCTCTTTCCGCAGGCCCAATAAGGCCCAATACTTCTCCCGGCGAATTCCCGTAACTCTCGGTACTCGAAAAATACCGAATCATTCGAACCTTTCCGAACTCCGAATATAGTCGTCCAATATATCGATCTTTACGCCTCGACCATTTCGAGACTCCTCGTCATGTCCCCGATCTCATCCGGGACTCGAACTCCTTCGGTACATCAAAACTCATAAACTCATAATATAACCATCATCGAAACCTTAAGCGTGCGGACCCTACGGGTTCGAGAACTATGTAGACATGACCTAGAACTATTCTTGGTCAATAACCAATAGCGGAACCTGGATGCCCATATTGGCTCCTACATATTCTACGAAGTTTATCGGTCAAACCGCATAACAACATACTTTGTTCCCTTTGTCATCGGTATGTTACTTCCCCGAGATTCGATCGTCGGTATCCAATACCTAGTTCAATCTCGTTACCGGCAAGTCTCTTTACTCGTTCCGTAATACATCATCTCATAACTAACTCATTAGTTACAATGCTTGCAAGGCTTAGGTGATGAGTATTACCGAGAAGGCCAGAGATACCTCTCCGACAATCGGAGTGACAAAACCTAATCTCAAATACGCCAACCCAACTTGTACCTTTGGAGACACCTGTAGTACTCCTTTATAATCACCCAGATTACGTTGTGACGCTTGGTAGCACCCAAAGTGTTCCTCCGGTAAACGGGAGTTGCATAATCTCATAGTTACAGGAACATGTATAAGTCATGAAGAAAGCAATAGCAACATACTAAACGATCATGTGCTAGGCTAACGGAATGGGTCATGTCAATCAGATCATTCTCCTAATGATGTGATCCCGTTAATCAAATGAAAACTCATGTCTATGGTTAGGAAACATAACCATCTTTGATTAACGAGCTAGTCAAGTAGAGGCATACTAGTGACACTCTATTTGTCTATGTATTCACACATGTATTATGTTTCCGGTTAATACAATTCTAGCATGAATAATAAACATTTATCATGATATAAGGAAATAAATAATAACTTTATTATTGCCTCTAGGGCATATTTCCTTCAGTCTCCCACTTGCACTAGAGTCAATAATCTAGTTCAAATCGCCATGTGATTTAACATCAATAGTTCACATCTATATGTGGTTAACACCCATAGTTCACATCGACATGTGACCAACACCCAAAGGGTTTACTAGAGTCAGTAATCTAGTTCACATCGCTATGTGATTAACACCCAAAGAGTACTAAGGTGTGATCATGTTTTGCTTGTGAGATAATTTTAGTCAACGGTCCGTCACATTCGTGAGCCGTAAGTATTTTGCAAATTTCCATGTCTACAATGCTCTGCACGGAGCTACTCTAGCTAATTGCTCCCACTTTCAATATGTATCCAGATTGAGACTCAGAGTCATCTAGATTAGTGTTTAAAACTTGCATCGACGTAACCCTTTACTTACTAACCTTTTTCACTTCCATAATCGAGAAACATATCCTTATTCTACTAAGGATAATTTTGACCGCTGTCCATTGATCTACTCCTAGATCACTATTGCACTCCCTTGCCAATCTTAGTGGTAGGGTATGCAATAGATCTGGTACACAACATGACATACTTTATAGAACCTATGGCTGATGCATAGGGAATGACTTTCATTCTCTTTCTATCTTCTGTCGTGGTCGGGTTTTGAGTCTTACTCAATCTCACACTTTGTAACACAGGCAAGAACTCTTTCTTTGACTGTTCCATTTTGAACTACTTCAAAAATCTTGTCAAGGTATGTATTCATTGAAAAACTTATCAAGCGTCTTTGATCTATCTCTATAGATCTTGATGCTCAATATGTAAGCAGCTTCACCGAGGTCCTTCTTTGAAAAACTCCTTTCAAATACTCCTTTATGCTTTGCAGAATAATTCTACATTATTTCGATCAACAATATGTCATTCACATATACTTATCGAAATGCTGTAGTGCTCCCACTCACTTTCTTGTAAATACAGGCTTCTCCAAAAGTCTCAGATAAAACCATATGCTTTGATCATACTATCAAAGCGCTTATTCCAACTCCGAGATGCTTGCACCAGTCCATAGATGGATCGCTGGAGCTTGCACATTTTGTTAGCTCCTTTAGGATTGACAAAACCTTCTAGTTGCATCATATACAACTCTTCTTTAATAAATCCATTAAAGAATGTAATTTTGACATCCATATGCCAGATTTCATAAAATGTGGCAATTGCTAACATGATTCGGACAGACTTAAGCATCGCTACAGCTTGAGAAAATCTCATTGTAGTCAACACCTTGAACTTGTCGAAAACCTTTTGTGACAAGTCGAGCTTTGTAGATAGTAACACTACTATCTCGTGTCCGTCTTCCTCTTGAAGATCCATTTATTTAAACATGGCTTGCTGATCATCGAGCAAGTCAATCAAAGTCCATACTTTGTTCTAATACATGGATCCTATCTCAGATTTCATGGCCTCAAGCCATTTCATGAATCTGGGCTCATCATCGCTTCCTCATAGTTCGTAGGTTCATCATGGTCTAGTAACATGACTTCCGAACATGATTACCGTATCACTGTGCGGATCTTACTCGAAGACCCACGAGGTTTGGTAGCAACTTGATCTCAAGTTTCATGATCATCATCATTAACTTCCTTACTAATTGGTGTAGGAATCACCGAACTAATTTCTGTGATGAACTACTTTCCAATAAGGGAGAAGGTACAATTACCTCATCAAGTTCTACTTTCCTCCCACTCACTTCTTTCGAGAGAAACTTCTTCTCTAGAAAGGATCCATCTTAGCAACAAATATCTTGCTTTCGGATCTGTGATAGAAGGTGTACCCAATAGTTACCTTTGGGTATTCTATGAAGACGCACTTCTCGATTTGGGTTCGAGCTTATCGGTGAAAACTTTTTCACATAAGCATCACAACTCCAAACTTTAAGAAACGACAGCTTAGGTTTATCGTTAAACCATAGTTCATACGGTGTCATCTCAACGGATTTAGATGGTGCCCTATTAAACGTGAATGCAGCTGTCTCTAATGCATAACCCCAAAACGATATTGGTAAATCGGTAAGAGACATCATTGATCGCACCATATCAAAATAAAGTACGGTTATGACGCTCGGACACACCATTACGTTATGGTGTTCCATGTGGCGTGAGCTGTGAAACTATTCCACATTGTTTTATATGAAGGCCAAACTCGAACTCAAATATTCTCCTCCACGATCAGATCGTAGAAACTTTATTTTCTTATTACGATGATTCTCCACTTCACTCTGAAATTATTTGAACTTTTCAAATGTTTCAGACTTGTGCTTCATTAAGTAGATATACTCATATCTGCTCAAATCATCTTGTGAAGGTCGAAAATAATGATACTTGCCGTGAGCTTTAACACTCATCGGACCGCATACATCAAGAT
The DNA here is from genome assembly GCA_021605205.1 of Aegilops longissima. Taxonomy (NCBI): domain Eukaryota; kingdom Viridiplantae; phylum Streptophyta; class Magnoliopsida; order Poales; family Poaceae; genus Aegilops; species Aegilops longissima. The sequence continues at coordinate 560,905,274 of CM038680.1, forward strand.
GTATTATTTCCAATAAGTCATTTGCTCGCTCCATTGTTCCGAGAACGAGTCTTTAGTCATCTTGCCCATAAGGCATGGTTCGTAAGCATCAAGTGATTCATAATCAAGTGATTCCAAAATCCCATCAGCATGGAGTTTCTTCATGCGCTTTACACCAATATGACCTAAACGGCAAGTGCCACAAATAAGTTGCACTATCATTATTAACTTTGCATCTTTTGGCATCAATATTATGAATATGTGTATTACTACGATCGAGATCCAACAAACTATTTTTATTGGGTGTATGACCATTGAAGGTTTTATTCATTTAAACAGAACAACAATTATTCTTTGACTTTAAATGAATAACCGCTTTGAAAACTATTTTCATTGGGTGTATGACTATCGAAGGTTTTATTCATTTAAACAGAACAACAATTATTCTTTGACTTTAAATGAATAACCGCTTTGCAATAAACATGATCAAATCATATTCATGCTCAACGCAAACACCAAATAACATTTATTTAGGTTTAACACTAATCCCGAAAGTATAGGGAGTGTGCGATGATGATCATATCAATCTTGGAACTACTTCCAACACTCATCGTCACTTCCCTTCAACTAGTTTCGTTCATTCTGCAACTCCCGCTTTGAAGTTACTACTCTTAGCAACTGAATCAGATCAAATACCGAGGGGTTGCTATGAACACTAGTAAAATATACATCAATAATCTGTATATCAAATATACCTTTGTTCACTTTGCCATCCTTCTTATCCGCCAAACACTTGGGGTAGTTCCGCTTCCAGTGACCAATTCCATTGTAGCAAAAGCACTTAGTATCGTGCTTAGGTCCAGACTTGGGCTTCTTCACCGAGTAGCAACTTGCTTGCCGCTCTTTTGAAGTTCCCTTCTTCCCTTTGCCCTTTTCCTTGAGACTAGTGGTCTTGTCAATCATCAACACTTGATGCTCTTTTCTTGATTTCTACCTTCGTCGATTTCAGCATCACGAAGAGCTTGGGAATTACTTTTGTCATCCCTTGCATATTATAGTTCATCACGAAGTTCTACTAACTTGGTGATGGTGACTAGAGAATTCTGTCAATCACTATCTTATCCGGAAGATTAACTCCCACTTGATTCAAGCGATTGAAGTACCTGCATAATCTGAGCACATGCTCACTAGTTGAGCGATTCTCCTCCATCTTTTAGCTATAGAACTTGTTGGAGACTTCATATCTCTCAACTCGGTATTTGCTTGAAATATTAACTTCAATTCTGGAACATCCCATATGGTCCATGACGCTCAAAACGCCTTTGAAGTCCCGATTCTAAGCCTTTAAGCATGGTGCACTAAACTATCAAGTAGTCATCATATTGAGCTAGCCAAACGCTCATAACGCCCGTGATCCGCTCCTGCAATAGGTTTGTCACCTAGCGGTGCATTAAGGACATAATTTTTCAGGCAGCAATGAGGATAAACCTCAGATCACGGATCCAATCCGCATCATTGCTACTAACATTTTCAACATAATTTTCTCTAGGAACATATCAAAATAAACATATGAAAGCAACAAACATAGGGAAGCAACAACGCGAGTTATTGATCTACAACATAATTTGCAAAATACTACAGGACTAAGTTCATGATAAATTAAAGTTCAATTAATCATATTACTTAAGAACTCCCACTTAGATAGACATCTCTAGTCATCTAAGTGATTCGTGATCCAAATCAACTAAACCATGTCCGATCATCACGTGAGATGGAGTAGTTTCAATGGTGAACATCACTATGTTGATCATATCTACTATATGATTCACGCCGACCTTCGGTCTCCGTGTTCCGAGGCCATATCTGTTATATGCTAGGCTCGTCAAGTTTAACCTGAGTATTCGCGTGTGCAACTGTTTTGCACCGTTGTAGATGGACGAGAACTTATCACACCCGATCATCACGTGGTGTCCGGGTACTACGAACTTTGGCAACGGTGCATACTCAGGAGAACACTTCTTGATAATTTTAGTGAGAGATCATCTTATAATGCTACCGTCAATCAAAGCAAGATAAGATGCATAAAGGATAAACATCACATGCAATCAATATAAGTGATATGATATGGTCATCATCATCTTGTGCTTGTGATTCCATCGCCAAGCACCGCCATGATCACCATCGCCACCGGCGCGACACCTTGATCTCCATCGTAGCATCGTTGTCGCCTCGCCAACTATTGCTTCTACGACTATCGCTACTCCTTAGTGATAAAGTAAAGCAATTACATGGCGCTTGCATTTCATACAATAAAGCGACAACCATATGGCTCTGCCGATTGTCGATAACTCGTTACAAAACATGATCATCTCATACAATAAAATATAGCATCACGCCTTGACCATATCACATCACAACATGCCTGCAAAAACAAGTTAGACGTCCTCTACTTTGTTGTTGCAAGTTTTACGTGGCTGCTACGGGCTGAGCAAGAACCGTTCTTACCTACGCATCAAAACCACAACGATAGTTTGTCAAATAGACTCGCTTTTAACCTTCTCAAGGACCGGGCGAGTCATACTCGGTTCAACTAAAGTGAGAGAGACAGACACCCGCGGTCACCTTTAAGCAACGAGTGCTCGAGCGGTGAAACCAGTCTCGCGTAAGCGTCACGCGTAATGTCGGTCCGGCCGCTTCATCTCACAATACCGCTGAACCAAAGTATGACATGCTGGTAGGCAGTATGACTTGTATCGCCCACAACTCACTTGTGTTCTACTCGTGCACATGACATCAACGCATAAAACCAGGCTCGGATGCCACTGTTGGGGAACGAGTAATTTCAAAAATTTCCTACGCACACGCAAGACCATGGTGATGGCATAGCAACGAGAGGGAGAGTGTCTGTCCACGCACTCGTGAGACCGAAAGCGAAGCGTTATAACAACGCGGTTGATGTAGTCGTAAGTCTTCACGATCCGACCGATCCAAGCACCGAACGCACGGCACCTCCGAAGTTCTGCACACGCTCAGCTCGATGACGATCCCGGACTCGATCCAGCAAAGTGTCGGGATGAGTTCCACAAGACGACGGCGTGGTGACGATGATGATGCTCCACCGACGCAGGGCTTCGCCTAAGCTCCGCGACGATATGACTTCTCCGGCGCAGGCTTCGCTTAAGCTCATGACGATATGACCGAAGTGGAATATGGTGGAGGGGGCACCGCACACGGGTAAGGAACGATCCAGATCAACTTGTGTGTTGTGGGGCCCCCTGCCCCGTGATATAAAGGAGCAAGGAGGAGGTGGCCGGCCTAGGAGGGCGCGACAGGGGGAGTCCTACTCCCACGGGAGTAGGACTCCTCCTTTCCTAGTAGGAGTAGGAGAGTAGGAAGGGAAGGGAAGAAGGGGTGCGGCCCCTCCCCTAGTCCACCCGGACTAGGCCTTGGGCGCGCGCCGCCGTAGGCAGCCCTCTCTCTTTCCGCAGGGCCCAATAAGGCCCAATACTTCTCCCGGCGAATTCCGTAACTCTCCGGTACTCGAAAAATACCGAATCATTCGAACCTTTCCGAACTCGAATATAGTCGTCCAATATATCGATCTTTACGTCTCGACCATTTCGAGACTCCTCGTCATGTCCCCGATCTCATCCGGGACTCGAACTCCTTCGGTACATCAAAACTCATAAACTCATAATATAACTCATCATCGAAACCTTAAGCGTGCGGACCCTACGGGTTCGAGAACTATGTAGACATGACCTAGAACTATTCTTGGTCAATAACCAATAGCGGAACCTGGATGCCCATATTGGCTCCTACATATTCTACGAAGATCTTTATCGGTCAAACCGCATAACAACATACTTTGTTCCTTTGTCATTGGTATGTTACTTGCCCGAGATTCGATCGTCGGTATCCAATACCTAGTTCAATCTCGTTACGGCAAGTCTCTTTACTCGCTCCGTAATACATCATCTCATAACTAACTCATTAGTTACAATGCTTGCAAGGCTTAGGTGATGAGTATTACCGAGAAGGCCCAGAGATACCTCTCCGACAATCGGAGTGACAAAACCTAATCTCAAAATACGCCAACCCAACTTGTACCTTTGGAGACACCTGTAGTACTCCTTTATAATCACCCAGTTACGTTGTGACGTTTGGTAGCACCCAAAGTGTTCCTCCGGTAAACGGGAGTTGCATAATCTCATAGTTACAGGAACATGTATAAGTCATGAAGAAAGCAATAGCAACATACTAAACGATCATGTGCTAGGCTAACGGAATGGGTCATGTCAATCAGATCATTCTCCTAATGATGTGATCCCGTTAATCAAATGACAACTCATGTCTATGGTTAGGAAACATAACCATCTTTGATTAACGAGCTAGTCAAGTAGAGGCATACTAGTGACACTCTATTTGTCTATGTATTCACACATGTATTATGTTTCCGGTTAATACAATTCTAGCATGAATAATAAACATTTATCATGATATAAGGAAATAAATAATAACTTTATTATTGCCTCTAGGGCATATTTCCTTCAATGGCTTCTAGCCATTTGTTGGAATCTGGGCCCGCCATCGCTTCTTCATAGTTCGAAGGTTCATTGTTGTCTAACAACATGATTTCCAAGACAGGTTGCGTGCACCACTGCAGTGCGGAACGTGTCCTAGTGGACCTATGAAGTTCAGTAGCAACTTGATCCGAAGTACCTTGATCATCATCATTAATTTCCTCTTCAGTTGGTGTAGGCATCACAGGAACATTTTCCTGAGCTGCACTACTATCCTGTTCAAGAGGTAGTACTTCATCGAGTTCTACTTTCCTCCCACTTACTTCTTTCGAGAGAAACTCTTTTTCCAGAAAGGATCCGTTCTTGGCAACAAAGATCTTGCCCTCGGATCTTAAGTAGAAGGTATACCCTACGGTTTCCTTAGGGTATCCTATGAAGACGCATTTTTCCGACTTAGGTTCGAGCTTTTCAGGTTGAAGTTTCTTGACATAAGCATCGCATCCCCAAACTTTTAGAAACAACAGCTTAGGTTTCTTCCCAAACCATAATTCATACGGTGTCGTCTCAACGGACTTAGACGGTGCCCTATTTAAAGTGAATGTAGCTGTCTCTAGAGCGTATCCCCAAAATGATAGCGGTAAATCAGTAAGAGACATCATAGACCGCACCATATCCAATAGAGTGCGACACGACGCTCGGACACACCGTTACGCTTGAGGTGTTCCAGCGGCGTTAGTTGTGAAACGATTCCACATTTTCTTAAGTGTGTACCAAATTCGTGACTTAAATATTCTCCTCCACGATCCGATCGTAAGAATTTTATCTTTCGGTCACGTTGATTCTCTACTTCATTCTGAAATTCCTTGAACTTTTCAAAGGTCTCAGACTTGTGTTTCATCAAGTAGACATACCCATATCTACTCAAGTCATCCGTGAGAGTGAGAACATAACGATATCCTCCATGAGCCTCAACACTCATTGGACCGCATACATCGGTATGTATGATTTCCAACAAGTTGGTTGCTCGCTCCATTGTTCCAGAGAATGGAGTCTTGGTCATCTTGCCCATGAGGCATGGTTCGCATGTGTCAAATGATTCATAATCAAGAGACTCCAAAAGTCCATCAGCATGGAGCTTCTTCATGCGCTTGACACCAATGTGACCAAGGCGGCAGTGCCACAAGTATGTGGGACTATCGTTATCAACTTTACATCTTTTGGTATTCACGCTATGAACATGTGTAATACTATGCTCGAGATTCATTAGAATAAACCATTGACCATCGGAGCATGACCATAAAACATATCTCTCATATAAACAGAACAACCATTATTCTCGGATTTAAATGAGTAGCCATCTCGCATTAAACGAGATCCAGATACAATATTCATGCTCAAACTTGGCACCAAATAACAATTATTAAGGTTTATAACTAATCCCATGGGTAAATGAAGAGGTAGCGTGTCGACGGCGATCACATCGACTCGGAACCATTCCCGACGCGATCGTCACCTCGCCCTTCGCCAGATCTCCGCTTATTCCGCAGCTCCTGCTGTGAGTTACAAATATGAGCAACGGCACGGTATCAAATACCAGGAGTTACTACGAGTATCGGTAAGGTACACATCAATTACATGTATATCAAATATACCTTTGGTGTTGCCGGCCTTCTTGTCCGCTAAGTATTTGGGGCAGTTCCGCTTCAAAGGACCCTTCCCTTGCAATAAAAGCACTCGGTCTCAGGTTTGGGTCCATTCTTTGACTTCTTCCGGCAACTTGCTTACGGGCGCGGCAACCTCCTTGCCGTCCTTCTTGAAGTTCTTCTTGCCCTTGCCCTTCTTAAACTTAGTGGTCTTATTGACCATCAACACTTGATGTTCTTTCTTGATTTCAACCTCGGCTGACTTCAGATAGAGAATACTTCAGCAATGGTCTTTACCATCCCCTGCATATTGTAGTTCATCACAAAGCTCTTGTAGCTTGGTGGAAGCGATCGAGGATTCTGTCAATGACCGCCTCATCGTGGAGGTTAATATTCAGCTGGGTCATACGGTTGTGCAACCTGACATCTTGAGAATGTGCTCACCTTGTAACTATTTTCCTCCATCTTACAACTGTAGAACTTGTCGGAGATGTCATATCTCTCGACCCGGCGTGAGCTTGGAAAACAAGTTTCAGCTCCTCGAACATCTCATATGCTCCGTGATGCTCAAAACGCTTTTGGAGCCCGGTTCTAAGCTGTAAAGCATGCCGCACCGAACGAGGGAGTAATCATCAAGACGAGACTGCCAAGCATTCATAATGTCTTGGTTCTCGACGGAGCGCCACCTAGCGGTCCTTCTAGGACATATTGTTTCTGGCAGCTATGAGGATGATCTCAAGTTCCGGACCCAGTCCGTATAGTTCTTTGTCGCCATCTTTCAGCTTAGTTTTCTAGGAACGCGCTGAAGTTCAAGTTGACATGAGCGCTGGCCATTTGATCTACAAGACATATCATTTAAAAGTTTTAGACTAAGTTCATGATAATTAAGTTCATCTAATCAAAATTATTTCAATGAACTCCCACTCAGATTAGACATCCTCTAGTCATCTAAGTGATACACGATCCGAGTCGACTAGGCCGTGTCCGATCATCACGTGAGACGGACTAGTCATCGTCGGTGAACATTCTCATGTTGATCGTATCTTCTATACGACTCGTGTTCGACCTTTCGGTCTCCGTGTTCGAGGCCATGTCTGTACATGCTAGGCTCATCAAGTAAACCCTAAGTGTTTTGCGTGTGTAAATCTGTCTTACACCCGTTGTATGTGAACGTAAGAATCCATCACACCCGATCATCACGTGGTGCTTAGAAGCGATTTAACTTTAGCAACGGTGCAGTTAGGGAGAACACTTCTTGAAATTGTTGTAAGGATCATCTTATTTACTACCGTCGTTCTAAGTAAACAAGATGTATAAACATAATAAACATCACATGCAATTATATAGTAGTGACATGATATGGCCAATATCATAAAACTCCATTGATCTCCATCTTCGGGCTCCATGATCATCTTGTCACCGCATGACACCATGATCTCCATCATCATGATCTCCATCATTGTGCCTCCATGAAGTTGTCACGCCAACGACTACTTCTACTTCTATGGCTAACGATTTAGCAATAAAGTAAAGTAAATTACATGGCGCTCTTGAATGACACGCAGGTCATACAAAAATAAAGACAACTCCTATGGCTCCTGCCGTTGTCATACTCATCGACATGCAAGTCATGATTCCTATTACAAGAACATGATCTCATACATCACAATATGTCATTCATCATTCATCACAACTTGGCCATATCACATCACATGTCAATTGCTGCAAAAACAAGTTAGACGCCCTCTAATTGTTGTTGCATCTTTTACGTGGCTGCAATTGGGTTCTAGCAAGAACGTTTTCTTACCTCACGAATAACCACAACGTGATCTTGTCAACTTCTATTTACCCTTCATAAGGACCCTTTTCATCGAATCCGCTCCAACTAAAGTAGGAGAGACAGACACCCGCCAGCCACCTTATGCAACTAGTGCATGTTAGTCGGTGGAACCGGTCTCACGAAGCGCACGTAAGGTTGGTCCGGGCCGCTTCATCCCACAATACCGCGGAAGCAAGATAAGATTAGTAGCGGCAAGTAAGTTGACAAGATCCACGCCCACAACTAAATTGTGTTCTACTCGTGCAAAGAGAACTACGATAAACCTGGCTCGATACCCTTTGTTGGGGAACGTTGCGAGAAAATTAAAATTTTTCCTACGGTTTCACCAAGATCCATCTATGAGTTCATCTAAGCAACGAGTCATGGGAGATGCATCTACATACCACTTTGTAGATCGCGAGCGAAGCGCTCAAAAGAACGGGGTTGAGGTAGTTGTACACGGCGTGATCCAATCACCGGAGATCCTAGCGCTGAACGGACGGCACCTCCGCGCTCAACACACGTCACGGTCAGCGGACGTCTCCTCCTTCTTGATCCAGCAAGGGGAAGGAGAGGTTGATGAAGATCCAGCAGCACGACGGCGTGGTGGTGGATGCAGCGAGGATCCGCAGGCTTCGCCAAGCGCCTGCGGGAGGAGGAGGTGTAGCAAGGGGAAGGAGGTGCCAAGATGCGTGGTCTTGCTGCCTTCCTCCCTCCACTATATATAGGGGCTAGGGGGCGATGCCCCTGGAGATCCCATCTAGATGGGGGGCGGCCCGGGCAACGGCCCCTTAGGGTTTCCAACAGGGGCATGCCCCTGGGGCAACGGCCCCTAGGGTTTCCAACAGGGGCGATGCCCCTCGGGGCAACGGTCCCCAACCCTAGGCGCCTTGGGCCCTTGGGTGGGGTGCACCAGCCCACCAGGCTGGTTCCCACGCCACTTCAGCCCATGGGGCCCTCCGGGATAGGTGGCCCCATCCGGTGGACCCCGGTACCTTTCGGTGGTCCCAGACAATACCGTGACCCCAAAACTTTCCCGGTGGTCAAACTGGACTTCCTATATATAAATCTTTACCTCCGGACCATTCCGAACTCCTCGTGACGTCCGGATCTCATCCGGACTCAACAACTTTCGGTTACTGCATACTAATATCTCTACAACCCTAGCGCCACCGAACCTTATGTGTAGACCCTACGGGTTCGGAGATATGCGCACATGACCGAGATGCCTCTCCGTCAATAACCAACAGCGGATCTGGATACCCATGTTGGCTCCTACATACTCCTCGATGATCTCATCGGATGAACCACGATGTCGAGGATTCAATCAAACCCGTATACAATTCCCTTTGTCAATCGGTGCGTTACTTGCCCGAGACTCGATCGTCGGTATCCCAATACCTTGTTCAGTCTCGTTATCGGCAAGTCACTTTACTCGCATCAGAATGCATGATCCCGTGACTAACCACTTAGTCACTTTGAGCTCATTATGATGATGCATTACCGAGTGGGCCCAGAGATACCTCTCCGTCATACGGAGTGACAAATCCAGCCTCGATCCATGTCAACCCAATGACACTTTCGGAGATACCTGTAGTGCACCTTTATAGTCACCCGATTACGTTGTGACGTTTGGTACACCCAAAGCACTCTTACGGTATCCGGAGTTACACGATCTCATGGTCTAAGGAAGAGATACTTGACATTGGAAAAGCTCTAGCAAAACGAACTACACGATCTTGTGCTATGCTTAGGATTGGGTCTTGTCCATCACATCATTCTCCTAATGATGTGATCCCGTTGTCAATGACATCCAATGTCCATAGTCAGGAAACCATGACTATCTGTTGACCAACGAGCTAGTCAACTAGAGGCTCACTAGGGACATGTTATGGTCTATGTATTCACACGTGTATCACGATTTCCGGATAATACAGTTATAGCATGAATAAAAGACAATCATCATGAACAAAGAAATATAATAATAACACTTTTATTATTGCCTCTAGGGCATATTTCCAACACCGGCGCCACCACCAGCACAGCCACCGGTACTGCCAGCGCCGTCGCCGCCATCACAGCCACCGACGCTGCTAACCACGGCGGCAGAAGCAAACATGGCGCTAGACATGAATGAAGCAGGGTCGCTCGCTGGATTTCCCGCGGACCCAGGCGCGTGTCTCGCTCCCCCGCCGCGTTCCTTCCCGGAGCAGAGGGTGCGGAGGAGGACGGCGAGCAGCATGACCACGGCCGCGGCGATGAACACCCCGATTATCGTGACAGCGCTGGGACCGCTCCCGCCAGCACTGAGGTCGGCCAGAGCCCTTCTTCGCATCGTGAACGCTTGCATGCACGCAGCTGGACACGGCTGGACCTGGACGTGCCAGACGGGTAGAGCTGCCGGACTATATGTAGTAGCGTCATAGCTTAGATCGAGTCATGCATGGGGTTAACGTTCAGTTTTCACTCGGAGAAAAACGATCAAACACGCTATATACAAGTAAAAATTAGCATCTGCCACGCAATTAACATGAGGCTCTTCGTTATTGCATGTTTGCTTCATGAAAGGTTCTTCGCCGTGTTGAATGTTGAACGCGGAGTTATCGAGGTATGCGCGGTTGACTTGTTGGTTCCATTTCCACTACTTGAACAGGCCACAAAATACATTGGTATACTCTGGAAAGGGAAGAAAGCAGTAGCTCTGAGAGGGTGGCCACGGTCAACATTCAACAATATATGATTTTCTTTTGCGCGGTAACAATATATCTATACCAATATAAAAATACCCAAAAAGGCAGATCCAATTAATCTCGGCCATCAAATCATGTCAATCAACGACCTAGACTGCTTCAATGTCGAGCGCTCAACACGTTTAGCGTGCAGTTAATTTCATGTCAAATATAGTGTTAATCACATAATAACACGCAAATAATATCCTACTTAATATCCGCATGCATTTAATATACTTCCAAATTAACGTGCATTGCACGTACACATTGACTAGTATGGTTATGGTAAACGAGTAATCACTTGTCAAACATTTGTGTTTGCTCTATGTTTTTTTGAAAGGCGCTTGCCCGGCTTTAGATGCCTGAAGCCCTTAGCGTTTAAAAGACACACCCAAGGTTCGTGAAGACATAAAATCTAGATACAGCCCATTTGGGCGGCTCAAAAGCCACACATGCACACGATACAAGCGAGAAGGGCCCTTGGCTCAAAAGCCGAAACACACACTCAAACTCGAAGCGCCGTAGACGACCATTCACTCGTCGTCTACTTGATTTGGTTCCCTTAGTTGTCTAGCGAACCTTTGGAGCCGACCGACTCAATCATCAATGATCGACGAGTCATGGATCTTGCTTAGCGGCTTCATAGCTGCATGAGATAGTCATTTTGTACAAAACATGACCTTGGTGTTCAATGAAGATTCCTTCAATCAAAGCTTTGTCACTGGGTTTGCCAAAGGGCCCAAGCTAGAGCAGCGAAAACTAGCCACGTCATCCTACATGTGCTGCCAGACATTCACGTGGTAATGTCGTGAAAGCAGCAAAACATGTCGGCGCCCAGCTACACCTAGTAACTTCTCTGATACACCCGAATGGAACTGTGCCATGATACAAGAGAGGAATATATGACTTCTATCTTCGACCACACCACATAAAAGCACAAAGTCCATCCCTAGCATCTTTTGCACTTCAGTTCCACATGGGAGGTGATCCACTACTGGAATCAGGATCTTTGCCGTCAGCTGGTTCTTTGCCGTTAGCTAGCTGATGGCAAAGAGGGTCTTTGTCATAAGCGTGAAGAAAACTGAGGCAAAAAAGGAGATGACGGCAAAGAAAGTGTTTGCCGTCAGCCGCATCTTTGCCGTCAGCTAGCTGACGGCATAGAATATTTGTCGTCGGCTAGCGGACGACAAAAAGGCAGGGTGGCCCAATTAAGGAGATATATACTCAATTATGGTTTCCATTCCTTCTGATTTTACAGGTAGAGGTTACTCAGGAGAGATTGAAGAGATGGTACATCACGGACGGGAATAAAGGGAAGCCAGATTCAAGGGGAAGTCCATGAGACTAAGAATCTGGCACAAGTAATGAATCACAATCAGATAGAGGAACTTGTATGTCCTGCTTGATTAGAGTTTCGGTGTTTCAGAGGATGACTACAATTCTTTCAACATGTGAAGAATGAATGGATGGAACAGTAGTAGGCTTAGACTCTGTCGGGGATTGTTCCTCAAGATCGAGAAAACGGTAGCAGTGATGCACGGTCACTAGTAGAGAAGGAAAAACATGTTAGTCAAGAAGGGACACTTGATCTAACCACTGCCCCAGCATGTAAAATATGCCTTGGACTGCTGTGAGCTAGCTGGTGGCACGAGTGTTGTTGCATGTTGAAAGATTTTGGTTGTGATTAGCAAACGTGGTGTTTGTATATCAACTGCATTCGCTTGGCCTTGTCATCTTGTGTCTTGTTGTGATCATCAAACAATCAGTTTGGTGTAGATTCTACCGGTTTAATTACAAGTCGACACGAAACTTGTCGCAGTTTATACAATAGAGGGGAATGTAATTAATAGTATCACTCCCTGTGCGCAATTGTATTAGGATGGTCGTAGTGGGGAGTAACTTAGACTAGTAACATGCATATGTTGCTAGTCTATGTTACTACCTCTATAGTGGGTAGTAACGTATGTGTAGTGTCATGCATCACCTCATTTATTACTTTGTAGACTCATTTTGCATTGGGAACCGCTATGTGATGGTAACATATTACGTTACTCTGTTTGCCTCTCTCTTCATTAATTACCTGACACAACATCTTTTTTGCTTATGTGGCATGTATGTTACTACCTATGTTACTCCCACTATGACCAGCCTAAGTACTAGCTACAGTAGAAGCCTAGAACAGAAAAATATGCACCGAAAGGCAGGTTGAGCACACCCAATTACAGGGATCTGTTACATGCAGCAATGTGACGCCCCCGATTCAATCGTACACTAATCATGCACGCAAATGTGTACGATCAAGATCAGGGACTCACGGGAAAATATCACAACACAACTCTAAAACATAAATAAGTCATACAAGCATCATAATACAAGCCAGGGGCCTCGAGGGCTCGAATACAAGTGCTCGATCATAGACGAGTCAGCGGAAGCAACAATATCTGAGTACAGACATAAGTTAAACAAGTTTGCCTTAAGAAGCCTAGCACAAACTGGCATACAGATCGAAAGAGGCGCAGGCCTCCTGCCTGGGATCCTCCTAACTACTCCTGGTCGTCGTCAGCGGGCTGCACGTAGTAGTAGGCACCTCCGGGGTAGTAGTCGTCATCGACGGTGGCATCTGGCTCCTGGGCTCCATCGTCTGGTCGCAGCAATCGAGTAGAGATAGGGGGAAAAGGGGGAACAAGACAACCGTGAGTACTCATCCAAAGTACTCGCAAGCAAGGAGCTACACTACATATGCATGGATATATGTGTAAAGGGCCATATCAGTGGACCGAACTGCAGAATGCCAGAATAAGAGGGGGATAGCTAATCATGTCGAAGACTACGCTTCTGGCAGCCTCCGGCTTGCAGTCATGTAGAAGAGAGTAGACTGAAGTCCACCAAGTAGCATCACATAGCAATAATCCTACCCGGCGATCCCCTCCTCATAACCCTGAGAGAGAGCAACCACCGAGTTGTATCTGGCACTTGGAAGGGTGTGTTTTATTAAGTATCCGGTTCTAGTTGTCATAAGGTCAAGGTACAACTCCAAGTCGTCCTGTTACCGAAGATCACGGCTATTCGAATAGATTAACTTCCCTGCAGGGGTGCACCACATAACCCAACACGCTTGATCCCATTTGGCCGGACACACTTTCCTGGGTCATGCCCGGCCGCGGGAGATCAACACGTCGCAGCCCCACCTAGGCACAACAGAGAGGCCAGCACGCCGGTCTAAACCTAAGCGCACAGGGGTCTGGGCCCATCGCCCTTAGCACACCTGCACGTTGCGAGGGCGGCCGAAAGCAGAACTAGCCCCCTTAATACAAGAGCAGGCTTACGTTCCAATCCGGCGCGCGCCGCTCAGTCGCTGGCGTCACGAAGTGCTTCGGCTGATACCATGACGTCGGGATACCCATAACTACTCCCGCGTAGATGGTTAGTGCGTATAGACCAAATGGCCAGACTCAGATCAAATACCAAGAACTCGTTAAGCGTGTTAAGTATCCGCGAACGCCGAACAGGGCCAGGCCCACCTCTCTCCTAGGCGGTCTCAACCTGCCCTGTCGCTCCACCACAAAGATCCATCCAGAGGGCCGTCGGGACAAAGGTCCTTTCAGCCCCCAATCCGTGAATCACTCGCGGGTGCTCCACAAGCCGACCCGACTTTAGTCACCACATGTATCATGTATAAGTATAAGTATATACCCGTGATCACCTCCCGAGTGATCACGGCCCGATAGTATAGCACAGCAGACGGACAAGAACGTAGGGCCACAGATGGAATACTAGCATCCTATACTAAGTAGTAGGATAGCAGGTAAAGGTAACAACAGTAGTAGCAAGGACAGGCTATGCAGCAGTATAGGAGTAACTGAAAGCAGTAACATGCTACACTACTCTAATGCAAGCAGTATAGAGAAGAGTAGGCGATATCTGGTGATCAAAGGGGGGGCTTGCCTGGTTGCTCTGGCAAGAGAGAGGGGTCGTCGGTGACGTAGTCGACCACAGGGGCATCAGCATCGTCACGGGGTCTACCGAAGAGAAGAGGAGGAGAAACAGTAAATACATAGCAAGCAAGTGCATAACAGGATAACAGGCAGAGCTAGACGTGTTCTAACGCGGTATGAGGTGATACCGGTGAAGGGGGAAAACATCCGGGAAAGTATTCCCGGTGTTTCATGTTTTCGGGCAGAAGAGCCAAGGGGGAAAGTTGCGGGTTCGATAGGTTAGGGATGCGTGGCGGACGAACGGGCTGCGTTTCCGAATTCTCGTCGTTCTGAGCAACTTTCATGTAGAAAGTATTTTCATCTGAGCTACGGTTTATTTTATATTAATTTTAAAAGATTTAAATCATTTTTAGGATTTATTTAATTATTTTAAAACAACATTATCCAGAACAGTGTTTGCTGACGTCATCATGACGTCAGCAGTCAACAGAGGTGTTGACTGGTCAACTGACATGTGGGTCCCGTTCGTCATACACTGTTAATTAATTAGATAATTAAGGTTAATTAACAGGGTTAATTAGATTAATTAATATTATTAACTTTATTTTTATTCATTAATATATATTTATTTCTTTTAACAGGGGCGGGGTCCATACGTCATAGGCCCAGGGGAGGCCTAGCGGGCGCTGGGCTATCAGGCGTGGCCCTGGGCGCTTGACGAGGGGCTGCGTCGCCCGAACGGGCGCGCCGGCGAGCAAGGGCCCGAGGCGACGGCGGCCCCTGGTGGGTGCGGTGGCCCGGCAAAGCGAGGACGACGCGGGAGCGGGGCTGCTGCTGCTGGGAGGCCCGAGCAGCGCGGTGGATGCCAAGAAGGGAGGCCGGCTATGGCAGCGGGGTCGAGCGGGGGCCGGCATGGCTGGGCGGTTGGTGCGGCGACGAACAGCAGGGGGGCTGCCGGGCGAGGCCGCGGCAGAGGGGCAGCGCGCGTGGCAACCGCCGGCTTTGGCAGCAGGGCCAGTGGAGGACGGCGTCGCAGGAGGGAGAGGAGGTCGGGGCGGCGTGCAAGGCGATGTTCGACACGGGAGAAGGGGAGTACGATGAGAGGGAGGTGCTCAAGGCAGGGCCGTAGGGTACTGGCAGTGGGCTCGGGGAGGTCCGGCGAGGCGGCATCAGCGACGGAGAGGGCAGCGGCGACGGGATCGACGTCGGGCTGGTCGACGACGAAGAGGACGGGGGCGATGGCGTCTGGCGAGGTGGTCCTCCAGGCGATGGTGACGGCAAGGGGGCGACGGGGTGGCTCCGATGAGGCTCGCGGAGCTCCAGGCGGCGGTGGACGGCGATGGGCAGGCGCCGGGCGTCGGGGTGTACGGGATCGGGGCCGATCCCGATCCAGATCGGTGGGGGGAGGAGAAGGGGATCGTGGGGGGAGTGGGGTTCGTGCGGGAGCAGTGGGGGTGGACCGGGCTAGGGTTCGGTCGCTCGGGAGATAAGGGGGAATGGGGTGGGCCTCCTGGTGGCCTGGATGCCCAGTTGGGCCGAATGGCCCAGGGGGAGGGGGCCTTTGCCTTTCTTTTATTTGGTTTCTATTTTCCTTTTTCTGTTTTATTTATTTAGCTACTGTTATGTACTTAGTGTAGGTACTAAACGATTTTAGTTAAAGTTGAAACTCCTCACATAATTACCTACTGATATTTTGGGCATTATCCGAAAGGTTTGGTGGGTTATTTGGAATTGTTTGAAAATAAGTTCACATTTTAAAAGGCATAAAAGGTGTTGTATGACCACTTTAATTATTCCAGGGGAGATTTAAAAATACATTTAATGTTAGATCCTTCATGTTATTTACCTAGTGAATATTCGCAACCGACCGAACATTTTTGTTTTACCGGTTGAAGAAATAATAATTTGACTTTATTTTAACTTTGAATTTGAATCGGGTTTGGATCAAAGTGAGGTTTAGCAAATTAACTGCGATGACATGGCAACATTAGGAGGGGATTACTGTAGCTTAATTACCCGGGCGTCACAAGCAAGCCAATGAATTAATTAGTACATGCGCGCATACTCCTCTGGCACTAGCTAGCAGCCACCGGTACTGCCAACGCCGCCGCCAACGTGACAGCCACCGGTACTGCCAGCGCCGCCGCCAACGTGACAGCCACCGGTACTGCCAGCGCCGCCGCTGATAGATTGAGATATTGAAGAAGTAATTGTTGTATTGATTGGGGCCTCAAGGGATGTTTATGTAGATTACAAAGCTTGGGCTCCAAGACTAGACTAATAGAGATAGATTACAATACGAATTGATTTCAGGACGAGTAAGAGTGGCATATTGAAGAGCGCCAGTGATGCTACGATATAAAGTAGGATCAGAAAGAGGATCACCATCAGCCGACAGTTTAGCACCAACGTCGGCTGGAGTACGAGAGGGTTGACAATCAGACATACCGAGCGAGAAAGCAAGTCCAAAATGTATGACCGTTGAGAAAGAAAGAGGGAAGATTTTGTGTAGAAACATGAATACCTAGAAAATGATGAAGAGGACCAAGATTAGTCATGGAAAACTCCCGATTGAGAGAAGAGATGGTATGTTGAAGAAAAGAATCAGAACTAGCCGTGAGAATGATATCATCAACATAAAGCAAGAGGTAGGCAGTGTGAGTAGAAGACTGATAAACAAAGAGAGAAGAATCGGATTTGAAGGGAATAAAGCCTATGGTTTGAATAAAAGTAGCAAAGCATTGAAACCATGCACGAGGAGCTTGTTTAAGGCCATAAAGAGATTTGTTGAGGAGACAAACAAAATTTGGAGATGAGGGATTCTCAAAACCAGAGGGTTCTCGACAATAAACAGTTTCATTGAGAGTGCCATGAAGAAAAGCATTTTAACATCAAGTTGATGAATAGGCCAAGAAGAGGAAACAGCAAGACTAAGAACAACACGAATAGTGCTTGGTTTAACAACAGGAGAAAAAGTCTCATCAAAGTCAATACCAGGCTGCTGGGAGAAACCACGACACACCCAACGAGCTTTGTAACGAGCGAGAGTGCCATCGGAATGAAATTTATGACGAAAAACCCATTTGCCGAAACAATGTTAACACCGGAGGTTTGGGAACAAGAGTCCATGTATTATTTTGTGAAGAGCTTCAAATTCATCGCGATAGCGAAAGCCGAGAGGGTCAAGAAGAGCTCGCTTATAACTGGTTGGAATAGGAGAGATGGTTGGGGTGGCGGTAAGATTGAGACGTTTGGTGGGGAGAAGAAATCCTCGTTTTCCACGGGTGCACATGGCATGATCATTGGTGGCGGTGGTATAAAACGGCATTGGGTGGCGATGGGTTTTCGGTTGAAGAGGACGATGAGGAAGAAGAATCAGAGGTGGTGGTGTCGAGGGGTTGCCGTGGTAGGATGTGGTGAGGAAAGACGGCTGGGGTAGAGGATGCGATTATGGAGAGGTGGGGGACGGGCAGGAGGGTGGCTAACGTTGGGCGATTCCGCTGAGAGCGGAACAAGATTCCATGGCAGCAGAGATGACCGAAGGCGAACTAGGGAAGGGGTTTTGGTGGTGGCGGATTGTGGTGGAATTGGTGTTGTGGTTGTAGTGGCAGAAAAAGGAAAAGTATTTTCATCGAATGTGACATGACGAGAGAGAATGATCTGAGCAGAAGATGGTTCAAACAACGATATCCTTTGTGATCATCGAAAGACCAAGGTGAATGCAAGGTAGTGAGCGTGGTTCTAGTTTGTTGGAGGCGGTAGAGGCGATGTTGGGAAAGCATAGACAGCCAAAAACACGCAGAAAAGAATAGTCAGGGTGGGAGAGAAAAAGAGATTGGAAAGGCGAATAAAGAGGGCAAGTTTTAGTTGGTCGAATATTAAGAAGGAGTGTGGTGGTGCGAAGGGCTTCAACCCACAAACGGGAAGGAAGAGAGGCTTGTAAAAGCAATGTGCGAAGAACATCATTAATAGAGCGAAGACAACGTTCAGCTTTACCATTTTGAGAAGATGTATAAGGGCATGAAAAGCGAAGAAGAATGCCTTGGGAGAGAAAGAAGGTGCGGTTTTGGGTGTTATCAAATTCACGACCATTATCACATTGAATAAATCGAATTGGCAAGCCAAAGTGTGTGATTACATATTGTCGAAAGTTGAGAAAGATTGCAGTTACTTCAGATTTAGCGCGGAGAGGAAAGGTCCAAGTATAGTGAGAATAATCATCCAAGATCACAAGATAATATTTATAACCAGAAACACTAGGGACTGGGGAGGTCCATAAATCACAGTGAAGTAACTCAAAAGGAAAAGTACTAATGGTAGTAGAGGTTCCAAAAGGTAATCTAACATGTTTGCCGCATTGACATGCATTACAGAGAGAGGGATTATGGGGACTGCTAGAACTAGGGATACAAAATTCTTGGAGTAAAGACGTCAAAGTGTTTTTGCTGGGATGACCGAGGCGACGATGCCATAGATCAATGGATGCGAGCATGGCATGAGGGGTGGATGTGGGCGCGCCATGAAGAGGATAAAGATCGCCTGTGCTATTGTACCGAGCGAGGACCGCCCCCGTTGTCAGATTCTTCACAGACAAAGCAAAAGGGTCAAAGGCCAGGATAACTTTGTTGTCAATGCAAAATTGTCTAACAGAAATAAGATTTTTGATGATGGAAGGAACCACAAGAATATTGCGGAGAAGAAAATAGGCATGAGAGGAAGGGATGTAAGAGTGACCGGTGCATGAAACAGGGATGGTGGAGCCATCGCCAATGGTGATAGTGGAAAAAGCAGAAGGAAAACAAGCTGACAATAAATTTCATATTTGAAGACATATGCATTGATGCACCAGAATCGAAAATCCAATCCGTACCTGCGTCGTTGAGGACAAAATTGTTCATGGCGTTGATGAAGGCGGCTTGGTCCCAAGCCGGCTGTTGGGGAGGAGCAGAGGGGCCAGGAGCTTGCATGTTGACGTAGGGGATAGCGGATGGGTAGTATGCGATTGGGGCCTGCATGTTGCCGTAGAAGACCGGCATGGTGTTGGAGGGCGACGGCGGTCCTGGCGTGCTGGTAGGCGGAGTGGGAGTGGCGGTGTAGACGTGCGCCGGCGGCCTGGGTCCAAGGAGTCCCGGAGAGCCGGTGGCTGGACGAAGACCGGGGCTCCACGTGCCCGTGTACGCAGGAGGGGCACCATACGGCGAGGGGGCCGACCAAGGCATCGACCAAGCCTGGACGAGGCCAGTCCAAGGATCATGCTGAGGAGGCCATGACGACGGAGCTGGTGGCGCGGGAGCGGTGGATGACGGGTTTGGGGGGGAGGTGTTTGGGTAGTTGTAGAGGAAGAGGTAGGGGATGGGGCGCCGGCGGCGCGGAACTCGGCCATGTAGAAGAGGGGCCGAATCGGCCGGGGCGGCGGCGCGGGTGGCGGAGCTATACCAGATGCGGAAAACCTAGGTGTCAAATACCATGATAGATTGAGATATTGGGGAAGTAATTGTTATATTGATTGGGGCCTCAAGGGCCGTTTATATAGATTACAAAACTTGGGCTCCAAGACTAGATTAATAGAGATAGATTATAATACGAATAGACTTTATACTTTAAGAGCCGCCAACGTGACAGCCACCGGCGCTGCTAGCCGCGGCGGCAGAAGCAAACATGGCGCTAGACATGAATAGAGCAGGGTCGCCCGCTGGGTTTCCTGTCGGCTGAGGCGCGTGTGTTGCTCCCCCGCCGCCGCGTCCCTTCCGAGAGCATAGGCTGTGGAGGAGGGCGGCGAGCAGCATGACCACGGCCACGGCGACGAACATGCCGATTATCGTGCCAGCGCTGGGACCGCTCC
This sequence comes from Aegilops longissima, assembly GCA_021605205.1. Taxonomy (NCBI): domain Eukaryota; kingdom Viridiplantae; phylum Streptophyta; class Magnoliopsida; order Poales; family Poaceae; genus Aegilops; species Aegilops longissima. Next base: position 560,925,744 of record CM038680.1, read on the forward strand.
CGCTGGCGCCGAGGTCGGCCAGAGCCCTTCGCATCGTGAACGCTCGATGCATGCAGCTGGACGTGCCGGACGAGGAGAGCTGCCGGACTATATATATGTACTAGCAACATAGCATTGATCGAGTCATCGGGTTGAATTTTCACCCGAAGAAAAAACGATCAAACACGTATCGTACAAGTAAAAATTAGCATCTGCCACGCAATTAACATGAGGCTAGGCTCTTCGTGCTTGCGTCTTTGCTTCACAAAAAGTTCTTCGCCGTGTTGAATGTTGAACGCTAATTTGTTAGTTCCATTTCCACTTGAGCGGGCTAGCTAGAAACATCGAGTAGTGGCATATGGTCAGCCATGGCTACGAAAAGTAACTCCAAGCGACTTGGTATGTCACAAAATACTTTGGTATACTCTGGAAGGGGAAGAAAGTAAGGAGCGCACTTTCAGCGCACGGCGTCCACTGAGCACGGTATCTGGGCCATGCATGTCCGGTTCGTGATGCGTGTTGTGAAGGCTCCACTTGGATTAGGCACCCAATACAAAAACAATATAGTCTTGCTATGCGTACCCGATTTCATATGACATAGTAGATCAAGCCGTTCAACTCCTAATCCAAACGGAAACACACCACTAGATTAGACATCATACAGAGTCGGACAGAATAAAATCGTACACAGAGTAGTTCCGAAAACAATACCAGCGGGAGTACGGTACAAAACGCGTGATTGCCGAGGAATGTGTACCAGGCCAACACAATATGTTTATGTTCCTATCGCGCTCCTGCCACATCACCTGCGCCCCACCCCCAGACCACCCCCCACCACAGCCTCCTTGCGCTCCCTCCTCCCTTCCCTCACTCATGTCAGAAGCCGGCGGCAAGGGACCATGGCTCCGAGATCAGGCGAGACCACCGCTGACAGCGGCCTCCGCCCGTTGTTCGTCCTCGTTTTTTATGCCGGATCCGGGGTCGTAGAGGGCTACCAGATACCTGGCCGCCAGATCCGGCAGCGAGGAGACCATCGCCGAGTCCCCAGCTCCGATCCACTGAGCTCTTCCCCGACAGAGAAATCTGCAACGCCGATTGGCCCTCGCGACGCCGCCCCACCTAAGTACGCGAACAACAGATCCCTGCCTCGCCGTGCATGGTTTTGTTCCTTCTTTTCCCCTTTGTTTTTCCTATCTCAATGTTCAAATTTGAGCAGCACCCGTTATTGTTACGTGTGCTTGGTCACGGCAATGATATTTGATGATTTGTGTCATGTGGGATCGACGATCAACCAGGAGCACGATGGTCGCAAAATCCATGGTCGCAAAATCAGTAACTTAGTTTACTTGCAGGTGGATGGAGAGTCTAGTACCTACTGGGATGGCTGAATCGGGGTTGGTTGTGCGGCGGTCGGAGATTTTCGTGGGCTGTCAGTGTACTGAAGCAACATCCTATTTGACTCGTAGGTACGCATCTGGTTTGAACACGCTTTGTGGATGTGGTTAAGATTTCCTGGTGTTCCGTATTAATATATGCCAGATTGTTAATGAGTGCTTTGTTAAGAGATGAATGAAATCCAGCCGACGGCTAGCAGCGCCATTGCTTCTCGTTGTTATTTCCATCGATTTCTACTTGAAAATTGACTGAGCCTTGATTATGTCTGATGATGTTAATTGTAAGGTCCGTTTAGGCCTTCCATGGACAATCCACTCGCACTCGCTTGCATTTTACCATGGAGGACCGGCTATGAATTGGGATTTTAATGCATGAGTTTTTCTCAAATCAGCACGTGATGCTTCTTACGGCAGTTAATTATTTAAAAAAGGCATTCTAATTCCAGGGCGGCTTTCCGCTCATGGCAATTTGTATATAACCAATTCCTACATTTTTCGGTGTGTGGAATGCATGTGGGGATTAAACTTTTTGTCCAATTCTATCATGTGATTATCAGTAAAACAGAAGCTGAGAAAGAGTGGAACCCCAGCTTGTCAAGTACCCACACATGCAGAACGTTAATTCAAATTAGATGCTGGGAGCAGCAACACGCTTGGCTGAGAGCGCGGCATGAAACAAAATGTGCAGGCCGATGTGGGAGCAATGCTGCTAAGGCGTACCATATAAAGCTCTGCAAAGTTCTTTTCTTTGGCATCAATTTTGTAAACAGTACTAATTTATACAAATGTTGTGCACTAAATTTTGCACTGCTGTGGCTTAGTATTAAGCCGACACCAGTGTCAAAACGATGAACATTTATTATGATCTGTGAAAATTGTGTAGAGTCTTGAGCTTTTGAGCTTGAGCCAATCCTTTGTCCTTAATATTTTGAGGGATCCACTTTCATCATCCATGCCATGCCATTCATTGAGCTTTCCTGAAATATTCATCTTGGAATAGTATTAGCTCAATGAGCTATATGTTGTTATGAATTACCAAAACCACCTAGGGATAGTTGCACTTTTAGATGCAAAGCATGATATAAGGATTTGGTTGAGAACTGGCCAAAAGGTTCAAGCTTCCAAGTGAAGGTACCTTCTACCATCTAGGGAGATATCGAGACTCATAATATTGCCAATCTCTGCCACTGGGTGCTCCGCTTGTCCCAGGGGTCGTTGGAGTGTGTGTCACCATTGGCCATGTTGCCATATATCACTAAACATCGCGTCACGATCTCGGGCGATGGTGAACAGCTCAGGAAACTCATATGCTAGAGGGGTATGTCCAATCCAGTGGTCAAGCCAGAACACTGTGGTTTCTCCATTCCCTACGTGATGACCACGCCAATGTGGATTAAGTGACGGATCTTCTCCATAGTTTTTTTAGAATTGTGAGCCATGTGCAGTCGAAGCCTTCACAAAGAGGGCTCTATGCAAATATTTATGGCGAATGATACCTGGCCACGGCCCCCTGCCTTGTTAAGATCTTGCAAGTCCATTTGGTCATCAAACACCAATTCATGAGTTTGGTGTTAATGATGCCTAAGCCCCCAAACTTCTTGGGGGCGCATATGGTGCTCTGTTTTCCAGAATCCTTCTCCCAAAAAATTCTGGATCGAACACAATCGAATTTCGCATGTACACCATCTTGTAATAAAAAAAAGAAGCCCATGATGAACATTGGGGGACTGGACAGACAAGAGTTTATGAGCGTTGATTTTCCCCCGGTCGACTAATGCTTTCCAATCCATGGTTCGCATCGCTTGCCGACCCGCTCCATGATAAACTCAAAGTCTTCGATTCTTAGATGACAATTAGTTAACGACATCCCTAGGTATTTGATAGGAAGGGTCCCGAGCTTGCAGTTCATCATGTGGACAGCACACAGCTATTCCTCGAGGTCTCCTCCAGTGAAAAAAGCCTTGCTCTTGTCATAATTGATCTTTAGACCTGACATAGACTCAAAGCACACCAGCAAAAATTTGAGATTGACAATGTTGGTCGGGTCGTTTTCTGTCATTATAAAGTTTCATCAAACTATAGCCATACATGGTCTTATGCACATACTTATTTGAGAAGAAATCCTTGATAAAGTTAGGCAGAACTACATTTCAGTATATAAATTCAAGAGAAAGAGATTCTACCATGCACATGTCCTGTGCATTATCTGCCATGCACTGAGTTGGACGTTCATACCTCCACCAATGTATTCACTAAATAGTGTTCCTTCCATGTGAGATGTGACACCTTTTTCCATCATGGGTGGCAATGTTTTCCCTAGATTCCTTCCACCTCTCTACTCCCTTGCCTCGCATACCGCACACACAATGAGTTTTCTCCCCCACTCACTAGTACATGGATTATTTCTATTCTGAAACTATTAAACAACTGTGTATGTCGAAACAAATCTTGGACAAATATTACGTTTGAATCTATGTCTTTCTTCCGATGATATCTTCAAAACGTGCCAATATCGAATATGCTTTGCCAATTTTGAAACACGACAAAACTTATAGGAAATGGCCCGAACCACAAGAAACACGATGTAAGATTATGGTACACACTGGAACATGGTAGCACACAAACACAAAAGAAAACATTAAAATGGTTCCAAAACACGATGAAATCGAAAGAAAATGGTGTGAAACACAAAGAAACATTGTGGTGCACAACTGAACAAGTCAAAAAAAAGGCAACACAGTAGTACAAAAGGAAACATTATAATGCACCCCAAAGTACGGTGAAACCCAACAAAATTGGTTGAAGCACACCGCCACAATAAGACATTGTGGTGCACAACAGATTAAGGCAGCACACTGACACAAAACATTCTTGTGCACTCTAAAACACGACGAAGCACAAGAAAATAGATAATTGTTATTCTTATATAATAGGAAGTTGAATTTATGTGTTACATGTTAGATGGTGCACTAAATAAAACTAATGTCCATATGAATAATTAAAAAAAATAAATTTGTGTTGTGAATAAAAGAATTAAAACTTTTCATTTTTGTCTTGTTTGGACGAACTCCTCGGAATAAACACAATTGTTTGAACAAAACGTGAAACAAGCTTTTTTTTTGCGGGGAATATAACAGTGCATGGTAGGATGTTAGATTAGAGAAATCACTATGCATATCCCAATGAAGCATGCAACGGTGGATCCATGCATGAACAAGTCTCTTCACCTTATGCACAACATCGGGTGATGGGGCGCTTGCATATGAATGCCTAAGAGCATCTCCAGCCCCCCCACGAGGCCCCCCAGAAGCACTTTTTAAGCGTCAGCGATAAGAAAAAAGTCCCATCCGCACCCCCAGGGTCTCGTTTTGCGCCGGATTTGCCCAAAAATTCATCCGGCGATCCCAGGCGAAACCCAAGATCCTGGGGGGCAGCTGGGGGCACCGGTGCTATTTTCTTTGCCTTTTTGGCCAACTGTCGGCGACTTTCCCCTCTTTCTCTCTCTCCTCTCTCCTCTGTCCTTTCTTTTTCTCTTTTTCTTCGCCGCCGAGCCCAGCACGGAAGGGAGGACGCAAGGCACTTCCATGGCCGGCCGGTGCCACCTCCAGCCACGCCGCCGCAGCGTTCACCGGCGACGAGTGGAGGGACCAGGTGCTCCGTCGTCTTCCTCGGGAGAGCCAGCCACTGTCGAAATGCTCGCCATGGGCAGCCTCCTCCGCTCCCCCGTCCGCGCTGCCGACAGGTCGGGGTCGAGCTCCAGCCCCATGCGCGCGGGCACGGCCTGGGTGGGACGGGGCGGACGGGGCGGCATGGCCGAGGACGAGGACGACGCGGCGGCCATGTGCAGCGCCGAGGCGCCCAGGAACGCGTACGGGCTCTCGCCGTCGAACATCTTGTCAAGAAGCATCTCCAGCGATTGTGGAGACCGGGGCGGGAGCAGCAACTGCGCGCGGGGGAGCGGCGGCGGCGGGAAGTAGCCGGCGTCGTGGTCGGGAAGCAACGACCCGCACGCCTCCGGGCGCGGCCCTGGGCCTGCTGCTACCGCCACGCGTCCGCTGGATGAGACGTGGGTGGGGGCACGGCTGGGAACACTTCCCCAGCGCAAAATATCTGCCGGCGCAACCCTAGGGAGCTGAAAATTTGGCTCCTGAGGGGGGCAAACGAGTGGAGATGCTCTAAGCCACTGAAAAGATAAGGCTGCAGTAACTAGCTAGTGTTTGCTGGCACTCCACACGCCACATTTCATCTTGCCATTTTTGTGCAATGGGACGATCAGCACATGATGCCTGCTGTTGCTGTAGGCTAGGTAACATGCAGCCAAAACATTTTTGTGCAATGAGACGATCATAACTCACACGCATCCTGCAGCTGCATCTGTCAAACAAAATAACAAACATGGACCATGAGTCCACGTCCATGTCTCCATGATGATGATGAACATAAGTGTTGAGATCACAGTGTTAATGATATCTTGAGCTCACAGCTTTGCTCGTTGTCCAACCGAATAACATGCATCCGGGCGAACCACTTACTTAGTCTAATTAAAGTGTTGAAGATATTTGCTTGAACCCATCATTAATGATGCTCAACTACTCCATTTGACAGGGCCCTAACTAATAGCCTTAATAATATATAACAACATGATAAACCAGGGATTTCTGATTGTTAGGAACAGAAGAATTAGTAGTTCATTGCCCACTTGATAGAGGCAATGACACATGCGTTCTTTGGTTCTAACAAGACTACATTGCCGGCGTGAGCTTGATAATATTACTAGACACTAGTATTATCTGAATAAATTGTTGATATATAAATTTATATTGAACTATAGCCACATATGGATTTAGGCGCGTATTCATTTGGGAAGAAATCCTTGATAAAGTTAGGAAGAAGTACATTTCAGTATATAAATTCAAGAGAAAAGAGATTCTACCATGCACAGGGTATCCTTTGCATTATTTGCCACGCACTGAGTTGGACGTTCACACCTCCACCAATGTATTCACTAAATTGTGCGGAAATTGCCAAGGGTGCTCGGGCAGCTTGGTGCCCGTTTCCAAAAAACATTTTCTATGATCTAATCTGATTTTTTTTTGCAAACATACGCATTTATACTATGTATGTGCAAATTTTCATAACATTTTATTTACACACTTGGCATAAAAAAGATATATATGTATTATAAAATGGGCCACTTCTTTTGTTGTTGGGCCAGAATATGTTTTTTTATACAGCTTACAAATTACATTCTTTTTCAAACAGAATTTCATGGATTAGTAGTGAACACAAACAAGATTCCACAGTTTTTTTTTTGAAACTTCTAAATATGGTTTTTGATTTTATTGTATCAAAAAAACGTCCTCCATGGTGCCGGAGCACCATAACTTCGCACTCCTAAATACTGTTCCTTTCATGTGACACCTTTTTCCATCATGCCTGGGAATGTTTTCATTCTTAAACTTGAAACAACTATACATTGAAACAAATCTCGGATAAATATTACGTTTGAACATGTGTCTTTCTTTTGATGATATCTTCAAAACAACCTAATATCAAATATGCTTTTGACAATTTTGAAAACACGACGAAACTTATAGGAAACGGCTTGAACCACGAGAAGCACAATGCTACATTATGGTACACGCTGGAACAAGGTAGGACAGAAACACAAAAGAAAACATTACAATGGCTCCAAAACACGATAAAATCCAAAAAATGGTGTGAAATACAACAAAACATTGTGGTGCACAAATGAAGAAGTCAAAAAATTAAGGCAACACAGAAGTACAAAACCAAACATTACAATGGACCCCAAAATATGGTGAAACTCAGCAAAATTGGTTGAAGCACACCGAAACACAATGTGACATTGTGGTGCACACCGGATTAAGGAAGCACACCGACACAAAATGAAACATTATGGTGCACTCTAAAGCACGACGAAACTAAACAAAAATAGATAAAAATATTCTTATATTATAAATAAGAAATTGTGTGATACACTTAAATGGTGCACTCTGAAACAGAGTGAAAAAAATCTGAATAAAAACTACTGTCCATATGAATAGTTCAAAAAATATTGCATTTGGGTTTTTAAATATATTCAATATTGGTCTTGTTTTAAAGATCTCATAGAAATAAAAAAATTGTTCAAACCAAATGTGAATCAAACTTTTGTTAAAAAAGATACCAGACATCTCATTTTTAAAAGAAAATCAACTAGTTGGCGCTACATTTGATAGAGAATCTGGCTTGGTTGATACTAGAATAGGACATGGTAGGATGTTAGGTGAGAGAAATCACTATGCATATACCATTGAAGCATGCAACGGTGGATCCATGCACGAGCGAGGCTCTTCACCTTATGCACAACAACGGTGGTGGGCCGGGCGCTTGCATATGAATGTCCAAGCCACCGAAAATATAAGGCTGGAGTAACTAGCTAGTGTTTGCTGGCACTCCTCACATCGCATTTCATCTTGCCATTTTTTTGCAATGGGACGATCAGGATCAGCACATGATGCCTGCTGTTGCCGTAGGCTAGTTATAACATGCATCCAAAACATTTTTGTGCAATGGGACGGTCATAACTCACACGCATCCTGCAGCTGCATGAGTCAAAGAAAATATCAAACATGGATCATGAGTCCATCTCCATGTCTCCATAATGATGATGAAGATGGGTCTTGAGATCACAGTGTTGATGATATCTTGAGGTCACAGGTCACAGCTTTGTTCAACCAACCGAATAACATGCATCAAACCATTTATTTTTTATTTTGCATCAAACCATTTACTTGATCTAATTCTAGCGTTGATGATATTTGCTTTTTTTTGCCACCATTACTGATGCTCAACTAGTCCATTTGACAAAGCCCTAACTAGTAGCCTTAATAATATACTCCCTCCGTTTTACAATACATGCCTTCCATTTGTTAAAATATAGATGTATCTAGACATATTTTAGTATATAGGTATATCCATTTTTAGACAAATGGAAGTTAATTATTTTGGAACGGATGGAGTACTATATAACAACATGATAAACAGGGGATTTCAGATCGTTAGGAACAGAAAAGGAATTACTACTCCGTAGTAAATTTCATTGCACACTTGATAGAGCCAATGACACATGCATTCTTTGGTTCTAACATTACACTGATAAAGAGTAGTGAAATCATCCCCACAATCAGAAGGAAAAAAAATACAGTAAATCAAGCATGTAACGGTAGTAGTAACATGCGTGCTCTGCATCTGCAACATAGATAAACCAAACTAAGCTCTTGCGGAGCCATGATTGAGAGATCAAGCTCGCAATCTCATACATAGCAGTACCAAATGTTTCTTGCAATACATCATAAAGCTAATAGACCCAAATCTAGCGATCGATTACTAAGTAGTAACTGCAGTGAGAGATCCATAGTATAGAGAGTCCCGTAGCAGCTCCGGATTCCGGCTCAGGCCATGCCTTCCTGCGCTGCAGGCTGCAGCTCCTCTAGCTAGCCACCGCAACCCCCACCACAACCTCCACCGCAACCTCCGCCACCGCCACCGCCCCCTCCGCCGCAGCAAGCACCACCGCCTCCGCCCGCAGCAAGAAAGAGGGCGGTATTACCGCCGGCTGATGTGGTCGACGAACTTGCAGTGGTCGCCGCCGCCCGCTTTGCACTGGCCTTCTTCTTCTTCGAGGTGTCGCCGCAGAGGAAGACCGATATGACCAGCACCACCAGCAGTAGAAGGAGCCACGGAGTCTGCTGCGCCTGCGCCCCGAAGCCCGCTGCAGCGGCGGAGGCAAGAAAGGCTCGCGCCATTGTCCCTCTCCCTCCCTGACGTCTAGCTACCACTGGATATCTCTCAGGGATTTGAGTTTGGATCAAGAGCAGAGGAAGATTCGAGGAGGGAGACAGAGTAGCGAGGGAGAGAGGAAGAGGAACAGAGCACAGCCAAATCTCAGCACGCACGCCTCTCTCTGCAACCCCGGCCGTGAATAAGTAGTAGTCGATCGAGGCTAGCGATTCCTCCTAGTTGACGCCCACGCATGGGGTGCTCGCTGCTGGCCGCAGCCCAAATTGGCCCTTTGTTAGCTTCCCAGTTGTTTTACTGGTTTTATTTTGCGGTTTTGTTTGATTTGTTCACTGTTTGTCCGGTTTTCAGTGCTGTTTTCCGGGTTTTTTATGTTTTATGTTTTGGTTCCTTTTTCTTTTCGGTATTTATTTTATTTTATTTTTACAATCTTTGGCTTTCATTTCCGTCTTTTCTTTTTTAAATGCATGGTGATTGTTTTTAATACACATTGAATTTTTGATATATTTTGAACATTTTTCCAATGCATGGTGAACTTTTCTAATATACAATGAACATTTTTATATATAATGATCTTCCTTTAATATCGTTGATTTTTAATATGTGTTCACCATTTTTAATGCATGATGATTTCTTTAAATATACAGTGAAAATTATATATAATTATATTTTAACACTAAAGTATTTTTAATATGTGTTGAACATATTTTCAGTCCATGACGATTTTTAAAAATATACTATGTATTTTTATATATACAATGAACTTATTTTAATGGATGGTTAGCTTTTCTTAATACTATCGAACATTTTTATATTATTTATTATATTTAATAGCTTTAATATATATTACATCCATAAGACAATATCCAACGATCGGGTTAAAAAACAAATTAGAAACCAAAGAGAATAAAAAGAAAAAACGCCCAAGTGAAAGCCACTGTTTGACGCCAACAGGCGTCAGCCAGCTGGTCTTATCAAGGTTTTGATTCTTCACGTCCCCTAGGTCACTGCGTCGTAGTGTTTATTGGGTCAACGTTTCCTCTTGGATCTGGCCGAACCTTCTAGAGTAGTAGAGGTGGAAGTACTGGCCGTGACATCCCTTCCCCCTTCGAACGCTACTTGTTGACAAGCAACTGCTCTTGGGAAGCGTGAACGAAGCTCAAAGTAATCTTCCTAGGATGACGACAATGTTGGTTGTGAACACAACTTGACGAGGAATGTCCATGTTGCCGCTGCGGACAATATGGCGCTTCAGTAAATGCTCCTGAACTAGAGGTAGTATGTTAGGAGGTAGTTTCGCTGGCAGCACTGGTTCGACCGTAGATAAGGTGGCAGTGCTTGACGGAGCTGGGAGACATGGAACACTGGGTGGATACGACTTGTATCTGCGAGCTTGAGCTTGTACAAACCATTAACCAACTTCTTCGCCGCCTGAAACACTCTGAAATATCAAAAGGAGAATATATGGTTAGCATGTTCCGCGATGGAGATTTGGACATAAGGCTGCATGCTTGGAGAACTTGTCAACAATAACCATTATGCAGATATATAAGTTCATGCCAACAAAGTGGGTTGGGAGTCCTGGAACTCAGAACACAAAACAAATCACTACCGACTAAATTCCTATATATTGTCTTTAAGCAGCATGATATTCCATGGGTTAAGTTGATCTGTAATGCATACTAAAGTGATGGCCAAGTGCCAAGTTCCCTACTAAAGTTGTCAGATTCTAGTGGATAGACAGTTGTTATATACTTAGTGAATTTATACTAGTAGAAAAACGGCTTTACGTGAGCCACATTAGTGGAGGTTCCAACGGCTAGGGTGGCGGGAATCATTAGTCCCGGTTCGTGTTGAACCTCTAGTACCGGTTCGTGACATGAACCGGGACTAAAGGGGTGATGGCAGGCTGGTGTCAGGCTGGGGGCCCATGAGCCCCTTTAGTCCCGGTTCGTGTTGCGAACCGGGACTAAAGATGCTCCTATATAAACCCTTCGTCAAGCCCGAGCTCTCTGTTCTTCCCGTTTCCTCTTCTCTGTTCTTTCCCTCTTGCTCGAGCTCATCCTCCATTTTTGCCAAAACTTGTCAAGATTTGAACGCACCCCATCCATCCAAGTGTTCACAAAGGTTAGACTTTTCTATTGAGTAAATTGTTCTCTATCAATACTATATGTCATGTTATTGCATATATACTAGGTTGTATACCTATGTATACTTGCAAGTGTATGATGTGCTAGATAGGAAATGCAAGTGTCATGCTAGTATATTACTTAGCTTGAAATGATATCGATGCCATGACTTAGATGTTTATTTTCTTAGTATGATTTTCCTTTGTTTTTAAGTCACAACTAGTATGATAGTGTTGTGTGCTAATGCCATACTTGATAGTTATGTTAATTAGTTGGTATCAACTAAGTTATATGTTATATTATTGGTAGCATAGCGCGATGTCTCGTGTGATGATCCACCATGCTTTGTCCCCTAGCTATATAGTTTATGTAGTACATATATTTAATTTCAGAACTTTAATCTTTGAATTATGAACATAGGAAATGTCTGACGACGACGATAAGATACAAGAGTGCGAGTACTGCGGCGACGGCCGGGGTCTGTGCGACAGGCCTCACTTGGAAGGTGGACGACGCTTCAGTATTAAGCTCGACGAGACCTTCGATGTTTATACGGTACGCAACAATGACAAGTCTTTTTTCCGTAATTAAGCATGACTTATGTTTCTTTAAAGTGTAATTTTCGCTTTCTACAATTCAACTAGTGCATCCCCTGTCATGCAAGACGTTATGTCTTGGAGAAGATGGATTTCAAAGATCATGAGAGTATGGAGACAAAGAGAGTTCACCTCAGGACTCATCATGGTTATACTTTTGCCGCAAAGCTATACAATGCGGTGACCTACTCCCATTTTGGTTGCTCGAATTGGGCAGCACTATGCAAGGCGTATGGTTTTCAGGAGGGTATGTATGTCACCTTCGATCTAGGTGATGATCTAGATGACATGGATGAAGATGATATCGACGAAGATAATATCGACATTTGGGTCGATGTTCATACTCTTCCACTTCTACCTCTATGTGAGTTTCTCAAACATATTCAATAAGTAATTTATATTGTATTTATAAAAATAGTTGACAGCTTATTTCCATTCTTCAAGAAATGTACGGAAAGTAGTAGACAAAACCTCCTACAGTTATGGGTCTGAGCTAAATTGCGATGAGATAAATCATTTTGTTTCGTGGATTAAAGATGTGAGACTTTTAAGATGAATTGTCATATCTCTCCAAGTTATTCTCAATACGTGCCACTAGTGCACGTGTTGAACTATCCATCGAGATATCATGGTAAGATTTTTCCTATTATATATGTCATCAGTGCATTTTTTGCAGAGATTCTTTTAAGCTAAACAACATTTTGCTAAGTATGTTATTATGATGTTCTTCAACAGAAACTCCCGGCAGATTGTATACCTAGATTTATGGAAATGAAAGGTGACATGAGGATAGTTAGCTTATGACCAAGTTTGCCTACGTACCACCATAGTGCAAACACGATTCGTCAAAGCGATGACATCCTAACAATCAAAGATTGGAGAAAAGTTCTGAAAGATCACAGAGAACTACTTGGGGGCAACATCAAGCGCAGCCCACAAATGGGAGATAGGTTCATATGTATTCTCCATAATGGAGAATCAGGGGTTTACCTGTTTTATGCTAGTTTACCTTCCAGAGAGTAGGAGGAGGTCTTAGGTATTTATGTGCTAGATTGTGCTAGAATGATGAGCTAGCTAGTTCTTATATGACTATGATGATGAGTTATGTGCTACCTTTGTGCTAGATTGATAAGCTTTCCTATATATATGACTATGATGATGAGTTGTTATCATAATGATGATGATGATTAATGGTTCCTTCATTGGCTTACTAGCTAGCGTCGAGTTCTCTCTATATGTAGTAGCTAGCGTCGACCAAGAACGGAGAAAGAGAGTCACTTCTCTCTCTATATGTAGTAACTAGCTAACACAATATGAAACCCCTAAACCCTCCAAAACCCCTCCTTTAAGAAAACAAAAATTCAAACGCCTGGCAGCTGCTGACGCGTGACTGCCTTTTAGCCTCGGTTGGTGTAACCAACCGGGACTAAAGGCCCCCAGCCCCCCGACGTGGGCTCGTGCCACGTGGTGGGCCTTTGGTCCCGGTTCGTGGCGAACCTGTTGGGGAACGTAGTAATTTCAAAAAGAATCCTACGCACACGCAAAGTCATGGTGATGCATAGCAACGAGAGGGGAGAGTGTCGTCTACATACCCTTGTAGACCGTAAGCGGAAGCATTATGACAACGCGGTTGATGTAGTCATACGTCTTCACGATCGACCGATCCCAGCACCGAAGTTACGACACCTCCGCGGACTGCACACGTTCAGCTCGGTGACGTTCCACGAACACACGATCCAGTAGAGCTTCGAGGGAGAGCTTCGTCAGCACGACGGCGTGATGATGGTGATGATGAAGTTTGCCGACGCAGGGCTTCGCCTAAGCACCGCTACGATATGACCGAGGTGGATTATGGTGAAGGGGGGCACCGCACACGGCTAAGAGAGATCAATGATCAACTCGTGTGTCTCTGGGGTGCCCCCTGCCCCCGTATATAAAGGAGCAAGGGCGGAGGCTGGCCGGCCCTAGCAGGGTGCGCCACGATGAGTCTGAGTAGGATTCCCCCCCTCCCTAGTTGGACTAGGAGAGAAGGAAGGGGGAGAGAGGGAGGAAGGAAAGGGGGGCGCCGCCCCCCTCCTAGTCCAATTCGGACCAGAGGGGGAGGGGGCGCGCGACCTGCCCTGGCCTCCTCTCTCTCTCTCCACTATGGCCCATTAAGGCCCATACAATTACCGGGGGGTTCCGGTAACCTCCCGGTACTCCGGTAAAATCCCGATTTCACCCGGAACCATTCCGATGTCCAAATATAATCTTCCAATATATCAATGTTTACGTATCGACCATTTCGAGACTCCTCGTCATGTCCGTGATCATAGCTGGGACTCCGAACTACCTTCGGTACATCAAAACACAAAAACTCCTAATACCGATCGTCACAGAACTTTAAGCGTGCGGACCCTACGGGTTCGAGAACTATGTAGACATGACCGAGACACATCTCCGGCCAATAACCAATAGCGGAACCTGGATGCTCATATTGGTTCCTACATATTCTACGAAGATCTTTATCGGTCAAACCGCATAACAACATACGTTGTTCCCTTTGTCATCGGTATGTTACTTGCCCGAGATTCGATCGTCGGTATCTCAATACCTAGCTCAATCTCGTTACCAGCAAGTCTCTTTACTCGTTTTTTAGTGCATCATCCCGTAACTAACTCATTAGTCACATTGCTTGCAAGGCTTATAGTGATGTGCATTACCGAGAGGGCCAGAGATACCTCTCCGACAATCGGAATGACAAATCCTATTCTCGATCTATACCAACTCAACGAACACCATCGGAGACACCTGTAGAGCACCTTTATAATCACCCAGTTACGTTGTGACGTTTGGTAGCACACAAAGTGTTCCTCCGGTATTCGGGAGTTGCATAATCTCATAGTCATAGGAACATGTATAAGTCATGGAGAAAGCAATAACAGTAAACTAAACGGTCAAGTGCTAAGCTGACGAAATGGGTCAAGTCAATCACATCATTCTCCTAATGATGTGATGCCGTTAATCAAATGACAACTCATGTCTATGTCTAGGAAACTCAACCATCTTTGATCAACGAGCTAGTCAAGTAGAGGCATACTAGTGACACTATGTTTGTCTATGTATTCACACATGTATTATGTTTTCGGTTAATACAATTCTAGCATGAATAATAAACATTTATCATGATATGAGGAAATAAATAATAACTTTATTATTGCCTCTAGGGCATATTTCCTTCAGTCTCCCACTTGCACTAGAGTCAATAATATAGATTACATAGTGATGATTCTAACACCCATGGAGTCTTGGTGTTGATCATGTTTTGCTCGTGGAAGAGGCTTAGTCAACGGGTCTGCAACATTCAGATCCGTATGTATCTTGCAAATCTCTATGTCTCCCACCTGGACTTGATCCCGGATGGAATTGAAGCCTCTCTTAATGTTCTTGGTTCTCATGTGAAATCTGGATTCCTTTGCCAAGGCAATTGCACCAGTATTGTCACAAAAGATTTTCATTGGACCCGATGCACTAGGTATGACACCTAGATCGGATATGAACTCCTTCATCCAGACTCCTTCATTTGCTGCTTCCGAAGCAGCTATGTACTCTGCTTCACACGTAGATCCCGCCACGACGCTTTGTTTAGAACTGCACCAACTAACAGCTCCACCGTTTAATATAAACACGTATCCGGATTGTGATTTACAATCGTCTGGATCAGTGTCAAAGCTTGCATCGACGTAACCATTGACGAGCTCTTTGTCACCTCCATAAACGAGAAACATATCCTTAGTCCTTTTCAGGTATTTCATGATGTTCTTGACCGCTGTCCAGTGATCCACCCCTGGATTACTTTGGTACCTCCCTGCTAAATGAATAGCAAGGCACACATCAGGTCTGGTACACAACATTGCATACATGATAGAGCCTATGGCTGAAGCATAGGGAACACTTTTCATTTTATCTCTATCTTCTGCAGTGGGCGGGCATTGAGTCTGACTCAACTTCACACCTTGTAACACAGGCAAGAACCCTTTCTTTGCTTGATCCATTTTGAACTTTTGCAAAATTTTATCAAGGTATGTGCTTTGTGAAAGTCCAATTAAGCGTCTTGATCTATCTCTATAGATCTTGATGCCCAATATATAAGCATCTTCACTGAGGTCTTTCATTGAAAAACTCTTATTCAAGTATCCTTTTATGCTATCCAGAAATTCTATATCATTTCCAATCAACAATATGTCATCCACATATAATATTAGAAATGCTACAGAGCTCCCACTCACTTTCTTGTAAATACAGGCTTCTCCAAAAGTCTGTATAAAACCATATGCTTTGATCACACTATCAAAACGTTTATTCCAACTCCGAGAGGCTTGCACCAGTCCATAAATGGATCGATGGAGCTTGCACACTTTGTTAGCCCTTTGGATCGACAAAACCTTTTGGTTGCATCATATACAACTCTTCTTCCAGAAATCCATTCAGCAATGCAGTTTTGACATCCATTTGCCAAATTTCATAATCATAAAATGCGGCAATTGCTAACATGATTCGGACAGACTTAAGCATCGCTACGGGTGAGAAAGTCTCATCGTAGTCAACCCCTTGAACTTGTCAAAAACCTTTCGCAACAAGTCGAGATTTGTAGACAGTAATATTACCGTCAGCGTCAGTCTTCTTCTTGAAGATCCATTTATTCTCTATTGATTGCCGATCATTGGGCAAGTCAACCAAAGTCCACACTTTGTTCTCATACATGGATCCCATCTCAGATTTCATGGCTTCAAGCCATTTTGCGGTATCTGGGCTCACGATCGCTTCTTCATAGTTCGTAGGTTCGCCTTGGTCAAGTAACATGACTTCCAGAATAGGATTACCGTACCACTCTGGTGCAGATCTTACTATGGTTGACCTGCGAGGTTCGGTAGTAACTTGATCTGAAGATTCATGATCAACATCATTAGCTTCCTCACTAATTGGTGTAGGTGTCACAGAAACCAGTTTCTGTGATGAACTACTTTCCAATAAGGGAGCAGGTACAGTTACCTCATCAAGTTCTACTTTTCTCCCACTCACTTCTTTCGAGAGAAACTCCTTCTCTAGAAAGGATCCATTCTTAGCAACAAATGTCTTGCTTTTAAATCTGTGATAGAAGGTGTACCCAAGAGTTTCCTTTGGGTATCCTATGAAGACACATTTCTCCGATTTGGGTTCGAGCTTATCAGGTCGAAGCTTTTTCACATAAGCATCGCAGCCCCAAACTTTAAGAAATGACAACTTTGGTTTCTTGCCAAACCACAGTTCATAAGGCACCGTCTCAATGGATTTCGATGGTGCCCTATTTAACGTGAATGCAGCCGTCTCTAAAGCATAACCCCAAAACGATAGCGGTAAATCAGTAAGAGACATCATAGATCGCAACATATCTAGTAAAGAACGATTACGATGTTCGGACACACCATTTCGCTGTGGTGTTCCAGGTGGCGTGAGTTGCGAAACTATTCTGTATTGTTTCAAATGTAGACCAAGCTCGTAACTCAAATATTCTCCTCCACAATCAGATCATAGAAACTTTATTTTCTTGTTACGATGATTTTCCACTTCACTCTGAAATTCTTTGAACTTTTCAAATGTTTCGGACTTATGTTTCATTAAGTAGATATACCCATATCTGCTCAAATCATCTGCGAAGGTGAGAAAATAACGATACCCGCCGCGAGCCTCAATATTCACTGGACCACATACATCAGTATGTATGATTTCCAACAAATCTGTTGCTCGCTCCATTGTTCTGGAGAACGGCGTTTTAGTCATCTTGCCCATGAGGCATGGTTCGCAAGTACCAAGTGATTCATAATCAAGTGATTCTAGAAGTCCATCAGTATGGAGTTTCTTCATGCACTTTATACCAATATGACCCAAATGGCAGTGCCACAAATAAGTTGCACTATCATTATCAACTCTACATCTTTTGGCTTCAACATTATGAATATGTGTGTTACTACTATCGAGATTCAACACAAATAGACCATTCTTCAAGGGTTCATGACCATAAAAGATATGACTCATATAAATAGAACAACCATTATTCTCAGATTTAAATGAATAACCGTCTCGCATCAAACAAGATCCAGATATAATGTTCATTCTTAACGCTGGCACCAAATAACAATTATTCAGGTCTAAATCTAATCCCGAAGGTAGATGTAGAGGTAGCATGCTGACGGCGATCACATCGACTTTGGAACCATTTCCCACGCGCATCGTCACCTCGTCCTTAGCCAATCTTCGCTCAATCTGTAGTCCCTGTTTCGAGTTGCAAATATTAGCAATAGAACCAGTATCAAATTCCCAGGTGCTACTGCGAGCTTTCGTATGGTACAAATCAATAACATGTATATCACATATACCTTTATTCACCTTGCCATCCTTCTTATCCGCCAAATACTTGGGGCAGTTCCGCTTCCAGTGACCAGTCCCTTTGCAGTAGAAGCACTCAGTCTCAGGCTTAGGTCCAGACTTGGGTTTCTTCTCCTGAGCAGCAACTTGTTTGTTGTTCTTCTTGAAGTTCCCCTTCTTCTTCCCTTTACACTTTTTCTTGAAACTGGTGGTTGCAACCAAATAACAAAGAGTCTCCTGTGTCCCCAACACACCCAATACAATGGTAAATTTTATAGGTGCACTAGTTCGGCGAAGAGATGGTGATACAAGTGCAATATGGATGGTAGATATAGGTTTTTGTAATCTGAAAATATAAAAACAGCAAGGTAACTAATGATAAAAGTGAGCGTAAATGGTATTGCAATGCTAGGATACAAGGCCTAGGGTTCATACTTTCACTAGTGCAAGTTCTCTCAACAATAATAACATAATTGGATCACATAACTATCCCTCAACATGCAACAAAGAGTCGCTCCAAAGCCACTAATAGCGAACAACAAACAAAGAGATTGTGGTAGGGTATGAAACCACCTCAAAGTTATTCTTTCGGATCAATCTATTCAAGAGTTCATACTAGAATAACACCTTAAGACACATATCAACCAAAACCCTAATGTCACCTAGATACTCCAATGTCACCTCAAGTATCCGTGGGCATGATTATACGATATGCATGACACAGTCTCATATTCATCTATTCAACCAACACAAAGTACTTCAAAGAGTGCCCCAAAGTTTCTACCGGAGAGTCAAGACGAAAACATGTGCCAACTCCTATGCATAGGTTCATGGGCGGAACCCGCAAGTTGATCACCAAAACATACATCAAGTGGATCACGTGATATCCCATTGTCACCACAGATAAGCACGGCAAGACATACATCAAGTGTTCTCAAATCCTTAAAGACCCAATTCGATAAGCACTACTAGAAAAACCGCTACTAATGGCGCACCTAATTTGGCCATTAATGGCGCATCACTGGTGCGCCATTACTAGCACGCCATTAGTAATTTTTACTAATGGCGCACGGTGGTGCGCCATTAGTATCTGATATACTAATGGCGCACCACCGGTGCGCCATTAGTATAGGCTACTGTGCGCCATTAGTCTGCCTCCCGGGGCCATGTATACCAGTGCTTTGGCATACTAATGGCGCACGACCACGAGATCGCCATTAGTAATCGCGGCATACTAATGGCGCCTGACCAAATGATGCGCCATTAGTATGCTTTGTCATACTAATGGCGCATTATCATGTGATGCGCCATTAGTATGAATATTAGGTTTTTTTATTTTTATTTTCCTTTTTGCACAGGTTACAAAATGTATAATTTGACAAAATATAGACAGCACACATCAACAACAGATTCATCGAATACAATAGAAGATTAGTCTTTGAATACAATTCATCATATTAGTCTCCGAATACAATTCATCATATTAGTCTCCGAATTGAAAAGACCGAACAAAGATAGAACATTATATTACAAGTCTCGAGACCGCGAGTAGCGAGTTTGTCTTCACATTACAAGTCGATATCGATCATCTAAACTACCATCACATAGAAGAGAGCTGCGGTCGTCACGATGAGCATCATCACGATGAAACTCGTCTTCATCCGGTTCCTCCAACGCTCCCTCCCCTCTCCCGCTAGATAGCGGGCGTATCTAGATTCGCCTCGGCCCTAGTGGTGTACCCTTGTAACTCATTACCGCTGAATCGGTGAACCTGTCTCCGACACTCCTCCCGATCATCGAGACTCCGGGAACCTTACCCTTGTACATGACATACGTCGGCATCGCTATGCACTAGCCAAATGAAACGTTAGTACCAATTCACAGACAATACATAAGCAATATATAAGTATGCAACAGAACGATCGGAAGAGAAAAGCAAGACATTAATAGCATCGATTACATCTAAGTTGAACGACTCTCGAAACCAAAGAGACATACTACAAGTTCATTAAAGTTTAATTACAACATGAGCCAATCGATGTTTCAGAACTAGACAACTCGACTCAGGGGACCGGAGCGTGGATGAAGCCGCCGTCTATCGTGGGAGTCATGAAAGAACAGGCGTTGTCATCCTGCATTTGTAGCATTGTGTCGATGTCTTTGTTGGACGGTTGATTTCGAGGTCGAACCGCCCGAGGTACGAAGGACATCTTGATGGATGATTTCCTAAACTCCGATGGATGCGAAAGAATTCTTGTCCGATGTCGCGCCCTGGATTGCCGACACGCCGCGCCCAATCTTGGAGTTTACTTGGTAGCGAAGTTGATGATGGTCCCGCACGATCGCCGCATGTGATGGATGGCGTAGTAGGCACCCTTCCGACCGCCAGGCGGCTGCTTGACGCAGTAGAATGTCGTATTGTGGGAGAACACATGCTTGCCGTACTTACGAATAGGCCTGGTGAAGGTGCCTCCAGATTAGGCGTGGCCGGGAGAACATCATCAAGAACCTTCTTGACATTTGTGTAGTCTACGTTCGATCGACGGTCCGGTCGAAATCGTGGCCATGGAATATTTGGGGCTTAGGAGGATGAGCGTGCAATGTGTGTCACCTGCAGAAAACACGGAATGTTAAAAGAAAACGATCAAATCTAAGAATTCATATGTTACGGGCGGTTGAGGGAGGACTTACTCGGGAAAGTAAGGCACGAGGAAGTTATCCTTATCTTGGTTTGCCGAATGGCGCCGAGGTAAGAACTTCGCGACTTGCGGTCCCCAGCGCTGCCCAAGATCTTGGCACGCATGTAGAAGGGTCGACTATCACGATGTCCGGGGTCTTGTCGCGAATGATCCGCATCTCCATACTCAGCGAAAATAGCGAGCGAAGGTGTAGTGGAGCGGATGAAGGTTCAACATAGCGTGGATGTCATCAAACCGCAGGACGATCGACGCCGATGGAGTTATCCACAAAGCCCTTGCCCTCGGCACCTTGGCCACGAAAACCGGTATGCCACATCCTTCTCTACGAGACGCCGCTTCTCCAAAGAAAGAACAACATCATGCAGACTCCAGATAGCACCGGTTGCAGCATTGAGCATATTTGTCGGTAGCATCGCCCTACCCGCCACATGCACCCTCCTCGAGATATCCTCGGTGAAGGTGGCCCGCCCCGAGCACGGATCGCACTTTCGGTGCGGCTGGCCCACACCCTTGTTAGTATTTCTTTTGCGTGCCTTCTTCTTCTCCTGTAATGGGACCGAGTTCTGCTCACAGACCGCCTTCTTGAGTGTGTTGGGGCTGATAATATTTCGCACCTCGCCTATCTGAGGCTCGGTGAAGTCGGCAACCGGAGGCGTCTCCGAGAGCTGAACGCGCAGGCGACGCTTGTTGCTACTTGGCTTCTCCACGGTACCAGCTAGATCGCGCACGTCTTTTGTTGGGTTGGGTTCTTGAGAAGGAGGCCCCATGAAGTCGCCACCGTACCCATGATCGGCAAAGTACCGATCGACGTTGGCAAATGTATCGTCGTCGTCGTCGTTCGATCTGTGCCATATGCATGTTTGGATCCGATGGCATAGGGATGTCCGCACCGTTGCGGTGGTCTTGCCATGGGGCCGACTTGGCGGCAACACGGCTGGCGGTGTTGTCTTTTGGGTGGTGTCCCCCCCCCAAACGAATCTGGCTCTTTCGCCAAAGCAGGGCCAGCTCAGCAGCGCCGAGGGTCATCACGTCATCATCGTCGGCCCGACGGGTTGAATCGAGGTAACAACTCGTCGCAGCCTGGCAGCACCGAACCAGTTGAACCCTAAACAAGTTGGGTGGCATCTGGGTACCGTGGAACAAGGGTTGCCGGTTGAGCGATTTTGCCCTTGGCGACATCGACCAACTCGTTGTTCACGGTGCGAGAGAGTGCACGAACGTCGGCGGCGCCTGCGAAAACATGTAGGGCGTCAGGGATGCCCAGTCAAAGGCAAGGAGATGAAGTCCTCGACCGAGAGAGGCTTAATTAGTTACCATGATGATGGCGTCGAGCTCGGCTAATGTCGAGGCACCGCCAACGGCGGGCATGCAGTTGACGGAGGGGCCGCTTGCTGCAGAGGTGCCGGCCGGCGTACACCCGGGTGCATTAAGCTCCTGTGCCGGCGTCGGATACACTAATGCCGCCTCCGCTGGAGACACCAATGGCCCCGCCATCGCATTCTGCGAGTTGCTGGCCGTGAAGCTAGGAATCGGGCGGCCTGTTGGCGCCCGCAATCCACGACTCAACCCCTGGATCAAGGTAGGCACAATGGCGGTGATCGTCGCCCGAGTTGTTGTTGCACTTGCTCTTGGACAATCTCCGGAATCCGCGCCACCTGTGCCTTGAGTTCTTGAACCTCGCGCGCCTGGCTTTCCGAGCTGGTCTTTTTCTCCTTCCGCACACCAGCGGTATAGTATGACCCCCATTTTGTGGACAAGCCTTTGCCGGCCACACGACCAGCTGATGTCGACCATCGAGCTTATCCTTGTTCTTCATTACATTCAACGCCCTATTGAGAGTGGTGTCCCAAGGGTTGCTCTTAGTCGACCCAGCGCCATCGCTTTCGATCGCTGCGGAAGGAATGTGAACCATTTAGAAATTTGGCTTCATTAATTAGAATGCAACCATATGGAGCTAATTACCCCGGGGGTGGTATTCCTTACCAGAACAACCTCAAGCGCCCTGGTCTTCGGATCCGTGGTAAGCTCCTTTGTTTTCGGTCCTTCTTGTACCGGCCCCGACAAAGTTCCTGGTCTGCTTGTCACCGATTTATCGAAGAGGGGCGGTAAGCCTTGCTCGGCACGCCCGCGTCCTCCTTGTCCCATATAGGCTCCGCCACTCTGTAACCGCCGGACCGAGTGTGTGTTCCCTAAGTTCAGCTCCGCATTTCTTTCCCCAATCGACTTGATTCGGAGTTTGCGGTGCTCGAGCAATTGATCTTGAAGTCGTTGTAGTCATCTTCGTGATCGAAGGATTTTCTCCTTGATCTTCTCATAACTCTCACCTTTCTCGATCATTCTCTTCACATTGCTTTTCCAAGTACACAGGGCCTTGCTCATCTTCGTGAGGGCAGCATTGTTCACTTTATTCCCTTTGAGGCTTGTGTTTTCAAAAGCAGCGAGGAACTTGTATCATTCGTGCAGCTTCGTGAAGAGGAGGTTGCGCAAATTCCCTCGGTCAGGATGCCTCGGGTTCTCGGTGTTGATCGAGACGGTGCTCCGGAGAATGCACCTGAGCTGAAGCGAGTACCCCTTGACTATTCGTTCGGGCGCCGTTGGATTCCTGTTGGAGTCCACTTCAGTAACTTCCTCCTTGAGGGTGCGGAGCACGGTCGGGCGCCGGTCCTTCCGTTGCCTCTTCTGTTGGCTGCCATCTGTGCGTGCACCGCCATCATCAGTGGTGGCATCCTCAGCGGCACCATCAGTGGTGGCATCAGTGGGGTCATCCTCGGCGGTACCATCAGTGGTCTCAGGATCGGTGGGGAAGGCGGCGTCCTCATACAAGTGAGGTTGTTCCTCCATCTCTGGGACAGCTCGAGAATGCCTTGCCGCTTCAACCCCGGCCTCATCGTTGTGGGCCATGTTTTCTCTAAATAGAAACAAAGTTTGGTCAAAAGTTGGTTATTGTCAAGGAACAAGATCATGGTCTCATCATTTAGGGTTTGTCGACACCGAGGCATCCTAAAATCTAAGCTTTTATCATTGAGTGTTTTTCGACGCCGAGGCACCCTAAAAGCCTAACCTTTCATCATTTCGTTTTTTATCGACACCGAGGCACCCTAAAAGCCATGCATTAGTCACAAGTACGCCGGGGAATCGAGGGTGCGGGCGGTCGGCGGCGGCGGCCGGTGGACCGGATCTGGCGAGGTGGGATAGCGATCGAGATGGAGGGGGATCGAGATGGAGGGGGATCGAGTGTCCATGAAATTAAAAAATATTCATGATAGTTCAAAAAGTGCCCATGAAATACAATCGAGAAATGAAGTCTACGATTTAAATACAATCGATCTTAGCTAGCTATCTCTTCACAATCTTCTTGCCCTTCTTTTTCGCAAATGGAGTTCTTCTATGGAACGGACGTCCTTTAGGTAGGGTGGTCCTGCTTCTTCTTGTGGTGTATGCTGCTACTTCATCATTGTCGTCATGTTCGATCCTCGGTCGCCAGACTTGTCAAGTCTTGCTCATTGGCTACTCCATCCATTCCGATGATCTTCCTTTTGCCTCTCCTCACGACAACACGACCGGGCTTTGGCGGGTCGGTAATGAAGAAGCATTGGTCCACTTGGGAAGCCAGTACCCATGGCTCATTTTTCAGCGGTGACATTTGCGCCCATGGTCTTGGATTTGGCCGGGTATAACCATGGTGGTGAAATACGGTCTTCTTTTATGACGTTCTTGGCCCATCGACACGGAACATCGGGACCTTCTCTCCACAGTAGCTCAGCTCCCAGATCTCCTCGATCCTTCCGTAGTATCTGTCCTTGTCGTTACGGTGTAGGATTCCATCGTTACCCGGAGTTCGATAACCATCGCTCTTCATGTCCTTGGCCTCGGTGTAGAATGTGTAGCCGTTGATATCGCACGCCTCATAGGTCATCAGGTTGTGCTCGGCGCCACGTGACAAGGCGAATATGAGTTGTTCTTCCGCGGAAGAATCCTCATGTAAAGGGTGCGACGAAGCTTCGCTTGAACCAACGCGTGAAACATGAGTTGTGCTCTTTGAGTATATCTCCGTCCGTCCTTTGTTGGCCTCGGTCATTTGTCGTCTTCTTAATAAAGGTTTTGTGCTGTACCACCCAAGGATCGACCACGTCTATGTGTTGTAGCGCGACTAGGTTTGCTCTTTCAAAGTCGGCGAGTCGACCATCGAAGTCGACATGCATTTCAATGGCGACCCTCACGGTAACCCCATCCAGCGAGCCTGCCGAGGTGCTGTTGATGGGCAGACCAAAGGGTTCTCGAAGCCTAGATAATTCGATGCGATAGGAGATGCACTCTTCGGTCGAAAGCCCCTGGCTATGCTTCCTTCTGGACGTGACATGTTGCGAACGTATCCTTTGATGACACCATTCATCCTTTCGAACGGCATCATGCTGTGCAGGAACGTCGGCCCGAGTTGGATGATATCCTCCACTATATGGACCAGCAGATGCACCATAACGTCAAGAATGCGGGCGGGAAGTACATCTCAAGCTCGCATAGTATCACCACGATCTCTTCCTGTAGCCTTCCGAGTTGCCTCACGCCAATCGACTTCCGAGAGATGACGTCGAAGAAGTTGCATAGGCCAAATAGCATTTCACGGACGTGCGTGTCCATGATCCCACGGATTGCAATCGAAGTATCTGCGTCATCAAGACGTGATATCGTGAGACTTCATCCCGCTGAACTTCGCTTATTTGGGTCTAGGTATCGCTTATCTTCCCACGTCGAAGAAGTTGCATAGGCCAAATAGCATTTCACGGACGTGCGTGTCCATGATCCCACGGATTGCAACTGGAAGTATCTGCGTCATCGGCGACGTGCGGTCGTGAGACTTCATCCCGCTGAACTTCGCTTCGCTGGGTCTAGGTATCTCGCTTATCTTCCCAGCAGAACAGAAGGAAGTTTTACTCCTAGGAGGCAGGTGAAAAACTGCTCGATCTCCTCCTGACTTAGAGTGAAGCACGCGGGAGGGTAGTCATTTCCGGTCTTCTTGGCCTTTTTGCCTTTGCGACGACTTTCTGTGTCCTGCTTCGCCTCATCATCATCATCATCATCATCATCATCATCATCATTAGCGTGAAGCTCCTGCCTGATGCCCATTGATTTCAAGTCTGCCCTTGCTTTCAGCCCATCTTTGGTCCTCTCTGGCATGTTGAGCAGGGTACCAAGCAGACTCTCGCACACGTTCTTCGTGATATGCATGACATCAAGGCTGTGAGGCACACGGTGGATCTTCCAGTACGGCAAGTCCCAGAAAACAGACCTCGTTTTCCATACCTTCAGCAGCGGCTCTGGCGCCTTTCGCTTCTTTCCTGGCTCTGGCGCCTTTTGCTTCTTTCGGCGGTGGGCAGTCTTTCCAATTTTCAACAGCTTGTCTATTTCCTCGCCGCTCCTCGTACAGGCGTTTTGGGTTCGGTTTCACCATCGAACAGATCCTTGCGTTTCCTCCACGGGTCATCGTCGCGAAGCCACCTTCGATGTCCCATGAACACGGTTTTCAAGACCCGGATCTCTATCTAGCTGGCGATCGTTGTGTCATCCATGCACCTTACGCATCCAGAAAATCCGTGGACTACCTGCCCCATGAGATATCCGTAATCGAGATAGTCGCGTGCACCGTCGTGAGCGGTGCGGCTCTCATAGGGAAATATTCTTTCTCTGCGGCGCCCCACGTATTGGCTGGCGTTTTCCACAGCGTGTCAAGCTCCTCTTCAGCAGCCCCAGATCTGATTGATGTCGTTCCTGGTTGTTTCGGCCCTTCAATTAGCATACTCATGTGAATGTACTTCCTCTTCATGCACAACCAGGGGAAGGTTGTACATCCACACAAACACAGGCCAGGTGCTATGTGTGCTTCTCGGCTGCCAAACGGATTGACTCCATCGGTGCTCGCGCCCAAAGACGATGTTCCTTGGATCGTTCCCAAATTCGAGTCTTGAAGTTCAACTTTTGCCACTGGCTCGCATCCTTAGGGTGACTCAGCATCTTGTCTTTTTTATCTATCTCCGGATCATTTGCGTCATCTTCTCGCTTCTTCTCCTCCCTATCCGCGTGCCAACGCAGGAGCTTTGCTGCCTTAGGGTCCGTGAAATAGCGCTGCAGACGAGGAGTGATCGGAAAGTACCACACCACTTTTCGAGGAGCTTTCTTCCTCTTCTTGTATCGAGTGACGCCGCACACCGGACATATGGTAGACTCCACGTGCTCGTCCCGATAAATGATGCAATTGTTCATGCACACATGGTATTTCACGTGCGGTAAATCGAGAGGACACACGATTTTCTTCGCCTCCTCCAAACTGGTCGGGCACTTGTTCCCCTTGGGAAGACGTTCGTGCCAGAATGACATGTTCTCGTCGAAGCATGCGTCGGTCATTTTGTGTTTTACCTTCATCTCCAGAGCCATGAGCGTTACTTTCAGGTGGGTATCCTCGGGCCTGCATCCTTCATACAATGGAGTAACCGCGTCTAACTCAAGTTGATCCATCTTGGCTTTCTCTCGGGCGGCAGCTCTGGCGTTATCCGTGCGCTTGAGAAGCAGCTCTTGAATATGAGGGTCCTGCACCCAGCCCATCGATGGTCCAGCGTCGTCGCTCCGCCGCATCATCATCTTCATGATCATGCCCGTCGCCTGCTCGGCATCTTCCTCATCATCATGTCCTGCATCTTCTACATGATGACTGTGTACAACATCACCGTCGTGATCATCTCCGGGATTCTTCGTCTTCTCGCCCGCCCGAGCCGCGGTGGTTGTCTTGCTGCCCTTCCTCATTTCTTGCCCGCCCCCATGGGCGACTTCGTAGTCATCTTCATCACCTTGCCACCGATAGCCATCCATGAAACCACGCAAGAGCAGGTGGTCCCGCACCTGCCGGAATCGGGTCCGCAATAAGGCTCTTGACTTGCATCTTCGACACGGACATCTTATCTCCGTCTCGTTCTTTTGAAGCATCTCGCCTTCGCGGACCTCAAAACCTATTCACGATGCCTTCGGTCATCGTGCGGACCATGGTCGTCATGGGTAGAGCAAAAGCGATATTTTAGAACCAAACAAAAATTTGGCATGACTTTCCTAAAAATAGGACCAAAAGAATGCTTAATGCCAAATTTCTCACCAAACGGAAATGAATCAACATTCCGCAAAATATTGGCAACTATCGCATTTCAAATACGGTACACCTCCAAACACAAACACATATGCAACACCACAAACATATGCAACACCACGAACATACATAGATCTAGCTAGGCCGTAAAAAGTGCATGTGCACATTGTTGTAGGGAGAACAACATAAATATAGCTTCCCCCCTTACTTGCCTATTAAAACAAGGTAATTTAACCACTTAATTTGAATGAATCTATGGTGGAAATGAGGTGAAAAGAGGAGGCACCGAGACAAGGAGGAGGTGGAGAGAATGAAGTGGGGAGAAAGTGAGTGTGGGTAGGAGAGGCTGTCCAAAATATCTTGTTGCTGCCCACTTACTAATGGCGCACCAGCACTAAATGCGCCATTAGTAATCCAGGTAACTAATGGCGCACCTCCTGGCGGTGCGCCATTAGTAGATTTGCAAAAATAAAAAAAATACTAATGGCGCACCCTTTGCATGGTGCGCCATTAGTAGTTACAACTACTAATGGCGAACTTCATCTGGATGCACCATTAGTATGTTTGGACAATCGCACTAGTTCAAAAAAAATTCTATACTAATGGCGCACCTTTGTTGGTGCGCCATTAGTAGTTACAACTACTAATGGCGACTTAAGCAGGATCGCCATTAGTATGTTTGGACAAGCGCACTAGTTCAAAAAAATTGATACTAATGGCGCACCCTTTGCATGGTGCGCCATTAGTAGTTTCAACTCTAATGGCGCATTAGCATGTGGTGCGCCATTAGTATATACTAATGGCGCACCAACTTTCTGGTGCGCCATTAGTGTCAATCCCATCTATAGCCCTTTTTCTAGTAGTGAAGATAACGATAAGATAACTTCAAAGGGAAAACTCAATCCATTACAAGAGAGTAGAGGGGGAGAAACATCATAAGATCCAACAATAATAGCAAAGCTCGCGATACATCAAGATCGTATCACCTCAAGAACACGAGATAGAGAGAGAGAGAGATCAAACACATAGCTACTGGTACATACCCTCAGCCCCGAGGGTGAACTACTCCCTCCTCGTCATGGAGAGCGCCGGGATGATAAAGATGGCCATTGGTGAGGGTTCCCCCCTCCGGCACGGTGCCGGAACAGGGTCCCGATTGGTTTTTGGTGGCTACAGAGGCTTTCGGCGGCGGAACTCCCGATCTATTCTGTTCCCTGATGGTTTTTGGGTATATGGATATATATAGGCGAAAGAAGTCGGTAAGGGGAGCCACGAGGGGCCCACGAGGGTGGAGGGCGTGCCCAGGGGGTGGGCGCACCCCCTGCCTCGTGCCTTCCTCGTTTCTTCCCTTACGCATAGTCCAAGTCTTCTGGATTGCTTCCGTTCCAAAAATAACTCTCCCGAAGGTTTCATTCCGTTTAGACTCCGTTTGATATTCCTTTCTGCGAAACACTGAAACAAGGGAAAAAACAGGAACTGGCAGTGGGCTCTAGGTTAATAGGTTAGTCCCAAAAACAATATAAAAGTGTTTAATAAAGCCCATAAACATCCAAAACAAATAATATAATAGCATGAATACTTCATAAATTATAGATATGTTGGAGACGTATCAGCATCCCCATGCTTAATTCCTGCTCGTCCTCAAGTAGGTAAATGATAAAAGAAAGAATTTATGAAGTGTGAATGCTAGTAGGTGCACAAGTTTGATCAATGATAATTTCAATCACCTTTTCTAGCATCATGGTATGTCATATCAGTAGCTCATATCATAAAACTTTGCATGATCAAGTAACAAACTATTCACATGTTAAAGTACAGATCATAAACTTTCTTGAAAACTAACAAAACGTGTTATTAGTCATCAAACAATTACAATTCATCTTATTTTCAGGAAGAGTCTATGTCAGAGCTTTGATTTAGCAAATCCCACATACTCAACTATCATATATTCTTCCAGGATTGCTACCACTCAAAGCATATTTTTAGAACAAATAGCATCCATCGAACACAGAGAAAGATAGGGGCTTAATGTTTCGCCTCCCAATTTATTTATCATATAGATAATTGTCAACAATAATAATTCATGATCAAATATATTTGAATGGCCATATATGCTTAGATCTTTCCATCATATGATGCTTGCCAACTAAGGAGTAGGTTGGAATGAGAAGGAATACTATTGACTCTCACATAAAAGTAAAAGATAGGCCCTTCGCAGAGGGAAGCAGGGATTTGCAGAGGTGCCAGAGCTCGAAGCTAAAATAGAGATGAAAATAATTTTGAGAGGTATGTTGGAGATATGCCCTAGAGGCAATCATGTATGATGATATTTCCTATGTGTTTATGAATAAAGATAGTCCTTGGACATTATCAATGATGTGTATCAGCAAGTACGTGACTTGTTTGTGGGACTATGCATTGTATGATGACTGTCCTAAAAGGTCCCTAGTCGAAAGGGCTGTGTGGACGCGCAGCCGACTAGACTAGCATATGACACGGTCGATGGCTCGGTCTCACTAGCCATGGAGCATTGGATGCTAACCGGATAATATGGACTTGCAAAGGTCTGGTCGGATTCGACATAGTCGGATCCAAGTCGAGATAAGGTCCGAGTCGGACAGACACAACTATGAGACGCAGCGATATGTCATCTGTGAGTCTCTAGTACAACATCGTTCTATGTCCTAAGACCTGGTGGCGCATGTACTCGGGATGGTGACAGACTTGCTTTGGGCCGACCAAACGCTACTCCGTGACTTGGTAGTTACAAAGGTAGGTTTGGGTTTGTCCAGTCCCATGCTGCGAGACATGGTCGAGCAAGATGGGATTGCCCCTCCGATCGGAGAGATATACTCTGGGCCCTCGTGTGATCGACCAGAACAGCATGGCCATGCGACAAGGATTATGAGATAATCCGGACGGTGGTCGGTATCCTTTGGAGCGAGAAAGAGGTCGGGCTAGCACAAGGATGACAGTCTCGCTTTGAGCCCGACAACATATATCGTCTTGCAAAGGGAAGCGAAGTGTGACATGTTGTGCGAGGTTCGCCTAACCAGCTTCATCATAGTCGCTTGGTGGTCGACACGCCTTGCTAGAGGCCGCTACCAACCGTGCATGTCGGAGGTGATCCGAACTGTGACCAAGCCGACTTGAACCTAAGGGGTCGCGCGCTTAAGGGAAGGAACCTACGAGGTCGTTCAGAGGACACCTTTGGTCGGATGTGATCCGAGCTGGACTAGGAACGTGACCAAATAGACTTTGGGCTTTAGGGTCCGTGCGAGGCCCAAGTGTTGAGCCCGCGACGGACGCCTATATAAAGTGGAGGTGCGGCACACTCAGCGGTTGATCGCTTGGCGCTGCGACTAGGGTTCGCATGTGTTGCGAATAGCCACCTCCACTCGCCGCCGATCGTGTGATTGGACCTAGCAGTCCGCCCGACGACGTTCCTCCCGCACGCGGATACCGTTAGAGGCGGTGCACTTGCGCCGCTCCGGCGAACTTCGTGCGTGGGATCGGACGACCGCCGCTCGAGGAGACCAAGCGAGGAGGAGGCGATCCACGCAGACGCGCTGCCCCAACTCTTCTTCGCTGCACGCACGCTGCTGGCGTCTAGTGGTAACGAACGTGATCCATCTCCGTAGCATGTTCTGGATGTTCTGCGCGATAGGAATTTTAAGTTGAAGTCGATGCACCCTACCGTAGAACCCAACGGTGGTATCGAGCCTCGCTATAGGATTTGGATTCAGATCGTATGCATATTAGATATGTGGAGGCGCGATGAGATCTGTTGTCCTTGAAGAGATCGGCTGTGCACGGTTGATGTGATCAAGCGCACATGGGGATCGTTGAGGCTACGTTTTACGTAAATCGGGATCGATGAGGTCGTGACACGATCTACCCTACGGTCGGTCATCCGCCATCGGGGTTAACAGTGAAACGTAAATCCGAATCGGATTCGCGATGATCGATAAGATCGGTCAGATCAGAGAATTCGGCGTGATCGGAGTTCAGATGTGATCTGTGATTTCCGAAAACGTCGGGCGCTGCCCGCACCCGCGAGGACCGCCGTCTGCGTAGCGCCGTGTATTTCGTACCCGACACACAAACCGGTAGAATGCGATTCTATGCATAACTTTGTTTTGCAGGTTTGATGTGAATAGTATGGCTCATATGTATGTGATGCATGTGTGTAATTTATACGTGGCCTGCGTGTCATGTTTGTCTGCCGGCAGGAGCCAAAGTGCTGTCATTATAATGTATAACGACCTGCGTGTCGACTTGTGACTCTATGTAAATTCATTACTAGTTGTAGTAGTTGGATAATAGAGATCAGGTTGGTGGCTTGGTGTCCCGGCGTGACAAACAAGATGGAGTTCGTAGATGGTCATCGGAGTCGGAGCCGACCTGGAGGAACATCCATGAAGGAGCCATACTATTTCACAATATGTGTTATTTTGTGATTGTTATGCTTATTTGTTTTCTATGCATGTTAAAATGATAGAATGATCCCTCATGAATATCAAGCGAATTGCCATCCCCGATGTTGCACCTTCGCACGTCAAGTACGTCTAGTAGTGGGCTCATAAAATTGGGGTGCTGCTGGGTGTCCTTGAACTGAAGGGTTCATGTCGGACACGGACATGCACTGCATCAGGTTAACTTGACAAGGCTATCAAAACGGTTTTGGGCCTTGTGGCAAAGAAGGTTGGGGGCCGGGGTATGAGATACCTTCCCGATCGACAGGAGTCGTATAGACATGCGATTAGCAAGGAGTTGCTTACCGAATAGGTATGTTGGCTAGCAGTGATGCTAAAGCTCACTAGTCGCATGCGCTAGTCGGATCCTGAATCACTGAGAGTTTGCGGAGGGATGCTGACTTCAGTGGGAGTATTTCTGTTCAGGCTAGAATTACTCTACATAAACACATTGCTTAGTGATTGCATATTTTCTGTTGTAGATCAATGGCACCACCTGCTCAACCCAACTTTGCATTGAAATCAATTCTGGAAAAGGATAAACTGAATGGAACAAACTTTACCACCTGGTATAGAAATCTGAGAATTGTTCTCAAGCACGATAAAAAGGAACATGTTCTAGAGGATCCACTTCGGAGGAGCCTGCTGATAATGCTAGTGCCACAGCTAAGAATGCCTACGAAACTTCGTTGATGAATCAACGAGATCACCGTCGATGCTGGCTTGTATGGAGCCCGATTTGCAACAGCATTTGAAAATGTTGAGGCTTACGATATGATCGAGAGTCTCAAGAGCATGTTTCGAGACATAGGCTAGGACCGAAAGGTTCAACGTCTGGCGATCCTTGATGGATTGCAAGCTGAAGGAAGGTGATCCATCGAGCCCACATGTGATCAAGATGATCGGATATGTGCAAGCTTTGGATCGTTTGGGCTTCCGCTCTTGGATGAGCTAGCTCTCGATGCTGTTCGGGTTCTCTTCCGCCCAGCTATGGGACGTTCATCTCGAACTATCATATGCATGGCATGGATAAGAAGCTCACTGAATTGCATGGGATGCTCAAGGTGGCGAGCAGGATATTAAGAAAGGCGGGCATCAAGTGTTGATGGTGCAGAAATCGCTAAGTTCAAGAAGAGTTGGTCCAAGAAAAGGCTAAGGCAAAGGGCACGGAGCGGTAACCTCTGCCGCTGCATGCCAAGTCTGGACGGACTCAAGACCGTTTGCTTTCACCGCAAGGAGACCGGTCTTTGGAAGAGAAGCTGTAGCAAGTGGCTTGCGAGCATGGCAAGAAGGCGGAAATGCTTCTTCAGGAAAAGGTACACTTGTTGCATATGTTATAGACATTTACCTTGCTGACATACCTAGTAGCTCTTGGGTATTTGATACCGGATCGGTTGTTCATATTTGCAACTCGATGCAGGGGCTGGTAAGAACTAGGCGTGTGGCACAAGGGAGATTGACATCGGGTCGGCAACAAAGCAAGAGTTGCTGCGTTGGAGGTCGACACGATGCAGCTCCGACTTCCTTCCGGATTCATTATGGAATTGAATAATTGTTATTACATTCCTGCACTTAGTCGGAACATTATTTCTGCCTCATGTTTGATGAGTCAAGGTTATGAATTCAATTTAAAGGACAATGGTTGTTCAATATTTTGAATGGTATGTTCCACGGCTATGCACCCATTGTTGATGGGCTATTTATATTGAATCTAGAACAGAACCGGTCTATAACGTAAATGTCAAGAGGCATAAGCCTAATGAGATAAATCCGACATACTTACGGCATTGCCGGCTTGGACACATTGATCGAACGCATGAAGAAGCTCCATGATGATGGGCTCCTAACCCGTCCGACTTGGTCGTTCGAGACATGTGAATCATGCTTGCTCGGCAAGATGACTAAGTCTCCTTTCGCAAAGAGTTGCGAGAGGCGTCCGAGCTATTGGAACTTATACATAGTGATGTGTGTGGTCCAATGAGCACAACCGCCAGAGGTGGCTATCGATGCCGTGACTTTTACCGGCGACTTGAGTAGATATGGATATATCTATTTGATGAGGCACAAGTCGGAGACTTTTGAAAAGTTCAAAGAGTTTGAGCGAGGTTGAGAATCAGCTCGGCAAGACTATAAAGCTTCGCGATCTGATCGTGGAGGTGAGTACATGAGCCAGAGTTCGATGATCATCTGAAAAGTCGAGGTATAGTACCTCAGCTCACACCTCAAGATGCACGCCATAGAGAAGCGGCGTGTCGAGCGGAGGAATAGGACCTTGTTGGACATGGTCCGGTCTATGATGAGCAAATCGGATTTACCCTTGTCATTTTGGGGATACGCTCTAGAAACTGCAGCTTTCACACTTAATAGGGTACCATCAAAATCCGTAGACAAGACACCGCATGAGATGTGGGTGGGAAGAGTCCGGTTTGTCTTTTCTAAAGGTTTGGGGTTGTGAAGCATTTGTCAAGAGACTTATGTCGACAAGCTTACACCCAAGTCGGATAAATGCATATTCGTGGATATCCGAGGGAAACCTTGGGATATAGCTTCTACAACCGGAAGAGAACAAAGTGTTTGTTGCTCGGGCGGGTTTTCCTTGAGAAAGAGTTTCTCGGTCGGGAGGCCGGTGGGAGGGCGGTTCGACTCGAAGAAATTCGAGGACCACTCGGGACGGCTCAGTGGTGATGAGATCATACCGGAGTCTGTCAGGGAACCCGTAGTGGAAGCGGCACCGGAACCACGGAGGTCGGAAAGATTGCGCAGAGTGTGCGATGTATTGTTGCTAGAAAGCGACGAGCCGGCCACCTATGTGGAAGCGATGGTGAGCCCAGATTCCGAGGCATGGCTAGAGGCCATGAGATCTGAGTTAAAGTCCATGGATGAGAATCAAGTCTAGGACTTGGTTGATCCGCCACCGGCGCGAATCGCCATTGGTTGCAAATGGGTCTTTAAGAAGAAAACCGATGTGGATGGAAATGTTCAGATCCACAAAGCTCGGCTTGTCGCTAAAGGTTATGGACAAGTTCAAGGAATTGACTACGACGAGACTTGCTCGCCGGTAGCGATGCTGAAATCGGTGAGGATCATACTAGCTATAGCTGCATATTTCGATTACGAGATATGGCAGATGGATGTCAAAACGGCTTTCCTTCACGGAAATTTAACCGAGGACGTGTAT
Source organism: Aegilops longissima (assembly GCA_021605205.1). Taxonomy (NCBI): domain Eukaryota; kingdom Viridiplantae; phylum Streptophyta; class Magnoliopsida; order Poales; family Poaceae; genus Aegilops; species Aegilops longissima. The sequence goes on from CM038680.1 coordinate 560,961,510, forward strand.
ATGATACAGCCCGAGGGTTTTTTCGATCCGACTAGCACTAGTAAGGTATGCAAGCTCAAGAGATCCATTTATGGGTTGAAGCAAGCATCTCGGAGTTGGAACATTCGTTTTGATGAGGTCGCCATCCGGTCTCGGTTTCATCAAAAGCGAAGAGGACTGTTGTTTATACAAGAAGTTAAGTGGGAGCTCGATAGTGTTTTTGATCTTGTATGTGGACGACATACTACTGATCGGGTACGATCTTTCGATGTTAAACTCGGTCAAGGGATCATTGAATGGCAAATTTTCGATGAAGGACCTTGGTGAGGCAGTCTATATTTTAGGCATTAAGATCTATAGAGATAGATCGAGGAGGCTGCTCGGCTTAAGCCAGAGCACGTACATAGATAAAGTGTTGAAGCGGTTCAACATGAGTGAGGCGAAGAAAGGGTTCTTGCCGCTCTCACATGGTATAAGGCTAAGCGAGACTCATAGTCCTTCGACATCTGATGAGCGAAGCAGGATGAGTAGGATTCCGTATGCCTCAGCAATCGGATCCATCATGTATGCCATGATATGTACAAGGCCTGATGTTGCTTTTGCAATAAGCCTAACAAGTAGATACCAGGCCAACCCAGGTGAGAGTCATTGGGCAGCGGTAAAGACTATTTTGAAGTACCTGAAAAGGACTAAAGAGATGTTCCTAGTTTATGGAGGTGAGGAAGAGCTCGTCGTAAGGGGTTACGTCGATGCTAGTTTCCAAACCGGCAGAGATGATGTCGATCACAGTCCGGATTCGTATGCGTCCCGAGCGGAGGAGCGATTGTAATGGATGAGTTCCAAGCAGGATCGATGGCGATTCTACCACGAAGCGAATACATTGCGGCCACGAAGCTGCAAAGGAAGGTGTTTGGATCCGGCATTTTTCGGATGATCTTGGTATTTTCCCAGCCTCGGTGAAACCGTTGGACCTTTATTGTGATAATTCTGGTGCCATCGCACAAGACAAGGAGCTGAGGAATCACCACAAGGTCGGACAAATAGACCGGAAATATCACGATCTGAAGATCGTAAGAATGGTGATGTAGAGTTATGCAAGATTCACACGGATGCAAATGTTGCAGATCCGTTGACTAAGCCGCTTCCACAACCCAAGCATGAGGGGCATGTTAGAGCTATGGGCATTCGATGTCTATTTGATTGACTCTAGTGCAAGTGGGAGACTGTTGGAGATATGCCCTAGAGGCAATCATGTATGATGATATTTCCTATGTGTTTATGAATAAAGATAGTCCTTGGACATTATCAATGATGTGTATCGCAAGCACGTGACTTGTTTGTGGGACTATGCATTGTATGATGACTGTCCTAAAAGGTCCCTAGTCGAAAGGGCTGTGTGGACGCGCAGCCGACTAGACTAGCATATGACACGGTCGATGGCTCGGTCTCACTAGCCATGGAGCATTGGATGCTAACCGGATAATATGGACTTGGAAAGGTCTGGTCGGATTCGACATAGTCGGATCCAAGTCGAGATAAGGTCCGAGTCGGACATACACAACTATGAGACGCAGCGATATGTCATCTGTGAGTCTCTAGTACAACATACGTTCTATGTCCTAAGACCTGAGCTGACGCATGTACTCGGGATGGTGACAGACTTGCTTTGGGCCGACCAAACGCTACTCCGTGACTTGGTAGTTACAAAGGTAGGTTTCGGGTTTGTCCAGTCCCATGCTGCGAGACATGGTCGAGCAAGATGGGATTGCCCCTCGATCGGAGAGATATACTCTGGGCCCCTCGTGTGATCGACCAGAACAGCATGGCCATGCGACAAGGATTATGAGATAATCCGGACGGTGGTCGGTATCCTTTCGAGCGAGAAAGAGGTCGGGCTAGCACAAGGATGACAGTCTCGCCTTGAGCCCGACAACATATATCGTGCGGCAAAGGGAGCAGAAGTGTGACACGTTATGCTGTGTTCGCCTAACCAGCTTCATAGTGCGCTTGGTGGTCGGCACGCCATGCTAGAGGCCGCTACCAACCATTCATGTCGGAGGTGATCCGAAGCTGTGACCAAGCCGACTTGAACCTAAGGGGTCGGCGCTTAAGGGAAGGAACCTCGAGGTCGGTTCAGAGGACCTTTGCTCGGATGTGATCCGAATGGACTAGGAACGTGACCGAATAGACTTTGGGCTTTAGGGTCGTCGAGGCCCAAGTGTTGAGCCCGCGACGGACGCCTATATAAAGTGGAGGTGCGGCACACTCGGCGGTTGATCGCTTGGCGCTGCGACTAGGGTTCGCATGTGTTGCGAATAGCCACCTCCACTCGCCGCCGATGTGTGATCGGACCTAGCAGTCCGCCGCGACGACGCGTTCCTCCCGCACGCGGATACCGTTAGAGGCGGTGCACTTGCGCCGCTCCGCGAACTCGTGCGTGGGATCGGACGACCGGCCGCTCGAGGAGATCGAGCGAGGAGGAGGCGATCCACGCAGACGCGCTGCCCCAACTCTTCTTCCGTTGCGCGCGCATCGCGTCTAGTGGTAACGAACTGTGATCCATCTCCCGTAGCATGTTCCTGGATGTTCTGCGCATAGGAATTTTAATTTGCAGTCGACGCACCCTACCGTAGAACCCAACAAGGTATGCTTTCATTGTCAACATAACGACCAAGAGTTCCCAATATCTTCCATATTAGATACATTATAGGTGGTTCCCAAGCAGAAAGGTAAAGTTTTTACTCCCCCTCCACCAACATTCACAATCCACGGCTTGTCCGAAACAACGGGTGCCGTCCAACTATCAACATTCCTGGGGGAGTTTTGTTTAAATTATTTGTGAATTTGTTTTTGATCTTTTGATCATAGGACTGGGCATCCCAGTTACCAACAATTTTCTCGTGAATGATGAGCGGAGTCCACTCATCGTGAGAATAACCCACCTAGCATGGAAGATACTGACATCCCTTAGTCGCTACATGAGCGATTCGGGCATACAAAACAGATTATTATTTGAAGGTTTAGAGTTTGTCACATGCAAATTTACTTGGAACGGCAGGTAAATACCGCATATAGGTAGATATGGTGGACACTCATGGAAGAAACTTGGTTCAAGGAATTCTGATGCACAAGCAGTATTCCCGCTTAGTACAGATATTTCTGCTAGAACACTACAAGAAATATGTCAACTAGTGACCTTCTGTCAGTGACCCTGGAAGAATTGGTCATAGATCTATGACCATTTCAGACCAATTGGTCAAAAGCTGTTCGAGGGGCTCCAAACCCTAAACCATTGCGACCATTTTGGTCAGAAAGGTCGTAATTTCCTTACACGAAAAGGTCATAAAGCAAACAGCGCTAGTCCGCTGCCTTAGTTCTAGTTGTTAACGACCAATATAGATGGTCATAGCCTTGTAAATTGTGGTGGGTTGCTATGACTAGGCGCCACCTCATCAGTTTTGCCTATGTGTCATGTCCATGTGGCGGTTTTTTCCCTAGGTTGTGAAGCAACCTATATTTTTGTCATTCCCAAAATTCCCAAAAAAATCTCATAAATTCTTTGGGTCATATCTTCATCAAATATGTAAAAACCTTCCTTGCCTAGTTCTAAAATAATTCAAAAATATTCATTTTCCTATTCTGTTCAGAACAACAGTTTGTGAAGGAAGTACCACTTTGGCATGTCCAAATAGTATCCATTTTCTACAGTGTTTTTCTATGCCCAAATAACCATCCTCCACCAAATGCCAGCTCAATACATTCATTATTTTGAGCCGAGCTTCAACATTCGTATTTATGTCCAGTGTGGTAGTTTGCAAAGAAAGTACCACATAGGCTCCTCCTTTTGAGCTGAAAATTTGTGAAGAAGGTCTTCTTAGTAACTGATCATCCTCAGCCAAAACTCACGCCCATTAGCCATGTGCATTTCCCGTACCGCAAGTCAAACACTTGGCTGCTTATTCATGTTTGAGCATCGATCGGTCTCCTCGTGAGAATCTTATGTTGTGATTTTCTTAATAGCACCTACCTGGAGAGTGCCCAACCCACTAGACATACCTAGGCCGCCCAGAACACATGGCAACACCACGGTCACGCGGTGACCACGCTGACAGCGTCTTGAGTTCTGGCGCTCTAGAGTTGGGGCCCTCGGCCACCGCCCAAACCTCGACGTATCGCCACCAAACCATGTATTTATTATTAAATAGGTACTTATGTAACTAGAAATGATTTTTGGAAAAAATAAATAGCAAACTATGAGGCAGCTGCAGTTCAAATTTGACCCGCTTCCAACTGAATCGGCGGAAATTTGTCTTTTTCACGAGAGGTGGATCAAAACTTTTTGCACCCAACCATTTTGTCAATTGTGAATTAAATATGTCCTAGCATTTTATAAAATTGATTTGGTCCAATTTTGCAACAATTATTTGGTAGTTCCTTCACAAAAAAACCTCCTTTCAGGCACTCAGAAAATGGAAAATGGTTTTTTCGTCCAAAGAAAATGAAAACTTCCTTAGGCAACATTGTTTGCCATTCCAATATGCACCCTTGTGCACAATATGAGATCATTTGAACAAACTATGCCATGAATGTGGCCATAAGATTGATCATTTGGCTTGAAAGCCATGAATCTTCACACTTCATAGCTCATTTCTGAGAACACTTTTTTAAAATAATTACCGTATTACAATTTTATTATTTTTCCTGGAAACTTGGTCACATATGATGACACAATGCGAAGGTTTTCCAATTTTTTGTTTTTTTTTTGAATTTTTATGCCCGTTTCAAAATGCGGTCAAAACGGCGGGCTTGACCGTTCCTAGCTAGTGGTTGAATCTTAGAATTTTTTTGGTGTTTCTATGATTAAATAGATACTTATTTACCTAGATATGATTTTTGGAAAAAATAAAGAGCAAACTATGAGATAGCTGCAGTTCAAATTTGACCCGCTTCCAACTGAATCGACGGGAATTTGTCCTTTTCACTAGAGGTGGATCAAAACTTTTTACACCCAACCATTTTGTCAATTGTGCATTAAATATGTCCTAGTATTTTATAAAATTGATTAGGTCCAATTTTGCAACAAATATATGGTAGGTCCTTCACAAAAAAAACTCATTTCAGGCACTCAGAAAATGGAAAATGGTTTTTTCGTCCAAAGTAAATGAAAACTTCCTTAGGCAACATTGTTTGCCCTTCCAATATGCACCCTTGTGCACAATATGAGATCATTTGAACAACCTATGCCATGAATGTGGCCATAAGATTGATCATTTGGCTTGAAAGCCATGAATCTTCACACTTCATAGCTCATTTCTGAGAACACTTTTTTTAAATAATTACCGTATTACAAGTTTATTATTTTTCCTGGAAACTTGGTCACATATAATGACACAATGCGAAGGTTTTCCAATTTTTTGTATTTTTTTTGAATTTTTTATGCCTGTTTCAAAATGCGGTCAAAACGGCGGGCTTGACCGTTCCTAGCTAGTGGTTGAATCTTGGAATTTTTTTGGTGTTTCTATGATTAAATAGATACTTATTTACCTAGATATGATTTTTGGAAAAAATAAAGAGCAAACTATGAGGCAGCTGCAGTTCAAATTTGACCCGCTTCCAACTGAATCGACGAGAATTTGTCTTTTTCACCAGAGGTGGATCAAAACTTTTTACACCCAGCCATTTTGTCAATTGTGCATTAAATATGTCCTAGTATTTTATAAAATTGATTAGGTCCAATTTTGCAACAAATATATGGTAGGTCCTTCACAAAAAAAACTCATTTCAGGCACTCAGAAAATGGAAAATGGTTTTTTCGTCCAAAGAAAATGAAAACTTCCTTAGGCAACATTGTTTGCCATTCCAATATGCACCTTTGTGCACAATATGAGATCATTTGAACAAACTATGCCATGAATGTGGCCATAAGATTGATCATGTGGCTTGAAAGCCATGAATCTTCACACTTCATAGCTCATTTCTGAGAACACTTTTTTTAAATAATTACCGTATTACAAGTTTATTATTTTTCCTGGAAACTTGGTCACATATAATGACACAATGCGAAGGTTTTCCAATTTTTTAATTTTTTTAATTTTTTATGCCCGTTTCAAAATGCGGTCAAAACGACGGGAATGACCGTTCCTAGCTAGTGGTTGAATCTTATAATTTTTTTGGTGTTTCTTGGATTAAATAGATACTTATGTACCTAGAAATGATTTTTTGAAAAAATAAAGAGCAAACTATGAGGTATCTGCAGTTCAGATTTAACCCGCTTCCAGCTGAATCGGCGGAAATTTATCTTTTTCACCAGAGGTGGATCAAAACTTTTTACACCCAACCATTTGGTTAATTATGCATTAAATATGACCTAGTATTTAGAAAAATGATTTGGTGCAATTTTGCAATAATTATTTGGTAGGTTCTTCACAAAAAAACATCATTTGGGGCACTCAAAAAATGATTAAAAATAGCTAGAAAGATGAGAAATGCGTACAAATTGGTCCTTATCCATAAAATGTGGTCTAACTCTAGTGAAAATTTGTGTGGTACCCTTTTGCAAAATATTTTTAATAGCTACTTCACAAAATCCCTCTAGTTTTTGTACTTGGAAACTCTTTTAAATCACTGATTTTCCAAACCAATCAGAACCATTCCCACGGATCGATGACATGGCACTCATCCATCCATCCATCCATCTCACCATCCCACATCCATCCGTCCATCCATCCGTCCATCCATCCGTCCATCCACCCCACCGCAGCACAAACCCTAGCTCACATCACACCCCTTCCCCATCGCACCCTTCTCCCCCCATATGCTCGCCGCCGCCACCTCAAGATCCAATCTCACCCCACCGCCTCACGATCCACCGCCGACCTCGCCGTCCTCCTCACTCACCGCCGACCTTGCCGTCCTCCTCACCCACCGCTGCCGCCCTCGTCCCTCCCTCCCCTCACCATCTCTCCCTCGTCTCACCTCACCGCGAGCCCCGCAACCCAATCCATCGCGGCCTCCTTCCAGATCCATCGCGGCACCAACCACCTCCCTCCCCCTCCGCAGAGCGACCAAATCCTCCCACCCCACCCCACCCCCAAACCCTAGCGCCAATGCCCCGCTAGCCAGGCCCCTCCCACCCGACCCGATCGCCGGGCGGCCATGGATCCAGGCGGGGCGATGCTGTTGGAGGACTTCGGCAGTGGGTGGACTGACGCGCCGCATCCGCGAGGTGGCCAACTACCGGAGGGCACCACGCGCTGCAAGGAGCTCATCCAGAACGCCGACGACGCCGGGGCCTCGCGGGTCCGCCTCTGCCTCGACCTGCGCCCACAGGGGCCGCTCACTTTGCCGCCCGGCCCAGCGCGATGGCGGGCCCCGCCTGCTCGCCCTAACGACGCCGCCTTCACCGACGAGCGACTTCACAAAGATCTCCCGATCGGCGGCAGCAAGAAGGCCTCCCGGGCTGGAAGACCGGCCGCTTCGGGTATGCGCGCTCCCTGTCCCCCCTCTCTCTCCCTTAGTAGTCGCCCCCGCCGAGCTCTGCTCTGAGCTGCCAATTACAATCTGAGCTTCCCGACTACTGGAATCCGAATTGAACCAGTGCGTGTTCATTTTCTCGTGGCAATGTGGTCGATGTGCATGATCACTGATAATTTGTAAGGGAATGTACCAATATGCTTAGCAAGATAGGTTCAGTTTGAGTTCCGCACATTTTGCTCGACAAGCTCGTGGTGCTCAAGCTCAACGGAGGCCTCGGCACCACCATGGTCTGCACCGGCCCCAAGTGAGCACCCCCACCCCACCCATCCTCTTCACTGCTCCAGATCAATTGATTCACCTTGCATATGTGTGGATCGTGCTACTTTCAGTTAGATTCGTCCCGACACTGTAGTCTCGCAACTTGCATATGTGAACTCGGCTGCTTCCAAGCATATCAGTGAAATTAGTCATAAAATTGCTATTGACTATACTCATTGTTCATTCTTGTTGTGACATCTTTATTACTCTGACGTAGTCCAGGTAAACTAGTACCAGTTTCATGGAGAAATGAAATTGTGAGTGGTAGCTCCTTTGGTCCAAATAAATAGTTTGATTAATCTGGTTCTCTGATCAATGTTATCAAACATTAAGGCTATCAGTGCTCTTTATTTTTCCGTTTACGTATATTTGCTGCAATTTGACATAAATGACTACTGCCAGCCTGCACTGCTGAATATGACCATCCACTTATTTTCTAGACTCTGTTGGCCGGTGAAACATTGATCATTTGAACATGGCGTTGTGGTAGACTATGTACAGAACATGATTTACTTAGGTATTTATTTAGGTGTATGTTTGATGCAGCATGCCAATATTGGAAATATAGGGACTTGTATATTTCCGCTTCATTTTTATGTTCTACCACCTTCAGCAGGTAATAACATAGCTCACTGCATGCAGGTCTGTCATTGAAGTTCGCAATGGGTTTACATTTCTTGACCTTATTGTGATTCAGATTGAGGTATTCTTAGTTTCTCTTGATATTTTACGTAATTGACTTGATGTAGTGTGTAATGGTTTGTGTCGACAAGTTTCACTGTATGCAGTCCCCTGAACAAGAAGTATGGATGCAGTGTTCCTTTGCTTCTAATGAACTCTTTCAACACTCATGATGACACACGGAAGGTTGATATACCACCGCCTGTTTATTTTCTATTGAAAAGACAACTTTCTAAATTTGGACTTACATACTTGCATAATGACCTCTGTTTTGTAGATTGTTGAGAAGTACTCCAACTCCAACATTGAAATTCACACTTTCAACCAGGTATGACATTAGTAGTACTTCATATGTTATATTTAATTGTATCACATTATACCCACTATTTGCGGTGTCAATTAAGCGACACATGTTTCTCTCGAGCCAATACCCTCGCATTGTCTCTGTTTGTGTGAACGCTGAGCGCTAGATCGTGTGTGCTGCAGATCTCGACGCCATGAAGTCCCTGCTTGACAAGCTCGTGGTGCTCAACCTCAACGGAGGCCTCGGCACCACCATGGGCTGCACCGGCCCCAAGTGAGCACCCCACCCCACCCATCCTCTTCACTGCTCCAGATCAATTGATTCACCTTGCATATGTGTGGATCGTGCTACTTTCAGTTAGATTCGTCCCAACACTGTAGTCTCGCAGCTTGCATATGTGTGGATCGACCTTGCATATGCTGGTTTCTTCGTGCGATCCTGCTGCTTATGATGGTCTCTGCCTGCTTAGTGTAGCTGTATTAAACTCACTATGAGATGTCCACTCTTGTTTTGTTAACAAACATGAACTGTTAAGTCATCTATTCATGGCTGTTGCTTTTGTTCAGTATATATGTGTGCTTTCTGATTTGTATGCGTAGGTGGTTATAGGTTGCTGTGATGAATATAAATATTAACAAGTGCTCATGCATGCCGGTATACTAGAGCTAGTTGTATGTGCTCATTACCTTCCTGTTGTCACTTTGTCAGCATCAATCCAATCCAATCCAGCCCAATGAATCTAAGCTCCTCATTTAGTTCTCGCCATCGGTGGTAGCCAACAACTAACCGATCTTAGCTGCTGCCGGCTGTTTGGCATCCTATGTATTTTTTGCTGCTAGTCTCAGAAATAATGCATGAATGGCATCAAAACTGCTTCATGCTATCTCTCGGGCAAAGTAGATGCTAGTTTGATTACTATCTGTACATCATCAGGTCTACTTGATGCAAGTCTCTATTTTTTGTTTGTCTCTCTTTGACATATTGCTTTTTCTTTTTGAATGTGCAGGTTATTTGCATCTTGATTAGGAGATGATGGTGATCATCTTTTTTTGCGGGAACCTGTTGAAGGAAATATGCCCTAGAGGCAATAATAAAGTTATTATTTATTTCCTTATTTCATGATAAATGTTTATTATTCATGCTAGAATTGTATTAACCGGAAACATAATACATGTGTGAATACATAGACAAACATAGTGTCACTAGTATGCCTCTACTTGACTAGCTCGTTGAATCAAAGATGGTTAAGTTTCCTAGCCATAGACATGAGTTGTCATTTGATTAACGGGATCACATCATTAGGAGAATGATGTGATTGACTTGACCCATTCCGTTAGCCTAGCACTTGATCGTTTAGTATGTTGCTATTGCTTTCTTCATGACTTATACATGTTCTTGTAACTATGAGATTATGCAACTCCGTTTACGGAGGAACACTTTGGTGCTACCAAGCGTCACAACGAACTGGGTGATTATAAAGGAGTACTACAGGTGTCTCCAAAGGTACATGTTGGGTTGGCGTATTTGAGATTAGGTTTTGTCACTTGATTGTCGGAGAGGTATCTCGGGCCCTCGCGGTAATGCACATCACTATAAGCCTTGCAAGCAATGTAGCTAATGAGTTAGTTACGGAATGATGCATTACGTAACGAGTAAAGAGACTTGCCGATAACGAGATTGAACTAGGTATTGGATACCGACGATCGAATCTCGGGCAAGTAACATACCGATGACAAAGGAACAAAGTATGTTGTTATGCGGTTTGACCGATAAAGATCTTCGTAGAATATGTAGGAGCCAATATGGGCATCCAGGTTCCGCTATTGGTTATTGACCAAGAATAGTTCTAGGTCATGTCTACATAGTTCTCGAACCCGTAGGGTCCGCACGCATAAGGTTTCGATGATGGTTATATTATGAGTTTATGAGTTTTGATGTACGAAGGAGTTGAGTCCGGATGAGATCGGGGACATGACGAGGAGTCTCGAAATGGTCTAGGCGTAAATATCGATATATTGGGCGACTATATTCGGAGTTCGGACAGGTTCCGAGTGATTGGGTATTTTTGAGTACCGGGTAGTTACGGGAGAAGCAATGGGCCTTGATGGGCTTTAGTGGAAAGAGGAGAAAGGGCCAAGGGCTGCTGCTCCCCCTCCCTCTGGTCCGAATTGGACTAGGGAAAAGGGGCCGCCACCTTTCCTTCTCCTCCACTTCCTTCTCCTTCCTCCCTCTTGGTGGACTCCTACTAGGACTTGGAATCCTAGTAGGACTCCACATCTGGCCGCACCAAGCCTGGTCGGCCTCCTCCTCCTCCATCCTTTATATACGGGGCAGGGGGCACCCCAGACACACAAGTTGATCTTCGTGATCGTTCCTTAGCCGCAGCGGTGCCCCCTCCACCATATTCCACCTCGGTCATATCGTCGCGGAGTTTAGGTGAAGCCCTGCGCCGGTAGAGCATCATCATCGTCACCACGCCGTCGTCTTGACGTAACTCATCCCGACACTTTGCTGGATCGAGTCCGGGATCGTCATCGAGCTGAGCGTGTGCTGAACTCGGAGGTGCCGACGTTCGGTACTTGGATCGGTCGGATCGTGAAGGCGTCGACTACATCAACAGCGTTGTCATAACGCTTCCGCTTCGGTCTCACGAGGGTACATGGAAAATACTCTCCCCTCTCGTTGCTATGCCATCACCATGATCTTGCGTGTGCGTAGGAAATTTTTGAAATTACTACGTTCCCCAACAGTGGCATCCGAGCCAGGTTTTATGCGTTGATGTCATATGCACGAGTAGAACACAAGTGAGTTGTGGGCGATATAAGTCATACTGCTTACCAGCATGTCATACTTTGGTTCAGCGGTATTGTGAGATGAAGCGGCCCGGACCGACATTACCCGTACGCTTACGTGAGACTGGTTTCACCACTTCAAGCACTCGTTGCTTAAAGGTGAACGGCGGGTGTCTGTCTCTCTCACTTTAGTTGAACCGAGTGTGGCTACGCCCGGTCCTTGCGAAGGTTAAAACAGCACCAACTTGACAAACTATCGTTGTGGTTTTGATGCGTAGGTAAGAACGGTTCTTGCTCAGCCCGTAGCAGCCACGTAAAACTTGCAACAACAAAGTAGAGGACGTCTAACTTGTTTTTGCAGGGCATGTTGTGATGTGATATGGTCAAGACGTGATGCTATATTTTATTGTATGAGATGATCATGTTTTGTAACCGAAGTTATCGGCAACTGGCAGGAGCCATATGGTTGTCGCTTTATTGTATGAAATGCAAAAGCCATGTAATTGCTTTACTTTATCACTAAGCGGTAGCGATAGTCGTAGAAGCAATAGTTGGCGAGACGACAAAGATGCTACGATGGAGATCAAGGTGTCGCGCCGGTGACGATGGTGATCATGACGGTGCTTCGGAGATGGAGATCACAAGCACAAGATGATGATGGCCATATCATATCACTTATATTGATTGCATGTGATGTTTATCCTTTATGCATCTTATCTTGCTTTGATTGACGGTAGCATTATAAGATGATCTCTCACTAAAATTATCAAGAAGTGTTCTCCCGAGTATGCACCGTTGCGAAAGTTCTTCGTCTTTGAGACACCACGTGATGATCGGGTGTGATAGGCTCTACGTTCAAATACAGCGGGTGCAAAACAGTTGCGCACGCGGAATACTCAGGTTAAACTTGACGAGCCTAGCATATAACAGATATGGCCTCGGAACACGGAGACCGAAGGACGGCGTGAATCATATAGTAGATATGATCAACATATTGATGTTCACCGTTGAAACTACTCCATCTCACGTGACGATCGGACATGGTGTAGTTAATATGGATCACGTAATCACTTAGAAGATTAGAGGGATGTCTATCTAAGTGGGAGTTCTAAAGTAATATGATTAATTGAACTTAAATTTATCATGAACTTAGTACCTAATAGTATTTTGCTTGTCTATGTTTACTGTAGATAGATGGCTCGTGCTGTTGTTCCGTTGAATTTTAATGCGTTCCTTGAGAAAGCAAAGTTGAAAAATGTTAGTAGCAATGATGCGGATTGGATCCGTGATCGGAGGTTTATCCTCATTGCTGCATAGAAGAATTATGTTCTTAATGCACCGCTAGGTGAAGACCTGTTGCAGGAGCAGATGCAGACGTTATGAACGTTTGGCTAGCTCAAAATGATGACTACTTGATAGTTTAGTGCACCATACTTAACGGCTTAGAATCGGGACTTCAAAGACGTTTTGAACGTCATGGACCATATGAGATGTTCCAGGAGTTGAAGTTAATATTTCAAGCAAATACCCGAGTTGAGAGATATGAAGTCTCCAACAAGTTCTATAGCTAAAAGATGGAGGAGAATCGCTCAACTAGTGAGCATGTGCTCAGATTATGCAGGTACTTTAATCGCTTGAATCAAGTGGGAGTTAATCTTCCAGATAAGATAGTGATTGACAGAATTCTCTAGTCACCATCACTAAGTTACTAGAACTTCGTGATGAACTACAGTATGCAAGGGATGACGAAAACGATTCCCGAGCTCTTCGTGATGTTGAAATCGACGAAGGTAGAAATCAAGAAAGAACATCAAGTGTTGATGATTGAAAAGACCACTGGTTTCAAGAGAAGGGCAAAGGGAAAGAAAGGGAAATTCAAGTAGAAAGACAAGTAAGTTGTCACTCCTGCGAAGAAGCCCAAAGCTGGACCAAAGCCTGAAACCGAGTGCTTACAATCGCAAAGGAAATGGTCCCGAAGCGGAAATGCCCTGAATATTTGGTGGATAAGAAGGATGGCAAAGTGAACAAGGGTATATTTGATATACATGTTATTGATGTGTGCCTTACTAGTGTTTATAGTAGCCCCGAGTATTTGATACTGTTAGGTTGCTAAGATTAGTAACTCAAACAGGAGTTCTGAGAATAAGCAGAGACTAGTTGAAGGGAAGTGACGATGAGTGTTGGAAATAGTTCCAAGATTGATATGATCATCATCACACACTCCTATATTTTCGAGATTAGTGTTAAAAGCCAAATAAATGTTATTTAGCGTCTGCGTTGAGCATGAATATGATTTGATCATGTTTATTGCAAAACGGTTATTCATTTAAAGTTAAAGAATACTTTTTATTCTGTTTACATGAATAAAACCTTCGATGGTTATACACCCAATGAAAATAGTTTGTTGGATCTCGATCGTAGTGATACACATATTCATAATATTGATGCCAAAAGATGCAAAGTTAATAATGATAGTGCAACTTATTTGTGGCTTTGCCGTTTGGGTCATATCGATTGTAAAGCATGAAAAACTCCATAAAGATGGATTTTGGAATCACTTGATTATGAATCATTTGATGCTTGCTAACCGTGCCTTTTGGGCAAGATGACTAAAACTCCGTTCTCGGAACAATGGAACGAGCTCTTGACTTGTTGGAAATAATACATACCGATGTATGCGATCCAATGAGTGTTGATGCTCGTGGCAAGTATCATTATTTTCTGACCTTCACAGATGATTTGAGCAGATATGCGTATTTCTTCTTGATGAAACATAATTCTGAAATAGTTGAAAAGTTCAAAGAATTTCAGAGTGAAGTAGAAAATCATCGTAACAAGAAAATAAATTTTCCGCGATCTGATCGTGGAGATGAATATTTGAGTTACGAGTTTGGTCTTCAATTAAAACAAAGTGGAATAGTTTCACAGCTCACGCCACCTGGAACACCACAACGTTATGGTGTGTCCGAACGTCGTAACCGTACTTTAGTTTGATATGGTGCAATCAATGATGTCTCTTACCGATTTACCAATATCGTTTTGGGGTTATGCATTAGAGATAGCTGCATTCACGTTTAATAGGGCACCATATGATTGAGACAACACCGTATGAACTATGGTTTAACAGTAAACCTAAGCTGTCGTTTCTTAAAAGTTTGGAGTTGTGATGCTTATGTGAAAAAGTTTTCACCGATAAGCTCGAACCCAAATCGAAAGCGTCTTCATAGAATACCCAAAGGTAACTATTGGGTACACCTTCTATCACAGATCCGAAGGCAAGTTTTTCGTTGCTAATATGGATCCTTTATAGAGAAGAAGTTTCTCTCGAAAGAAGTGAGTGGGAGGAAAGTAGAACTTGATGAGGTAATTGTACCTTCTCCCTTATTGGAAAGTAGTTCATCACAGAAATCAGTTCCTGTGATTCTTACACCAATCAGTGAGGAAGCTAATGATGATGATCATGAAGCTTCAGATCAAGTTACTACCGAACCTCGTAGGTCTTCTAGAATAAGATCCGCACCAAAGTGGTATGGTAATCCTATTCTAGAAGTCATGTTACTAGACCATGATGAACCTACGAACTATGAGGAAGCGATGATGAGCCCAGATTCCGCGAAATGGGTTGAGGCCATGAAATCTGAGATAGGATCCATGTATGAGAACAAAGTATGGACTTTGATTGACTTGTTCGATGATCAGCAAGCCATATTAAATAAATGGATCTTCAAGAGGAAGACGGACACTGATAGTAGTGTTACTATCTACAAAGCTCGACTTGTCACAAAAGGTTTTCGACAAGTTCAAGGTGTTGACTACAATGAGATTTTCTCAACTGAGCGATGCTTAAGTCTGCGAATCATGTTAGCAATTGCCACATTTTATGAAATCGGCAAATGGATAAACAAAACTGCATTCCTTAATGGATTTATTAAAGAAGAGTTGTATATGATGCAACCGAAGGTTTTGTAAATCCTAAAGGTGCTAACAAAATATGCAAGCTCCAGCGATCCATCTATGGACTGGTGCAAGCATCTCAGAGTTGGAATACACGCTTTGATAAGTTGATCAAAGCATATAGTTTTATACAGACTTACGGTGAAGCCTGTATTTACAATAAAGTGAGTGGGAGCACTACCGCATTTCTGATAAATATATGTGAGTAACATATTGTTGATCAGAAATTATGTAGAATTTTTCTGGAAAGCATAAAGGAGTATTTGAAAGGAGTTCTTTAAAAGAAAGATCTCAGTAAAGCTACTTACATATTAAGCATCAAGATCTATTGAGATAAATCAAGACGCTTGATAAGTTTTTTCAATAAGTACATACCTTGTCAAGATTTTGAAGTAGTTCAAAATAGAACAGTCAAAGAAAAGTTCTTGCCTGTGTTGCAAAGGTATGAAATTGAGTAAGACTCAAATCCCGACCACAATAGAAAATAGAAAGAGAATGAAAAGTCATTCCCTATGCCTCAGTCATAGGTTCTATAAAGTATGCTATGCTATGTACCAGACCTATTATATACCTTGCTCTGTATTTGGCAAGGGAGTACAATAGTGATCTAGGAGTAGATCACTGGACATTGGTCAAGAATATCCTTAGTAAGGACTAAGGAGATGTTTCTCGATTATGGAGGTGATAAAAGAGTTTGTTGTAAAAGTTACATCAGTACAAACTTTTACACTGATCCAGATGACTCTAAGTCTCAACCTGGATACATATTGAAAGTGGGAGCAATTAGCTAGAGTAGCTCCGTGCAGAGCATTGTGGACATAAAATATTTGCAAAATACATACGGCTCTGAATGTAACAGACCCGTTGACTAAGCTTCTCTCACGAGCAAAACATGATCATACCTTAGTACTCTTTGGGTGTTAATCACATAGCGATGTGAACTAGATTATTGACTCTAGTAAACCCTTTGGGTGTTGGTCACATGACGATGTGAACTATGGGTGTTAATCACATATAGATGTGAATATTAGTGTTGAATCACATGATGATGTGAAATAGATTATTGACTCTAGTGCAAGTGGGAGACTGAAGGAAATATGCCCTAGAGGCAATAATAAAGTTATTATTTATTTCCTTATTTCATGATAAATGTTTATTATTCATGCTAGAATTGTATTAACCGGAAACATAATACATGTGTGAATACATAGACAAACATAGTGTCACTAGTATGCCTCTACTTGACTAGCTCGTTGAATCAAAGATGGTTAAGTTTCCTATCCATACACATGAGTTGTCATTTGATTAACGGGATCACATCATTAGGAGAATGATGTGATTGACTTGACCCATTCCGTTAGCCTAGCACTTGATCGTTTAGTATGTTGCTATTGCTTTCTTCATGACTTATACATGTTCCGTAACTATGAGATTATGCAACTCCGTTTACGGAGGAACACTTTGGTGCTACCAAGCGTCACAACGTAATCTGGGTGATTATAAAGGAGTACTACAGGTGTCTCCAAAGGTACATGTTGGGTTGGCGTATTTCGAGATTAGGTTTTGTCACTCCGATTGTCGGAGAGGTATCTCTGGGCCCTATCGGTAATGCACATCACTATAAGCCTTGCAAGCAATGTAGCTAATGAGTTAGTTACGAAATGATGCATTACGTAACGAGTAAAGAGACTTGCCGGTAACGAGATTGAACTAGGTATTGGATACCGACGATCGAATCTCGGGCAAGTAACATACCGATGACAAAGGGAACAAAGTACGTTGTTATGCGGTTTGACCGATAAAGATCTTCATAGAATATGTAGGAGCCAATATGGGCATCCAGGTTCCGCTATTGGTTATTGACCAAGAATAGTTCTAGGTCATGTCTACATAGTTCTCGAACCCGTAGGGTCCGCACGCTTAAGGTTTCGATGACAGTTATATTATGAGTTTATGAGTTTTGATGTACCGAAGGAGTTCGAGTCCCGGATGAGATCGGGGACATGACGAGGAGTCTCGAAATGGTCGAGGCGTAAAGATCGATATATTGGACAACTATATTCGGAGTTCGGAAAGGTTCCGAGTGATTCGGTATTTTTGGAGTACGGGTAGTTACGGAGAAGCAATGGGCCTTGATGGGCTTTAGTGGAAAGAGGAGAAAGGGCCAAGGGGCTGCTGCTCCCCCCCTCCCCTCTGGTCCGAATTGGACTAGGGAAAAGGGGGCCGGCCACCTTTCCTTCTCCTCCACTTCCTTCTCCCTTCCTCCCCTCTTGGTGGACTCCTACTAGGACTTGGAATCCTAGTAGGACTCCACATCCTGGCCGCACCAAGCCCTGGTCGGCCTCCTCCTCCTCCATCCTTTATATACGGGGGCAGGGGGGCACCCCAGGACACACAAGTTGATCTTCGTGATCGTTCCTTAGCCGTGTGCGGTGCCCCCCTCCACCATATTCCACCTCGGTCATATCGTCGCGGAGTTTAGGCGAAGCCCTGCGCCGGTAGAGCATCATCATCGTCACCACGCCGTCGTCGTCTGGCGTAACTCATCCCGACACTTTGCTGGATCGAGTCCGGGATCGTCATCGAGCTGAGCGTGTGCTGAACTCGGAGGTGTCGTGACGTTCGGTACTTGGATCGGTCGGATCGTGAAGACGCGTCGACTACATCAACAGCGTTGTCATAACGCTTCGCTTACGGTCTCACGAGTGCGTGGACAATACTCTCCCTCTCGTTGCTATGCCATCACCATGATCTTGCGTGCGAGGAAAATTTTGAAATTACTACGTTCCCCATCACCTGTTAGATAAAGTTTATGTGATTTGAACCTGCAAGATACAGTTCTGTATAATGTTGTGTGAGATAAAAGTTGTGAACATAGGAGATAAGTTATTGATATGTGTTGGCCTGTCTAATGTTATGCGAGATAAAGTTGTGTGAGAAAGTTTTCTATACTTGTGTTATTACTGTGGGAAAGAAATCACATTACTATCTTGATTTGAGAATATTGGCTGCAAATAAAAGAGGGCTTGGCCCACTATTGGATTGTAAAAAGGCCCTGTCCAGAATTTATATTGCACTCAATACCTGGGCTCTAAAAAGGCCATGGCCCAAACTATGTTGGACTTGTTTATAAAAAGAGCAACATAAATTCCAGATTCTAAAAAGGTTTAGGCCCAAAAAAATGTATTGTAAAAGACTGCATCTCAGAAAAAAAGTCCTAATTGTTGGGCTAGGCCTATTTAGCTAATCAAAGCACAGGGAAAAAAATAAATTTAATGGGCTGAATTAATGGGCTCGGCCCATGTAAAACGCCGAATCGGACCGGGCTGAATCTTGTGCCACATCAGCTTGCCATGCTGGATGCCTACGTGGCCTGGGGAGGTTGCTAGTGACCAAAACGCCACAGTGGACATATTTTGGTCATAAACGTCTTCGACCATTCCAGAAGAAAGGTCGCTATAGTCAGTTAACGACTGCCAGCTTTTGACCTTCTCTTTTTGGTCACAAAAAGGTCGCAAATGAAAAACCATGACCTTTCAGTGACCAATAGTCAAGGTCACAAGTTGACATATTTCTTGTAGTGGAAAAGGATTCTAAATAGCAAGCACCACATGTTAGAAGATCCATAACAATATAACTTCTATACAAATATACCCAAGCATAACTCATTATGTTGTCTTCCTTGTCCAACTTCAACTAATTTGCTCAGGTTTGAAAATAATTAATGGGGCTCACAATCATAGAAGATGTCCAAGATAGTATATTTTATGTGAAATCTCTCTTCCTTCAATATTCTTTCATGAATTGTTCAAGTGACCAATACAGTGTTTGCTAACCTTCAAAAAAATTACCACCTCTACTTCTTATATGTGAAGTCATTACTCCACATGGGAAAGGCATATGAAACATAAATAATTTCAGATTTATGACATTCAAATCATTCAACCATTTACTCATAGGATATAAGTGAAGCACACGAGTAAATGACAAACTACACCAAAAATATATAAGTGAAGATCAATGAGTAGTTAAATAATTATGTAGCTATGTGAAGACTCTCTCTCATTTAAGAATTTCAGATCTTGGTATTTTATTCAAACAGCAAGCAAAGCTAAAGAAAATAAAATGACGCTCCAAGCAAAACACATATCATGTGGTGAATAAAAATATAGCTCCAAGTAAAGTTACCGATGAACGAAGACAAAAGAGGGGATGCCATCCGGGGCATCCCCAAGCTTAGGCTCTTGGTTGTCCTTGAATATTACCATGGGGTGCCTTGGGCATCCCCAATCTTAGGCTCTTGCCACTCCTTATTCCATAGTCCATCGAATATTTACCCAAAACCTGAAAACTTCACAACACAAAACTTAACAGAAGATCTCGTGAGCTCCGTTAGCGAAAGAAAACAAAACACCACTTCAAGGTACTGTAATGAACTCATTCTTTATTTGTATTGGTGTTAAATCTAATGTATTCCAACTTCTCTATGGTTTATAAACTATTTTACTATCCATAGATTCATCAAAATAAGCAAACAACACATGAAAAACAGAATCTGTCAAAAACAGAACAGTATGTAGTAATCTATAACTAACGCAAACTTATGGAACTCAAAAACTTCTACCAAAATAGGAAGACCTAGATAATTTTATTATTGATCTTCTGCAATTGGAATCAGTATTTTATCACGTTCTGGTGATTTTAAACAATTGTTTTTTTGAACAGAAAGTTTCTAGAATTTTCAGCAAGATCAAATAATTATCATCCAAGAAGATCCTATAGGTCTTACTTGGCACAAATACTAACTAAAACATAAAACCACATCTAACCAGAGGCTAGATGGATTATTTATTCCTAAACAAAACCAAAAAGCAAGGACAAAAATGAAAATTGGGTTGTGATGCGGAGCATCCGACGATCATCCCCATGTTCACTCGAGCCTACGCCATTGGACCTAAGGTGAACTCGCTCCTTTCCGAATCTTCCCTTTCCGCATGTGAGACATGGCTACTACCTAAGTTCGATATGCTATGCATCATTAGGTGTCAAAAGGAGCCTTCCGAAGATGCACGTGAAGACGGACGAGCCGCCAAGTCCACAGATGAAGAGGACCACGGAAACGGGCAAGTTCACCTTCCAGGCCCCGGACATCCGGCCAGGACCCCGGACATCCGGCCCCTGGAGGCGCCAACACAGCAGCCGTAGCTCAGCCACGAAAGCTACAGGGCCCGGACATCCGGCCCCCAGGCCCCGGACATCCGGCCTCCCACGAAGCCCCGGAAATCCGGCCTCGCCTATCCCGAACCCACAGAAGTCTGCCCCGCCAGCCCGGACATCCGGCCCCCTAGCCCGGACATCCGGCCTCTCCCGAAACCCCGGACATCCGGCCCGACGCCCGGACATCCGGCTCCGCTGTCTGCGACAAGAAAGGGTCAAGCCCATGTACCTCTTCGCCCCTAGACTATATATACTCCATCCCCTTCCTCTTTCTAGGGTTAGCTTAGGTTTAGCTCATGTTTGTGTGAGAGCCTTGCTCATCCACTTGGTTACTTCTCCTCGGAGCTCAGGACCTCTTCGGAGAAGATCCCCCAAGCGGATTCAAGACCCCCTTCTAGGGTGGACCCCATCAAGATCTCCTCTCGGAGAAGAACGGCTACTCGTGTATCCTTACCTTTGTTGATTGTGGATCATATGTACCTCTTTGTGTTCGGTAATCTAGCACTTGTGTGATTGATTCCTTGTTGGTTGAGCGATCTCTCTCTTGTTTCCTCCGTGTTTCCCTTTGTTCTTCCGCGTGTTCTTCGTGATTCCCCGTAGGATCCACTCCAAACGTGAAAGATCATCCACGTAGGGTTCCGCCCTACATCATCTTGGTATCATGAGCCACGTTGATCACGTTTTTGGAGCCCCTACCCCGTGTTGTCTAGCTTGATTTTGTTGATTTCGTCCTAAATCCGGAAATCCCCACCAAAAATAGCCCCAAATTTTTTTGTGATTTGTTAGTTTTGATGATGTTTTGTTGATTTGTATCCATGGATTTGCTTGGTTTCGAGTGGATCTAGCATTTCCCCAAGTTTCCCCACTTTCCATCCACGAAATCTCTCCAATTTTGACCTTGAAATCATCAATTTCCGCCCCAATTCAAAAATTTCCGCCTAAACGAGATCTGGATTAAATCGGGCGGACATCCGGCGTCGGGCGGACATCCGCCATCCGGCCGGACATCCGGCCCTAAGCCGGACATCCGCCCTCGAGCACCAAATCCGCTCGGTTCGGACATACACCCCGAAATCCGGCCCTACCCCGGATATCCGGCCCAGAGATTTCAGCCTCCCCGTTTCACCATTTTGTCCATAACTAATTCATCCGGAGTCCGTTTTTCACGTTCTTTAGCTCGTTTTGAAGCTATTGACATCCCCCATCCCATAAAAATACTACCACCACCATTTGACTCCATCAAATTTTCGGAACTTTGGCAGCTTTGCCTAGGGCTTCCACCACATCCTCCGCATAACCACCACCGACTTCCGCAACCTAACCAATTTTGTTCCCCTTTGCATTTGAGGTTGTTTGAGTTGTGATTCGAGTCTCCTAAGGTGTTTAGGCTACTTAGGGACGGTTGCATCTTCATCAACCACCACCACCACCATAACTTCCGCATAGGCTTGCCCACCATACACTACAACCACCTCAACTTAACCCAATAGTTTTTTGAGCTTGTTTGAGTTGTGGCTTGTGTCTCCTAAGGTGTTTCGCTACTTAGGGACGGCAACTTCAACTCCGACACGTGTATAGCCCATCATTCCACTTCCGCATTGCCAAGTGCAAACCACCACCGCATTCCGCTACCACCATTTTGACATTTAACGTTTGAGATTTTGAGTTCGCGGTTTTCCGTTTCCTAAGGTGTTTCGCCACTTAGGGACGACTCTCCATCATCTTGGTATCTACATCAAGAACACCGCTACTCATCATCGCGGACGGTAACCTCCATATCATCTTGGTATCGTGGTATCCCTCCATTGTATATTCCCTTGCCATTGCATTGTTAACCCCTAGCCTTACTTTTGCGTTACTTGCCTATCGAGACTAGCCATTTGAGTATTGCCGGCAACGTTACTTGTGCACATTAGTGATCATACTTCCCATAGCATATATACCATATCATTGTGGCGCATATATTGGTATCATATCTTGTGTCACAAGTTTGTTCCCGCATACACACAATTGCTATCTTGGTTTGTGCATTGTGCAAAGTGGCCATAGAAAAAAAAAGCTTTTAAGCAAAAGAAAGAGAGCAAAGAAGCTTGTAAGCAAGTGCCATAGCATCATACCATATTGCACATAAGATTGTCATATCCGATCATCTTGGATCATCTTGAGAGAAACACCGGGAACTATACATACATAGCATACTTGGGATAGAAGTTTATCCATTTTGCATCTTATAGGTTGTGCACAAGTGTCGTATCCGCCTATTGAGCAATCGTGCTAGCGTCTCTCTTGAGTTGTGCAACACGAGCGTTTTCCGTGGATTCCACATTTTGTGCTCATTCCTTGGTTGCACGACCCTATTTATCTATCTGTGTGTGTGTTTCCGTGTGCCATTCTTTGCTATTGGTCCATTTTCTTCACTTGCGAATTTGTGAATCTCTTTCAACATTATTGACTCTTGCTAACATTTTGCATTAAATTTTTGTGCCACTATCCTCACCGAGCTCCTCCATAAGCTTTACTTGTGTAGGTGTGAGAACCGACAAGGATTGGTACCAATAGTGCTATTTCATTGTCCGCATTTGAGTGAACTTGATTCATTGTCAACATCGGTCAAGGTACATTGGTATAAGTTCTTCTCTTTCTCCCACTCATATTTGCTCGAGTCTTGTGATGGATAGGCAAGGCATTTCCTCTTCGGTCCTCGACAACAACGACGGCGTGAACAACTACATCACCAAAACGTCTATCTTTGATATACAACGACAAGTGCAAGGCACGCAATCAAGATTGCGAGAGCGCATCGAGAACATCTCCATCGACATTCATCACTCCGAAGCAAGGAGAAGGGACTACATCGACAAGAAGCTTGCCGCACATAAAGAGGAGCAAGATGCAAGGATGGAGGAGATTAGAGCCTTGATCAAGTCTACTTCCCCTTCATCATCTTCAAGACGGCGACGTTCAAGCCACAAGTCTTCGGAGCGCCCAAGCGATGCAAGCGCAAGTCGTCCACATCTCCATGGAGACCACCATCACATTCGTGATCCTCATCGTCATGAAGGGCAAGTCACCTCCAAGCATCATGTGCACGACGACGACGAACGACATCTACTACGAGCTCGAGCACGACAACGACATCATCATCATGAAGATGCTCCACAAGCACAAATGCACAAGTCCCATAAGCCCTACTTCACGCCAAGTCGAAGCTTCATAAGCACAAGAGAAGACCGCGAGACGAGCACCACCAAGACGGCGCTACGGCTACAACAACCACTTCGACATCTTCGCCAAGTACAATCAAGACATCTTCGCCTTTGGACGTACGGCATCTTCGCCTACTTCCCACGTGTACGCCTACATCGACTTCATCAAGTCCAAGGCGACCACCTACGAGCGAGGGAAACTCTTCCATCTTTGGAAGCCCCTCAAGGAAGATGGCCGAGCATGGGAAACTCCCTTCGGTCATGGAGACGAGCTATGAGGTGCCACATCATATGGGCCTCCAACACCAAGACGGTGACAAGACGGTCGAGCAAGGGCCATTCCTTCGACCACGGCGACGAGCGCCGAACCTCTTCAACAACATGAAGACACGCCCACATTGGACTCATACTCCGAGTCAAGCTACGCGACCACGCATGGAGACATTTGCACCTACATCTCTCGGCACCCACATATGTCGAGATGCCCCAATTGCCATGTGAGGAGAGCCACCACCCCATGAGTGACATGAGTGACTCCACCATACGTGACACCGAGAGCATTTCCTATGAGAGGATGAGTGTGACCACCACTAGCCCCACACATGAGAGCATGCCACACATCCTATGTGAGGTTGGCGCCATTTGAGTGACTCCACCCACCATACAGTGAGAGCATCCTTGAGGGAGTGAGTGAGCCACAACACTTAGTGAGTGAGGTAGTTGACAGGGCACATGAGGCCACTATGATTTCTAACGACTTAACCTCTACTCCTAGTGTGTTTTCTTCTTTGGTGCCAGGTCTCCTACATGACGACATGCCTATCCTCGAAGAGTCCATCACTACATTGGAGACGACGATGGCCATGGTGGACGATGATACACCCCCCACATGGTTCCATCAAGATGAAGATGACAACGAATGGATCGTTGACACCTCACCTACAACAAATGAGCGATGCTCCAAAGGTAACATAGGTGATGGTACTTCTCTTGTCCCACTAGTGGACTATCTTGACATCGATTGCTCCCATGATGTTGACCCACCTATTACCATGCTTCACGCCAGTGACACTTCTTCATGCCTTGACTTACCTATTTATGATGATTATGATGATGAGCATGTTGAGTTGCCTAGTTGTGATGCTATGCTTCATAGGATATCATGTGAAAATTCTATTGGTCACATTATGTTTGATAATCCTTTGAACTTGTCATATGCTATGCATGAGATCAACCATATGTCTTATTTGCAATCTCTTCATAGTGACTATGCATATGCCATTAAGATAAACCCAATTTGCACATATGGCATACATGACAAGCCCATGGTTATTGGCATTTGTTTTTCTTGTAATGATATTGATATGCTCCCTTTGCATCATTTATCTCATATGCCATGCCATGCCCACCTAGCTTCGGATATGCATTGTTTTGGATGTTGTCCATTTTCTCCAAATGATGTTTCCAATATTGCTCATGAGGAGACCCCCATAGTTTCCTCATACATGTTAGGAGATTTTGATGCATCCCATACTTTGCATGATTCACATAATTGCTTGCACCTTATGCATTCCATGGATAACAATGCTCTAGATATTTCTCACGATGCATTACACAATTTGAGTCTCCATTATGCTATACATAACAACAAACCTATCATGATGGATGACATGTTTCTATATCACGCATCTCATTTATTTGAGCATTGGATATTTTGTGCTAACCGACACATGCATGTGCGCATCATGATGGATGATGTGTACATATACCATGCACACACAATTTTTCCTTTGTCTTTGTTTTGTGTAGGTACTCATGTATACTCGTCAACTTCTTAATCCCAAGAGTTGACGAAACGAGCTCTTGAGAGCAACAATGCTTTGGGATCCCGTGGACTATCCTTACCACTGTTCCCTTCGCGCAAGGACTACGCACATCTCTTCTACTTGGCTCTCACACGGCTATGGGCCATTTACCACTTGTCACCTTATGCTCATTTTCCCGTGTTCACTTTGCATGTTATGCTTGCTCCTATGCCTTTGCCATGCAATTGTGACCCTTGCTTGCATCTACCCATGATTCACCATTATGCTACTTCTATGTGTATTTGCATGCTTGGTGGAGATCCTTGTTGCTATTGCCATGTTTATCATGTCCCTCATGCTATTGATGCTATTTTGCTCATATCTTGCATTCATGATTGGGATATGTCACGTGCAATCTCCATGCCCACTATTTGCACACATGACATGCTTGCCATGATTCGTTCTAGTATGTTGCATCTTCGCACTACTAGTTTGATTGACTTGATTGCTATGATTGCTTGCTTGGTTGCATCACCCATGTTCCACTCTTACTCGCTTTCTTGGGTTGATGACATATATGCTCATGCCTCTCACATGATATATCTTGATCATTGTCTCTTGTGTCCATTAGTTGCCTCTTTCACATCCACTTGTATTGAGTGCAACTATACTATGCTTATTGATCTTGGAGACTTTGACACTTTACTTGTGATGCATGCTTGTTTGATTGAGCCTCTTATATTTGGATGTTCTTGCATCATATGCCTCCATACTATGACACGCTCCCTTGTACTTTCTTATGATGAGCATGATGCATACACTTGTTGGGTATCTTACCACTCGAATGATAGGTTTCGCATTTCCGCTAACCTCATTTGTTTTCCCGAGTGTTTGTCATGTTCTTTCATTTTGAAGAATTCACAAGGCGGTAACATCACGAGACAACTTGGTTATGTGAACGCATACAAGATGCGCAACTCCATCATCCTTGAGAACCTCCTAAAGGTGACCTCCTTCCCTTTGATCCATCCTCAAATACACATATTGGATGGGTCACTTTTTCATTGTTGTTTCCTTCTTGTTGTGTACATGTTACATCTATTGGATGGAGGAGCGACATTAGAGATTGGCTCTATGGACCTTCACATTGAGAAGCGCTCGCACTTATTGGATGCACCTTCGGAAATCCACTCATGCCACGGCATCGAGCATGGGTATACCACCACATCCATATTTGTTGTTTGTGCTCATACATGTCATGCTCGATGGACATATCATACTCACCACAAGTTTGCACCCTATGCATGGATTGACACACATTATGATAGTATTGTTGCACCTATTCCCATGTCATCCATGATATATGAGCTTGTGCATTTTCTTAGCAAATTTGTTGTGATCTTCCTTGATGGCATATTCATACATCATGATCATATTGCCCATCATCAATTGCATGATAACATACACATGTTGAGTATCCATTGCCATATTCATGCTATTGATAAACCGTCTCACTATGACATCATTTTGCACCGTGGTTGCATTGATCATATCTACAACACATTTGTGTGCACAATGAATGCTTTACATGTCATTTTACATCATTTGGATAAGCATCTCATGCCTTGTCATGAACAATTCCTTTGGACGGACTCATTCTTACATGATGGACACTTTGTGTGCGCTAACCATTGTATTTCCGAGTGTCGCTTGTGTTTGATCTTTTTGCATATATACCACTACGGAGACACCTTGGAGTACTTGGATTGCCCAATGTCTTCCACTTCGTCCTACTACAAGTCCATCCACAACAACCGTTTCCATGGTAATGAGGATTTCGATCCGAGGTCGGACCTTTCCCAAGGGAGGGGAGATGATGCGGAGCATCCGACAATCATCCCCATGTTCACTCGAGCCTACGCCATTGGACCTAAGGTGAACTCGCTCCTTTCCGAATCTTCCCTTTCCGCATGTGAGACATGGCTACTACCTAAGTTCGATATGCTATGCATCATTAGGTGTCAAGAGGAGCCTTCCGAAGATGCACGTGAAGACGGACGAGCCGCCAAGGCCATGGATGAAGAGGACCACAGAAACGGGCAAGTTCACCTTCCAGGCCCCGGACATCCGGCCAGGACCCCGGACATCCGGCCCCTGGAGGCGCCAACACAGCAGCCGCAGCTCAGCCACGAAAGCTACAGGGCCCGGACATCCGGCCCCCAGGCCCCGGACATCCGGCCTTCCACGAAGCCCCGGAAATCCGGCCCCCAGCCCAGAAATCCGGCCTCGCCTATCCCGAACCCACAGAAGTCTGCTCCGCCAGCCCGGACATCCGGCCCCCTAGCCCGGACATCCGGCCTCTCCCGAAACCCCGGACATCCGGCCTGACGCCCAGACATCCGGCTCCGCCTGTCTGCGCACAGTAAAGTGCCGAAGCCCATGTACCTCTTCGCCCCCTAGACTATATATACTCCATCCCCTTCCTCTTTCTAGGGTTAGCTTAGGTTTAGCTCATGTTTGTGTGAGAGCCTTGCTCATCCACTTGGTTACTTCTCCTCGGAGCTCAGGACCTCTTCGGAGAAGATCCCCCAAGCGGATTCAAGACCCCCTTCTAGGGTGGACCCCATCAAGACCTCCTCTCGGAGAAGAACGGCTACTCGTGTATCCTTACCTTTGTTGATTGTGGATCATATGTACCTCTTTGTGTTCGGTGATCTAGCACTTGTGTGATTGATTCCTTGTTGGTTGAGCGATCTCTCTCTCGTTTCCTCCATGTTTCCCTTTGTTCTTCCGCGTGTTCTTCGTGATTCCCCGTAGGATCCACTCCAAATGTGAAAGATCGTCCACGTAGGGTTCCGCCCTACATCAGGTTGCCTCCCAACAAGCGCTATTGCTTAACGCCCCTAGCTAGGCATGATGATTTCGATGATGCTCACATAAAAGATAAGAATCGAAACATAAGAGGAGCATCATGAAGAATATGACTAGCACATTTAAGTCTAACCCACTTCCTATGCGTAAGGATTTTGTGAGCAAACAACTTATGGGAACAATAATCAACTAGCATAGGAAGGCAAAACAAGCATAACTTTAAAACTTTAAGCATATAGAGAGGAAACTTGATATTATTGCAATTCCTACAAGCATACATTCCTCCCTCATAATAATTTTCAGTAGAATCATGAATGAATTCAACAATATAACCAGCACCTAAAGCATTATTTTCATGATCTACAAGCATATAAATTTTATTACTCTCCACATAAGCAAAATTCTTCTCATTCGGAATAGTGGGAGTATCATAAGAGACTTGAATACTATAAATTGTTTCCACATTAAAAGAGTAATGTTCAGAAAAAGCGTAATCATAATCATGACAAGTTTTATAAATATAATCATCACTACTTTTTATAGCATAAGTTTATCACAATAATCATCAAAAGTAGCAACTTTGTTCTCATTATAATCAATTGAATCCTCTTCCGAAATAGTGGATTCATCACTAAATAAAGTCATGACCTCTCCAAATCGACTTTCATAATTATCATAATAAGATTCAACATCCTCCAAAATAGTGGGATCATTACTTCCTAAAGTTGACACTCTTCCAAACCCACTTTCATCAATATAATCATCATAAGTAGGAGGCATGCTATCATCATTATAAATTTGCATATCAAAACTTGGGAGGCTAAAAATATCATCTTCATTAAACGTAGCATCCCCAAGCTTGGGACAAACATTAATTGCATAAAATATATTCTCAAAAACATCATCTTCTTCAAACATAGCATCTCCAAGCTTGGGCCTTTTCATATCATAAGCATAATCACTCTCATCATTAATAGTATGGATAGCACCAATAGTATAGCAATTATCATATTCTTCCAAGCAAGTGCCAAAAAGATTTTCAAGATCATAAGAAGTATCATTATCTTCCCAATCATAATCATCACAACAAGCAATAGGCATAATGAGATCATCATCAAGTGTATCATCTTCCACAATTATTTTTGATTCATTTTCATGAGGCACAACAATAATAGGAGCAACATTATTTGTGGGAGATATCTTTTTAACTCTCTTACTTTTTCTTTTCTTCTTCTTCACCACATCAGGTGTGGGTTCAATCCTCTTTTTGGAGCTCCTTATTAATGAGATTGGTTGAATAGAAGGCTCCTCCTCGTTACCTGATTCGTCATAAGAAATAATAGGAGGATATTGGGAAGTCTCTTCCCTTTCATTAGTGTTCTCTTCATCTTCTATTTGCTTTCTTTTCTTTATGTAATTGGCAATATAAGGATTTTCAATGCAATTCACTCCACAATACATATAAATTTCCTCTAGATCAAAATCAAGAAGTTTATCACGGGCAAATTCTGGAAGATGCTTAGTTATACGTTTCATTTCTTCGTAACACATAAGCAAACTAAGTTCACTATAATGTGCAAGGGAAATAAAGTCATCACAATTTTTGGAAACGATTAGATCATGAAACAATTTGCATCGGATAGTTAAATGACCCCGTTCATTGCAAAGTTCACAAGTACGGCTAAGAAAATTTAAATTTTCAGCACAAACATCTGGCCTTTCTTGCAACAATTTAGTTTCTAAATGCTTATGCCTCTTGCAATATCTATCTTCCCTATTTGGTGTGTACTTGCAAAACCCAATGCACTCCAAAAAAATTGACATGTTTATAGGAGAAATTTTCATCATAACTAGTGCAATCATCATTAGTACTATGGATATTCAAAGATTTCATACTAACAACATTGTAATCATGCTCATCATTCAAAGATTTAGTGCCAAACATTTTATAGACTTCTTCTTCTAGCACTTAAGCACAATTTTCCTTTTCATCATACTTACGAAAGATATTAAAAAGATGAAGCGTATGAGACAAACTTAATTCCCTTTTTTTGTAGTTTTCTTTTATAAATTAAACTAGTGATAAAACAAGAAACTAAATGATTCGATTGCAAGATATAAA
Organism: Aegilops longissima; assembly: GCA_021605205.1. Taxonomy (NCBI): domain Eukaryota; kingdom Viridiplantae; phylum Streptophyta; class Magnoliopsida; order Poales; family Poaceae; genus Aegilops; species Aegilops longissima. The sequence continues at coordinate 560,992,235 of CM038680.1, forward strand.
GATATACCTTCAAGCGCTCGCCTCCCCGGCAACGGCGTCAGAAAAGAGCTTGACGTCTACTACACAACCTTCTTCTTGTAGACGTTGTTGGGCCTCCAAGTGCAGAGGTTTGTAGGACAGTAGCAAATTTCCCTCAAGTGGATGACCTAAGGTTTATCAATTTGTTGGAGGCGTAGGATGAAGATGGTCTCTCTCAAGCAACCCTGCAACCAAATAACAAATAGTCTCTTGTGTCCCCAACACACCCAATACAATGGTAAATTGTATAGGTGCACTAGTTCGGCGAAGAGATGGTGATACAAGTGCAATATGGATGGTAGATATATGTTTTTGTAATCTGAAAATATAAAAACAGCAAGGTAACTAATGATAAAAGTGAGCGTAAACGGTATTGCAATGCTAGGAAACAAGGCCTAGGGTTCATACTTTCACTAGTGCAAGTTCTCTCAACAATAATAACATAATTGGATCACATAACTGTCCCTCAACATGCAACAAAGAGTCACTCCAAAGCCACTAATAGCGGACAACAAGCGAAGAGATTATGGTAGGGTACGATACCACCTCAAAGTTATTCTTTCGGATCGATCTATTCAAGAGTTCATACTAGAATAACACCTTAAGACACATATCAACCAAAACCCTAATGTCACCTAGATACTCCAATGTCACCTCAAGTATCCGTGGGCATGATTATACGATATGCATCACACAATCTCATATTCATCTATTCAACCAACACAAAGTACTTCAAAGAGTGCCACAAAGTTTCTATCGAAGAGTCAAGACGAAAACGTGTGCCAACCCCTATGCATAGGTTCATGGGGGGAACCCGCAAGTTGATCACCGAAACATACATCAAGTGGATCACGTGATATCCCATTGCACCACAGATAAGCACGGCAAGACATACATCAAGTGTTCTCAAATCCTTAAAGACTCAATCCGATAAGATAACTTCAAAGGGAAAACTCAATCCATTACAAGAGAGTAGAGGGGGAGAAACATCATAAGATCCAACTATAATAGCAAAGCTCGCGATACATCAAGATCGTATCACCTCAAGAACACGGGAGAGAGAGAGAGAGAGAGAGAGAGAGACCAAACACATAGCTACTGGTACATACCCTCAGCCTCGAGGGTGAACTACTCCCTCCTCGTCATGGAGAGCGCCGGGATGATGAAGATGGCCACGGTGAGGTTCCCCCCTCCGGCAGGTCTTTAACAGGTCCTGATTGATTTTTGGTGGCTACAGAGGCTTGCGGCGGTGGAACTCCCGATCTATTCTGTTCCCCGATGGTTTTAGGGTATATTGATATATATATAGGCGAAAGAAGTCGGTAAGGGGAGCCACGAGGGGCCCACGAGGGTGGAGGGCGCGCCCGCCTGCCTCGTGCCTTCCTCGTTGCTTCCCTTACGTATACTCCAAGTCTTCTGGATTGCTTCCGTTCCAAAAATAACTCTCCTGAAGGTTTTATTCCGTTTGGACTCCATTTGATATTCCTTTTCTGCGAAACACTGAAACAAGGGAAAAAACAGGAACTGGCATTGGGCTCTGGGCTAATAGGTTAGTCCCAAAAATAATATAAAAGTGTTTAATAAAGCCCATAAACATCTAAAACAGATAATATAATAGCATGAATACTTCATAAATTATAGATACGTTGGAGACGTATCAGTGGTCTTGTTAACCATCAACACTTGATGCTCCTTCTTGATTTCTATCTCCGCAGCCTTTAGCATTGCGAAGAGCTCGGGAATTGTCTTATCCATCCCTTGCATATTATAGTTCATCACGAAGCTCTTGTAGCTTGGTGGCAGTGATTGAAGAATTCTGTCAATGACACTATCATCCGGAAGATTAACTCCCAGTTGAATCAAGTGATTGTAGTACCCAGACATTCTGAGTATATGTTCACCGACAGAACTATTCTCCTCCATCTTGCAGTTGTAGAACTTATTGGAGACTTCATATCTCTCAATCCGGGCATTTGCTTGAAATGTTAACTTCAACTCCTGGAACATCTCATATGCTCCATGACGTTCAAAACGTCGTTGAAGTACCGGTTCTAAGCCGTAAAGCATGGCACACTGAACTATCGAGTAGTCATCAACACGCGACCGCCAGGCATTCACAATGTCTGCAGTTGCCGGCACGGGTGGTACACCTAGCGGTGCTTCCAGGACGTAATTCTTCTGTGCAGCAATGAGGATAATCCTCAAGTTACGGACCCAGTCCGTGTAATTGCTACCATCATCTTTCAACTTTACTTTCTCAAGGAACGCACTAAAATTCAATGGAACAACAGCACGGGCCATATATCTACAACAACATAGACGAGCAAAATACTATCAGGTACTAAGTTCATGATAAATTTAAGTTCAATTAATCATATTATTTAAGAACTCCCACTCAGATAGACATCTCTCTTTTCATCTAAGTGATCACGTGATCCAAATCAACTAAACCATAACCGATCATCACGTGAAATAGAGTAGTTTTCAATGGTGAACATCACTATGTTGATCATATCTACTATATGATTCACGTTCGACCTTTCGGTCTCAGTGTTCCGAGGCCATATCCTCATATGCTAGGCTCGTCAAGTTTAACCTCGAGTATTCTGCGTGTGCAAAACTGGCTTGCACCAGTTGTATAAGAACGTTGAGCTTATAACACCCGATCATCACGTGGTGTCTCGGCATGACGAGCTTTGGCAACGGTGCATACTCAGGGAGAACACTTGTACCTTGAAATTTTTTAGTGAGAGATCATCTTATAATGCTACCGTCAATCAAAGCAGAATAAGATGCATAAAGGATAAACATCACATGCAATCAATATAAGTGATATGATATGGTCATCATCATCTTGTGCCTTTGATCTCCATCTCCAAAGCACCGTCATGATCACCATCGTCACCGGTGCGACACCTTGATCTCCATCGTATCATCGTTGTCGTCTTGCCAACTATTGCTTCTACGACTATCGCTACCGCTTAGTGATAAAGTAAAGCAATTACAGGGCGATTGCATTGCATACAATAAAGCGACAACCATATGGCTCCTGCCAGTTGCCGATAACTTCGTTACAAAACATGATCATCTCATACAATAAAATATAGCATCATGCCTTGACCATATCACATCACAACATGCCTTGCAAAAACAAGTTAGACGTCCTCTACTTTGTTGTTGCAAGTTTTACGTGGCTGCTACGGGCTGAGCAAGAACCGTTCTTACCTACGCATCAAAACCACAACGATATTTCATCAAGTTAGTGTTGTTTTAACCTTCAACAAGGACCGAGTGTGGTCACACTCGGTTCAACTAAAGTTGGAGAAATTGACACCCGCCAGCCACCTGTGTGCGAAGCACGTCGGTAGAACCAGTCTCACATAAGCATACACGTAATGTCGGGCCGGGCCGCTTCATCCAACAATACCGCCGAACCAAAGTATGACATGCTGGTAAGCAGTATGACTTGTATCGCCCACAACTCACTTGTGTTCTACTCGTGCATATAATATCTACGCATAAACCTGGCTCGGATGCCACTGTTGGGGAACGTAGTAATTTCAAAAAAATTCCTACGCACACGCAAGATCATGGTGATGCATAGCAACGAGAGGGGAGAGTGTCCTCTAGTACCCTTGTAGACTGTAAGCGGAAGCGTTATGACAACGCGGTTGATGTAGTCGTACGTCTTCATGATCGACCGAACCTAGCACCAAAGTTACGGCACCTCCGCGGACTGCACACGTTCAGCTCGGTGACGTCCCACAAACTCACGATCCAGTAGAGCTTCGAGGGAGAGCATCGTCAGCACGACGGCGTGATGACAGTGATGATGAAGTTTACCGACACAGGGCTTTGCCTAAGCACCGCTATGATATTACCGAGGTGGATTATGGTGGAGGGGAGCACCACACACGGCTAAAAGAGATCAATGATCAACTTGTGTGTCTCTGGGTGCCCCCTGCCCCTGTATATAAAAGAGCAAGGGGGAGGCCGGCCGGCCCTAGCAGGGTACGCCAGGAGGAGTCCTACTCCCACCGGGAGTAGGATCCCCCTTCCCTAGTTGGACGAGGAGAGAAGGAAGGGGGAGAGAGGGAGGAAGGAAAGGGGGGCGCCACCACACCCTCCTAGTCCAATTCGGACCAGAGGGGGAGGGGCGTGCGGCCTGCCCTGGCCTCCTCTCTCTCTCCACTATGGCCCATTAAGGCCCATACAATTACCGGGGGTTCTGGTAACCTCCCGGTACTCCGGTAAAATCCCGATTTCACCCGGAACCATTCCGATGTCCAAATATAGGCTTCCAATATATCGATCTTTACGTCTCGGCAATTTTGAGACTCCTCGTCATGTCCGTGATCATATCCGGGACTTCTAACTACCTTCGGTACATCAAAACACAAAAACTCATAATACCGATCGTCACAGAACTTTAAGCGTGCGGACCATACGGGTTCGAGAACTATGTAGACATGACCGAGACACGTCTCCGGTCAATAACCAATAGCGGAACCTGGATGCTCATATTGGTTCCTACATATTCTACGACGATCTTTATCGGTCAAACCGCATAACAACATACGTTGTTCCCTTTGCCATCGGTATGTTACTTGCCCGAGATTCGATTGTCGGTATCTCAATACCTAGCTCACTATCGTTACCGGAAAGTCTCTTTACTCGTTCTGTAGTGCATCATCCAACTAATAAACATGCTATTTGTCATCCTATTTGGAGGAGGTGCAGGACCAAGAGCTGCAGAAACCCTAACCCTAAATCGCAATGGTTAGCCAATGTCAGAGGCGCGTCCCGGTATAGTCATAAACCCACTAGGTTGACACACATGTAGATCCCACCTTCCTCTCCCTCCGACCACTGGATGTTTACCTATAACCAGGTAAACACATTCAATACATTTTTTGAACAAGAACACCCAAATTATTAGGTATCTTTTAATTATTAAATATCTTTACTAAAAAAGTAGTTTATAGATATATTATTAATTATCATTGGCATTAAAGTATCTTTATTCAAATTGTATCTTACAACGTTAGTGTTATGTATATTTACTAATACAGTAGCTTATAGCTTTAGTACTAAGTTTCTTTACTAAAAAGAGCTTACATCAACAATATGTACTACTGAGTATCTTTACTAAAACAGAACCAACTTTAGTTATTTATTGGATTATAGCTTATAGCAAATGTAAGTATCATTATTGTTTTGCACCAATGGGCCACACATGTGAACTTTTTTGCTATCTGGACGAATGATGGTTCCACAATGATGTCGATGTCGGGAGAATCAAAGAAGAATTAAATTGGCAATGTTATGCGTGACATTACGATCTATGCCATTGCTCTTTCGAACCAATAAATGTGACTTATATTTTTAACCACTGGGTAAAGTAAAAAAAAACAATCTTATATTGTAGGCTGTTGGAGAGCCTATGTTTCGTGGAGTGCCAGGATTGTTTAGTGTTAGTAAGCATGTTATCTCTTAAAAGACAAACAGAGGAAGACGACCCAAGAGCCAAGATTTAAGAATGACATGTAACAGATATTTGATTTTGATTTTGGTGGGAAAATATAAGTTTTTTCATATCCAATAAAATGGACCATAGTAAATACCTTGGTTAATAATCTTTGCCCTGAATACTACCCTTAGATTTAGGGATGCATATATCCTTGCTAAATGTTAATGATCAAACATGTCAAATTAATGCATGAAGAATAAAATAATTATGGTTCCGAAAATAGAAAATAATTTAGAGCAAACCGTGCAAATACACAGGACGCCTTGCTAGTTCATCTGATAAGACCCATCTTACTGATAAATCAGGCAGGACTGCATTCCAGTGTAGTATAGGATGTAGTGGGGCGCTTCACGCTTGCATGTGTTGTGATGCGAGGGTCCAACGGAAAGATAAGGTTGCATGTATGCAGTGGCTAGCGTTTGCTGGCTCCAGACTGAAATAGGAGCAATCCCTCACATGAGTGCGCATTTCATCTTTCCATATACAAGCCATACATCATCACCTGCTGGCTGCTGCAGGCCAGGTAACGTCCACAACGTTTTGGTGCAAGCCACAATAACTCACACCGTCCTGCTTGCGGTAGCTGCATGTGCCATTGCTAGCTAGTACCAGTGTGCAAACAAACATGGACCGTGAACTTTTGAGTCTTGAGAGCTCAGTGTTGATGATATCTTGAGCTCACACCTTAGCTAGTTCGTCCAACTGGTTAATTAAGGTGCATCGAACCGGGCGGAATGATGAACTTGCGGATCGAATAGTTTTCACGTTGAAGATATCTGCTTGAACCCATCATTACTGCTCAACTAGTCAATTTGACAAGGCTCTAATTAACTAGCCTCAGTATGTATATAACTGTAGGATAAACCATGGGTTTCAGATCGCCAAGAATAAAAAAAAAGTTCGTTAATTGCACACTTGATGGAAGTAGAACCAGTGACACTTGATAAAGAGCAGTGAAATCAAGCATCTAACAGTACTTAATAACATGCTCGATCGATCTGCAACCTAGATGACCTAGCTAGCTCTTGGGGAGAGATCAATTGACAGATCCAGGTCGCATGCATACATCAAGCTAATAGCACTAGACCATTAACATGAAATCTAGTAATCGACAACTAAGTGCAGGGATAAGATGTTGGTCACCCTCCCCGTTCATCTCGCTCAAGGGCGGTCGAGTCACAAGATATAGCACGAGGCTAAATGTTTATGCTCAGATTTTCCCTGTTACATACACCCTCTCTGTTCCTAAATATAAGAAGTTTGCAGTTTAATTTAAACTGCCAACACGTCTTACATTTAGAAACAGAGATAGTACTTATATGCTAAACATAACTTATTCTGCTAGCTCCACAAGGTTCAGGCATTTAGCAGCAAAATCATCATTTTTAGGAACAAGCTATTGACAAACTACAAAAAATCCAGCCAAACAGGTGATCGATCTATCTTATAAGGACGGGCACGCACTACAAACAGGACATATATGTCAACCATTCCAGCCCACTCAGTTACCACCATAGTTCATCGCACACAGCTAAAAATACTTTACCCAAACGGATGGCGGTGCACCTACTCTTTTCACTACAACTGACCCCTCTCCTTCTTACACTTGCTCACAGGCCAGCAATTTCTTGCTGCAAACGTTGGGGGTTCCCATGGCATACACCCTCACGAAAACATCCCTAAGCATCGGCAGCAAATAGAGGGGTATTATGAAGAGAGGCGACACTATCACAGCAGCTGCCAGAGCCTGCCACCAGACTTCAATTGCGTTGTAACAGAAGACAACATGGGCCATGAAGAAGAGCACCTCCAACACAAAGGCAATGTTCTGCATGCAGGAAGCAACAAGGAAAACAGACTATCATGTTAGCACAAGTATGCATGCACAGTCAGTCAGTTAGCTACAAATGTCATGTAATCATGTTGGTTTCTTTGGCAGAGCGAGGGAAAGCTCCCAATCACATGCATGAAAAAAACTGAACTCTCAAATGTAAAGCAGAAGAACAGTGTTTGTTTGTGGCATGGAGCTGTAGTTAGAAATTCTGTCATTGGTGGCAATCTAGGCCCTGTTCGGAACTTCCCCACTCCGTGGAGTTGGGGAGCTGAGTTTTGGCAGCTCCGGCAAATTAGGCTAAAGTGTGGTCCGCTCCGGGAGCGGAGTTAAAGGAGTGGAGAGAAACTGAACGCAGCCCTAAAGTTCTAAACAGACCATATGGTCAATCGACATGGATCTATGTGGTTCTCTGCTTTGGCAGCTCTATTCCAGCTCACAACTACAACCCACTTCTATATTTTTAAGGGAAATATCCCTTTCATATTTTGCGATGGACAGGCGCTTGTCGGCTTCCTCGTCGGACTCGCAGGCTTTCGCCGCGACGGACGCCCAGTTGCTGGCTTCGGCGACGGCTTTCGCCGAGACGGCCAGCTACTTGCCGGCTTCCGCGAGGGCGGCGGCGGCGGGCATCGGTTTGGTGTGACGATTCGCCCGCTCGCTCGCTCGCTGGTAAGAACAAAGGTAGTTAGAGAAATGGCCCATTCACACTTCTCTGGCCCGGCCCATTAGAGCCTCATTTCTCTCTTAACACACTCTCTTATGCGCCCACAAGGAGGGATATTCTCTTGGTAGTATTCTACACATGCGGATAATATAGAATCAAAAAAATGCAGGTGAGGCCAGCCCATATAGGGTCCCACAGCCAGTCCGGTTTTTTTGGAACCTTCGGCTTCCGGTCTGGTTTCAGCCAGTATTTTTTCTCTGTATTTTTTTTCCAGTTTTTCTTCGTTTTTACTTCTAAATTTTAAGATGCGTGATCATTTTTTAACCCTTGAAAATTTCTGAAGTCGCAAATATTTTAAAATTTTGTGAACTTTTTCAAATTCAAGAAGTATTTTAAAACCCATGAACATTTTTAAAAATCATGAAATTTTTAAAAATTTGTGAACATTTTTTGAATCCACAAGCACTTTCCGATTTCACCTTTTTTCAAAAAAGCAACAACAAAAGGCAGTGAAAAGTATGTGAGAGTGAGAAAGCCAGCGGGCGGGCAAGCCAACGTAACAAATGGACCGTCGCCCGCCTTGTGATCGACATTCGCTACAGGATTCTCGAAAAAAAACTACGAGGCGCCTGAAGCGTTGATTATGAGTTTCCTAGACTACCCATCACTTGTGACTGTGATATGATCAACGCTACAAACACGGGCATCACATTTTGGAGTCAACGAACATGCTTGGCTGGAATTTTCTGATTGGGTAGAAATCAGGGTGAGGGACCCACCCCTGGCTGAAATTAAGGGGGGAGAAGATTAGTTAGAGAAGGTCCATAAAACATGTGTAAAAGCCCATGCGTTTAGAATTAGTGTTGTTATTACGGTTCTTATAGGCTTTTTTGTGAATAATTAGTTTTCTCTTGTATGAAATTATCATGGAGACAAAGAGGTGACACACTTTGGTTTATGTGGCTGATGTGGTTGGGTGGCATACATGCCGCACGGAAGACGACCGTCCTGCTGTTCCGATCGACCTACTTTGCTTGCCCATGTCTCAAGTAGGGAGGACCTCATTCTACTTGTACGCCATTGGCAGGTCCATCTCCTCTGACTCGATAACCCCCTCGTCAAATGATCCTTTCCTGTCAACTCATTTCATCTAAATGTGAACGCATTGTATGTCTCAGTGCCATGAGTTAGGTGTTAGTTTGGTTAGAGGCCTGGATACCGTGCCTGAGGGAATGAACTACGTGGATAGTGCCTGGAACGATGCAATTATTTTCCTGACGAGGCCAACTTGTTGGGGGCGTTTGGTTCTTGTCCTTGCATGTTGCTGCATGTTGGCTTGTTAATAATATTTTCAAACAGCTGACCCTACTGTTTCTAGGTCTTAAGGAGTTGTTTGGTTACTACCCTGGACTTCTTGCCTGAGAAAAAGTAAGCCAGAGATGGTGATGGTTTTGGCCTGACCAGACAAGTGGTATTTGGTTGGCAACTTGGCCTGAGAAGTGCTCAACAGCCAAATATACTTTAATATTAAAATAAGAACTCCAATCAATCAATGTTGCCAATTGACATTAGATGCTCATGCAGCAGCTAATTTCTTCCTTTAATGATTTAGCAACTAAAGTTCTTTATGTAATGGTGGACTTCTTTGATTTAAATGTTTTGCCTAGATTCACGCGCTTGGCATTGTTTCTTTCTGAGGTTGTCACATTCATCTCTCTCCTCTTAATTAACTTACCACGTTAGATTTTTTTGCCTGCATGACAGGCTTAACACCTGTATAAGGTGGAGCATTGGGAAGGGCCTAAAGGTATCACGGAGAAAGAACATGTTGGGCGAACCGGTGCGCTGCAACGTTGTTACTTGGCGGTGGCATATCTAGCAATAATCTCCAAGTCCACCTCCTTCAATCTTTGAGAGCGAGCTTTGTCCCACTTCTGGTTTTTGCACTGCGACGAGACTTTCCTCCACGAAGCGGGCTTCTCAGAGTTGCGCCGTTCGGGCCGTCTATAGCACGGAGCGGCGGAAGCTGGGAGGAGGAGAAGATCAGAACGGGGCCTAGTCGCGAGGTCAACTCCTTGTTGCATCCACAGATTTTGAGAGCAATCGAACCCACAACTTAATGCATAGTAAACGACGGCTATGCCACCAGGCAATGAGTAGTCCTCATGTTCTGAAGGAGACGCGGTATATTTAACTAGAGCATGACCGTTTGAATCCAAGTTTTTCAAAATTCACGAAAAACATCATGGACTATTTATTTTTTTATTAAAAAACATGGACTATTAGGCAATCATGGTTGTAGATGGTCTTATACTCCTTATTTCTACCCAAAAAAATGTGGACTATTTGGCTTTTATACAAATGTATGTTGCACGATCGCACGGTATGTGGTACTCCCACTATTTTTCGTACACAGGGTGCTTTAAAACATGGATTTGAACCCCGGGTGTTTTAGGTTTGATTGACACAAGGATTCGACCGATGTAGTTCAGATGATAGAAAATCACAATTGCCCTATAAGGCCTTGTACAATGCAAGGTGCTTAGGGGAGGTGCTTAGAGAAATAAACCAGGTTTTTCTTAAGCACCGGTGCTTATTTGTACAGGATAGACGCTTAACTAAGCGTCACTCCTATAAAAATAGGCACCGGTGCTTCAGAAAAACTCAATTTATTTTTCTAAACACCTCCCATTGTACAAGGCCTAATTTGTTTGTAAAATAAAACTAGTAATGTCAGCTTAATCATGTCATAAAATACGAATTAATTAAAATATATCTTTAGATATCAGTTTTGTACCTACAACCGCCATCACCAATGACATGCTATCCCCAACGGGTCCTCTCTCTTAATCATAGCAATATCTTTGGGTACACCGTGCTACCGCGATCAACAATTATAGACTGATGATTGGGCGGCATGCAACGATGGGCCAGCAGCCCATTCACGTGTGGGCGCAAAGATTGTTGACCCAAAGACTTTTTAATATAATTTTCTTGGGTTATTTGTAATGCTAGTTAGGTCAATATTCTATCTGTTTCAAATATATAAGATGTATTAGTTTCTTAAAAGTCAAGCCTTCCTATGTCTCACCAAGTTTATAGCAAAATATATCAACATCTATAATACTTATAATTCGTGACGAATCTAATAATAATGATTTGATATTGTAGGTATTGATTATTATTTTTTGCATGTAAACTTGGTCAAAGTTACAGAAACAACTTAAACATAATTATCTACAGTAATATTTTGAAATGGAGTAGATTTGAGACCAAGAAAAGAGTGAGGCGTTTTGGCTCTGAACTTTTTGAAAATTTTAAAATTCGAACTTTTCAGTTTTCAAAAAAATCTGAAAACAATTGTACAAGTAAACAAGGATGTTATGTGTATGTGTGTAAAATTTCAGGATAAAATACCTTGAAAAGTGATATATACAAAAAAGGAAAATTTTATGGTCTGGGGGATGAATAGCATTAGGTGTTAAAAAGCTCAAGATTTGTCTTTTTTGCACAACCTTCATTTTAACGTATTTCATCCTGAAAAATTTACACACTTGTGCATTATGCCTCCATGTATATCTATATAGTTTTCATAAGTTTTTGAAATGTAAAATTATGTATTTTGATGAATTTTGGATTTTTCAAAAACCGGCCTACATGGAGCTCGGCCTCCAAATGGGGTTTTCGCAAACAAAATCTTGATAAAAATACTTGTTTTTAACGAAATCTAAAGCCCATGTTCTTTTGGCCCGCTTCTCTTTCACACCAATGCTCTCTTCCCTTAAAAAGAAAAGATAAATTGTCTAAAAAAATCTCCAAAGAAAAAGAATACAGCAACTTCTCTCACGACGGCAACGTGTGCAGCTCAGTCACTGGATGTCGGCGTAGTCGACGATGCTGTACGGTAGGAACCACTCGGCGAGGAGGCCCTGCCCCTTCATCTTCTTCCTCCTCGGGTTGCATCCCATGTCGCGGCACAGCTCGTCGTTGTACCACACGTGGACGGCGCAGAGACGCGGCCCCAAGCTCTGCCCCTCCCCGCCGCCGCCGCTCCCCCGCGCGTAGTACCTGCCCCACTCCGCGCAGCTCTCCTCCATCCGCCGCACGCTCGGCAGCCGGAACGCGCGATCAAGCAGCCGCGCCACCCACTTGGCCTCCATCTCGCACACGTATATGGCGCTCAGCCCCCCGGCGTACCCCACCACCGCCATCTGCGGGATCCGCGGGTGCACGCACTCCCGGTACAGCGGCGCCGACGCCCCGATGATGTCCTTCACCCGTGGCGACGCGAACATGTTCCTCAGCTTTTCGTCGCCGCGGAACCCAGTGGCGAAGATCACTACGTCGGCCGGCACGACGCGCTTCTCGTCGTCGAGCACCAGGCCGTCGTGGCGGAAGCCGAATGACTTGGACCTCGCTAAGACGACGCTGCCTTCCCTCACCCTGTCGTAGAACCCGTCGGGGAGCTTGGAGATGAGGCACGACGACACGCACCTCGCGAAGCCGTGCCCGGGCTCCATGCCGTACTCTCGCATCGGGATCTCCTTTCGGTACCACGCCCCCGTCGCCGCTGATATCGCCCACGCGACGGGCGCGAGCAGCGCCGCGAGGATGCGGGAGGCGGCGCCAGCGCCCGGTCTGGGCACCATGAGCTCCGCGAAGCGGTTCATGTAGAGGTACGCGAGGCTGACCCCGCCCCATACGTCCGCGCGGTGCAGCATCCACTGCGGGTTCCGGCACACCATCGTGCACGGCGTCCCCACGCCGTTGGCCTCGGCGCAGTCGTTGGCGATCTCGAACGCTGACTTGCGGGAGCCGACGACCACGACGCGCTTTCCCTTGACCAGCGCGGCGGCGTCAGCGTGGGCCATGTCGGAGAGCTCCATGGAGTGGAGCACCCGCCCCCGGAACGCCTCCGGGCCTGGGAATACTGCCGGGATGTTGGGCACGCCGCTGAACATGCCGATGCAGAGGATGAGGAAGTCGAACTCGTGCACCTCCTGCGTCTCCGGCCCCGTCTCGCTCTGGCTGCGACGGCTCACGGTGAGCCGCCAGGCGCCCGAGCCGTCACCGAACGCTTCGCCGTTGCCGGCCCAGCGCTCCCACCGGTCCGCCGCGTCCTCTGGCGCATCGCCGACGTACCCCGCGGCGACGACCCGGCTCCGGAACCTGACGCACCCATCGACGCCGAAGCGGCGCGAGTAGGCGGCGAGGTAGTCGACGACCTGGTCGTGGCGCGGGTGCGCGCCTGCGGAGTCCGGCCAGGGGAAGTCGGAGTAGCGGTACGTGGCGGTGTGGGACTGGAGCGTGGTGGAGGCGAGCGTGCGCGTCCACAGCCCGCCCACGGACTCCCCGGCCTCGAACACCACCGGCCGGAAGCCCCGCACCAGCAGGTGCTTGCACGCCGCCAGCCCGCTGGTGCCGGCGCCCACGATGGCGACCCGCTTCGGCCTGGGATCCATTGTCGGCGCTAGCTAGCTTAGCTGTTTCTTGGACTGTGACGATCGATGGTTAGTTGATTGAAAGATTGATATACTACTGCTTAATGCTGATACTATATCAGTTTTGTTTTGGCGGGTTCGCCGTGCTGGTGATCAAGGTATCATTGGTACGTGATGCCGTGGTGGCGCGGATCACATGCATTGGAGCATTTTATAAACGGATGAATTTGGAGGAGGTGGAGTGTTAGGTTCCGGATCACGATCATACGACTCAGGGCATCTTCAAGGCGGACCTGCAAGTCACCCGCATCCATTCGGATGGACTGCGCTGTCCGGAACGCGGAAGCCATCCAGCACGGCATATGTGACATGGTCCGAACACGTTAGACAAAGTGAGGGGAGCGTTCACCAGAAATGTAGGACTCCGACACCCCAGCCCATCCAATCCTCTCTTTCGGTATCATTTTTTTTCACTCCGCTCTTCTTCCTCTTGTTTTGCATTCACACCTTCCACCTCCGTCGCCGCTGTTGTACGTCTTCGGCCGCCAAAGAGACATTACCAGACGTCCACAACTAGCAATGATGTGCCCGCTTGCTGTTACGACGTAATTGTCCACCCTGGAGCGGTCTGTACCCAGGTACACTTTGTCCCTTGTCGACGACTTCCATGGCAGACACCACACGGCAGGTGTTCGATCAAATGCCATTGAACTTATTTTCAGATACTATATCATTTTTAAGAGTACCAAGGATGATGAGTTACACAACCATCTGTGGATTTCGTAGGCAGGAACAAAGGGGAGGCCTTATGGCAGCAAGTTCATGAAACGTTTCATGTACGAAAACACACTGCGCCCTACAACATATTAAAAGTGCAACTATCCCTGGATGGTTTTGGTAATTCGTAACAACATATAGCTCATTGAGCTAATGCTACTTCAAGATAAATATTTCAGGAAAACTTAATAATTGGCATGGCATGTATTAGAAAGTGGACCCTTCAAAATGCTAAGGACAAACGATTGGCTCAAGCTCAAAGCACAAGACTACATTTTTTATTTTAGTGATCCAAGATCACATTGAGTCTATAGGAAAAGCCAATACTATTAAGAAGGGATGAGGTGTTGCTTAATGAGGTTCTTGCTCAAAATGCTTAGTGATATGCTCCAAAACCCTCCACTACTTTCCCATATCCACATATGTCCCAAGCCAAATATCCAACTCGGCCCCACCGATTCTTTCTATCCGGAGCCACCGAGTTCAGTTGACATAGCCACTGCCATAAACCCTAGTCTTTTCGGTCTCACCGATAGGGATCTCGGTCTCAGCGAGATGGGATTGCAAACTCTCTGTTTCCCTTCGTAACGTTTCGGTCAAACCGAGATGAGCGATCGGTCCCACCGAGATTGCAATGCAAACTCTCTGTTTTCCTTTCGTAACGTTTCGGTCCAACCAAGATGAGCGAATCGGTCCCACCGAGTTTGCCCGACCAACTCTCTGTTTGACTATTACCAAAATCGGTCTCACCGAGTTTGTGTAATCGGTCTCACCGAGATTACGTTATGCCCTAACCCTAGTGATATCGGTCCCACCGAGTTGACATGTCGGTCCCACCGAGAATCCTAATGTTCACATTTTGAACTAAATCGGTCTGACTGAGTTCTCTGAATCGGTCCCACCGAGTTTGGTGATTTGTGTGTAACGGTTAGATTTTGTGTGGAGGCTATAAATACCCCTCCACCCACTCTTCATTCGTGGAGAGAGCCATCAGAACATGCCTACACTTCCAACACATATTTTCTGAGAGAGAACCACCTACACTTGTGTTGAGGTCAAGATATTCCATTCCAACCACATGAATCTTGATCTCTAGCCTTCCCCAAGTTGCTTTCCACTCAAATCTTCTTTCTACCAAATCTAATCCTATGAGAGAGAGTTGAGTGTTGGGGAGACTATCATTGAAGCACAAGAGCAAGGAGTTCATCATCAACACACCATTTCTTACTTCTTGGAGAGTGGTGTCTCCTAGATTGGCTAGGTGTCACTTGGGAGCCTCCATCAAGATTGTGGAGTTGAACCAAGGAGTTTGTAAGGGCAAGGAGATCGCCTACTTCGTGAAGATCTACCCTAGTGAGGCAAGTCCTTCGTGGGCGACGGCCATGCTGGGATAGACAAGGTTGCTTCTTCGTGGACCCTTCGTGGGTGGAGCCCTCCGTGGACTCACGCAACCGTTACCCTTCATGGGTTGAAGTCTCCATCAACGTGGATGTACGATAGCACCACCTATCGGAACCACGGATAAAAAATCTCCGTGTCAACATTGCATTTGCTCCCTCAAACTCATCTATTTACCTTCATATACAATTGTTTTACATTCCACTGCTATACTCTTAGAATTGCATGTGTAGGTTGATTGCTTGACTTGTGCTAAGTTGCTAAAATCTGCCAAGAACTAAAATTGGGAAAAGGCTAGATTTTTATTTGGTCAAGTAGTCTAATTACCCCCCCCCTAGACATACTTTCGATCCTACAAGTGGTATCATAGTTTTGGTCTCCATTTGCTTTGATTTTCATAGCTTTTGGTGGTCATAGCCTTGGTTTCACAACCTAGGAGAGTATGGCGTCTAGCGAGGGAAATTACCACCGTAGAGGTCCTTACTTTGATGGTACAAATTTTGCTAGTTGGAAGCATAAGATGAAAATGCATATTCTTGGACATAACCCCGTCGTTTGGGCTATTGTGTGTATTGGCTTGCAAGATGAATTCCGATGGGAAAGAACCTAACCGTGAAGCTACCGCCGAAGAGTTGAAGATGCTACAATACAATGCTCAAGCTTGTGATATTCTCTTCAATGGATTGTGCCCCAAAGAATTCAACAAAATCAACCGTCATGAGAATGCAAAGGAAATTTGGGATACTTTCTTTGATATGCACGAAGGTACCGACTCCATCAAGGAATCCAAATTGGATGTGCTTCAAAGTCAACTTGACAAGTTCAAAATGAAGGATGGTGAAGGTGTCGCTGAAATGTACTCTAGGCTTGCTCTCATCACATATGAGATTGTCGGCTTAGGAAGTGAAGAGATGACCGACAAATTTATCATCAAGAAGATCCTAAGAGCCTTGGATGGGAAATATGATACCTTGTGCACATTGATCCAAATGATGCCCAATTACAAAGATCTCAAGCCAACGGAAGTATTGTTGCTCATGAGATGTCACTCAAGGATAAGGAAGAGCTTCACAACAAGTCAAGTGGTGCTTACAAAGCCTCGTGTGATGCTCCCACATCATCAAGTGAGAAGCAAATCTTCAATGAAGAATTGAGCCTAATGGTAAAGAACTTCAACAAGTTCTACAACAGTAGAAGCAAAGAAAGAAGTTCCAAGTCAATGTCCTACAATGACAAAAGATCTTCTAGTCGTGAGTGATACATCTCCAACATATCTATAATTTTTGATTGCTCCATGCTATATTATCTATTGTTTTGGACCATATTGGGCTTTATTTTACACTTTTATATTAATTTTGGGACTAACCTATTAACCGGAGGCCCAGCCCAGATTTGATGTTTTTTGCCTATTTTAGTGTTTCGAAGAAACGAAATATCAAACGGAGTCCAAACGGAATGAAACCTTCGGGAACGTGATTTTCTCACCGAACATGATCCAGTAGACTTAGACCCTACGTCAAGCAACCAACACGGAAGGCACGAGGTAGGGGGCGCGCCCTCCCCCCACAGGCGCGCCCTCCACCCTCGTGGGCCCCCTGTTGCTCCACCGACGTACTTCTTCCTCCTATATATACCTACGTACCCCCGAACGATCAGATACGGAGCCAAAAACCTAATTCCACCGCCGAAACTTTCTGTATCCACGAGATCCCATCTTGGGGCCTGTTCTCGAGCTCCGCCGGAAGGGGAATCCACCACGGAGGGCTTCTACATCATCATAGCCTCTCTAATGAAGTGTGAGTAGTTTACCTCAGACCTTCGGGTCCATAATTAGTAGCTAGATGTCTTCTTCTCTCTTTTTGGATCTCAATACAATGTTCTCCCCCTCTCATGTGGAGATCTATTCGATGTAATTTTCTTTTTGCGGTGTGTTTGTTGAGACCGATGAATTGTGGGTTTATGATCAAGATTATCTATGAGCAATATTTGAATCTTCTCTGAATTCTTTTATGTATGATTGGTTATCTTTGCAAGTCTCTTCGAATTATCCGTTTGGTTTGGCCAACTAGATTGGTAGTTCTTGCAATGGGAGAAGTGCTTAGCTTTGGGTTCAATCTTGGGGTGTCCTTTCCCAGTGACAGAAGGGGCAGCAAGGCACGTATTGTATTGTTGCCATCAAGGATAACAAGATGGGGTTTTTATCATATTGCATGAATTTATCCCTCTACATCATGTCATCTTGCCATCAAGGAATTTAATTATGAAAGTTGCTCTTTAATTGATTGTATTTCCTTGTTGCAATCCGTGATAAATTCTCCTCATGCTTATAGTCAAAATAAAGCGTTTACCAAACATATTGTTGATGCCTTGATGCAATCTTATGAGGAAAAACTTGAGTTGGAAGTCTCTATCCCTAGAAAACTTTATGATGAGTGGGAACCAACTATTAAAATTAAGATTAAGGATCATGAATTTTATGCTTTATGTGATTTGGGTGCTAGTGTTTCCACTATTCCCAAAACTTTGTGTGATTTGCTAGATTTCCGTGATTTTGATGATTGCTCTCTAAACTTGCACCTTGCGGATTCCACTATTAAGAAACCTATGGGAAGAACTAATGATGTTCTTATTGTTGCAAATAGGAATTATGTGCCTGTAGATCTTATTGTTCTCGATATAGATTGCAATCCTTCATGTCCTATTATTCTTGGTAGACCTTTTCTTAGAACGATTGGTGCAATCATTGATATGAAGGAAGGGAATATTAGATTCCAATTTCTGTTAAGGAAAGGCACGAAACACTTCCCTAGAAAGAAAATAAAACTACCATATGAATCTATTATGAGAGCCACTTATGGATTGGCTACCAAAGATGGCAATACCTAGATCTATCCTTGCTTTTATGCCTAGCTAGGGGCGTTAAACGATAGCGCTTGTTGGGAGGCAACCCAATTTTATTTTTATTTTTTTGGTTTCTGTTTAGGAATAAATAATCCATCTACCTTCTGTTTAGATGTGGTTTTATGTTTTAATTAGTGTTTGTGCCAAGTTAAACCTATAGGATCTTCTTGGATGATAGTTATTTGATCTTGCTGTAATTTCCAGAAACTTTCGGTTCACAAAAACAATTGTTACAAATTACCAGAACGTGATAAAATAGTGATTCCAATTTCTGATGATCAATAAACAAATTGCCTAGGCCGTCCTATTTTTGCTGAATTTTTGGAGTTCCAGAAGTTTCGTTAGTTACAGATTACTACAGACTGTTCTGTTTTTGACAGATTCTGTTTTTCGTGTGTTGTTTGCTTATTTTGATGAATCTATGGCTAGTAAAATAGTTTATAATCCATAGAGAAGTTGGAATACAGTAGGTTTAACACCAATATAAATAAATAATGAGTTCATTACAGTACCTTGAAGTGGTCTTTTGTTTTCTTTCGCTAACGGAGCTCACGAGATTTCTGTTGAGTTTTGTGTTGTGAAGTTTTCAAGTTTTGGGTGAAATATTTTTGATGGATTATGGAACAAGGAGTGGCAAGAGCCTAAGCTTGGGGATTCCCATGGCACCCCCAAGATAATGTAAGGACACCAAAAATTCGAAGCTTGGGGATGCCCCCGGAAGGCATCCCCTCTTTCGTCCACTTCCATCGGTAACTTTACTTGGAGCTATATTTTTATTCACCACATAATATATGTGTTTTGCTTGGAGCGTCTTGTATGATATGAGTCTTTGCTTTTTAGTTTACCACAATCATCCTTGCTGTACACACCTTTTGAGAGATCCATACATGATTTGGAATTTGTTAGAATACTCTATGTGCTTCACTTATATCTTTTGAGCTATATAGTTTTGCTATAGTGCTTCACTTATATCATTTAGAGCACGGTGGTGGATTTGTTTTATAGAAACTATTGATCTCTCGTGCTTCACTTAGATTATTTTGAGAGTCTTAAATAGCATGGTAATTTGCTTAATAATAATAATGTGCTTGGTATTCAAGATTTGTAAAACTTTCTTTTGAGTGTGTTGAATACTAAGAAAAGTTTGATGCTTGATAATTGTTTTGAGATATGGAGGTAGTAATATTAGAGTCATGCTAGTTGAGTAGTTGTGAATTTGAGAAATACTTGTGTTAAAGTTTGTGATTCCCGTAGCATGCACGTATGGTGAACCGTTATGTGATGAAGTCGGAGCATGATTTATTTATTGATTGTCTTCCTTATGAGTGGCGGTCGGGGACGAGCGATGGTCTTTTCCTACCAATCTATCCCCCTAGGAGCATGCACGTAATACTTTGCTTTGATAACTTGTAGATTTTTGCAATAAGTATATGAGTTCTTTATGACTAATGTTGAGTCCATGGATTATACGCACTTTTCTCACCCTTCCACCATTCCTAGCCTTTCTAATACCGCGCACTTTCGCCGGTATCATATACCCACTATATACCTTCCTCAAAACAGCCACCATACCTACCTACTATGGCATTTCCATAGCCATTCCAAGATATATTGCCGTGCAACTTTCCACCGTTCCATTTATTATGACACGCTCCATCATTGTCATATTGCTTAGCATGATCATGTAGTTGACATCGTATTTGTGGTAAAGCCACCATTCATAAATCTTTCATACATGTCACTCATGAATCATTGCATATCCCGGTGCACCGCCGAAGGCATACACATAGAGTCATATTTTGTTCTAAGTATCGAGTTGTAACTGTTGAGTTGTAAGTAAATAAGAGTGTGATGATCATCATTTTTAGAGCATTGTCCCAAGTGAGGAAAGGATGATGGAGACTATGATTCCCCCACAAGTCGGGATGAGACTCCGGACGAAAAATAAATAAAAAAAGGAAAATAAAAGAGGCCATAAAAAAGAGAAAAGGCCCAAATAAAAAAAAAAGAGAAAAAGAGAGAAGGGACAATGTTACTATCCTTTTACCACACTTGTGCTTCAAAGTAGCACCATGATCTTCATGATAGCGAGTCTCTCATTTTGTCACCTTCATATACTAGTGGGAATTTTTCATTATAGAACTTGGCTTGTATATTCCAATGATGGGCTTCCTCAAATTGCCCTAGGTCTTCGTGAGCAAGCGAGTTGGATGCACACCCACTTAGTTTCTTTTGTTGAGCTTTCATATACTTATAGCTCTAGTGCATCCGTTGCATGGCAATCCCTACTCACTCACATTGATATCTATTGATGGGCATCTCCATAGCCCATTGATACGCCTAGTTGATGTGAGACTATCTTCTCCCTTTTTGTCTTCTCCACAACCACCATTCTATTCCACATATAGTGCTATATCCATGGCTCACGCTCATGTATTGCGTGAAGATTGAAAAAGTTTTGAGAATGTCAAAAGTATGAAACAATTGCTTGGCTTGTCATCGGGGTTGTGCATTATTTAAATACTTTGTGTGGTGAAGATAGAGCATAGCCAGACTACATGATTTTGTAGGGATAACTTTCTTTGGCCATGTTGTTTTGAGAAGACATAATTGCTTTGTTAGTATGCTTGAAGTATTATTATTTTTATGTCAATATTAAAATTTTGTCTTGAATCTTTCGAATCTGAATATTCATACCACAATTAAGAAGAATTACATTGAAATTATGCCAAGTAGCACTCCGCATCAAAAATTATCTTTTTATCATTTACCTACTCGAGGACGAGCAGGAATTAAGCTTGGGGATGCCTGATACGTCTCCAACGTATCTATAATTTTTGATTGCTCCATGCTATATTATCTATTGTTTTGGACCATATTGGGCTTTATTTTACACTTTTATATTAATTTTGGGACTAACTTATTAACCGGAGGCCCAGTCCAGATTTGTTGTTTTTTGCCTATTTCAGTGTTTCAAAGAAACGGAATATCAAATGGAGTCCAAACGGAATGAAACCTTCGGGAACGTGATTTTCTCACCGAACATGATCCAGGAGACTTGGAACCCTACGTCAAGCAACCAACATGGAAGGCACGAGGTAGGGGGCGCGCCCTCCCCCCACAGGCGCGCCCTCCACCCTCGTGGGCCCCCTGTTGCTCCACCGACGTACTTCTTCCTCCTATATATACTTACGTACCCCCGAACGATCAGATACTGAGCCAAAACCCTAATTCCACCGCCGCAACTTTCTGTATCCACGAGATCCCATCTTGGGGCCTGTTCCAGAGCTCCGCCGGAAGGGGAATCCACCACGGAGGGCTTCTACATCATCATAGCCTCTCCGATGAAGTGTGAGTAGTTTACCTCAGACCTTCGGGTCCATAGTTAGTAGCTAGATGGCTTCTTCTCTCTTTTTGGATCTCAATACAATGATCTCCCCCTCTCTTGTGGAGATCTATTCGATGTAATCTTGTTTTTGCGGTGTGTTTGTTGAGACCGATGAATTATGGGTTTATGATCAAGATTATCTATGAGCAATATTTGAATCTTCTCTGAATTCTTTTATGTATGATTGGTTATCTTTACAAGTCTCTTCGAATTATCCATTTGGTTTGGCCAACTAGATTGGTAGTTCTTGCAATGGGAGAAGTGCTTAGCTTTGGGTTCAATCTTGCGGTGTCCTTTCCCGAAGGATGAAGGGGCAACAAGGCACGTATTGTATTGTTGCCATCAAGGATAAAAAGATGGGGTTTTTATCATATTGCATGAATTTATCCTCTACATCATGTCATCTTGCTTAAGGCGTTACTCTGTTTTCATTAACTTAATACTCTAGATGCATTTGGATAGCGGTCGATGATGGAGTAATAGTAGTAGATGCAGGCAGGAGTCGGTCTACTTGTCTCGGACGTGATGCCTATATACATGATCATACCTAGATACTCTCATAACTATGCTCAATTCATCAATTGCTCAACAGAATTGTTCACCCACCGTAAAATACTTATGCTCTTGAGAGAAGCCACTAGTGAAATCTATGGGCCCCGGGTCTATTCTCTATCATATCAATCTTCCATCACTTTATTATTGCTTTGCTTTTTACTTTGCTTTTTATTTACTTTGCATCTTTATACCAAAAATACCAAAAATATTATCTATCATCTCTATCAGATCTCACTCTCATAAGTGATCGTGAAGGGATTGACAACCCCTAATCGCGTTGGTTGCGTTGAGATATTTGTTTTGTGTAGGTACGAGGGACTTGCGCGTGGCCTCCTACTGGATTGATACCTTGGTTCTCAAAAACTGAGGGAAATACTTACGCTACTCTGCTGCATTATCCTCTCCTCTTCGGGGAAATCCAACGCAAGCTCAAGAGGTAGCAATACCCCAAGACGAAGTTTGTTCCTCAACAAGAGAAGTATGATCCTACTTCTTTCAAAGGGACACAAGCTCAAGATGATCTTCCACCACAAGACCACAAGCAAAAAGGCAAGGACAAGCTTCAAGAGGAAATTGATGCATTTGAAGAAGCACCTAAGGCCTTGGTCAAGTGGGTTCCCAAGACTACATGAAGTTCTACTTCATCAAGTACAACTACAACTCCAAGGATTCCCATCAAGATGGTGTGGATCCAGAAGAAGAAGAACTAGAGAGTTCTTGAGGGTGACTCCGCCAACATACTTCACTCTTATCATTTTGGCAAGGACAAGTGCAAACAATTTCCATATCTTGCACTAGTTCAAGGAGCCACAAACCCTCTTGTTGGTAAGACAAGAGACAAGGTAACCTAATGCTTTCATAGACATCATCTTGTGTATGCATCACTCTATGTCTATGGATATCCTTGTTTGTTCCTTGTGGGACTAACCTGTGTAGGTATTGAAAGTGCAACTCACCCCAAAGGATTGCTCCAAATGATCTACATCAACATTGAGCATCTACATCTTCAACACCTACATGAAGTCATCATCGACAAAAGCCAAGGTTAGTTGATCCCTCTTAGGGGGGATATCACATCTAGGGGGAGCTTTACTCTAATCAACTGAGCTAAACCAACTCTAATGGTGTGAACACAACAATGCTTTATGTAAAAGTGGTAACCCCACTTGTGCTTAAACGATGAGTATGACCTATGATCAAATGTTCTCATTTGACTCCTAAGTCAATATACTCATATATAGATGACTAGTCATCGGCAAATTGCTTGATAGATGCTAGAGTGTTTGTGCATGCTTTGTCACATATTTCATTTGCAATTTTATTGTGTGAGCATGTTGGTTGCATATTTTACTCATTCGAGGACATCCATTTGTTGTTTTGATTTTTTGACTCTTTCTCTTTTTCCAAATGGATGGACAAGAATGCCTAAGAACTCCCTCTAGCTATCTATGCTTTTCTCGTCTCAAACTCTATTCATGCTACATCACAAAGTTTGATCAAGTCAGATTCGAACCACTCTGTGTGAGGAGCACTCGGAGTCCCCGATTCGTCATAGACTTAAACCTCCAAAACCTCTTTGTACATCTCGGTCTGACCGATTCATCCTTTTCGGTCCTACCGAGTCACTAAGTTGATCTAGGGTTTTCAATCTCGGTGCAACCAATTAGAACTTTTCGGTCACACCAAGTTGCACTAACTGCTTGCAGTTTTGCATCTCGGTGCCACCGAGTCTTTCCACTCGGTCACACCGACAAGGTCAGGTTATATATACCGACGGGTCAAATTTTGAAAAAATTTCCGAACCTCCTCGCCTACGTGTAACCTACTCTGCCTCCTCGGGTCTCCGGATCGTCCTCTCATCGCCAGCGACCTCCTGCTGCTGGTCTCCGCCGCTGTCAACAGAAATCTCCACCGCCGTTGCCGCCGTAGCAAGTTCGTCGCCGAACTAGGGTACGAACTTGAACTTTGTGCTAATCCTTACCTCTGATTCTTAGCACATTGCTTTGCCATGATTCTTGCCACGATTGAAATCATCCTGTCCAGCGGAAACATCCCGTAGATTAGTTTTGATTTGAAAATTTAGGGTTAGGTCTCCACCGAATTCATCTCGGACCGACCGAGTTGTAGAAATCGGTCTCACCGATCTTGGCGTAGGCTAGAGCATATGCGTTTTCGGTTTGACCAAAAATTGCAAATCGGTGTGATCGAGTTCGATTCTCTGTGAAACCCTAGCAGTCTCGGTACCACCGAACTGTGACTCGGTCTGACCGAGTTCACTAGTTTAGGTTCCAAAAGCTGCTTCGGTATCACCGAGTTTACAAATCGGTAGATCCGAAGTTTAGTCAACGGGTCTGCCACATTCAGAGCCATATGTATTTTGCAAATATTCTATGTCTACAATACTCTGCACGGAGCTACTCTAGCTAATTGCTCCCACTTTCAATATGTATCCAGATCGAGACTCAGAGTCATCCAGATCGGTGTCAAAGCTTGCATCGACGTAACTTTTTACGACAAACTCTTTATCACCTCCATAATCGAGAAATATTTCCTTAGTCTTCTAAGGATAATTTTGACCAATGTCCAGTGATCTACTCCTAGATCACTATTATACTCCCTTTACGAAAACAGTGTAGGGTATACAATAGATCTGGTATACATCATGGCATACTTTATAGAACCTATGGCTGAGGCATAGGGAATGACTTTCATTCACTTTCTATCTTCTACTGTGGTCGGGCTTTGAGTCTTACTCAATTTCATACCTTGTAATACAGGCAATAACTCGTTCTTTGACTGTTCCATTTTGAACTACTTCAAAATCTTGTCAAGGTATTGAAAAACTTATCAAGCTTTTTGATCTATCTCTATAGATCTTGATGCTCAATATGTAAGCAGCTTCACCGAGGTCTTTCATTGAAAAACTTTTATTCAAGTATCCTTTTATGCTATCCAGAAATTCTATATCATTTCCAATCAGCAATATGTCATCCACATATAATATCAGAAATGCTACAGAGCTCCCACTCACTTTCTTGTAAATACAGGCTTCTCCAAAAGTCTGTATAAAACCATATGCTTTGATCACACTATCAAAACGTTATTCCAACTCCGAGAGGCTTGCACTAGTCCATAGATGGATCGCTGGAGCTTGCACATTTTGTTAGCACCTTTAGGGTTGACAAAACCTTCTGGTTGCATCATATACAACTCTTATTTAATAAATCCATTAAGGATTGCAGTTTTGTTATCCATTTGCCAGATTTCATAAAATACGGCAATTGCTAACATGATTCGTATAGACTTTAAGCATCGATACGAGTGAGAAAATCTCATCGTAGTCAACACCTTGAACTTTGTCAAAAAACCTTTTTCGACAAGTCTAGCTTTGTAGATAGTAACACTACTATCAGCGTCCGTCTTCCTCTTGAAGATCCATTTATTTTATATAGCTTGCCGATCATCGGGCAAGTCAACCAAAGTCCATACTTTGTTCTCAAACATGGATCCCACCTCAGATTTCATGGCCTCAAACCATTTCACGGAATCTGGGATCATCATCGCTTCCTCATAGTTCGTAGGTTCGTCATGGTCAAGTAACATGACCTCCAGAACAGTATTACCGTACCACTCTGGTTGACCTACGAGGTTCGGTAGTAACTTGATTTGAAGTTTCATGATCATCATCATTAATATTCCTCACTAATTGGTGTAGGCATCCCTGGAACTGATCTCTGTGATGAACTATTTTCCAATTCGGGAGAAGGTACAATTACCTCATCAAGTTCTACTTTCCTTCCACTCACTTCTTTTGAGAGAAACTCCTTCTCTAGAAAGGATCCATTCTTAGCAACGAATATTTTGCCTTCGGATCTGTGATTAGAAGGTGTACCCAACAGTCTCCTTTGGGTATCCTATGAAGACACATTTCTCCGATTTGGGTTCGAGCTTATCAGGTTGAAACCTTTTTCGCATAAGCATCGCAACTCCAAACTTTAAGAAACGACAATTTTGGTTTCTTGCCAAACCACAGTTCATATGGTGTCGTCTCAACGGATTTAGATGGTGCCCTATTTAACGTGAATGCAGCTGTCTCTAATGCATAATCCCAAAATGATAGTGGTAAATCAGTAAGAAACATCATAGATCGCACCATATCTAATAAAGTACGTTATGCCGTTCGGACACACCATTACACTATGGTGTTCCAGGTGGCGTGAGTAGTGAAACTATTTCACATTGTTTTGACTGAAGGCCAAACTCGTAACTCAAATATTTTACCTCTGCGATCATATCGTAGAAACTTTTATTTTCTTGTTACGATGATTCTCCACTTCACTCTGAAATTCTTTGAACTTTTCAAATGTTTCAGACTTATGTTTCATCAAGTAGATATAACCATATCTGCTCAAATCATCTATGAAGGTCAGAAAATAACGATACTTGACGCGAGCCTTAACACTCCTCGGACCGCATACATCAGTATGTATTATTTCCAATAAGTCAGCTGCTCGCTCCATTGTTCCGGAGAACGGAGTCTTAGTCATCTTGCCCATGAGGCATGGTTCGCAAGTACCAAGTGATTCATAATCAAGTGATTCCAAAAGTCCATCGGAATGGAGTTTCTTCATGCACTTTACACCAATATGACCCAAACGGGAATGCCACAAATATGTTGCACTATCATTATCAACTCTGCATCTTGTGGCTTCAATATTATAAATATGTGTATCACTACTATCGAGATCCAACAAACCATTTTCATTGGGTGTATGACCATAGAAGGTTTTATTCATGTAAACAGAACAACAATTATTCCCTAACTTAAATGAATAACCGTATTGCAATAAACATGATCAAATCATATTCATGCTCAACGCAAACACCAAATAACACTTATTTAGGTTCAATACTAGTCCCGAAAGTATAGGGAGTGTGCGATGATGATTATATCAATCTTGGAACCACTTCCAACACACATCGTCACTTCACCCTTAACTAGTCTCTGTTCATTCTGCAACTCCTGTTTCGAGTTACTAATCTTAGCAACTGAACTAGTATCAAATACTGAGGGGTTGCTATAAACACTAGTAAAATACACATCAATAAGAAGTATATCAAATATACCTTTGTTCACTATGCTATCCTTCTTATCTACCAAATACTTGGGACAGTTCCGCTTTCAGTGACCAGTTCCTTTGAAGTAGAAGCATTTAGTCTCAGGCTTAGGTCCAGACTTGGGCTTCTTCACTTGAGCAGCAACTCGCTTGTCGTTCTTCTTGCAGTTCCCCTTCTTCCCTTTGCCCTTTTCTTGAAACTAGTGGTCTTGTCAACCATCAACACTTGATGTTTTTCTTGATTTCTACCTTCTTCGATTTCAGCATCACGAAGAGCTTGGGAATCGTTTCCATTATCCCTTGCATATTATAGTTCATCACGAAGTTCTAGTAACTTGGTGATAGTGACTAGAGAACTCTGCCAATCACTATCTTATCTGGAAGATTAACTCCCACTTGATTCAAGTGATTGTAGTACTCAGACATTCTGAGCACATGCTTACTAGCTGAGCAATTCTCCTCCATCTTGTAGGCAAAGTACTATCAGAGGTCTCATACCTCTCGACATGGGCATGAGTATGAAATACCAATTTCAAC
Source organism: Aegilops longissima (assembly GCA_021605205.1). NCBI lineage: Eukaryota > Viridiplantae > Streptophyta > Magnoliopsida > Poales > Poaceae > Aegilops > Aegilops longissima. The sequence continues at coordinate 561,020,395 of CM038680.1, forward strand.
TCTTGGAACATCTCATATGCTCCGTGGCGTTTCAAAAAAACGTCTTTGAAGCCCCGATTCTAAGCCGTAAAGCATGGTGCACTAAACTATCAAGTAGTCATCATATCGAGCTTGACAAACGTTCATAACGTCTGCAGTTGCTCCTGCAATCGGTCTGTCACCTAGTGGTGCATCAAGGACATAATTCTTCTGGGCAGCAATGAGGATAATCCTCAGATCACGGATCCAATCCGTATCATTGCTACTAACATCTTTCAACTTAGTTTTCTCTAGGAACATATCAAAAACAAAACAGGGGAGCTAAACGCGAGCAATTGATCTACAACATACGTATGCTAATATTACCAGGACTAAGTTCATGATAAATTAAAGTTCAATCAATCATATTACTTAGGAACTCCCACTTAGATAGACATCCCTCTAATCATCTAAGTGATCACGTGATCCAAATCAACTAAACAATGTCCGATCATCACGTGAGATGGAGTAGTTTTCAATGGTGAACATCACTATGTTGATCATATCTTCTATATGATTCACGCTCGACCTTTCGGTCTCCAGTGTTCCAAGGCTATATCTGCATATTCTAGGCTCGTCAAGTTTAACCCGAGTATTCTGCGTGTGCAAAACTGGCTTGCACCCGTTGTAGATGAACGTAGAGCTTATCACACCCGATCACCACGTGGTGTCTCGGCACGATGAACTTTGGCAACGGTGCATACTCAGGGAGAACACTTTTATCTTGAAATTTAGTGAGAGATCATCTTATAATGCTACCGCCAAATGAAGCAGAATAAGATGCATAAAGGATAAACATCACATGCAATCAATATAAGTGATATGATATGGCCATCATCATCTTGTGCTTGTGATCTCCATCTCTGAAGCACCGTCATGATCACCATCGTCACCGGCGCGACACCTTGATCTCCATCGTAGCATCGTTGTCGTCTCGCCAACTATTGCTTCTACGACTATCGCTACCGCTTAGTGATAAAGTAAAGCATTACAAGGCGATTGCATTGCATACAATAAAGCGACAACCATATGGCTCCTGCCAGTTGTCGATAACTCGGTTACAAAACATGATCATCTCATACAATAAAATATAGCATCATGCCTTGACCATATCACATCACAATATGCCCTGCAAAAACAAGTTAGACGTCCTCTACTTTGTTGTTCACTAGTAGAAAAAGGGTCAAATGTGCGACACATTAGTCCCGGTTTGTAACAGAACCGGCACTAATGTGTCCATTAGTGCCGGCTCCAACGGCTAGGCGGGAGGAGCTCTTTAGTACCGGTTCGTGGCGAACCTTTAGCACCGGTTGTTACCTACGCATCAAAACCACAACGATAGTTCGTCAAGTTAGTGTTGTTTTAACCTTCTCAAGGACCGGGCGTAGTCACACTCGGTTCAACTAAAGTTGGAGAAACTGACACCCGCCAGCCACCTGTGTGCAAAGCACGTCGGTAGAACCAGTCTCGCGTAAGTGTACGCGTAATTTCGGTCCGGGCCGCTTCATCCAACAATACCGCTGAACCAAAGTATGGAATGCTGGTAAGCAGTATGACTTGTATCGCCCACAAATCACTTGTGTTCTACTCGTGCATATAACATATACGCATAAAACCAGGTTCGGATGCCACTGTTGGGGAACATAGTAATTTCAAAAAAATTCCTACGCACATGCAGAATCATGGTGATGCATAGCAACGAGAGGGGAGAGTGTGTCCATGTACCCTCATAGACCGAAAGCGGAAGCGTTAGCACAACGCGGTTGATGTAGTCGTACGTCTTCACGATCCGACCGATCCGAGTACCGAACGTACGGCACCTCCGAGTTCAGCACACGTTCAGCTTGATGACGTCCCTCGAACTCCGATCCAGCCGAGCTTTGAGGGAGAGTTCCGTCAGCACGAAGGCGTGGTGATGGTGATGATGATGCTACCGATGCAGGGCTTCGCCTAAGCACCTCTATGATATGACCGAGGTGGATTATGGTGGAGGGGGGCACCGCACACGGCTAAGAGAGATCAATGATCAACTTGTTGTGTCTATGGGGTGCCCCCTTCCTCCGTATATAAAGGGGGGAGGAGGAGAGGGCCGGAGAAGGGGAGGAGGCGTGACCAAGGGGGGGCAATCCTACTCCAAGTAGGATTCCCCCCTCTTTCCTAGTCCAAGTAGGAGAGGGGAAGGAAGGGGAGGAGAAGAAGAAGGAAAGGGGGGGGGGGGGCCCTAGTCCAATTCGGTTTGGGCTAGGGGGGCGCGCACCCCTAGCTGGCCGCCTCTCCTCTTCCACCACTTGCGCCCATGAGGCCCAATAACCCCCCGGGACGTTCCGGTAACCTCCCGGTTTCTCCGGTATTTATCCGATAACCCCCGGAACTCATCCGGTGTCCAAATATAACATTCCAATATATCAATCTTAACGTTTCGACCATTTCGAGACTCCTCATCATGTCTGTGATCATATCCGGGACTCCTAACTACCTTCGGTACATCAAAAAATTAAACTCATAATACCGATCGTCATCTAACTTTAAGCGTGCGGACCCTACGGGTTCGAGAACTATGTAGACATGACCGAGACACGTTTCCGGTCAATAACCAATAGCGGAACCTGGATGCTCATATTGGCTCCTACATATTCTATGAAGATCTTTATCGGTCAAACCGTATAACAATATACGTTGTTCCCTTTGTCATCGGTATGTTACTTGCCCGAGATTCGATCGTCTCTATCTCAATACCTAGTTCAATCTCGTTACCGGCAAGTCTCTTTACTCGTTCCATAATACATCATCTCGCAACTAACTCATTAGTCACAATGCTTGCAAGGCTTATAGTGATGTGCATTACCGAGAGGGCCCAGAGATACTTCTTCGACAATCGAAGTGACAAATCCTAATCTCGAAATATGCCAACCCAACAAGTACCTTCGGAGATACCTGTAGAGCACCTTTATAATCACCCAGTTATGTTGTGACGTTTGGTAGCACATAAAGTGTTCCTCCGGTAAACGGGAGTTGCATAATGTCATAGTCATAGGAACATGTATAAGTCGTGAAGAAAGCAATAGCAGAATACTAAACGATCAAGTGCTAAGCTAACGGAATGGGTCAAGTCAATCACATCATTTTCCTAATGATGCGATCCCGTTAATCAAATGACAACCCATGTCTATGGCTAGGAAACATAACCATCTCTGATCAACGAGCTAGTCAAGTAGAGGCATACTAGTGACACTCTGTTTGTCTATGTATTCACACAAGTATTATGTTTCCGGTTAATAAAATTCTAGCATGAATAATAAACATTTATCATGAAATAAGGAAATAAATAATAACTTTATTATTGCCTCTAGGGCATATTTCCTTCAGGGGATGCCCAAGGCACCCCGAGGTAAAATTCAAGGACAACCAAAAGCCTAAGCTTGGGGATGCCCCGGAAGGCATCCCCTCTTTCGTCTTTGTCTATCGGTAACTTTACTTGAGGCTATATTTTTATTCACCACATGATATGTGTTTTGCTTGGAGTGTCTTATATGATTTGAGTCTTTGCTTTTTAGTTTACCACAATCATCCTTGCTGTACACACCTTTTGGGAGAGACACAAATGAATCATAATTTATTAGAATACTCTATGTGCTCCACTCATATCTTTTGAGCTAGATAATTTTGCTCTAGTGCTTCACTTATATCTTTTTAGAGCATGGTGGTGGTTTTATTTATAGAAATTATTGATCTCTCATGCTTCACTTATATTATTTTGAGAGTCTTTTAGAACAGCATGGTAATTTGCTTTGGCTATAAAATTAGTCCTAATATGATAGGCATCCAAGATGGGTATAATAAAAACTTTCATATAGAGTGCATTAAATACTATGAGAAGTTTGATACTTGATAATTGTTTTGAGATATAAAGATGGTGATATTAGAGTCGTGCTAGTTGAGCAATTGTGAAATTGAGAAATACTTGTGTTGAGGTTTGCAAGTCCCGTAGCATGCACGTATAGTAACCGTTGTGTGACAAATTTGAAGCATGAGGTGTTCTTTGATTGCCTTCCTTATGAGTGGCGGTCGGGGACGAGCGATGGTATTTTCCTACCAATCTATCCCCCTAGGAGCATGCGCGTAGTGCTTGTTTTTGATGACTTGTAGATTTTTGCAATAAGTATGTGAGTTCTTTACGACTAATGTTGAGTCCATGGATTATACGCACTCTCACCCTTCCATCATTGCTAGCCTCTTGATGCACTGCATTGCCCTTTCTCACCTTGAGAGTTGGTGCAAACTTTGCCGGTGCATCCAAACCCCGTGATATGATACGCTCTATCACACATAAGGCTCCTTATATCTTCCTTAAAATAGCCACCATACCTACCTATTATGGCATTTCCATAGCCATTCTGAGATATATTGCCATGCAACTTTCCACCGCCCCGTTTATTATGACACGCTTCATCATTGTCATATTGCCTTGCACGATCATGTAGTTGACATCATATTTGTGGCAAAGTCACCGTTCATACCTTTTATATACATGTCACTCTTGATTCATTGCGCTTTCCAGTACACCGCCGGAGGCACCTACATAGAGTCATATTTTGTTCTAAGTATCGAGTTGTAATTCTTGAGTTGTAAGTAAATAAAAGTGTGATGATCTTCATTATTAGAGCATTGTCCCATGTGAGGAAAGGATGATGGAGACTATGATTCCCCCACAAGTCGGATGAGACTCTGGACTAAATAATAATAATAATAATAATAATAATAATAATAATAATAATAATAATAATAATAATAATAATAATAATAATAATAATAATAAAGAGGCCATGAAAAAAGAGTGAAGGCCCAAACAAAAAAATGAGAGAAAAAGAGAGAAGGGGCAATGTTACTATCCTTTTTCCACACTTGTGCTTCAAAGTAGCACCATGATCTTCATGATAAAGAGTCTCTTATTTTGTCACTTGCACATACTAGTGGGAATTTTTCATTATAGAACTTGGCTTGTATATTCCAATGACGGGCTTCCTCAAAATGCCCTAGGTCTTCGTGAGCAAGCAAGTTGGATGCATATCCACTTAGTTTCTTTTGTTGAGCTTTCATACATTTATAGCTCTAGTGCATCCGTTCCATGGCAATCCCTACTCCTCGCATTGACATCAATTGATGGGCATCTCCATAGCCCGTTGATTAGCCGCATCGATGTGAGACTTTCTCCCTTTTTTGTCTTCTCCACACAACCCCCATCATCATATTCTATTCCACCTATAGTGCTATGTCCATGGCTCGCGCTCATATATTGCGTGAAAGTTGAAAAAGTTTGAAAATGCTAAAGTATGAAACAATTGATTGGCTTGTCATCGGGGTTGTGCATGATGAGAGCATTTTGTGTGACGAAAATGAAGCATGGCCAAACTATATGATTTTGTAGGGATGAGCTTTCTTTGGCTATGTTATTTTGAGAATACATAATTGCTTGGTTAGTATGCTTGAAGTATTATTATTTTTCTGTCAATATTAAACTTTTGTCTTGAATCTTTCGGATCTAAACATTCATGCCACAATAAAGAAAATTACATTGAAAATTATGCTAGGTAGCATTCCACATCAAAATATTTGTTTTTATCATTTACCTACTCAAGGACGAGCAAGAATTAAGCTTGGGGATGTTGATACGTCTCCAACGTATCTATAATTTTTTATCGTTCCATGCTATTATATTACCTGTTTTGGATGTTTAATGGGCTTTAATATAATCTTTTATATTATTTTTGGGACTAACCTATTAACTGGAGGCCCAGTGCCAGTTGATGTTTTTTTCCTATTTCAGTGTTTCGTAGAAAAGGAATATCAAATGGAATCCAAACAGAACGAAACCTTCGCGAGGATCTTTCTTGGAACAAACGCAATCCAGGAGACTTGGAGTGGAAGTCAGAGATGCAACGAGGCGGTCACGAGGTAGGAGGGCGCGCCCAGGGGGTAGGCGCGCCCTCACCCTCGTGGGCCCCTCGTAGCTCCACCGACGTACTTCTTTCGCCTATTTATACCCATGTACCCTAAAAACATCCACGAGAGCCACGAAACCACTTTTCCACTGCCACAAACTTCTGTACCCGTGAGATCCCATCTGGGACCTTTTTCGGCGATCTGCCAGAGGGGGATTCGATCATGGAGGGCTTCTACATCAACACCATAGCCTCTCCGATGATGTGTGAGTAGCTTACCACAGACCTTCGGGTCCATAGTTAGTAGCTAGATGGCTTCTTCTCTCTCTTTGGTTCTCAATACAAAGTTCTCCTTCATGTTCTTGGAGATCTATTCGATGTAATATTCTTTTGCGGTGTGTTTGCCGAGATCCGATGAATTGTGGGTTTATGATCAAGATTATCTATGAACAATATTTGGTTCTTCTCTGAATTCTTATGCATGATTTGATATCTTTGCAAGTCTCTTCGAATTATCAGTTTAGTTTGGCCTACTAGATTGATCTTTCTTGCAATGGGAGAAGTGCTTAGCTTTGGGTTCAATCTTGCGGTGTCCTTTCCCAGTGATAGTAGGGGCAGCAAAGCACGCATTGTATTGTTACCATCGAGGATAAAAAGATGGGGTTTATATCATATTGTTTGAGTCTATCCCTCTACATCATGTCATCTTGCCTAATGTGTTACTCTGTTCTCATGAACTTAATACTCTAGATGCATGCTGGATAGCGGTCGATGTGTGGAGTAATAGTAGTAGATGAAGAATCGTTTCGGTCTACTTGACACGGACGTGATGCCTATATTCATGATCATGCCTAGATATTCTCATAACTATGCACTTTTCTATCAATTGCTCGGCAGTAATTTGTTCACCCACCGTAATATATGCTATCATGAGAGAAGCCACTAGTGAAACCTATGGACCCCGGGTCTACTTTACATCATATAAGTTCCCGATCTATAATTCTAGTTTACTATTTATTTTGCAATCTTTATTTTCCAATCTATACAACAAAAATACCAAAAATATTTATCTTATTATCTTTATCAGATCTCACTTTTGCAAGTGGCCGTGAATGGATTGACAACTTCTTTATCGCGTTGGTTGCAAGGTTCTTGATTGTTTGTGCAGGTACTAGGTGACTTGCGAGTAGTCTCCTACTGGATTGATACATTGGTTCACAAAAACTGAGGGAAATACTTACTCTACTTTGCTGCATCACCCTTTCCTCCTCAAGGAAAAACCAACGAATGCTCAAGAGGTAGCATGTGTCAGCCTAGATTTTGGTCCCTGACCTATGGGCCCCACCTATCATAACATTCATCTTAACGGTCAATCTAACAAAGTTGACCTTGTGATGCCATGTGGACCTGGCGGGTGGGCCACCCTATCATAACCGCCATGATTCACGACTGAACCGGCAACTAACATGATGTGGTAGCGATTTGAAACGGATTACCCCAAAAGTGGTAGCTCTTGTTAGGTGTTTGTAATGGTGTGTAGTTTTTCAGAACAAACGCCTCAAAAGTAGAAGTCTTATGGTAATTAATCATCTTCTCAAGGGTGCTGGTTCGATAAGACTACGACCTTCATCACATATTATCCATGATCAACAACGACATGACTGACTAGAGCGACAGATTGATAAAGACGGTCGACCCAGGGTCTTCAATATAATTTTTTTTTATTTTCCATCGTTGTTCATAATACTAGCTAGTGATACGTCTCCAACGTATCTATAATTTTTGATTGTTCCATGCTATTATATTATCTGTTTTAGATGTTTAATGGGCTTTATTATGCACTTTTATATTATTTTTGGGACTAACCTACTAACCAAAGGCCCAGTGCAAATTGCTGCTTTTTTTTGCCTATTTCAGTGTTTCGCAGAAAAGGAATATCAAACGGAATGAAACCTTCGAGAGAGTTATTTTTGGAACAAACGCAATCTAGGAGATTGGAGTGGACGTCAAGCAAGCAACGAGATGACCACGAGGCAGGGAGGCGCGCCCAGGGGGGTAGGTGTTGGGGAACGTAGCAGAAATTCAAAATTTTCCTACGAGTCACCAAGATCTATCTATGGAGAGACTAGCGACGAGGGGAAGAAGAGTGCATCTACATACCCCTGTAGATTGCTAAGCGGAAGCGTTCAAGAGAACGGGGTTGAAGGAGTCGTACTCGTCGTGACCCAAATCACCGGAGATCCTAGTGCCGAACGGACGGCACCTCCGCGTTCAACACACGTACAGCCCGGTGACGTATCCCATGCCTTGATCCAGCAAGGAGAGAGGGAGAGGTTGAGGAAGACTCCATCCAGCAGCAGCACAACGGCGTGGTGGTGATGGAGGAGCGTGGCAATCCTGCAGGGCTTCGCCAAGCACCGCGGGAGAGGAGGAGGACTTGGGAGAGGGGGAGGGCTGCGCCAGGGGCAAGGGTGCAGCTCCCATGTGCCTCCCCACTATATATAGGGGTGGAGCGGGATTATTTCTTGCCCTCCAAGTTCATTGGGGCGTTGGCAAAGGTGGGAGGAAAGAAATCCCATCCTTTCTTTTCCCCACCAATTGTTATCCCCCCTTTTTAGGGATCTTGATCTTATCCCTACGGGATATGATCTTATTCCTTCTAAGGGGGGATCTTGGTGCGCCTTGACCAGGGTGTGGGGCCTTGCCCCCACTACCCACGTTCATGTGGGTCCCCCCATGCAGGTGGGCCCTGAAGGAAATATGCCCTAGAGGCAATAATAAAGTTATTATTTATTTCCTTATACCATGATAAATGTTTATTATTCATGCTAGAATTGTATTAACCGGAAACATAATACATGTGTGAATACATAGACAAACACATAGTCACTAGTATGCCTCTACTGGACTAGCTCATTAATCAAAGATGGTTATGTTTCCTAACCATAGACATGTGTTGTTATTTGATTAATGGGATCACCTCATTAGAAGAATGATGTGATTGACATGACCCATTCCGTTAGCTTAACACTTGATCGTTTAGTATGTTGTTAATGCTTTCTTCATGACCCATACATGTTCCTATAACTATGAGATTATGCAACTCCTGTTTACGGAGGAACACTTTGGTACTACCAAACGTCACAACGAATCGGGTGATTATAAAGGAGTACTACAGGTGTCTCCAAAGGTACTTGTTGGGTTGGCGTATTTGAGATTAGGTTTTGTCACTCCGATTGTCGGAGAGGTATCTCTAGGCCTTCTCGGTAATACACATCACTTAAGCCTTGCAAGCATTACAACTAATGAGTTAGTTGTGAGATGATGTATTACGGAACGAGTAAAGAGACTTACCGTAACGAGATTGAACTAGGTATTGGATACCGACGATCGAATCTCGGGTAAGTAACATACCGATGACAAAGGGAACAACGATGTCGTTATGCGGTTTGACCGATAAAGATCTTCGTAGAATATGTAGGAACCAATATGGGCATCCAGGTTCCGCTATTGGTTATTGACCGAGAATGGTTCTAGGTCATGTCTACATAGTTCTCGAACCCGTAGGGTCCGCACGCTTAACGCTTCGATGACAGTTCATTATGAGTTTATAAGTATTGATGCACCGAAGGTTGTTCGAGTCCCGATGTGATCACGGACATGACGAGGAGTCTCGAAATGGTCGAGACATAAAGATTGATATATTGGAAGCCTACATTTGGACATCGGAAGTGTTCCGAGTGAAATCGGAATTTATCGAGTACCGGAGGTTACGGAACCCCGGAGGTCTATGGGCCTTAATGGGCCATAAGAGAGAAGAGGAAGGGCCGGCCAGGTGGGCTGCGCCCCTCCCCTCTAGTCCGAATAGGACAGGAGAGGGGCGGCGCCTTCCCTCTTCCCCTCCTCCAATCCTAATCCAACTAGAGAGGGGGAGTCCTACTCGGTGGGAGTAGGACTCTCCAGCGCGCCTCCCAAGGCTGGCCGCACCCCCTTGGCTCCTTTATATCTGGGGCAGGGGGCACCCCATGACACACAAGTTGATCTATGGATCTTTCCTTAGCCGTGTGCGGTGCCCCTTCCACCATATTCCACTTCGTCATATCGTCGCGGAGCTTAGGCGAAGCCTGCGCCGGAGAAGTCATATCGTCATGAGCTTAGGCGAAGCCCCGCGCCGGTGGAGCATCAACATCGCCACCACGCCGTCGGTTGACGGAACTCATCCCGACACTTTGCTGGATCGGAGTCCGGGATCGCCATCGAGCTGAACGTGTGCAGAACTCGGAGGTGCCGTGACGCTCGGTGCTTGGATCGGTCGGATCGTGAAGACGCACGACTACATCAACAGCGTTGTTATAACGCTTCGCTTTCGGTCTCACGAGGGTACGTGGACGGACACTCTCCCTCTCGTTGCCATGCCATCACCATGGTCTTGCGTGATCGTAGGAAATTTTTGAAATTACTACGTTCCCCAATGATGGCATCCGAGCCTGGTTTTATGCGTTGATGTCATGTGCACGAGTAGAACACAAGTGAGTTGTGGACGATACAAGTCATACTGCCTACCAGCATGTCATACTTTGGTTCAGCGGTATTGTGAGATGAAGCGCCCGGACCGACATTACGCAGACGCTTACGCGAGACTGGTTTCACCGCCCGAGCACTCGTTGCTTAAAGGTGACCGCGGGTGTCTGCTCTCTCATTTTAGTTGAACCGAGTATGACTACGCCCGTCCTTGAGAAGGTTAAACGGAGTCTATTTGACAAACTATCGCTGTGGTTTTGATGCGTAGGTAAGAACGGTTCTTGCTCAGCCCGTAGCAGCCACGTAAAACTTGCAACAACAAAGTAGAGGACGCCTAACTTGTTTTTGCAGGGCATGTTGTGATGTGATATGGTCAAGACGTGATGCTATATTTTATTGTATGAGATGATCATGTTTTGTAACCGAGTTATCGGCAATCGGCAGGAGCCATATGGTTGTCGCTTATTGTATGAAATGCAAACGCCATGTAATTGTTTTACTTTATCACTAAGGAGTAGCGATAGTCGATAAGCAATAGTTGGCGAGACGACAACGATGCTACGATGGAGATCAAGGTGTCGCGCCGGTGACGATGGTGATCATGACGGTGCTTGGCGATGGAGATCACAAGCACAAGATGATGATGACCATATCATATCACTTATATTGATTGCATGTGATGTTTATCCTTTATGCATCTTATCTTGCTTTGATTGACGGTAGCATTATAAGATGATCTCTCACTAAAATTATCAAGAAGTGTTCTCTCGAGTATGCACCGTTGCCAAAGTTCAGAGTACCCGGACACCACGTGATGATCGGGTGTGATAAGTTCTACGTCCATCTACAACGGTGCAAAACAGTTGCACACGCGAATACTCAGGTTAAACTTGACGAGCCTTGCATATAACAGATATGGCCTCGGAACACGGAGACCGAAAGGTCGAGCGTGAATCATATAGTAGATATGATCAACATAGTGATGTTCACCATTGAAACTACTCCGTCTCACGTGATGATCGGACATGGTTTAGTTGATTTGGATCACGTGTTCACTTAGATGACTAGAGAGATGTCTGTCTAAGTGGGAGTTTTTTAATATGATTAATTGAACCTAAATTTATCATGAACTTAGTACCTGATAGTATTTTGCTTGTCTATGTCTACTGTAGATAGATGGCTCGTGCTGTTGTTCCGTTGAATTTTAATGCGTTCCTTGAGAAAGCAAAGTTGAAAGATGATGGTAGCAATTACACGGACTGGGTCCGTAACTTGAGGATTATCCTCATTGCTGCACAGAAAAATTACGCCCCTGGAAGCACCATTGGGTGACAGGCCTGCTGCAGATGCTTGAGCCGTGGTTGTGAACGTCCGCAAAGCAAAGCTGATGACTACTCAATAGTTCAGTGTGCCATGCTTTACGGCTTAGAACCGGGTCTTCAACGACGTTTTGAACGTCATGGAGCATATGAGATGTTCCAGGAGTTGAAGTTAATATTTCAAGCAAATGCCCGGATTGAGAGATATGAAGTCTCCAATAAGTTCTATAGCTGCAAGATGGAGGAGAATAGTTCGTCGGTGAGCACATACTCAAAATGTCCGGGTATAACAATCACTTAATTCAGCTGGGAGTTAATCTTCCGGATGATAGTGTCATTGATGAATTCTCCAATCATCGCCACCAAGCTACAAGAGCTTCGTGATGAACTATAATATGCAAGGGATGACTAAGACAATTCCTGAGCTCTTCGCGATGCTAAAAGCCATGGAGGTAGAAATCAAGAAAGAGCATCAAGTGTTGATGGTCAACAAGACCACTAGTTTCAAGAAAAGGGCAAAGGGAAGAAGAAGGAAACTTCAAAAGAACAGCAAGAAAGTTGCTGATCAAGAGAAGAAACCCAAGTCTGGACCTAAGCCTGAAATCGAGTGTTTTACTGCAAGCGACTGAACACCGGAAGCGGAACTGCCCCAAGTATTTGGCGGATAAAAGGATGGCAAGGTGAACAAAGGTATATGTGATATACATGTTATTGATGTGTACCTTACTAGAGCTCGTAGTAGCACTGGTATTTGATACTGGTTCATTGCTAATATTTGCAACTCAAACAGGACTACGGAATAGACGAGCACCGGCAAAGGACGAGGTGACGATCGCGCGTGGGAAATGGTTCCAAAGTCAATGTGATCGCGGTCGGCACGCTACCTCTACATCTACCTTCGGGATTAGTTTTAGACCTAAATAATTGTTATTTGGTGCCAGCGTTGAGCATGAACATTATATCTGGATCTTGTTTAATGCGAGACGGTTATTCATTTAAATTAGAGAATAATGGTTGTTCTATTTATATGAGTAATATCTTTTATGGTCATGCACCCTTGAAGAATGGTCTATTCTTGTTGAATCTCGACAGTAGTGATACACACATTCATAATGTTGAAGCCAAAAGATGCAGAGTTGATAATGATAGTGCAACTTATTTGTGGCACTGCCGTTTAGGTCATATCGGTGTAAAACGCATGAAGAAACTCCATACTGATGGGCTTCTGGAATCACTTGATTATGAATCACTTGGTACTTGCGAACCGTGCCTCATGGGCAAGATGACCAAAACGCCGTTCTCCGGAACTATGGAGCGAGCAACTGATTTGTTGGAAATCATACATACCGATGTTTGTGGTCCAATGAATGTTGAGGCACGCGGCGGGTATCGTTATTTTCTCACCTTCACAGATGATTTGAGCAGATATGGGTATATCTACTTAATGAAACACAAATCTGAAACATTTGAAAAGTTCAAAGAATTTCAGAGTGAAGTGGAAAATCATCGTAACAAGAAAATAAAGTTTCTACGATCTGATCGTGGAGGAGAATATTTGAGTTACGAGTTGGGTTTACATTTGAAACAATGTGGAATAGTTTCGCAACTCACGCCACCCGAACACCACAGAGAAATGGTGTGTCCGAACGTCGAATCGTACTTTACTAGATATGGTGCGATCTATGATGTCTATTTCGATTTACCGCTATCGCTTTGGGGTTATGCTTTAGAGACGGCCGATTCACGTTAAATAGGACACCGTCAAAATCCGCTGAAACGACGCCTTATGAACTGTGGTTTGGCAAGAAACCAAAGTTGTCGTTTCTTAAAGTTTGGGGCTGCGATGCTTATGTAAAGAAACTTCAACCAGATAAGCTCGAACCCAAATCGGAAAATGTGTCTTCATAGGATACCCAAAGGAGACTGTTGGGTACACCTTCTATCACAGATCTGAAGGAAAGATTTTCGTTGCTAAATTCGGATCCTTTCTAGAGAAGGAGTTTCTCTCGAAAGAAGTGAGTGGGAGGAAAGTAGAACTTGATGAGATAATCAGATTCGCTCCCTTATTGGAAAGTAGTTCATCACAAGAAATGGTTCTGTGACAACTACACCAATTAGTGAGGAAACGAATGATGATGATCATGAAGCTTCAGATCAAGTTACTACTGAACTTCAGAGGTCAACCAGAGTAAAATACGCACCAGAGTGGTACGGTAATCTTATTTCGAAGTCATGTTACTTGACCATGGCGAACCTACAAACTATGAAGAAGCGATGGTGAGCCCAGATTCGCAAAATGGCTGGAAGCCATGAAATCTGAGATGGGATCCATGTATGAGAACAAAGTATGGACTTTGGTTGACTTGCCCGATGATCGGCAAGCCATTGAAAATAAATGGATCTTTAAGAAGAAGACTGACGCCGATGGTAATATAACTGTCTACAAAGCTCGACTTGTTGCAAAAGGTTTTCGACAAGTTCAAGGGGTTGACTACGATGAGACTTTCTCACCAGAAGCGATGCTTAAGTCTGTCCGAATCATGTTAGCAATTGCCGATTTTATGATTATGAAATTTGGCAAATGGATGTAAAACTGCATTCTTGAATGGATTTCTAGAAGAAGAGTTGTATATGATGCAACCAGAAGGTTTTGTCGATCCAAAGGGTACTAACAAAGTGTGCAAGCTCCAACGATCAATTTATGGTCTGGTGCAAGCCTCTCGGAGTTGGAATAAACGCTTTGATAGTGTGATCAAAGATATGGGTTTATATGCACTTTTGGAGAAGCCTCAGATTTACAAGAAAGTGAGTGGGAGCTCAGAGCATTTCTAATATTATATGTGGACGACATATTATTGATTGGAAATGATATAGAATTTCTGGATAGCATAAAAGGATACTTGAATAAAAGTTTTTCAATGAAAGACCTCGGTGAAGCTGCTTACATATTGGGCATCAAGATCTATAGAGATAGATCAAGACGCTTAATTGACTTTCACAAAGCACATACCTTGATAAAGTTTTGAAAAAGTTCAAAATGGATCGTGCAAAGAAAGGTTTTTACCTGTATTACAAGGTGTAAGATTGAGTCGACTCAATGCCCGACCACAGCAGAAGATAGAGAGAAAATGAAAGATGTTCCTATGCTTCAGCCATAGGCTCTATCATGTATGCAATGCTGTGTACCAGACTGACGATGCTTAGCTGTAAGCTTGGCAGGAAGGTACCAAAGTAATCCAGAGTGGATCATCGACAGCGGTCAAGAACATCCTGAAATACCGAAAAGGACTAAGGATATGTTTCTCAGATATGGAGGTGACAAAGAGCTAGTCGTAAATGGTTACGCCGATGTAAGTTTTGACACGATCCGGACGATTCTAAATCGCAAACCGGATACGTGTTTTTATTAAACGGTGGAGCTGTCGGTTGGTGCAGTTCTAAACAAAGCGCCGTGGCGGGATCTACATGTGAAGCGGAGTACATAGCTGCTTGAAGCAGCAAATGAAGGAGTCTGGATGAAAGAGTTCATTTCCGATCTAGGTGTCATACCTAGTGCATCGGGACCGATGAAGATCTTCCGTGACAATATGGTGCAATTGCCTTGGCAAAGGAATCCAGATTTCACAAGAGGACCAAGCATATCAAGAGACGCTTCAATTCCATTCGGGACCAAGTCCAAGTGGGAGACATAGAGATTTGCAAAATACATACGGATCTGAATGTTGCAGACCCGCTGACTAAGCCTCTTCCACGAGCAAAACATGATCAGCACCAAGACTCCATGGGTGTTAGGATCATTACTTTGTAATCTAGATTATTGACTCTAGTGCAAGTGGGAGACTCAAGGAAATATGCCCTAGAGGCAATAATAAAGTTATTATTTATTTCCTTATACCATGATAAATGTTTATTATTCATGCTAGAATTGTATTAACCGAAACATAATACATGTGTGAATACATAGACAAACACATAGTCACTAGTATGCCTCTACTGGACTAGCTCATTAATCAAAGATGGTTATGTTTCCTAACCATAGACATGTGTTGTCATTTTATTAATGGGATCACCTCATTAGAAGAATGATGTGATTGACATGACCCATTCCGTTAGCTTAACACTTGATCGTTTAGTATGTTGTTAATGCTTTCTTCATGACCCATACATGTTCCTATAACTATGAGATTATGCAACTCCTGTTTACGGAGGAACACTTTGGGTACTACCAAACGTCACAACGAATCGGGTGATTATAAAGGAGTACTACAGGTGTCTCCAAAGGTACTTGTTGGGTTGGCGATTTCGAGATTAGGTTTTGTCACTCCGATTGTCGGAGAGGTATCTCTAGGCCTTCTCGGTAATACACATCACTTAAGCCTTGCAAGCATTACAACTAATGAGTTAGTTGTGAGATGATGTATTACGGAACGAGTAAAGAGACTTACCGTAACGAGATTGAACTAGGTATTGATACCGACGATCGAATCTCGGGTAAGTAACATACCGATGACAAAGGGAACAACGATGTCGTTATGCGGTTTGACCGATAAAGATCTTCAGAGAATATGTAGGAACCAATATGGGCATCCAGGTTCCGCTATTGGTTATTGACCGAGAATGGTTCTAGGTCATGTCTACATAGTTCTCGAACCCGTAGGGTCCGCACGCTTAACGCTTCGATGACAGTTCATTATGAGTTTATAAGTATTGATGCACCAAGGTTGTTCGAGTCCCGGATGTGATCACGGACATGACGAGGAGTCTCAAATGGTCGAGACATAAAGATTGATATATTGAAACCTACATTTGGACATCGGAAGTGTTCCGAGTGAAATCGAATTTATCGAGTACCGGAGGTTACCGAACCCCGGAGGTCTATGGGCCTTAATGGGCCATAAGAGAGAAGAGGAAGGCCGGCCAGGTGGGCTGCGCGCCTCCCCTCTAGTCCGAATAGGACAGGAGAGGGGGCGCGCCCTTCCTCTTCCCCTCCTCCAATCCTAATCCAACTAGGAGAGGGGGAGTCCTACTCCGGTGGGAGTAGGACTCCTCCAGCGCCTCCCCAAGGCTGGTCGCACCCCCTTGGCTCCTTTATATCTGGGGCAGGGGCACCCCATGACACACAAGTTGATCTACGGATCTTTCCTTAGCCGTGCAGCGGTGCCCCTTCCACCATATTCCACTTCGGTCATATCGTCATGAGCTTAGGCGAAGCCCCTGCGCCGAGAAGTCATATCGTCAGCGGAGCTTAGGCGAAGCCCCGCGCCGGTGGAGCATCAACATCGCCACCACGCCGTCGGTTGACGGAACTCATCCCCGACACTTTGCTGGATCGAGTCCGGGATCGTAATCGAGCTGAACGTGTGCAGAACTCGGAGGTGCCGTACGTTCGGTGCTTGGATCGGTCGGATCGTGAAGACGTACGACTACATCAACCGCGTTGTTATAACGCTTCCGCTTTCGGTCTACGAGGGTACGTGGACGGACACTCTCCCCTCTCGTTGCCATGCCATCACCATGGTCTTGCATGATCGTAGGAAATTTTTTGAAATTACTACGTTCCCCAACAGGCCCCACTCCGGAACCTTCTAGAACCTTCCCGGTACAATACCGAAAAATCCCGAACATTTTTCGGTGGCCAAAATAGGACTTCCCATATATAAATCTTTACCTCCGGACCATTTCGGAACTCCTCGTGACGTCCGGGATCGAATCCGGGACTCCGAAAAACATTCGGTAACCACGTATATCTATTCCCTATAACCCTAGCGTCATCGAACCTTAAGTGTGTAGACCCTACGGGTTCGGGAACCATGCAGACATGACCGAGACGTTCTCCGGTCAATAACCAACAGCGGGATCTGGATACCCATGTTGGCTCCCACATGTTCCACGATGATCTCATCGGATGAACCACGATGTCAAGGACTCAAGCAATCTCGTATACAATTCCCTTTGTCTAGCGGTACTGTACTTGCCCGAGATTCGATCGTCGGTATGCCGATACCTTGTTCAATCTCGTTACCCGCAAGTCTCTTTACTCGTTCCGTAACACATCACCCCGTGATCAACCCCTTGGTCACATTGTGCACATTATGATGATGTCCTACCGAGTGGGCCCAGAGATACCTCTCCGTTACACGGAGTGACAAATCCCATCTCGATTCGTGCCAACCCAATGACACTTTCGGAGATACCTGTAGTGCACCTTTATAGCCACCCGATGCGTTGTGACGCTTGGTACACCCAAAGCATTCCTACGGCATCCGGAGTTGCACAATCTCATGGTCTAAGGAAATGATACTTGACATTAGAAAAGCTTTAGCATACTGAACTACGATCTTTGTGGTAGGCTTAGGATTGTCTTGTCCATCACATCATTCTCCAAATGATGTGATCCCGCTATCAACGACATCCAATGTCCATGGTCGGAAACCGTAACCATCTGCTGATCAACGAGCTAGTCAACTAGAGGCTTACTAGGACATGGTGTTGTTTATGTACCCACACATGTATCTGAGTTTCCTATCAATACAATTAAAGCATGGGTAATAAACGATTATCATGAACAAGGAAATATAATAATAACTAATTTATTATTGCCTCTAGGGCATATTTCCAACAGTCTCCCACTTGCACTAGAGTCAATAATCTAGTTCACATCGCCATGTGATTAACACTCACAGGTCACATCGCCATGTGACTAACATCCAAAGAGTTTACTAGTGTCACTAAACTAGTTCACATCATCATGTGATTAAGACTCAATGAGTTCTGGGTTTGATCATGTTTTGCTTGTGAGAGAGGTTTTAGTCAACGGTCGCAACATTCAGATCCGTATGTACTTCGCAAATCTCTAGGTCATATTGTAAATGCTGCTTCCACGCTCCACTTGGAGCTATTCCAAATGGTTGCTCCACTATATGTATCCGGTTTGCTACTCAGAGTCATTCGGATAGGTGTTAAGCTTGCATCGACGTAACCCTTTACGCCAAACTCTTTATCACCTCCATAATCGAGAAACATGTCCTTATTACTCCAAGGACAATTTTGACCGCTGTCCAATGATCCATTCCTGGATCACTCTTGTACCCTTTGCGGACACGTGGCAAGGCACACATCGTGTGGTACTCAAGATAGCATACTTGTAGAGCCTACGCCTAAAACATAGGGACGGCCTTCGTCCTTTCTCTCTCTCTCGCCGTGGTCGAGCTTTAAGTCTTTAACTTCATACCTTACAACTCGTGCAAGAACTCCTTCTTTGACTGATCCATCTTGAACACCTTCAAGATCATGTCAAGGTATGTGCTCATTTGAAAGTACCATTAAGAATTTTTGATCTATCCTCATAGATCTTGATGCTCAATGTTCAAGTAGCTTAATCTAGGTTTTCTATTGAAAAAAACTTTTCAAATAACCCCATATGCTTTCCTGAAATTCTACACCATTTCTGATCAACAATATGTCAACAACATATACTCATCAGAAATTCTATAGTGCTCCCACTCACTTCTTTGGAAATACAAGTTTCTCATAAACTTTGTATAGACCCAAAATCTTTGATCATCTCATCAAAGCGCACATTCCAACTCCGAGATGCTTACCCCAGTCCTTAGAAGGATCGCTGGAGCCAGCATACCTTTTAGCATCCTTAGGATCCACAAAAAACTTTCTGATTGTATCACATACAACCTTTCCTTATGAAGACTGGTAAGGAAACTCGTTTTGACATCCATCTGCCAGATTTCATAAATGCAGCTAATGCTAACATGATTCCGACAGACTTAAGCATCGCTACGGATGAGAAAATCTCATTGTAGTCAACTCTTTGAACTTGTGAAAAGCTCTTCGCCACAAGTCGAGCTTCATAGACGGTGACATTACCGTCCACGTCCGTCTTCTTCTTAAAGATCCATTTATCTCAATGGCTTGCCCATCATTGGGCAAGTCCACCAAAGTCATGGATCCTTTCTCAGATTTTATGGCCTCAAGCCATTCTTCGGAATTCGGGCCCACCATCGCTTCTCCATAGCTCGTAGGTTTATTGTTGTCTAGCAACATGACCTCTAAGACAGGATTGCATACCACTCTGAAGTAGTACGCATCCTTGTCACCCTACGAGGTACGGTAGTGACTTGATCTGAAACTTCATCATCACTATCATAAGCTTCTACTTCAATTGGTGTAGGCGCCACAGGAACAACTTCCTGTGCCCTGCTACACACTAGTTGAAGTGACGGTTCAATAACCTCATCAAGTCTCCACCATCCTCCCACTCAATTCTTTCGAGAGAAACTTTTCCTCGAGAAAGGACCCGTTTCTAGAAACAATTACTTTTGCTTCCGGATCTGAGATAGGAGGTATACCCAACCATTTTGGGTATCCTATGAAGATGTATTTATCCGTTTTGGGTTTGAGCTTATCACGATGAAACTTTTTCACATAAGCGTCGCAGCCCCAAACTTTTAAGAAACGACAACTTAGGTTTCTCCAAACCATAGTTCAAACGGTGTCGTCTCAAAGGAATTACGTGGTGCCCTATTAAAGTGAGCGCGGTTGTCTCTAATGCCTAACCCATGAACGATAGTGGTAATTCGATAAGAGACATCATGGTACGCACCATATTCAATAGGGTGCAACTATGATGTTCGGACACACCATCACACTATGGTGTTCCAGGCGGTATTTATTGTGAAACAATTTCCACAATGTCTTAATTGCGTGCCAAAGCTCATAACTCAGATACTCATCTCTATGATCATATCATAGACATTTTATCCTCTTGTCACGATGATCTTTAACTTCACTCTGAAATTACTTGAACCATTCAATAATTCAGATTTGTGTTTCATTAAGTAAATATACTCAACATCTACTCGAATCATCTATGAAGTAAGAACATAACGATATTCATCTGATGCCTCAAAGACTCATTGACTCTGCACATCAAAATGTGTTACTTCCAACAAGTTGCTATCTTGTTCCATCTTATCGAAAACGAGGCTTTTAGGTCATCTTGCCCATGTGGTATGATTTGCATATCTCAAGTGATTCAAAATCAAGTGAGTCCAAACGATCCATCTGCATGGAGTTTCTTCATGCGTATAAACCAATAGAAATGGTTCGCATGTCTCAAACTTTTAAAAAATGAGTGACTCCAAAGATCCATCAACATGGAGCTTCTTCATGCGTTTTACACCAATATGACTTACATGGCAGTGCCACAAGTAAGTGGTACTATCATTACTATTTTATATCTTTTGGCATGAAAATGTGTATCACTATGATCGAGATTCAATAAACCATTCATTTTAGGTGTAAGACCATTGAAGGTATTATTCAAATAAACAGAGTAACCATTATTCTCCTTAAATGAATGACAGATTACGATAGACATAATCCAATCATGTCTATGCTCAACGCAAACACCAAATAACAATTATTTAGGTTTAACACCGATCCCGATGGTAGAGGGAGCGTGCGATGTTTGATCACATCAACCTTGGAAATACTTCCAACACCTATCGTCACCTCGCCTTTAGCTAGTCTCCGTTTATTCCGTTGCCTTTTATTTCGAGTTACTAACACTTAGCAACCGAACCGGTATCTAATACCCTGGTGCTACTAGGAGTACTAGTAAAGTACACATTAACATAATGGATATCCAATATACTTCTATCGACCTTGTCGGCCTTCTCATCTACCAAGTATCTAGGGTGATTCTGCTCCAGTGGATGTTCCCCTTATTACAGAAGCACTTAGTCTCGGGTTTGGGTTCAACCTTGGGTTTCTTCATTAGAGCAGCATCTGATTTGCTGTTTCATGAAGTATCCCTTCTTGCCCTTGCCCTTCTTGAAACTAGTGGTTTCACCAACCATCAACAATTGATGCTCCTTCTTGATTCCTACTTTCGCGGTGTCAAATATCGCGAATATCTCAAGGATCATCATATCTATCCCTGATTTGTTATAGTTCATCACGAAGCTCTAGCAGCCTGGTGGCAATGACTTTGGAGAAAGATCACTATCTCTGGAAGATCAAGTCCCACTCGATTCAAGTGATTGTTGCACTCAGACAATCTGAGCACAAGCTCAATGATTGAGCTTTTCTCCCTTAGTTTGCTGGCTAAGAAAATCGTCTGAGGTCTTATACCTCTTGACGTGGGCACGAGCCTGAAATCCCAATTTCAGTCCTCGAAACATCTCATATGTTCCGCGACGTTTCGAAAATCATCTTTGGTGCCTCCACTCTAAACCGCTTAACTGAACTATCACGTAGTTATCAAAACGTGTATGTCCGATGTTCGCAACATCCACAGACGACGTTTGGGGTTCAACACACTGAGCGTTGCATTAAGGACATAAGCTTTCTTCTGTCCGCATAATCGCTACTGTCAACTTTCAACTTTATTTTCTCTAGGAACATATCTAAACAGTGGAACTAAAACGCGAGCTTACGACATAATTTGCAAAGATCTTTTGACTATGTTCAGGATAATTAAGTTCATCTCATGAACTCCCACTCAGATAGACATCCCTCTAGTCATCTAAGTGATTACATGATCCGAGTCAACTAGGCTGTGTCCGATCATCACGTGAGACGGACTAGTCATCATCGGTGAACATCTTCATGTTGATCGTATCCTCCATACGACTCATGCTCGACCTTTCGGTGTCTTGTGTTCGGACATGTCTGTACATGCTAGGCTCGTCAAGTTAACCTAGGTGTTTCGCGTGTGTAAATCTGGCTTACACCCGTTGTATGTGAATATGTGAACGTAAGAATCTATCACACCCGATCATCACGTGGTGCTTCGAAACGACGAACTTTCGCAACGGTGCATAGTTAGGGGGAACACTTTCTTGAAATTTAATGAGGGATCATCTTATTTACTACCACCGTTCTAAGCAAATAAGATGCATAAACATGATAAACATCACATGCAATCAAAAGTGACATGATATGGCCAATATCATTTTTGCTCCTTTTGATCTCCATCTTCGGGGCTCCATGATCATCATCGTCACCGGCATGACACCATGATCTCCATCATCATGATCTCCATCATCGTATCTCCATGAAGTTGTCTCGCCAACTTATTACTTCTACTACTATGGCTACCGGTTAGCAATAAAGTAAAGTAATTACATGGCGTTTGTTCAATGACACGCAGGTCATACAATAAATTAAGACACCTCCTATGGCTCCGCCGTTGTCATACTCATCGACATGCAAGTCGTGATTCCTATTACAAGAACATGATCAATCTCATACATCACATATCATTCATCACATTCTTCTTGGCCATATCACATCACATAGCATACCCCGCAAAAACAAGTTAGACGCCCTCTAATTGTTGTTTGCATGTTTTACGTGGCTGCTATGGGTTTCTAGCAAGAACGTTTCTTACCTACGCAAAACCACAACGTGATATGCCAATTGCTATTTACCCTTCATAAGGACCCTTTTCATCGAATCCGTTCCGACTAAAGTGGAGAGGCGGCACCGCTAGCCACCTTATGCACCAAGTGCATGTCACCGGTGGAACCTGTCTCACGTAAGTGTACGTGTAAGGTCGGTCCGGCCGCTTCATCCCACAATACCGTCGAAACAAGATTGGACTAGTAACGGTAAGCATATTGAACAAAATCAACGCCCGAACTACTTTGTGTTCTACTCGTGCAAAGAATCTACGAATAGACCTAGCTCATGATGCCATTGTTGGGGAACGAGCAGAAATTCAAAATTTTCCCACGAGTCACCAAGATCTATCTATGGAGAGACTAGCAACGAGGGAAGAAGAGTGCATCTACATACCCTTGTAGATCGCTAAGCGGAAGCGCTCAAGAGAACGGGGTTGAAGGAGTCGACTCGTCGTGATCCAAATCACCGGAGATCCTAGTGCCGAACGGACGGCACCTCCGCTGCTCAACACACGTACAGCCCGGTGACGCCTCCCATGCCTTGATCCAGCAAGGAGAGAGGGAGAGGTTGAGGAAGACTCCATCCAGCAGCAGCACAACGGCGTGGTGGTGATGGATGAGCGTGGCAATCCTGCAGGGCTTCGCCAAGCACCGCGGGAGAGGAGGAGGACTTGGGAGAGGGGGAGGGCTGCGCCAGGGGCAAGGGTGCAGCTCCCATGTGCCTCCCCACTATATATAGGCGTGGAGGGGATTATTTCTTGCCCTCCAAGTCCATTGGGGCGTTAGCAAAGGTGGGAGGAAAGAAATCCCATCCTTTCCTTTCCCCATCGATTGTTATCCCCCCTTTAGGGATCTTGATCTTATCCTTCGGATATGATCTTATTCCTTCTAAGGGGGATCTTGGTGCGCTTGACCAGGGTGTGGGGCCTTGCCACCACTACCCACGCTCATGTGGGTTCCCCATGCAGGTGGGCCCCACTCCGAACCTTCTAGAACCTTCCGGTACAATACCGAAAAATCCCAACATTTTCCGGTGGCCAAAATAGGACTTCCATATATAAATCTTTACCTCTGGACCATTTCTGAACTCCTCGTGACGTCCGGGATCTCATCCCGGACTCCAAACAACATTCGGTAACCACGTATATCTATTCCCTATAACCCTAGCGTCATTGAACCTTAAGTGTGTAGACCCTATGGGTTCGGGAACCATGCAGACATGACCGAGACGTTCTCCGTCAATAACCAACAGCGGATCTGGATACCCATGTTGGCTCTACATGTTCCACGATGATCTCATCGGATGAACCACGATGTCAAGGACTCAATCAATCCCGTATACAATTCCCTTTGTCTAGCGGTATTGTACTTGCCCGAGATTCGATCGTCGGTATGCCGATACCTTGTTCAATCTCGTTATCGCAAGTCTCTTTACTCGCTCCGTAACACATCACCCGTGATCAACCCCTTGGTCACATTGTGCACATTATGATGATGTCCTACCGAGTGGGCCCAGAGATACCTCTCCGCTACACGGAGTGACAAATCCCAGCCTCGATTCGTGCCAACCCAATGACACTTTCGGAGATACCAGTAGTGCACCTTTATAGCCACCCAGTTACGTTGTGATGTTTGGTACACCCAAAGCATTCCTACGGCATCCAGGAGTTGCACAATCTCATGGTCTAAGGAAATGATACTTGACATTAGAAAAGCTTTAGCATACGAACTACGATCTTTGTGCTAGGCTTAGGATTAGGTCTTGTCCATCACATCATTCTCCAAATGATGTGATCCCGTTATCAACGACATCCAATGCCCATGGTCAGGAAACCGTAACCATCTGTTGATCAACAAGCTAGTCAACTAGAGGCTTACTAGGGACATGGTGTTGTTTATGTACCCACACATGTATCTGAGTTTCCTATCAATACAATTAAAGCATGGGTAATAAAAGATTATCATGAACAAGGAAATATAATAATAACTAATTTATTATTGCCTCTAGGGCATATTTCCAACAGTAGGCGCGCCCCCCACCCTCGTGGGCCCCTCGTGGCTCCACCGACCTACTTCTTTCGCCTATATATACTCATGTACCCTGAAAACATCCGAGAGGACCACGAAACCCTATTTCCATCGCCGAAACCTTCTGTACCCATGAGATCCAATCTTGGGGCCTTTTTCCATGCTCCGTCGGAGGGGGAATCGATCACGGAGGGCTTGTACATCAACACCATAGCCTCTCCGATGATGTGTGAGTAGTTTACCACAAACCTTAGGGTCCATAGTTATTAGCTAGATGGCTTCTTCTCTCTCTTTGAATCTCAATACAAAGTTCTCCTTGATTCTCTTGGAGATCTATTCGATGTAATTCTTTTTGCGGTGTGTTTGTCGAGATCCGATGAATTGTGGGTTTATGATCAAGATTATCTATGAACAATATTTGGTTCTTCTCTGAATTGCTATATGTATGATTTGTTATCTTTGCAAGTCTCTTCGAATTATCAGTTTGGTTGGCCTACTAGATTGATCTTTCTTGCAATGGGAGAAGTGCTTAACTTTGGGTTCAATCTTATGTGTCCTTTCCCGGTGACAGTTAGGGCGGCAAGGCATGTATTGTATTGTTGCCATCGAGGATAAAAAGATGGGGTTTATATCATATTGCTTGAGTTTATCCCTCTACATCATGTCGTCTTGCCTAATGCGTTACTCTGTTCTTATAAACTTAATACTCTAGATGCATGCTGGATAGCGGTCGATGTGTGGAATAATAATAGTAGATGCAGAAGTGTTTCAGTCTACTTGTCGCGGACGTGATGCCTATATACATGATTATGCCTAGATATTCTCATAACTATGCGATTTTCTATCAATTGCTCGATAGTAATTTGTTCAGCCACCGTAAATTATGCTATCTTGAGAGAAGCCACTAGTGAAACCTATGGCCCCCGGGTCTATCTTCCATCATATTATTTACCTATTAATTTACTATTTCTTTCGTTGTTTATTTTGCAATCTTTACTTTCCAATTTATATCATAAAAATATCAAAAATATTTATCTTATTATCTCTATCAGATCTCACTTTTGCAAGTGGTCGTGAAGGGATTGACAACCCCTTTATCGCGTTGGTTGCAAGGTTCTTATTTGTTTGTGCAGGTACAAGGCGACTTGCGTGTAACCTCCTACTGGATTGATTCCTTGATTCTCAAAAACTGAGGGAAATACTTACGCTACTTTGCTGCATCACGCTTTCCTCTTCAATGAAAAACCAATGCATGCTCAAGAGGTAGCAGCTAGCTTAATATATTTGAGGGCTTTTTTGAAAAATGTTATTGATAACCTTTACCTAATAATGAAACAAATTGGGTTCTTGGTCGTCCGTCCAAATAATCATCCCCGAATTAGCTATAAATTACCCACTATGCCACCTGTTAGTTAAGAAAACGATTCGGTTTTTATTTTCAAAGGCCTCGCCGTTTCAGTGGTTTTATAGATATGATACCCTATGTAAAACAAGGAGGCACTACCAGCGTGGTGGCTAGAGTCTGTTGCGTCTACCTTGGAGACCAGGGTTTGAATCCTGGTAATACCTATTTTTTATCTCCTTTTTCTTAGGCACCTCCTCCACACCCCACCCCCTCAACGCCTTCATGGGCCGGCCTACGGGGTGTGGCGCCCCTGTTTTTTTAGCTTGTCTTTTTCTTTTCTCATTTCTGTTTTAGTTTTTTCTTCTTTAATTAATTTGAGAAATCCAAATTATAAAAAATCCAGTTATAAAAAAAAGGTAGAGAAATTATAAAATGTGAGTGAATTCAAAAAATCTTCGGGGAGTCATTAAATTTTTGTTGTTTCAAAAAATGTTGGTGATTTTATGAAACAGTTCGGAAATTATATCTGGAAAATCATGTCGGGAAGTAAAATCATGTTCATGATTTTGAAAAAAAATGATTGTGTATTCAAAATGTATTCGTGAATCTGGAAAAAATGTCCATGATATTCTAGAAAATATTCAAAAAATCAATTTTTGTGAATTTAAATTTTACCCCCCATTTTTAGAAAAAATCATCAATTCAAAAGATGTTAGCCGAGTCAAAAAAATATTCATGAATTCAAAAACTATTCATGCGTTTCAATAAATGCTTGTCTAAACAAAACATTTGTTCGTAATTTTTTAAAGATGTCCTAATTTTAAAAAGCTGTTTGTCAATTCGGAAAACTGTTCGCTGATTCAAAAGTATTTTATGTCTAGGGTTTGATTAGTTTTTGGAAAGTCTTTATATGTCTAGACATTTGGAGTAGTTTGTGGTCGATGAGATTTGTTTTTAAAGATTTAAATATTCCCTTGCGCGAGACAATGGCAACTGTGTCGTACAGTGACAAGCTCATTGCCTAGGGATTTACCACGTCGAATGCATTGCAATCACGTGGACATTCTGTCCATCATCAATGAGAGTGAGAAGAAAGATATGTGGCAACATGATGAGCCATCATGTTAAAATAGAGGATACTCATATGTCTGAATATTGAGTCATACTTATTTGGATATCATGTATTTTTTATATCTCCCATTGCAACGCACGAGCATGTTTGCTAGTAATACTAACTTTTTTTCGGTTTACAAGGCCCATGCCATATCCCATATCAATAGTTTGACCAATGCAACACTAGTTATAAATCAGAAGAAATTACATAATTAAAAAGTTCAAATGTTATAACTTCCATAACAAACGGTTTGAATTATTGATCGATCTCTCTCAAAAGAAAAAGAATTGCATTGGTCGAATTGTCTAATACCCATCCTTTTGGCCCTCTTGTCTTCCGTAGCATCTCAACCACCAAGCGTAGTCACTGGATGTCGGCGTAGTCGACGGCGCCGTACGGCTGGAACCACTCGGCGAGGAGGCCCTGCCCCTTCATCCTCTTCCTCCTCGGGTCGCACCCCATGTCGCGGCACAGCTCGTCGTTGTACCACACGTTGACGGCGCCGAGGCACGGCCTCCACGGGCGCTGCCCCTCGCCGCCGCCGCCGCTCCGACGCGCGTAGTACCTGCCCCACTGCGCGCAGCTCTCCTCCATCCGCCGCACGCCCGGCACCCGGAACGCGCCGTCCAGCAGCCGCGCCACCCACTTGGCCGTCATCTCGCTCGCGTAGATGTTGTTCAGCCCCTCCGCGTGCCCCACCACCGCCATCTGCGGGATCCGCGGGTGCACGGACTCCCGGTACAGCGGCACGGCCGTGTCCGGCGATCCGGCGATGATGTCCTTCACCCGCGGCGACGCGAACATGTCTTTCAGCTTCTCGTCGCCGAGGAAGCCCGTGGCCAGGACCACCACGTCGGCCGGCACGACGCGCTTCTCGGCGCCGGCGCCGTCGAGCACCAGGCCCTCGTGGCAGAAGACGAAGGACCTGGACCTCGCGAAGACGACGCTGCCTTCCTTCACCTTGTCGTAGAACCGGTCGGGGAGCATGGAGAGGAGGCACGACGACACGCCCCTCGCGAACCCGTGCCCGGGCTCCATGCCGTGCTCCCGCATCGGGATCGCCCTCCGGTAGTACGCCCCCGTCGCCGCAGATATCAACCACGAGAGCGGCGCGAGCAGCGCGGCGAGTAGGCGCGAGGCGGCGCCGGCGCCGGGCCGGGGGACCATGAGCTCCGCGAAGCGGTTCATGTAGAGGTACCCGATGCTGATCCCGCCCCACACGTTCGCGCTGTGCAGCAGCCACTGAGGGTTCCGGCACACCATTGTGCACGGCGTCGCCGCACCGTTGGCCTCTGCGCAGTCGGCGGCGATCTCGAAAGCTGACTTGCTCGAGCCGACGACGGCGACGCGCTTCCCCTTGACCAGTGCCGCGGCGTCCGCGTCGGCCATGTCGGAGAGCTCCATGGAGTGGAGCACCCGCCCCCGGAACGCCTCCGGTCCCGGGAACACCACCGGGATGTTGGGCACGCCGCTGAAACTGCCGATGCAGAGTATCAGGAAGTCGAACTCGTGCACCTCCTGCGTCTCCGCCTCCGTCTCGCTCTCGCCGCGGTGGCCGACGGTGAGGCGCCACGCGCCCAAGCCGTCGCCGAAGGCCTCGCCGTTGCCGTTCCACCTCTCCCACCGGTCCGCCGCGCCCTCCGGCTCCGCACCGACGTACTCCGCGGCGACGACCCGGCTGCGGAACCTGACGCACCCGTCGACGCCGAAGCGGCGCGCGTAGGCGGCGAGGTACTCGACGACCTGGTCGTGGCGCGGGAACGCGCCCGCGGAGTCCGGCCAGGGGAAGTCCGAGTAGCGGTAGGCGGCGGTGGGCGACTGGAGCCTGGTGGAGGCGAGCGTGCGCGTCCACAGCCCGCCCACGGACTCCCCGGCCTCGAACACCACCGGCCGGAACCCGCGCGCCAGCAGGAGCTTGCACGCCGCCAGCCCGCTCGTGCCGGCGCCGACGATCGCCACCCGCTTCGCCCTGTGATCCATCGTCGACGCTAGGCAGCTGTTTCTTGGACTGAGGATCGATGGTTGGTTGATTCAAAGATCGACGCACTGACACTGCCGCGGATATATTAGTTTTTTGGCGCGCTCGTAATATTATTAGTATGTGGTGGCGCGCTTCACGTGCAGCATTTTATAACCGGATGAATCCTGGAGGTGAGTGCCGTCCAATATGGGCTGCTTGCTGGTCTGACGTCAGTGAGCTCGTGGATATAGCAGACTAACAGCAAGAATAAAATGCGTTTTTAGAGGGCATTCTGGAAGGATGTGTACATGTGTCAACCGCTAGGATTTGTTCATCCAAGTTACCGCATCATGTTCGGAAGCTTGATAAATCTTTGCATGCTCTCGAGCAACCTCCTAGAGCCACTGGGGAAGCTGGCATTTGACAACAGGTGGTGCGGGTGAAAATTGTAGGATGGCTGAATATTTCTCTTTATAAATAAAGTAAGAAACCAAAATAGACGGCCGAACGATACAATATGGCGGGGAGGCCCACTTACAAAGCAAATGAAAAGATACTCATAGAACAAGCCTAATACCTCATCGAGGCCCGAACAGAGACCCCTGAGCTCTATGACAATGCCCCCAAGAGGGTGACGCCGCGAAGCGTCGCCGCTGCCAAGTCTGAGAACACACAAAAGTTTTCACCATGAGCCCTGGAACTGGAACGAGATCCACGACGTCGTCTTCAAGAAGCAAGCGGCACCCGCGGTCGTCGGTGCTAGAGGTGCGGAGCTTTCCCTCGGACACTCGCATGAATCACCAAGAGGAGTCTTGGCCACCACCTCAACGAAGGCCAACTTGTCCACCCCGGATTTGGGCACTGCTAGAGCAGGCCTAGGCCTCCCGCCACTACATCCATGGTCGCCCACACGACAAATAGATGGAGCCACCACCGCCACAATGAAGCCTGCCGGAAAGCCAATCATGAAGCATGCCGTCCGGGGCCGCCGACCATCCACGTCACGACCACTCGACCATAGTAGTAAGAGTGAAAGGGACCACCTTTCACTCCTAGCCCGGCGTCAGCCACCGGGTTTACGACGACACCTCCACAGTAGGAGGCTCCCACGCATGTGTCCCCAGCCGGTCCCGGTGGAACTGGGGGGCAACCCAGTGACTACCGATGGCCACCGCCGAGCACGCTCGAACGCCACCAGGTCCATGTTCATTGGTTTTGATTCATACAACGACACAATAATGCCCGGAGAGCTACCCTCGGACTGACACCACACAGGCACCAAGCAAGAAGGGCACAACGCGGACCAAGTGTAAGTGCATCTAGTGCCCCCTTAGTGGCTTTGAAGTACTGACAACAAATGTGTTAAGGGACTAATGTGTTTGTGAGTGTACACAAGAGATATAGTCCCTGAAGATTTGGTTTGACCGAAGAAAGACAACCCCTAAAAATGTATTTCTCCAAGTGAAGAATTTGGTGCGGCCTTTGAAGAAATTGAAGTGAAGAATTCGAAGTGAAGACTTTTGTTTTCACTGTTTCTTTCTTCTTATTTGAGTGATAGGAAACATCGTACTGTTAAAAGGGGCCTAGGTGATACATATCGTATTTCGAAAGTGATGCTCAAAACTATTCATATCCTACCGCTTCGAAAGAAGCCTTTGGAAATCTCTGTCAGTGCTAACGAATTTGCTAGTGACAGAGGCACAGTTCTTCTGGTTGCTGACGAATTTGCTCAGACTGAGGAGTTAGGAGTTCGCCAGTGCGATCTGCCTACCGTAAGGAAATTGAGTTCCCCGACGAATTTGAGAGTTCAATTTTCTAACCATTACTGCGCCACGTGCCAGCTGTCAAGTGGACCCTTATCCTGACAACGTTCATATCCTAATGTGCATTTATGACAATTCATGTCGGGTTACCCCCTAGCTATAAAGAGCCGCCCCCTACAATCACTTGTTGGTTGGCTGTTGCTCTAGAAAGAACTTGACACTTGTCATTTGAGAGCAACCCTTTATCTGACAACTTTGTGAAAATCCAAGTGAGGAAAACCCAACCTGAGCCAAAGTGACTAAGAATCACTGAAGAGTTTGATTTGTGTGATCCGACGTCTGTTACCTTCGAAGACTATCATTCTTCCAGACAGTCAGACGTCATGTTCTGAGCACCGAAGAGTAATTGTGGCGTGCCGGCGAACAAGTCAGTGAAGGTTGTGGAACTCTACCTTGAAGACTTACCATGAGTGATTGGGCGAGGTTTGTTTTGACCTTAGCTCAAGAGGAATATGATGAAGACTTAGTTTCTTCAAAGTTCAACTCAGTTGCCTCAACCAGACATACAATTGATACAACAACTGAAACTGGTCTACACAATTGTTGTGTCTTCACCGAGGCTACCTGATTTCAAATTCCTCACCTTTTACTTTAAGTTATTCCGTTGTTGAAGAATCTGTGATCAACTTTCTGAAGAACTTGAAGTGAAGACTTTCATTATGTTGTTTTTCATTTCTTCAGTTCATCTTTCTCATGCTTGAATGCTTGTAGGATTACATGTTTTTCACTTGTATGTATCTTGTATTCATGCTCTAAGTTTCTGTGATGAAATTAGTGTTGGGGAACGTAGCAATAATTCAAAATTTTCTACGCATCACCAAGATCAATCTATGGAGATTCTAGAAACAAGAGAGGGAGAGGATGAGCATATTCATACCTTTGAGGATCGCTAAGCGGAAGCGTCACTAGAACACGGATGAGGGAGTCATACTCGCGGCAAATCAAATCGCGGAAGATCCGATCTAACGCCGAAGGACGGCGCCTCCGCGTTCAACACATGTACGGCCCGGGTGTTGGGGAACGTAGCAGAAATTCAAAATTTTCCTACGTGTCACCAAGATCTATCTATGGAGAAACTAGCAACGAGGGAAGGAGAGTGCATCTACATACCCTTGTAGATCGCTAAGAGGAAGCGTTCATGTGAACGGGGTTGAAGGAGTCGTACTCGTCGTGATCCAAATCACCGATGATCCTAGTGCCGAACGGACAGCACCTCCGCGCTCAACACACGACAGCCCGGTGACGCCTCCCATGCCTTGATCCAGCAAGGAGAGAGGGAGAGGTTGAGGAAGACTCCATCCAGCAGCAACACAACGGCGTGGTGGTGGTGGAGGAGCGTGGCATCCCAGCAGGCTTCGCCAAGCACCAAGGGAGAGGAGGAGGAGGAGAGGGGCTGCACCAAGAGGAGAAGTTCTTATGTCTGTTGGGCAGCCCAAAACCTCAAGTATATATAGGGGGAAAGGGGGGCTGCGCCCCTTTAGGGTTTCCCACCCCAAGGGGTGCAGCCAGCCCTAGATGGGACTTGGGGCGGCCAGAGGGGAGGAGTGCCTCCCAAGTCAAGTGGAGGCCCTCCCCTTAGGGTTTCCCCCTCCCATGCGCATGGGCTTTGGGGGCTGGTGCCCTGGCCCATTAAGGCTAGGGCGCCCCCACAGCCCATGCTACTGTATTGGACGTGGTGGAACAATTTCCGACCTCCGACCCTCCGAAATCCTCCGAACCTTCCGAAGCTTCCGGTACAATACCGAAAAACCCGAACTTTTTCCTAACCCAACAACAACTTTCCATATATAAATCTTTACCTCCGGACCATTCCGAACTCCTCGTGACGTCCGGGATCTCATCCGGACTCAACAACATTCGTAACCACATACAAACTTCCTTTATAACCCTAGCGCCACCGAACCTTATGTGTAGACCCTACGGGTTCGGGAATCATGCGCACATGATCGAGACGTTCTCCGGTCAATAACCAACAGCGGATCTGGATACCCATGTTGGCTCCTACATGTTCCACGATGATCTCATCGGATGAACCACGATGTCAAGGACTCAATCGATCCCGTATACAATTCCCTTTGTCTAGCGGTATTGTACTTGCCCGAGATTCGATCGTCGGTATCCCGATACCTTGTTCAATCTCGTTACCGCAAGTCTCTTTACTCGTTCCGTAACACATCATCCCGTGATCAACCCCTTGGTCACATTGTGCACATTATGATGATGTCCTACCGAGTGGGCCCAGAGATACCTCTCCGCTTACACGGAGTGACAAATCCAGCCTCGATTCGTGCCAACCCAACAGACACTTTCGGAGATACCGTAGTGCACTTTTATAGTCACCCATTACGCCAGGACGTTTGGTACACCCAAAGCATTCCTACGGTATCCGGGAGTTGCACAATCTCATGGTCTAGGAAATGATACTTGACATTTAGAAAAGCTTTAGCATACGAACTACGATCTTTGTGCTAGGCTTAGGATTGGGTCTTGTCCATCACATCATTCTCCTAATGATTTGATCCTGTTATCAACGACATCCAATGTCCATGGTCAGGAAACCGTAACCATCTATTGATCAACGAGCTAGTCAACTAGAGGCTTACTAGGGACATGGTGTTGTCTATGTATCCACACATGTATCTGAGTTTCCTATCAATACAATTATAGCATGGATAATAAACGATTATCATGAACAAGGAAATATAATAATAACTAATTTATTATTGCCTCTAGGGCATATTTTCCAACAGTCTCCCACTTGCACTAGAGTCAATAATCTAGTTCACATCGCCATGTGATTAACACTCACAGGTGACATCGCCATGTGACCAACATCCAAAGAGTTTACTAGTGTCATTAAACTAGTTCACATCATCATGTGATTAAGACTCAATGAGTTCTGGGTTTGATCATGTTTTGCTTGTGAGAGAGGTTTTAGTCAACGGTCTCAGAACATTCAGATCCGTATGTACTTCGTAATTCTCTATGTCATATTGTAAATGTTGCTTCCACGCTCCACTTGAAGCTATTCCAAATGGTTGCTCCACTATACGATCCGGTTTGCTACTCGAGTCACTTTCGGATAGGTGTTAAAGCTTGCATCGACGTAACCCTTTACGCTGAACTCTTTATCACCTCCATAATCGAGAAACATGTCCTTATTTACTCCAAGGACAATTTTGATCGCTGTCCAATGATCCATTCTGGATCATTCTTGTACCCTTGACGACTCATGGCAAGGCACACTTCCGTGCGGTACACAAGATAGCATACTATAGAGCCTATGTCTGAAGCATAGGGGACGACCTTCGTCCTTTCTCTCTTTTCTGCCGTGGTCGAGCTTTTAACTTTTGACTTCATACCTTACAACTCAGGCAAGAACTCCTTCTTTGACTGATCCATCTTGAACACCTTCAAGATCATGTCAAGGTATGTGCTCATTTGAAAGTACTATTGAGCGTTTTTGATCTATCCTCATAGATCTTGATGCTCAATGTTCAAGTAGCTTAATCCAGGTTTTCCATTGAAAAACACTTTTCAAACATCCCTATATGCTTTCTAGAAATTCTACATCATTTCTGATCATCAATATGTCAACAACATATTGTTATCAGAAATTCCATAGTGCTCCCACTCACTTCTTTGGAAATACAAGTTTCTCATAAACTTTGTATAAACCCAAAATCTTTGATCATCTCATCAAAGCGCACATTCCAACTCCGAGATGCTTACTCCAGTCCTTAGAAAGGATCGCTGGAGCCAGCATACCTTTTAGCATCCTCAGGATCAACAAAACTTTCTGAATGTATCACATACAACCTTTCCTTACTAAAACGGTAAGGAAACTCATTTTGACATCCATCGCCAGATTTCATAAATGCAGCTTATGCTAACATGATTCCGACGGACTTAAGCATCGCTACTGAATGTGAAAATCTCATCGTAGTCAACTTCTTGAACTTGTGAAAACTCTTCGCCACAAGTCGAGCTTCATAGACGGTGATATTACCGCCCACGTCCGTCTTCTTCTTAAAGATCCATTCATCTCAATGGCTTGCCGATCATCGGCAAGTCCACCAAAGTCCATGCTTTGTTTTGATACATGGATCCTATCTCGGATTTCATGGCTGCTAACCATTTGTCAGAATCTGGGCCCACCATCGCTTCTCCATAGCTCGTAGGTTCATTATTGTCTAGCAACATGACCTTCAAGACAGGATCACCGCATCACTCAAGCAAGACGCGTCCTTGTCGCCCCACGAGGTTCGGTAGTGACTTGATCCAAACTTCATGATTACTATCATAAGCTTCTACTTCAATTGGTGTAGGTGCCACGGAACAACTTCCCGTGCCCTGCTACACACTAGTTGAAGTGACGGTTCAATAACCTTATCAAGTCTCCACCATCCTCCCACTCAACTTTTCGAGACGAACTTTTCCTCGAGAAAGGACCCGATTCAAGAAACAATCCCTATTGCTTCCGGATCTGAATTAGGAGGTATACCCAACTGTTTTGGGTGTCCTATGAAGATGCATTTTGTCCGCTTTGGGTTCGAGCTTATCAACCTGAAACTTTTCCACATAAGCGTCGCAGCCCCAAACTTTTAAGAAACGACAACTTAGGTTTCTCCAAACGGTGTCGTCTCAACGGAATTACGTGGTGCCCTATTTAAGTGAGTGCGGTTGTCTCTAATGCCTAACCCATGAACGATAGTGGTAATTCGATAAGAGATATCATGGTACGCACCATATCCAATAGAGTGCAACTATGATGTTCGGACACACCATCACACTATGGTGTTCCAGGCGGTATTAATTGTAAAACAATTTGCACAATGTCTTAATTGTGTGCCAAAACTCAGAACTCAGATATTCATCTCTATGATCATATCATAGACATTCTATCCTCTTGTCACGATGATCTTCAACTTCACTCTGAAATTACTTGAACCATTCAATAATTCAGACTTGTGCTTCATCAAGTAAATATAGTCAACATCTACTCGAATCATCGTGAAGTCGAACATAACGATATTCATTGATGCCTCAAAGACTCATTGACTGCACACATCAAAATGTGTTACTTCCAACAAGTTGCTATTCTTGTTCCATCTTATCAAACCGAGGCTTTTCAGGTCATCTTGCCCATGTGGTATGTTTTGCATATCTCAAGTGATTCAAAATCAAGTGAGTCCAAACGATCCATCTGCATGGAGTTTCATCATGCGATACACCAATAGACATGGTTTGCATGTCTCAAACTTTTCAAAAACGAGTGAGTCCAAAGATCCATCAACATGGAGCTTCTTCATGCGTTTTACACCAATATGACTTACATGGCAGTGCCACAAGTAAGTGGTACTATCATTACTATCTTATATCTTTTGGCATGAAAATGTGTATCACTACGATCGAGATTCAATAAACCATTCCTTTAAGTGCAAGACCATTGAAGGTATTATTCAAATAAATAGAGTAACCATTATTCTCCTTAAATGAATAACCGTATTGCGATAGACTTAATC
Organism: Aegilops longissima; assembly: GCA_021605205.1. Classification (NCBI taxonomy): domain Eukaryota; kingdom Viridiplantae; phylum Streptophyta; class Magnoliopsida; order Poales; family Poaceae; genus Aegilops; species Aegilops longissima. The sequence continues at coordinate 561,057,410 of CM038680.1, forward strand.
CAATCATGTCTATGCTCAACGCAAACACCAAATAACAATTATTTAGGTTTAACATCAATCTCGATGGTAGAGGGAGCGTGCGATGCTTGATTACATCAACCTTGGAAACACTTCCAACACATATCGTCAGCTCACCTTTAGCTAGTCTCCGTTTATTCCGTAGCTCTTTTATTTCGAGTTACCAACACTTAGCAACCGAACCGGTATCTTAATACCCTGGTGCTACCAGGAGTACTAGTAAAGAACACATTAACATAATGTATATCCAATATACTTCTATCGACCTTGCTAGCCTTCTTATCTACCAAGTATCTAGGGTAAGTCCTCTCTAGTGACTATTCCCCTTATTACAGAAGCACTTAGTCTCGGGTTTGGGTTCAACCTTGGGTTTCTTCACTGGAGCAGCAACTGATTTGCCGTTTCATGAAGTGTCCCTTCTAGCCCTTGCCCTTCTTGAAACTAGTGGTTTCACCAACCATCAACAATTGATGCTCCTTCTTGATTTCTACTTTCGCGATGTCAAACAACGCGAATACCTCAAGGATCATCATCTCTATCCTTGATATGTTATAGTTCATCACGAAGCTCTTAGCAGCTTGGTGGCAATGGCTTTGGAGAAGCATCACTATCTCAGCTGGAAGATTAACTCCCACTCGATTCAAGTGATTGTTGTACCCAGACAATCTGAGTACAAGCTCAACGATTGAGCTTTTCTCCTTTAGTTTGTAGGCTAAGAAAATCGTCGGAGGTCTCATACCTCTTGACGTGGGCACGAGCCTGAAATCCTAATTTCAGCCCTCGAAACATCTCATATGTTCCGCGACATTTCGAAAACGTCTTTGGTGCCTCTACTCTAAACCGTTCAACTGAAATATCACGTAGTTATCAAAACGTGTATGTCCGATGTTTGCAACATCCACAAACGATGTTTGGGGGGTCAGCACACTGAGCGGTGCATTAAGGACATAAGCTTTCTTCTGTCCGCATAATCGCTACTTTCAACTTTCAACTATATTTTCTCTAGGAACATATCTAAACAAAGGAACTAAGCGCGAGCCTTTTACATAATTTGCAAAGATCTTTTGACTATGTTCAGGATAATTAAGTTCATCTTATGAACTCCCACTCAGATAGACATCCCTCTGGTCATCTAAGTGATTACATGATCCGAGTCAACTAGGCTGTGTCCGATCATCACGTGAGATGGACTAGTCATCATCGGTGAACATCTTCATGTTGATCGTATCCTCCATACGACTCATGCTCGACCTTTCGGTCTCCGTGTTCCGAGGCCATGTCTGCACATGCTAGGCTCGTCAAGTTAACCCCAAGTGTTTTTGCTGTGTAAATCTATCTTACACCCGTTGTATGTGAACGTAAGAATGCATCACACCGATCATCACGTGGTGCTTAGAAGTTTACTTAACTGTAGCAACGGTGCACGATCGGGGAGAACACTTCTTGAAATTTTGTAAGGGATCATCTTATTTACTACCGTCGCTTCTAAGTAAACAAGATGCATAAACATAATAAACATCACATGCAATTATATAGTAGTGACATGATATGGCCAATATCATATAGCTCCATTGATCTCCATCTTCGGGCTCCATGATCATCATCGTCACCAAAGCATGACACCATGATCTCCATCATCATGATCTCCATCATCGTATTCCATGAAGTTGTCTCGCCAACTTATTACTTCTACTACTATGGCTACCGTTAGCAATAAAGTAAAGTAATTACATGGCGTTGTTCAATGACACGCAGGTCATACAATAAATTAAGACAACTCCTATGGCTCCTGCCGTTGTCATACTCATCGACATGCAAGTCGTGAATCCTATTACAAGAACATGATCAATCTCATACATCACATATCATTCATCACATTCTTCTTGGCCATATCACATCACATAGCATACCCTGCAAAAACAAGTTAGACGCCCTCTAATTGTTGTTTGCATGTTTTACGTGGCTGCTATGGGTTTCTAGCAAGAACGTTTCTTACCTACGCAAAACCACAACGTGATATGCCAATTGCTATTTACCCTTCATAAGGACCCTTTTCATCGAATCCGTTCCGACTAAAGTGGAGAGGCGGCACCGCTAGCCACCTTATGCACCAAGTGCATGTCACCGGTGGAACCTGTCTCACGAAGAGTACGTAAGGTCGGTCCGGCCGCTTCATCCCACAATACCGTCGAAACAAGATTGGACTAGTAACGGTAAGCATATTGAACAAAATCAACGCCCAGAACTACTTTGTGTTCTACTCGTGCAAAGAATCTACGCAATAGACCTAGCTCATGATGCCTTTGTTGGGGAACGAGCAGAAATTCAAAATTTTCCTACGAGTCACCAAGATCTATCTATGGAGAGACTAGCAACGAGGGAAGAAGAGTGCATCTACATACCCTTGTAGATCGCTAAGCGGAAGCGCTCAAGAGAACGGGGTTGAAGGAGTCGATTGTCGTGATCCAAATCACCGGAGATCCTAGTGCTGAACGGACGGCACCTCCGCGCTCAACACACGTACAGCCCGGTGACGCCTCCCATGCCTTGATCCAGCAAGGAGAGAGGGAGAGGTTGAGGAAGACTCCATCCAGCAGCAACACAACGGCGTGGTGGTGGTGGAGGAGCGTGGCATCCCGCAGGCTTCGCCAAGCACCAAGGAGAGAGGAGGAGGAGGAGGCGGGGCTGCACCAAGAGGAGAAGTTCTCATGTCTGTTGGGCAGCCCAAAACCTCAAGTATATATAGGGGGAAAGGGGGGCTGCGCCCCCTTTAGGGTTTCCCACCCCAAGGGGTGCAGCCAGCCCTAGATGGGACTTGGGGGGCGGCCAAGAGGGGGAGGCGTGCCTCCCAAGTCAAGTGGAGGCCCTCCCCCTTAGGGTTTCCCCCCTCCCATGCGCATGGGCTTTGGGGGGCTGGTGCCCCTGGCCCATTAGGCTAGGGCGCCCTACAGCCCATGCTACTGTATTGGACGTGGTGGAACAATTTCCGACCTCCGGACCCTCCGAAATCCTCCGAACCTTCCGAAGCTTCCGGTACAATACCGAAAAACCCGAACTTTTTCCTAACCCAACAACAACTTTCCATATATAAATCTTTACCTCCGGACCATTCCGAACTCCTCGTGACGTCCGGGATCTCATCCGGGACTCAACAACATTCGTAACCACATACAAACTTCCTTTATAACCCCAGCGCCATCGAACCTTATGTGTAGACCAGACGGGTTCGGGAATCATGCGAACATGATCGAGACGTTCTCCGTCAATAACCAACAGCGGATCTGGATACCCATGTTGGCTCCTACATGTTCCACGATGATCTCATCGGATGAACCACGATGTCAAGGACTCAATCGATCCGTATACAATTCCCTTTGTCTAGCGGTATTGTACTTGCCCGAGATTCGATCGTCGGTATCCCGATACCTTGTTCAATCTCGTTACCGCAAGTCTCTTTACTCGCTCCGTAACACATCATCCCGTGATCAACCCCTTGGTCACATTGTGCACATTATGATGATGTCCTACCGAGTGGGCCCAGAGATACCTCTCCGTACACGGAGTGACAAATCCAGATCTCGATTCGTGCCAACCCAACAGACACTTTCGGAGATACCGTAGTGCACCTTTATAGTCACCCGCCACGTTGTGACGTTTGGTACACCCAAAGCATTCCTACGGTATCCGGAGTTGCACAATCTGATGGTCTAAGGAAATGATACTTGACATTTAGAAAAGCTTTAGCATACTGAACTACGATCTTTGTGCTAGGCTTAGGATTGGGTCTTGTCCATCACATCATTCTCCTAATGATTTGATCCTGTTATCAACGACATCCAATGTCCATGGTCAGGAAACCGTAACCATCTATTGATCAACGAGCTAGTCAACTAGAGGCTTACTAGGGACATGGTGTTGTCTATGTATCCACACATGTATCTGAGTTTCCTATCAATACAATTATAGCATGGATAATAAACGATTATCATGAACAAGGAAATATAATAATAACTAATTTATTATTGCCTCTAGGGCATATTTTCCAACACCGGGGGCGTCTCCTCCTTCTTGATCCAGCAAGGGGAGAGGAGAAGTTGAGGGAGAGCTCCGGCAGCACGACGGCGTGGTGGTGGAGCTTGCAGTTCTCCGGCAGGGCTTTGCCAAGCACTACTGAGGAGGAGGTGGAGTTGGAGAGGGAGAGGGCTGCGCCAGGGGCATGGTGTGAAGCTCCCATGCGCCTCCCCACTATATATAGGGGTGGAGGGGGCTGGTTTCTTTCCCTCCAAGTCCATTGGAGCGTTGGCAAAGGTGGGAGGAAAAAAATCCCATCATTTCCCTTCCCCACCGATTGTGATCCCCCCTTTAGGATCTTGATCTTATCCTTCGGATATGATCTTATTCCTTCTAAGGGGGATCTTGGTGCACTTGACCAGGGGTGTGGGGCCTTGCCCCACTACCACATTCATGTGGGTCCCCCATGCAGGTGGGCCCCACCCCGGAACCTTCTAGAACCTTCCCGGTACAATACCGAAAAAACCTGAACATTTTCCGGTGGCCAAAATAGGACTTCCCATATATAAATCTTTACCTCCGGACCATTCCGGAACTCATCGAGACGTCCGGGATCTCATCCGGGACTACGGACAACATTCAGTAACCGCATACTAATTCTCCTAACAACTCTAGCGTCACCAAACTTTAAGTGTGTAGACCCTACGGGTTCGGGAATCATTCAGACATGACCGAGACAACTCTCTAGCCCATAACCAACAGCGGGATCTCGATACCCATGTTGGCTCCCACATGTTCCACGATGATCTCATCGGATGAACCACGATGTCGGGGATTCAATCAATCCCGTGATACAATTCCCTTTGTCAATCGGATGCGTTATTTGCCCGAGATTCGATCGTCGGTATCCCAATACCTCGCTCAATCTCAGCATCGGCAAGTCAATTTACTCGCTCCATAATGCATGATCCCGCCGACTAACTACTTAGTCACATTGAGCTCATTATGATGATGCATTACCGAGTGGGCCTAGAGATACCTCTCCGTCATACACGGAGTGATAAATCGATCTCGATTCGTGCCAACCCAATGACACTTTCGGAGATACATGTAGTGTACCTTTATAGCCACCCAGTTACGTTGTGACCTTTGGTACACCCAAAGCATTCCTACGGTATCCGGGAGTTTCACAATCTCATGGTCTAAGGAAATGATACTTAACATTAGAAAAGCTTTTAGCAAACGAACTACACGATCTTGTGCTATTCTTAGGATTGGGTCTTGTCCATCACATCATTCTCCTAATGATGTCATCCCGTTATCAATGAAATCTAATGTCCATGGTCAGGAAACCATGACCATCTGTTGATCAACGAGCTAGTCAACTAGAGCTCACTAGGGACATGTTGTGGTCTATGTATTCACACATGTATTACGGTTTTCGGTCAATACAATTATAGCATGAACAATAGACAATTATCATGAACAAGGAAATATAATAATAACCATTTTATTATTGCCTCTAGGGCGTATTTCCAACAGTCTCCCACCTGCACTAGAGTCAATAATCTAGTTACATTGTGATGAATCGAACACCCATAGAGTTCTGGTGTTGATCATGTTTTGCTCGTGGAAGAGGTTTAGTCAACGGATCTGCGACATTCAGATCTGTATGCACTTTACAAATATCTATGTCTCCATCTTGAACATTTTCATGAATGGAGTTGAAGCAACGCTTGATATGCCTGGTCTTCTTGTGAAACCTGGGCTCCTTGGCAAGGGCAATAGCTCAAGTGTTGTCACAGAAGAGAGTCATCGGGCCCGACGCATTGGGAATAACTCCTAGGTCGGTAATGAACTCCTTCATCTAGATTGCTTCATGTGCTGCCTCTGAGGCTGCCATGTACTCCACTTCACATGTAGATCCCGCCACGACGCTTTGCTTGCAACTGCACCAGCTGACCGCCCCACCATTCAAAATATACATGTATTCGGTTTGTGACTTGGAGTCATCCAGATATGTGTCGAAGCAGCATCGACGTAACCCTTTACGACGAGCTCTTCGTCACCTCCATAAATGAGAAACATATCCTTAGTCCTTTTTAGGTACTTCAGGATATTTTTGACCGATGTCCAGTGTTCCATGCCGGGATTACTTTGGTACCTCCCTACCAAATTTACGGCAAGGTTTACATCAGGTCTGGTACACAGCATGGCATACATAATAGACCCTATGGCTGAGGCATAGGGGATGACACTCATCTTTTCTCTATCTTCTGCCGAGGTCGGGCATTGAGCCGTGCTCAATTTCACACCTTGCAGAACAGGCAAGAACCCCTTCTTGGACTGATCCATATTGAACTTCTTCAATATCTTATCAAGGTATGTGCTTTGTGAAAGACCAATGAGGCGTCTCGATCTATCTCTATAGATCGTGATGCCTAATATGTAAGCAGCTTCTCCAAGGTCCTTCATTGAAAAACACTTATTCAAGTAGGCCTTTATGCTTTCCAAAAGTTCTATATCATTTCCCATCAATAGTATTACCATCCACATATAATATGAGAAATGCTACAGAGCTCCCACTCACTTTCTTGTAAACGCAGGCTTCTCCATAAGTCTGCATAAACCCAAACGCTTTGATCATTTCATCAAAGCGGATGTTCCAACTCCGAGATGCTTGCACCAACCCATAGATGGAGTGCTGGAGCTTGCACACCTTGTTAGCATTCTTAGGATCGACAAAACCTTCCGGATGCATCATATACAATTCTACCTTAAGGAAACCGTCAAGGAATGCCGTTTTGACGTCCATTTGCCATATCTCATAATCATAGATTGTGACAATTGCTAACATGATTCGGACAGACTTCAGCTTCCCTACGGGTGAGAAGGTCTCATCGTAGTCAACCCCTTGAACTTGTCGATAACCCTTAGCGACAAGCCGAGCCTTATAGATGGTTACATTACCATCCGCGTCAGTCTTCCTCTTAAAGATCCATTTATTTTCTATGGCTCGCCGATCATCGGGTAAGTCTGTCAAAGTGCATACTTTGTTTTCATACATGGATCCTATCTCGGATTTCATGGCTTCAAGCCATTTGTTGGAATATGGGCCTGCCATCGCTTCTTCATAGTTCGAAGGTTCACCGTTGTCTAACAACATGATTTCCAGGACAGGGTTGCCATACCATTCTGGTGTGGAACGTGTCCTTGTGGACCTACGAAGCTCAGTAGCAACTTGATCCGAAGTGCATTGATCATCATCATTAACTTCCTCTCTAGTTGGTGTAGGCACCACAGAAATATCTTCCTGAGCTGCGCTACTATCCGGTTCAAGAGGTAGCACTTCATCAAGTTCTACTTTCCTCCCACTTACTTATTTTGAGAGAAACTCTTTCTCCAGAAAGGATCTGTTCTTGGCAACAAAGATCTTGCCTTCGGATCTGAGGTAGAAGGTATACCCAATGGTTTCCTTAGGGTATCCTATGAAGACGCATTTTTCCGACTTGGGTTCGAGCTTTTCAGGTTGAATTTTCTTGACATAAGCATCACATCCCCAAACTTTTAGAAACGACAGCTTAGGTTTCTTCCCAAACCATAATTCATACGGTGTCGTCGCAACGGATTTAGACGGTGCCCTATTTAAAGTGAATGTGCCTGTCTCTAAAGCATATCCCCAAAATGATAGCGGTAAATCAATAAGAGACATCATAGATCACACCATATCCAATAGAGTGCGATTACGACATTCGGACACACCGTCACACTGAGGTGTTCCAGGCGGTGTGAGTTGTGAAACTATTCCACATTTCCTTAAGTGCGTACCAAACTCGTGACTTAAATATTCTCCTCCACGATCTGATCGTAAGAACTTTATTTTCCTGTCACATTGATTCTCCACCTCACTCTTAAATTCCTTGAACTTTTCAAAGGTCTCAAACTTGTGTTTCATTAAGTAGACATACCCATATCTACTTAAGTCATCAGTGAGGGTGAGAACATAACGATAGCCACCGCGAGCCTCAATGCTCACTAGACCGCACACATCAGTATGTATGATTTCCAACAAGTTGGTTGCTCGCTCCATTGTTCCGGAGAACGGAGTCTTGGTCATCTTGCCCATCAGGCATGGTTCGCATGTGTCAAATGATTCATAATCAAGAGACTCCAAAAGTCCATCTGCATGGAGCTTCTTCATGCGTTTGACACCAATGTGACCAAGGCGGCAGTGCCACAAGTATGTGGGACTATCATTATTAACCTTACATCTTTTGGTACTCACACTATGAATACGTGTAACATCACGTTCGAGATTCAATAAGAATAAACCATTGACCAGAGGGGCATGACCATAAAACTTATCTCTCAAATAAATAGAACAACCATTATTCTCGGATTTAAATGAGTATCCATCTCGCATTAAACGAGATCCAGATACAATGTTCATGCTCAAAGCTAGCACTAAATAACAATTATTGAGGTTTAAAACTAATCCCGTAGGGAAATGTAGAGGTAGCGTGCCGACGGCGATCACATCGACCTTGGAACCATTCCCGACGCGCATCGTCACCTCGTCCTTCGCCAGTCTCTGCTTATTCCGTAGCTCCTGTTTTGAGTTACAAATATGAGCAACCGCACCGGTATCAAATACCCAGGAGCTACACTACAAAAAAAATACACTTCCGTGATGATACGTGTTTGTCACAGTAGGTCACGTTTTCTGTCATGCATGTACATCCATGAAGATTTTATGACAGACTCAAGATAGTCATACCTGTGCTGTCGTAGAAGTGTTCCATGACATTACCAAAATTATCATCATGGAAGTGTCCACTTCCATGACGATAAATCGCGCGTCACAGAAGTGCTTTCGTCAAGGGTGACCGACACGTGGCATCCACCGTAACGGAACGCCGTTAAGCTATCAGGTCGGGTTTTGGATCAGATAACCCATTAACAGCCCCGACCAATGGGGATTTTCCACGTGTAAAATCATAATTGGCTGGAGGAAACACGTGTCGGCTCATCGTTGGGACAGATGTCATCCACTCATTGGACGAAAGGCGCCTATGATACGTCGACATGTGGCACGGCCCAACAGAGGCCCATTCCTGTGAAAAGGCCGGTCCAGTAAAAATTAGCAGGCCAGCCCATATAAGGCCTACTTGTGTCAGGTCCATTTAAGCCCACGACCCATACGAGATGTGCCAATTCGGACCGTCAACGGCTCGTTAAAGATTTGACACCATTGCGGCCCATCGTCAGTTCGAGCCCGTTAACAGCCCGCTATATATTTGGGCTCAATATCGGCCCAATGAGATTTCGGCCTGTTAACGGCCCATTTAATGGATGGGCCAATTTTCAGGATGTACATCTTTCGCCTTTTAGCCACCCATTTAAATGTTGGGCTAGTTTACGGCCCGGTGTGTCTTTCAGCCTGTTGACGGCCCATAAATCTGATGGGCCATTTGTTGTCGGACCTGAGTTTCGCCTTTAGCGGCCCATTTAAGTGTTGGGCCAATTTTCGCCCGGTGTCACTTTCAGCCTGTTGACGCCCCATAAATCAGTTGGGCCATTTGTAGTCGGACCTGAGTTTTGGCCTTTAGCGACCCATTTAAGTGTTGGGCCAATTCCGGCCCTGTGTGCCTTTCGCCTGTTAACTAACCATAAATGAGTTGGGCCATTTGTAGTCGGACCTTAGTTTTGGCCTTTTAACGCCCATGCCCTTCATGGTCCAATACCAGCCCGCTTTCTCTTTCGGCTGCTAAAGGCCCACAACCTGCTTGGGCCATTTACAATACGACCTGACTTTCGCCTCTTAGCGGCCCATGGTCTTCATGGTCTAGTACAAGCCCGCTGTCTCTTTCGGCTTGCTAAAGGCCTACAGTATAGTTGGGCCATATGTAGCTCAAACTTAGTAACGGCCTGTTAACGACCCGTGAAATAAACTGGGGCCACCTGTTGCCCGCTTCGATGTCGGCCTGTTAACGACCCGGGAGGTAAGAGGGCTGACCATTAGCTTTCGGCCTAGTAACGACCCATTAACTTAATGGGCCCACTAAAATTCGTACATGTCTTTAGGCCAAATTAGATAATTTGAGCCCATTACTACGAGCAATTATGCACAAGACCAAAACCGATCACGCAAAGGTACGGCATACAGGGAATAACGTTGCACATCCAGCATATACTACAGGAAATTACATCCACTGGGCAATCAAAGATTGATGCCAGTGCAAATTAATGAGCAGAACCTAACCATCTACAACGTCACAATCTGCAACCTCAGCACAGATGACGCCCATAAGCATGTGGGAAAGTTCTTTCTGCTTTGCTACACTGTCTCTAAAAACATTGACCAGTTGTTGTGTCGCACGACTCTGCACCTCTGATTCATCCACCATTTCCATCATTGCTTCAGCCATTAATTGGTTCACAAACATACATTTATTCCGTTGCATTCGAGACAGAGGATACTAAACAGATTCAGATGGCGATTTTGGCAGACTTGTATTATTGATAGTGGAGAGTGTCTCGACCACTGCATCATAACATAAATTAGGACGGGAACCAAACAGATTAATCATGAGTTATTGCCATATTACCTGGCCTAGATTTACTGGAAAGAAACAATGGGGTTGCCTTGCTGTTTTCAGAGTTTGTCTTCTTATCTTCAGTAGCCTGCACAAAATTAACACATTAGCATTGCTATCATTGGCCAAGTCAGATAATAGGAAAGCAACATTGACACAACGAACGTTTGGGCAACTAGCCTACACCAAATTAACACAATATGACACGGCTATCATCAGCCAGGTAAGGTAGTACGAAAGCAACATTGACACAATGAATGAATGGGCAACCAGAGAAGCACTACAATTCAGTAATGTGCGTGATATGAGATAGTACATTCATGCAGCCCAGTATGCAAAACTACCAGGCAGTTTTCCTTACAAAAATCTACATTGGCGCCTTTAACATTTTGCTACAACTAATTTTAGATCAGATAAAGGTTAGATTCACGCCGATTAACAAAATACATGTTGATGTAAAAATATAGTGATATACAATAGGTACTTACATCAGCATTGGAGCACAGAGAATTCCCGCAAGATATTTTCCTCGAATACGATCCTAATGGAGGAAGTCTTCTATCGTTTAACCTTATTTTCTAAAAGAGAGATGTGTGAGAAACATGTAGAAAATATGATCAGAATGCTATAAAATTTCATGATGCAAGGATACGCACACGCTTCTTAGAATGGAGTTGACATTCTTTTGCTGGACTGGAGCGGACTAGTTCTTTGGCCACTAGAATCTGCTTATTATCAGTGGGACTTGGGTTTCTCTGTGCTGGAGCAGTATCTATGAAAAATGGAGTTGGTTTATTATCTCCTGGTGTTTGGATCTTTTGCAAAGACCTGGTTTGTAACCCTTCATATTCTAACATAGCCGTCTTCCCCTTGCATGCCTTATATAGAAGAATGGTGATTCAGTTATAAAACATGCTACATCAGAGATGGAATAGGTACTGAAGAATAGAAAGGCATGACATATTGACATGTATTCCCTCAATCCGGAAATAAATGGACGTGTCTAGGCGTATTTCAGTTCTAGATACATCCAGTTTTATCCATTTGCGACATTTAATCCAGACGGAGGGAGTATGATGTAAGAGCTAGGGATACGACAGACAACACAAGTAAAAAACACTGAAAAACCCACTGCAGAACCAAAGTATTCAAACCCACCGATATGAGATAGTACACTCATGCAGCTCAGATGCAAAACTACTGTGCAGTTTTCCTTACAAAAATCAACATTGTGGCCTTTAATAATACATTTTGCTACAACTAAATTTAGATCAGATAAAGATTGGATTCACGCCTAATTAACAAAATACATGCTGATGTAAAATATAGTGATATACAATAGGTACTTACATCTACATTGAGCACGAGAATTCCTGCAAGAATGTTTCCTCATAAACGATACCATTGCAGAAATTCTTCTATCTGTTAAGCTTATTTTCTAAAAGAGAGATGGGTAAGAAACATGTAGAAAATATGATCAGCATGCTATAAAATTTCATGATGCAAGGATACGACTTCTTAGAATTGAGTTGACATATTTTTGCTGGACCGAGCGGACTAGTTCTTGGCCACCGGAATCTGCTTATTATCGTGAGGAGTTGGGTTTTCTATCTTTGGAGCAGTATCTATAAAAACTGGAGTTGGTTTATTATCTCCTGGCGTTTGGATCTTTTGCAAAGGCCTTGTTTGCAATCCTTCAGATTCTAACATAGTCGTCTTCCCCTTGCGTGCCTTGTATAGAAGAATGGTGCTTTAGTTATAAAACATGCGACAGCAGAGAGATGGAATAGGTACTAAAGAATAGAAAGGCATGACATGTTGACATGTATTCCCTCCATCCGGAAAAAAATGGATGGGTCTAGGCGTATTTCAGTTCTAGATACATCCTTTTTTATCCATTTCGGCAACATGTAATCCGGACGGAGGGAGTATGGTGTAAGAGCTAGGGATACGACAGGACAACACAGCAAAAAAACTAGTTGAATGTAAAACTATATGCTAGAGGAATACGTACAGAAATAACTAAGGCAACATACATGTGTATGATTGGGAAAATAAGATGGCATTGCAACAGAGCACTAGAACAGCACTTCAATGTAAAAAACATGGTATGGCGTATGATGAAGTACATACCGATGAATAACAATGCATAAGATATTCGAAGCATGATTTCCAAATTAAGCGAGATGGCATTGCGATAGAGTAGAATAACAAGACTTGAATTTGAAAACATGTTATCATGAATGTTATAGGTCTTGAAAAACAGGAAGGCATGACATATTTACATGCATGATCAGCATGCTAAGCACATGGCATTGCAGAGTAGATACACTCCAGACATTATATGCATGTTGTACCCATATCACAGGCCAAGTTAGAGCAAGGACCTTGTGGGGTGAAGAGGATTCATCATCTTTCTGCAAGTCTTCTGAAGAACTGCCTTTACATGTTCCATCATATTGGATACCATTGACATCAAGTTTATTGGCCTTTACATTGCTCCATGAGGTTCTTGTGGATATATCGGTGTGTGCAATTATATCGACATGCATGGAAGACAACTAGTAGTTAGATTTACGTAAATGAGTGCCTCTGAGGAGACGACATAAATAGTAGGACTGGGGTTAACTAGCAGCAACAGGTCTCATAAACTAAAGGGCTAAACACGTATGAAAGCTACTGAATATGTATCGTTTGTACTCGAGATTAACTAGATGGCACACAAAAGTATTAAAGAACAACATAGGTAATACTAGAAGTGGTATAATACTATAATCACCATCCTGTGGGATAGCATTGGCTGATGGATGATAACTATGGAACAACGTTACCTAAAGACCAAGTATCTTAACTGAACTATGGAACAACGTGAACTCCTGAACAAGACCCGTAAGAGATCAGCATGAATATACAATGAAATGTGATGATCTATTTTCCGTCCTTAGATGAATAACAAAGCCATAAATGTTGCACACAAGTAAGATGAGGGTACAACCTATCTGGCTGCCATCCATAGGAGTGAGCATCATGTGCTGACTTGTCGATGGCCCTGCAGTTGTTGTGGCTGTCCATGTCGGGCACGCGCATTCGATGCAGGGAACTTTTGAGTGGGGACTGTAGCTCCCTTCTGGTGTATGCTTCCCTTGTTGGAGCAGCTGCGGTGAGTCGGAAGACGGTGTATCTGAAGATGCAGATAACGCATAATGTTAAGAACGACATATCTCTTTGATCCGAAGAAATACACTAAGAGATCAACATCAAGGTACGAGAGTGGTCACACGTCTGTTGACTGAAGACTAAATTGGGGTCACACGATTTTATTTTATTTTGGTACTGTCCATTCTACACCGGATGGCTTGATGGCCGTCTTGTGCCCCCCGACTGACACTGTTCGGAATCTTCCCCGAAGAGCCAGCGACCAACGGCAGAGCAGCCTGCCTCCGCCGTCCGTGGCCCTGGCCAAAACCCCGCTCTCCGCCCCACCGCACTGCCGTGGTTGCGCCGCCCCCGGGTGTCGGTGTCAAAACCGACGGATCTCGGGTAGGGGGTCCCGAACTGTGCGTCTAGGCGGATGGTAACAGGAGACAAGGGACACGATGTTTTTACCCAGGTTCGGGCCCTCTCGATGGAGGTAATACCCTACTCCTGCTTGATTAATATTGATGATATGGGTAGTACAAGAGTAGATCTACCACGAGATCGAGAGGCTAAACCCTAGAAGCTAGCCTATGGTATGATTGTTGTTCGTCCCACGGACTAAAACCCTTCGGTTTATATAGACACCGAATAGGGTTAGGGTTACACAGAGTCGGTTACAATGGTAGGAAATCTACATATCCAGATCGCCAAGCTTGCCTTCCACGCCAAGGAAAGTCCTATCCGGACACGGGACGAAGTCTTCAATCTTGTATCTTCATAGTCCGTGAGTCCGCCAAAGATGATAGTTCGCTATCCGACACCCCTAGTCCAGACTCCTCAAGAGCCCCGAACCAGGCTTCAATGATGATAAGTCCGGCGTGTTGATTGTCTTCGCATTGCAAGGCGGGTTCCTCCGAATGCTGTGTTGAATAGTGTCCGCTTTCTTGTGAATATCGCGCTTTCGCTTCCACGCCCAATAATGGCCATCTTCCACGTGTCGAACGAATGTGAAAAGTCAGGTATCTTTACATTTACCCCTTGCTATGCAAATGAGCCGTCTATAAAGAGACGGGATCTAGATCCGATCACACCATCCTCCCTTCGCGAGCCTTCATCGAGCGCCTTTGACAAAAAACCATTCCACCATGGACGGTCGCGGCTCCTCCTCGCGTGCTCCCAGCCCTCAGCCCGGGATTGGGGAGATGCTCATCCCGCACAGACAATAATTGGTGGTGCTCCAAACCAAGGGATTCCTTCCGCCGCCTTCATGGTTCCGGTCGTTCAGACTCGCCACTTATAAGGGCGGGAAGCAAGGAGAGCGTCCCCGATCCCTCTAAGGGAGAGGGGGTATGCTTCATCTCTTACCTAATGAGAGGACTCGGATTTCCAATCCATCCATTTCTCCGGGGGCTTCTGGAGTTCTACGGCCTCCAGTTGCACAACCTTACGCCTGCCTCCATCTTGCATATAGCGGGCTTTGTGGCCCTTTGCGAGCTGTTTCTGGGTGTTGAGGCCCATTTCGCTCTGTGGAAGAGATTGTTCTGCCTTGTGCCTCGTTCTCACGAAGGGTCAATATATCAAGTGGGCGGAGCCGATCTATGGCGCATCGCCGGGACCAGATACTTATCCGGAACCCCAAAGAAGGCGTCCGAGGACTGGCCCTCGGAATGGTTTTACATGGAGGACGCCCCGCTGCGGATCTGTTCAGATCGGCCTTCCGGAGTTTAGCAACGCCTCTCAAGAAGCGCCTAAGCTGGCGCTCATGAGCCCCTAGAGGAAAATGACCGACTTCCTTTACTTGATGAGCCGAGTAAGATTACTGGCTCATGCCGGATTGACCATGATTGAGTCATGTCAATCTGCATTATGAGGGAGTGCAGCCGCCCAATATGGGGCCACCCATGTGGGATTTCAACGGGAGGACGATGCCACCCGCCATGGCCGCAAAGGGCCGGATCGGTCACCGAACTGGTGAAGACCTTGTCCGCCATGTACAAAGGGAAGAGGAGGATTTTCTCCGTCAGTCCATCGAACGGGTTTTCTTCAATAATCCTCGGTTGGGTAAGCAAATATCTTTTGTGGCCTGTCCGATCCATGTTCCGTGGATAAATATCTCATTTCATGGTTTCTACGCAGGAACTGCGCCGGGCCGTGGAGAAGATACACAGCCCGCCCCACAACCCGAGGATCAGAACGGTCCCTCGATCCGCCTCCAAGAGGACCCGGATATAAAGGTGGATCTGATCGACGGGTGTTCCACCAACTTAGCATCGATAATGCTTTGTTGCCATTACGGCCGACTACCCCGGATTATTTCCGCCTCCCTGTAACCGTGACAAGTCCGGATACCATGACCCACCCGTGCTTTACTTCTAATCACCACGTATTTGATGGTGTTTCGCAGGGGTGCCTTGAACGGAAGCCGAGCCGCCGCGGCCGTCCAACAAGGCAGCTCGCCCAAAGAAAGTAAAAAGAAGTGCGGTACGACTCGAGATGTCGCCGCAATGGTATGATGTGCCATCGCGTTTTAAGGAGAGGTTCTGGGAGGCACACCGACGCCGTGGTTTTTCAGAAAAAGAGCCGCCGGATCGAGTCCGGAGAAGTTGCTAATCGGACCTCCGCCAACCAGGCTCAAAAGCCGAGTCCGAAGGGGTACAAACACGAGGCGTCGTCGGATGCTCCTCCAACGGAGGATGCCGACAGACTATCCGCCACCAAGTCGGAGGTGGAGAGCGCCATGAATCATAGGCGCCGCCGACTATTCTACGTGACGATGTTTCTCCCAAGAGGCATTGGACGCCTTTAGTTCGGGAGAAGCGCACTCCGTGCCGCTCAAGATGGCCTAGCAGAGCCACGGAGCAGTATGTGAAAGACATACGGGTAAGGAATTTTGACAGTTATATATACCAGTAGCCCCCGAGACTTAAAATAGTTAGGATAACTGATTTAAGGATCATTTGGAATCCAGGTTCTTACCGAAAAGAATACCCGTTTGTCCCAGGAGCTTGAAGAGTGCAAGGCCCAACTTGAGGCCGCACTGGCCGCGACCGGGGAAGCCATGAAGACTCCCTCTGGTAATATATGCCCTTCAAAGTAGAAGTAGTTTCGCAAAGTGCGGCGTGTGCATAAATCTGACATTAACATTGTAGATAGCGTCAGGATGGATCCGGACAAGCAACAACTCCTACGCCAGCTAAAGGCCGGCGAGAGCGTGCTTACGAGGGTGCGGCAGGAGAAAAATAACCTCCAAGATGCCAACACCCAACTGGGTGAGGAACTGAAGGATGTTCGTGCTCAGGTTGTCCGACCAGAAGGAGAATCGACGGCCGTCGCGGCATTTTCAGTAAGTGCTTAAACGAACTTGAAAGAGTTGGCGAGGAAGGCGACTAACATAAACATGTATGTAGGTTTTCTCACAGGTCGTCCTGAGGAGGAGATGCCCAGTTCTTCTGGTGATCTTCTTCCCGAACTGCGTCGGCTGCACGAACGAAGTTCGGCAGTGATGAAAAGCGCCGCCTGTGCCTTGTGGCTATCTATCTCCCTGCCCGAAGGCATAGGGGAGCTGGCAGAGCGGCTTCAAGGAGCACGGCGGCGCTTCCGACTATGGAAGATATCGGCCTGCCGTCAAGGCGCCAGGGAGGCCCGGGCCATGGTAAAGACGCGGTACACGAAGGCTGACCCAAACCACATGGCCGAGGTCGGACCTGTGGGGCCTGATGGGAAGGAGATCCTCAGAAGTTAGTGTACGGCCAAGTAGAATTGGCCTCCAAGTATTCCCAGCAAGATTGTAAATTAGATAGCCTATTAGATGGCATTGAGGAGGAATACAATTAGTCGAGTTGACTATGTAATTGAATATGACATGAAAATTGTCTTCTAGCCGGATTGTAGATCGTTTGTCATAGCGGACTTTTTCGCTTCGACCTCGGGACCCAATAGTCCGGAGTGTGTCCGAATACCCTCGCGGTTATGTAAGAACCAGGGCATGCATGGAGACAAGGCGTAGGGGTCATTATTGTTGTATCAGACAAGTGCCCAACTAGTTATGTTATATTACATGGATAGTAAGAAACATCTTCCAGGGAGAATAGTTCCGTTAAGGGTTCCTTTCCCTGAGAGGCATGCCCTAAAGTGCATGTTCAAACTGCTAAGAAAGCAGAAAATCATCTGGGGGCAGATGGATAAATAGTTAAAAATCATCTTTCAGTTCACCGACCGAATATTCCCTTAAGAACGCTAGCTTTGGCTTCACCCACCGAGGTACACATCCGGCTGACCCGACAAGAATAATCGCAGAGGTGCTCCTTTACCACCTAGCCGAACAATCGGAACGAGGGGTAAGCACACGAGCCAGCAACCCAGCTTGGCCAAAACTTAAGTCATATCGATGCATATAATGGTGAGTAAAAGGTACATGCGGAAGTTTGACACATGTTTTGGGCATGAAGCTCAGATAAATAAGCTTCGTTAAAGAAGCCCCTGTGTATAATGAGCGCCGACAAGGCGTCAAGTATGTGCGTAACAAAGCGCAAACGAGCCTCTAAAGGCTTCAATAAGAAGGAGGAGGAAGGAGAGAAATAAAATACAGCAAAAATAGAAAATGTGGACGGAGGAAGGAGACGAACTCGAGTCCAGCGCTTAGGCGAGAATCTTCGTGAGACGGGCTGCGCTCCATGGATTCGCTCGAGTCGGTTATCCGATCGTTTAGCAGATAGTATGCTCCGCGGTCAGGACCTGGTCGATGATGAAGGGACCTTCCCATTTGGGCTTGAGTTTGTCCTTTTCTTGTCCGCAGCGAGAACTAGTTCGCCAACGTTGTAAGCTTTGGCCCGCATTTCCCGCTTTGATATCTTCGAGCCTGCTGTTGATAAAGTGCGAACGAGCTTTTGCCACGCCGCTCCTCCTCCAATGCATCCAATTGTCCTGCCGATCGAGCTCGGCTTCTCTTTCTTCATACATGCGCACGCGAGGTGAGTCATGCATTATGTCGCAGGCAAGACTGCCTCTGCGCCGTACACCATAAAAATGGTGTGAATCCGTAGTACGATTCAGCGTGGTCCGCAGCCCCAGAGTACGGAGTCGAGCTCCTCAACCCAAAGGCGTGTTAGATTCCTTGAGGGACCGCACTAGTCTGGGTTTAATGCCGCCATGATTAGACCGCTTGCTCGCCGACTTGACCGCTGGTTTGAGGGTGATAGGCGAGGCGTAATCGAGCTTGATGCCCATGTTTTTGCACCATAATTTGACCTCATCTGCCGTGAAGTTGGTGTCGTTATCGTGATGATCTTGTGGGGACGCCAGAACGGTGCACTACCCCGATATGAAGTCTATCACTGGTCCGGATTCGCCGCTTTAACAGGCTTGGCCTCTATCCATTTGGTGAATTTATCCACCATGACCAATAGGTATTTTTGCTTGTGGGTTCCTCCCTTAAGGGGTCCAACCATGTCAAGCCCCTGACACGCGAATGGCCAGGTGATGGGTATAGTTTTGAGGGCGGTGGGTGGCATGTGGCTTTGGTTAGCAAAAGCTGGCAACCGACGATCGTTGGACTAAATCCTGCAAGATCTGCTCGGGCCGTCGGCCAATAAAATCCTGTACGGAAGGCCTTGCCTACAAGGGCCCGAGCTGCGGCGTGGTGCCCACCCAGTCCAGCATGAATTTCAGCTAGGAGGTTTCGCCCTTCCTCTTTGGAGATACACCTTTGAAGGACTCCTGTTGTGCTTTTCTTATAGAGCTCTCCCTCATGGACTTTATAGGCTTTGGATCGCCGTACTATGCAGCGAGCCTCATTTTGGTCTTCGGGGAGTTCCTACCTAGTTAGGTAGCCTAGGAATGGTTCCGTCCACGGGGCGATAACCGCCATTATTTCGTGGGCGGAGGGTGTTATCTCGTTGGCAGAGCCTCCGATTGTGTCAGAGTGTTCGGTGCCAGGCAGTGCGGTTGGGTCCGGATTGTTATTTCCGGACTCCCCTTCCCATAGTACGGATGGCTTGAACAGCCGTTCCAGAAAGATGTTGGGCGGGACGGCATCGCGTTTTGCGCCGATGCGTGCCAATACGTCCGCCGCCTGTTTGTTGTCCCGGGCTATATGATGAAATTCGAGCCCTTCGAACCGTGCGGACATTTTTAGGACCGCATTGCGGTACGCTGCCATTTTCGGATCTTTGGCATCAAAGTCTCCGTTTATTTGAGATATCGTGAGGTTCGAATCCCTGCGCACCTCTAGGCGTTTAATGCCCATGGAGACGCCATCTAGAGGCCGTGCGTAAGGGCCTCGATTCGCCGCGTTGTTGGAGTCCGTATACATTATCTGAAGGACGATTGGACTGTGTCCCGGTTGGGGACGCCAGACGACGCCAGCCCCAAGCCGCCAACATTTTGGAGCCGTCAAAGTGCATGATCCAATTGGACTATGCGCCGCACTTTTAGGGAGTTCGCCGGTCCATTCGCCACGAAGTCGGCCAAAACCTGCGACTTGATAGCTCGCCGTGGCTTATAGGTTATGTCGAATGGAAGGAGCTCTATGGCCCATTTAGCAATCCGCCCGTCGCGTCGCGGTTGTTTATAATGTCGTTAAGAGGTACTTCGGAGGCTACCATTATCGAACACTCTTGAAAGTAGTGTCGCAGCTTCCGGGATGCCATGAACACCGCGTATGCTATCTTTTGATAATGTGGGTACCGGGATTTGCATGGAGTTAGGACAGTGGACACATAGTAAACCGGTTTTTGAAGAGGGAACCCGTGTCCGTCCGTTTCTCGTTCGACGACGAGCACCGCGCTGACAACTTGATGTGTTGCGGTGATATATAATAGCATTGGTTCGCCCATGTTGGGCGCGGCCAGGACCGGATTTGTTGCCAATATGGCTTTTATTTCTTCGAGTCCGGCCATGGCGGCATCCGTCCACTCAAAGTGTTCGGTGCGCCGGAGGAGGCGGTAAAGGGGTAACGCCTTTTCTCCCAAACGGGAAATAAAGCGGCTTAGAGCCGCTACGCATCCAGTCAATTTTTATATTTGTTTGAGGTCTTTTGGAATATCCAATTGTGACAGAGCTCGGATCTTGGCTGGGTTTGCTTCAATTCCTCTACCGGACACAATGAAGCCCAAGAGCTTTCCGGCTCGAACGCCGAAGACGCATTTTTCCAGATTGAGCTTAATGTCATATTTTCGGAGATTGTCGAATGTGAGCCTCAAGTCGTCTACTAGAGTTTCGACATGCTTGGATTTGACGACCACGTCATCTATATATGCTTCCACTATTTTGCCGATCTGGTTTGCCAGACATGTCTGAATCATGCGCTGATATGTTGCGCCGGCGTTTTTGAGCCCGAAGGGCATTGTGTTGAAGCAGAATGGGCCGTATGGAGTGATGAATGCTGTTGCGGCTTGGTCTGGCTCCGCCATCTTGATTTGGTGGTAGCCGGATTACGCGTCGAGGAAGCACGATGAGTCATGTCCTACTGTAGCGTCGATAATTTGATCAATCACTACTAGAAAAAGGGCTATAGATGGGATTGACACTAATGGCGCACCAGAAAGATGGTGCGCCATTAGTATATACTAATGGCGCACCACCTTCTGATGCGCCATTAGTGTTTAAACTACTAATGGCGCACCATGCAAAGGGTGCGCCATTAGTATCAAATTTTTTTTTTGAACTAGTGCGCCTGTCCAAACATACTAATGGCGCATCCTGCCGAAGTGCGCCATTAGTATATAATTTTTTTTTGAACTAGTGCGCCTGTCCAAACATACTAATGGCGCATCCTGCTTAAGTGCGCCATTAGTAGTTGTAACTACTAATGGCGCACCAGGCAGCGGGTGCGCCATTAGTATAGAAACTTTTTTTTTGAACTATCTGCGCCTGTCCAAACATACTAATGGCGATCCAGATGAAGTGCGCCATTAGTAGTTGTAACTACTAATGGCGCACCATGCAAGAGGTGCGCCATTAGTAAGTGGGCAGCAACAAGATATTTGGGACAGCCTCTCCTACCCACACTCACTTTCTCCCCACTTCATTCTCTCCACCTCCTCCTTGTCTCGGTGCCTCCTCTTTTCACCTCATTTCCACCATAGATTCATTCAAATTAAGTGGTTAAATTACCTTGTTTTAATAGGTAAGTAAGGGGAAGCTATATTTATGTTGTTCTCCTACAACAATGTGCACATGCACTTTTTACGGCCTAGCTAGATCTATGTATGTTCGTGGTGTTGCATATGTTTGTGGTGTTGCATATGTGTTTGTGTTTGAGGTGTACCGTATTTGAAATGCGATAGTTGCCAATATTTTGCCGGAATGTTGATTCATTTCCGTTTCAAGTGAGAATTTTGGCATTAAGCATTCTTTTTGGTCCTATTTTTAGGGAAAGTCATGCCAAATTTTTGTTTGGTTCTAAAATATCGCTTTTGCTCTACCCGCAGCGATTGATGGTCCGCACGATGACCGAAGGCATCGTGAATAGGTTTTTGAGGTCCGCGAAGGCCGAGATGCTTCAAAAGAACGAGACGGAGATAAGATGTTCATGTCGAAGATGCAAGTCAAGAGCCTTATTGCGGACCGGATTCCGGCAGGTGCGGGACCACCTGCTCTTGCGTGGTTTCATGGATGGCTATAGGTGGCAAGGTGATGAAGATGACTACGAAGTCGCCCATGCGGGCCGGCAAGAAATGAGGAAGGGCAGCAAGACAACCACCGCGGCTCGGGCGGGCGAGAAGACGAAGAATCCCTGTGAGATGATCACGACGGTGATGTTGTACACAGTCATCATGTAGAAGATGGAGGACATGATGATGAGGAAGATGCCGAGCAGGCGACGGGCATGATCATGAAGATGATGATGCGGCGGAGCGACGACGCTGGACCATCGATGGGCTGGGTGCAGGACCCTCATATTCAAGAGCTGCTTCTCGCGCACGGATAACGCAAGAGCTGCCGCCGAGAGAAAGCCAAGATGGATCAACTTGAGTTAGACGTGGTTACTCCATTGTATGAAGGATGCAGGCCCGAGGATACCCGCCCAAAGTAACGCCATGGCTCGAGATGAAGGTAAAACACAAAATGACCGACGATGCTTCGACGAGAACATGTCATTCGCAGAACGTCTTCCCAAGGGGAACAAGTGCCCGACCAGTTTGAGGAGGCGAAGAAAATCGTGTGTCCTCTCGATTTACCGCGACGTGAAATACCATGTGTGCATGAACAATTGCATCATTTATCGGGACGAGCACGGAGTCTACCATATGTCCGTGTGCGCGCCACTCGATACAAGAAGAGGAAGAAAGCTCCTCGAAAAGTGGTGTGGTACTTTCCGATCACTCCTCGTCTGCAGCGCTATTTCGCGGACCCTAAGGTAGCAAAGCTCCTGCGCTGGCACGCGGATAGGGAGGAGAAGAAGCGAGAAGATGACGAAATGATCCGGAGATAGATAAAAAGACAAGATGCTGAGTCACCCTAAGGATGCGAGCGGTGGCAAGCGTTGAACTTCAAGACTCGGAATTTGGGAACGATCCAAGGAACATCGTGCTGGGCGCGAGCACCGATGGAGTCAATCCGCTTGGCAGCGAGAAGCACACATAGCACCTGGCCTGTGTTTGTGTGGATGTACAACCTTCCCCTGGTTGTGCATGAAGAGGAAGTACATTCACATGAGTATGCTAATTGAAGGGCCAAACAACCAGGAACGACATCAATCAGATCCGGGCTGCTGAAAGAGGAGCTTGACACGCTGTGGAAAACGCCAGCCAATACGTGGACGCCGCAGAGAAAGAATATTTCCCTATGAGAGCCGTGACCGCTCACGACGGTGCACGACTATCTCGGTTACGGATATCTCATGGGGCAGGTAGTCCACGGATTTTCCGGATGCGTAAGGTGCATGGATGACACAACGACGCCAGCTAGATAGAGATCCCGGTCTTCGAAAACCGTGTTCATGGGACATCAAGGTGGCTTCGCGACGATGACCCGTGGAGGAAACGCAAGGATCTGTTCGATGGTGAAACCGAACCCAAAACGCCTGTACGAGGAGCGGCGAGGAAATAGACAAGCTGTTGAAAATTGGAAAGACTGCCCACCGCCGGAAAGAAGCAAAAGGCGCCAGAGCCGGAAAGAAGCAAAGGCGCCAGAGCCGCTGCTGAAGGTATGGAAAACGAGGTCTGTTTTCTAGGACTTGCCGTACTGGAAGATCCACCGTGTGCCTCACAGCCTTGATGTCATGCATATCACGAAGAACGTGTGCGAGATTCTGCTTGGTACCCTGCTCAACATGCCAGAGAGGACCAAAGATGGGCCAAAAGCAAGGGCAGACTTGAAATCAATGGGCATCAGGCAGGAGCTTCACGCTATATATGATGATGATGATGATGATGATGATGATGATGATGATGATGATGATGATGAGGCAAAGCAGGACACGTAAAGTCGCGCAAAGGCAAAAGGCCAAGAAGACCGGAAATGACTACCCCCGCGTGCTTCACTCTAAGTCGAGGAGATCGAGCAGTTTTTCACCTGCCTCCTAGGAGTAAAACTTCCTTACGGTTACGCTGGGAAGATAAGCAGATACCTAGACCCAGCGAAGCGAAGTTCAGCGGGATGAAGTCTCACGACCGTCACGCGTCGATGACGCAGATACTTCCAGTTGTAACCGTGGGATCATGGACGCGCACGTCCGTGAAACGCTATTTGGCCTATGCAACTTCTTCGACGCCATCTCTCGGAAGTCGATTGGCGGAGGCAACTCGAAGGCTACAGGAAGAGATCGTGGTGATACTATGCGAGCTTGAGATGTACTTCCGCCCGCATTCTTCGACGCTATGGTGCATCCGCTGGTCCATATAGTGGAGGATATCATCCAACTCGGCCGACGCTCCTGCACAGATGATGCCGCTCGAAAGGATGAATGGTGTCATCAAAGGATACGTTCGCAACATGTCACGCCCGAAGGAAGCATAGCCGGGGCTTTCGATCAAGAGTGCATCTCCCATCGCACGAATTATCTAGGCATCGAGAACCCCGCTGGTCTGCGTCGTCAACAGCACCTCGGCAGGCTCGCTGGATGGGGTCACCGTGAGGGTCGCCGCAAATGCATGTCGATTTCGAGGGTCGACTCGCCGACTTTGAAAGAGCAAACCTAGTCGCGCTACAACACATAGACGTGGTCGATCCTTGGGTGGTAGAGCACAAAACCTTTATTAAGAAGACGACAATGACCGAGGCCAACAGAGGACGGACGGAGATACACTCAAAGAGCACAACTCATGTTTCACGCGTTGGTTCAAGCAGAAGCTTCGTCGCACTTTTACATGAGGATTCTTCCGCGGAAGAACAACTCATATTCGCTTTGTCACAGGTGCCGAGCACAACCTCGATGACCTATGAGGCGACGATATCAACGGCTACACATTCTACACCGAGGCCAAGGACATGAAGAGCGATGGTTATCGTAACTCCGGGTAACGATGGAATCCTACACCGTAACGACAAGGACAGATACTACGGAAGGATCGAGGAGATCTGGGAGCTGAGCTGTTGGAGAGAAGGTCCCGATGTTCCGTGTCGATGGGCCAAGAACGTCATAAAAGAAGACCGTATTTCACCACCATGGTTATACCCGGTTAATCCAAGATCATGGAGCAAACGCCACCGCTGAAAAATGAGCCATGGGTACTGGCTTCCCAAGTGGACCAATGCTTTTCATTACCGACCCGCCAAAGCCCACCGTGTTGTCGGAGGAGAGGCAAAAGGAAGATCATCGGAATGGATGGAGTAGCCAATGAGCAAGACTTCGACAAGTACGGCGACCGAGGATCGAACATGACGACGATGATGAAGTAGCAGCATACACCACAAGAAGAAGCAGGACCACCCTACCTAAAGGACGTCTGCTCCACGTAAGAACTCCATTTGCGAAAAAGAAGGGCAAGAAGATTGTGAACAGATAGCTAGCTAAGATCGATTGTATTTAAATCGTAGCCTTCATTTCTCGATTGTATTTCATGGGTACTTTTGAACTATCATGAATATTTTAAATTTCATGGACACTCGATCTCGATCCCCTCCATCTCGATCGCTATCCCACCTCGCACCTCGATTCCCCTACTCAACCGCCACGACCCCCGCACCTCACAAGACCGCCTTATAAAAAAATAAGTATCAAACAGCTTTTTAAATGCTACTGTCTTATAAAAAATATTACTGTTATTATTTAAACAAGTTTGAACATATTTAAACACAAATAAGTATCAAACAGCTTTTTAAATGCTAAAAAAATTTGTGGAGCCCACCTCGATCCCTCCATCTCGATCGCTATCCCACCTCGCCAGATCCGTCCCTCGCCCGAGCACTCCCCAGTCCACCGCGCCGCCGCCAACCCCCGCACCTCGATTCCCTACTCAACCGCCACACACAATTCTGCACCCCCGCACAAGACCGCCTTATAAAAAAATAAGTATCAAACAGCTTTTTAAATGCTACTGCCTTATAAAAAATATTACTGTTATTATTTAAACAAGTTTGAACATATTTAAACACAAATAAGTATCAAACAGCTTTTAAATGCTAAAAAATTGTGGAGCCTGGGAGTCGAACCCAGACCTCTGGTGTGAGAACTGGCTGCTGACCGGTCGAGCTAGTAGAGTGGGCTTGATGTGGATCAGTTCGGTGGTACATAACCTGTTGGCTCGAGTTGAATAAAATACTAATGGCGCACCACGGTGAGGTGCGCCATTAGTATTGTGCCCGATCCCCCTTCCCTCTCCCCTTCGCCCGATCCCCCTTCCCTCCCCTCGCCATTCCTCTCCTCTCGATCCACCGCCCGCTGTTGCTGACTGACCTTTGCTGCGCCTCGCCTCTCCCTCCCTCGCCTCTCCTCGCCTTCCCTCTCCCTCGCCTCTCCCTCGCCCCTAGATCCCTTCCTCTCCTCTCCCGACGTCGCTGCCCTCCGCCTCGACGCTGCCTCGCCGCCTGACGCCGCTGACGCCGGACGACGCCTGACGCCGCCCGACGCCGCCGAGCCTCGCCTCGACGCGACGCTGCCCGCCACCTCGACGCTGCCCCGCCTCGACGCGACCTCGCCGCCGGACGCCGCCCCATCCACACCACTGTCGCCGAGCACCTTATCCTCTCCGACCGCCTCCTCCACCCCGGCCCGCTCCTCCAAGGTAAGCTACCGCCCGACCCCTATCCCTTCCTCCTCCCATGGATAAGAGGCTCGTAGCTCTCTACTATGCATCGACATCCGGCACCGCAGCTCGGCATGGGCTGAATTACCAGAAAAATAGTTAAGCAATTATTGTCCTCAAAACAAGAAGAAAGCTGATGTACAAATTTTGTCCACAAATTATTTATTCAAACAATTACAGAGGGTAAGAAACAGAAAACAGTGTATTCTCCGTTAAGCTGAACTGATTTGGCTTTTGAGGTTCGAATTTTACCACTAGCTGCATATAGCATTAAACTCAAGAACTGGATTTTTGCTGTGATTGTTAGTTTCTTTCTTTCTCGCTGTGATTCAAACAATTATGCTTGAACTATTTACTGGTGTGATTGTTAGTTTCTTTCTTTTCGCTGCATCTGGTTTGATATGCTCTTGCATTATACATTCCTAGCATTTTGAAATACATTGCATATTAGTTTTGTTCAAAAACCAAGCATTGTTAATACTGGACCAGGTTTTTTATAGGGAAATTATCATTGATGTTTTCTCTATGAACCTGGTCATGTTTGCAAAGTTTGGCTTTGGTTGAAACTACTCCTCTCGTATGATAATATAGGAACGTTTTTCAAGCTATGTCAACTTGAAAAACGTTATTATATTACGGGATGGAGGGAGTACTTTGCACTATTATGAAGAAATGCCATTTGAGGTTCTCAAATAGTCTTGGCAACTTCCCGGCTTTTTTTTTGAGAAGTGGATATTATCTTGGCCTAGAGTTGTTGAAACAAATGACAAATGGCAAACCCTTCAAAATAAAATTGACAAATGGCAAATGAATGAATCAAGTCAAAGTCTATCACTCCCTGCATTGAGAGTTTGAGACTCATCAATGATGATTTTTTAGTAGGCTTGTTGATCTCAAAGAAATTCTGGGGCTCAACATTGACGGTCACATGTTAGCAGCCGTCACCACTCATTCTTAAACTCGTTGCAGTCAATAGTCCTGGGACTTTTCTATTGTGTGCGGAACTCGCAAGACTTTTTTTTATGGGTGTGGAACTCGCAAGACTTGACAGATGCTAGTTAATTTGTCCGACTACATATATATAGAGAGCGACCAGTAGCTCCCCTCATCGGCCTCTCTTCTTGCTTGCCATGGAAGCTACCATATCTGTAGTCACAGTGAACTAGTGGGCCGTTTCATCTCCTTCCTCAAGAACAAGTACTACTCATCTTTGAGCGATGCATGTCAGAGAGGAGAAGGTGGTGAGGAGATTGCAGCACCTCCCGATGAAATCATTGAATCAGGAAGGACAAGAGGAGAGGCTCCTACAGCCTTGTATTAATAAAACAAAATTAAAGATACATGGTATGTATAAGGTATAGGGTCTTTGACCCTAACCAAAAGATAAGATACTAGTACAAGGTTTTTAGGTAATTTGTTGCACTAGGGAGCTTATGAAATCCTCAAGCTCAGACTTTCTCCCTATATCTCAACAATGGCAAAATCATGATGAAATCTAGAGAGCCATGATCTGTGAGAGTGGGGAATTCTTTGGAAGACCATTTTGTTTCGTTTTTTCCACAAGTACCAAACAGCTACAAGACACACCTACATGAACATGGGTCTGTCCCCAGCCTGTTTGGCAGCATTAACAATCCTCATATGAGATGAGAGGATTTTTTAATTGGCTTCTTGCAGTTTTGAAAATTCAGTTTATTCGTTACTGAAAATTCAGTTAATTCAGTTAGGCACACAAATTTCAGAACTTTTGTGTGCCCTAGTACTTTGTGTTTGTAGAAACCAGGAGTGTCAATGGGACTAGAATTCACTTGTTCTTATATGGGTGAAACTTCACTTGTTTTTAGGCTAGTGTAGGGTGTTGCTTTATTCTGTCATCATTTGTAACTATGTCACAAGTAAATTGTTCCTTCTTCTCGTATTTGACAAGTAATGACTATTGATAAGTCGAGGCATGGATTAAGCTGTTTATTTGTTGTAACATACCGTATATAACTCCACAATGAAATACAATACATATTGATGTGCTTTGTAAAACTTGTTCATGTCTTGAACTACTAATGCCTTGTGATGCTCTGAATTACTTGTGATGCCTCTGAATTACTTGTGATCACATTGAGAAAGACTTGTAAAGATGATGATCATCTTTAATGTAAAACAATTTGTGATGATTTTGCTAGTTTGTTGGGTTTTGTCTCCCACCATCGTGTCGTGATGATTTTGCAGTACCCCGAGAGGTTCTTGAGTTTGCCGGAATGTCGATTAACTTCCATTCCGGCAAATTGGTACTCCATATGTCCTATTTTCAGCAAAGGTCATGCTGAAATTTTCCGTGAATTTTAGCATGACTTTGCTAAAAATAGGACATATGGGGTACTTGTGACTAATGCATGGGCCGGGTATCTTAGTAGTTAATTAAGTAGGATCAAGTGCCCGCCGCATTTGTGACTAATGCATGGCTTTTAGGGTGCCTCGTGTCGATAAAACCGAAATGATGAAAGGTTAGGCTTTTAGGTGCCTTGGCGCCGAAAAACCCTCAATGATAAAAGCTTAGATTTTAGGATGCCTCGTGTCGATAAACCCTAAATGATGAGACCATGATCTTGTTCCTTGACAATAACCAACTTTTGACCAAACTTTGTTTCTATTTAGAGAGAAACATGGCCCACAACGATGAGGCCGGGGTTCAGCGGCAAGGCATTTTGGGAGCTGTCCCAGAGATGGAGGAACAACCTCACTTGTATGAGGCCGCCGCCTTCCCCACCGATCCCGAGACCACCGATGGTGCCGCCGAGGATGACCACACCGATGCCACCACCGATGGTGCCGCCGAGGATGCCACCATCGATGATGGCGGCGACGCACGATGGCAGCCAACCAAGAGGCAACGGAAGGACTGGCGCCGATCGTGGTTCGCACCTCAAGGAGGAAGTTATCAAGTGGACTCCAACGGAATCCAACGGCGCCGAACGAATAGTCAAGGGTACTCGCTTCAGCTCGGGTGCATTGTCCGAGCACCGCCTCGATCAACACCGAGAACCCGAGGCATCCCGACCGAGGGAATTTGCGAACCTCCTCTTCACGGCTGCACGAACGATACAAGTTCCCGCTGAATTTGAAAACACAAGCCTCAAAGGGAATAAAGTGAACAATGCTGCCCTCACGAAGATGAGCAAGGCCCTGTCTACTTGGAAAAGCAATGTGAAGAGAATGATCGAGAAAGGTGAGAGTTATCGAAGATCAAGGAGAAAATCCTTCGATCACCAAGATGACTACAACGACTTCAAGATCAATTGCTCGAGCACCGCAAGCTCCCAATCAAGTGAGTGGGGAAACAAATGCGGAGCTGAACATAGGGGAACACACACTCGGTCCCGGCGGTTACAGAGTGGCGGAGCCTATATGGGACAAGGAGGAGGCGGACTGCGTGCCGAGCAAGGCCTACCGCCTCTTCGATACATACGGTGACAAGCAGACCAGAACTTTGTCGGGGCCCGTACAAGAAGGACCGAAAACAAAGGAGCTTACCACGGATCCAAGACCAGGCAGCTTGAGCTTGTTCTCGTAAGGAATACACCCCGCGTAATTAGCTCCATATGGTTGCATTCTAATTAATGAAGCCAATTTCTAAATGGTTCACATTCCTTCCGCAGGCGATCGAAAGCGAGAGCTGGGTTGACTCAGAGCAACCCTTGGGACACCACTCTAAATAGGGGTTGAATGTAATGAAGAACAAGGATAAGCTCGAGAAGCCGACGTCACTGGTCGTGTGGCGGCAAAGGCTTGTCGACAAAATGGGGTCATACTATACCGCTGGTGTGCGGAAGGAGAAAAGACCAGCTCGGAAAGCCAGCGCTAGAGGTTCAAGAACTCAAGGCACATGTGGCGCGGATTCGGAGATTGTCCAAGAGCAAGTGGAACAACGACTGGAGCGACGATCACCGCCCTTGTGCCTACCTTGATCTCGGGTTGAGCGTGGATTGCGGGCGCCAACAGGGCCGCCCGATTCCTAGCTTCACGGCCAGCAACTCAGATAATGCGATGGCGGGTTATTGGTGCCCGGCGAGGCGGCATTGGTGTCTCCGACGCCGCACGGAGCTTAATGCACCCGGTGTACGCCGCGGCACCTCTCGCAGCAAGCGCCCTCCGTTAATCGCACGCCGCCGCTGGCGGTGCCTCTACATTAGCCGAGCTCGACGCCATCATCACGGTAACTAATTGCTCTCTCGCCGAGGACTTCATCTCCTTGCCTTTGATCGGGCATCCTCGACGCCCTACATGTTTTCGCAGGGCGCCGCCGACGTTCGTGCACTCTCCTCCACTTCGTGAACAACGAGTTGGTCGATGTCGCCAAGGGCAAAATCGCTCAACCGGCAACCCTTGTTCCACGGTACCCAGATGCCACCCAACTTGTTTAGGGTTCAACTGGTTCGGTGCTGCCAGGCTGCGACGACTTGTTACCTCCGAATCGACCCGCCGGGCCGACGATGATGACGTGATGACCCTCGGCGCTGCTGAGCTGGCCCTCGCTTTGGTCAAGAGCCAGATTCGTTTGGGGCGGGGACACCACCCCAAAGACAACACCGCCATCGTGTGTTGGCGCCAAGTCGCCCCATGGCAAGACCGCCGAACGGTGCCGGACATCCCTATGCCATCGATCCAAACATGCATATGGCACGGGATCGTAACGACGACGATGACTATGATACATTTGGCAACGCCGATCAAGTACTTTGCCGAGCATGGGTACGATGGCGACTTCATGGGGCCTCCTTCTCAAGAACCAAACCCAACAAAAGACGTGTGCGATCTAGCTCGCATCGCTGGAGAAGCCAAGTTGCAACAGCGCCGTCTGGCGCTCAGCTCTCAGAGACGCCCAGCTGCCGACTTCACCGAGCCTCGATAGGCGAGGTGCGAAATATTATCAGCCCCAACACACTCAAGAAGGCGGTCTGTGAGCAAAACTCGGTCCCATTACAGGAGAAGAAGGCACGCAAAAGAAAGACTAAGAAGGGTGCGAGCCAGCCGCACCGAGTACGATCCGTGCTCGGGACGGGCCACCTTCACCGCAGGATATCTCGAGGAGGGTGCATGTGGCGGTAGGGCGATGCTACCGACAAATATGCTCAATGCTGCAACCGTGCTATGCGGAGTCTGCATGATGTTGTTCTTTCTTTGGAGAAGCGGCGCCTCGTGGAGAAGGATGTGGCATACCCGTTTTCGCGGCCAAGGTGCCAGAGGGCAAGGGCTTTGTGGATAACTCCATCGGGCGACGATCGTCCTGCGTTTTGATGACATCCACGCTATGTTGAACCTTCATCCGCTGCACTACACCTTCGCTCGCTATTTTCGCTGAGTATGGAGATGCGGATCATTCGCGACAAGACCCCGGACATCGTGATAGTCGACCCTTCTACATGCGTGCCAAGATCTTGGGCAGCGCTGGGACCGCAAGTCACGAAGTTCTTACCTCAAGGCGCCATTCGCAAACCAAGAAAAGGATAACTTCCTCGTGCCTTACTTTCCCGAGTAAGTCCTCCCTCAACCGCCCGTAACATATGAATTCTTACATTTCGATCGCTTTTCTTTTAACATTCCGTGTTTTCTGCAGTGACACACGCTGCACGCCATCCTCCTAAGCCCCAAATATTCCATGGCCACGTATTTCGACCCGGACCGTCAGTCGAACGTAGACTACACAAATGTCAAGAAGGTTCTTGATGATGTTCTCCCCGGCTACGCCAAATCTGGAGGCACCTTCACCAGGCCTATTCGTAAGTACAGCAAGCACGTGTTCTCCCACAATACGACGCTACGCGCGCAAGCAAGCACCGGGCGGTCGAAGGGTGCCTACTACGCCATCCATCACATGCGGGCGATCGACGGGACCATCATCAACTTCGCTACCGAGTAAACCCAAGATTGGGCCGCGAGCGTGTCGGCAATCCAGACGCGGACCTCCGACAAGAATTCTTTCGATCCAATGGAGTTTGCGGAAATCATCCATCAAGATGTCCTTCGCACTGGGCAGTTCTACCTCGAAATCAACCGTCCAACAAAGTGACATCGACACAATGCTACAAATGCAGGATGACAACGCCCGTTCTTTCATGACTCCCACGATAGATGGCGGCTTCATCCACGCCCGTCCCTTGAGTCGAGTTGTCTAGTTCTGAAACATCGATTGGCTCATGTTGTAATTAAACTTTAATGAACTTGTAGTATGTCTCTTTGGTTTCGAGAGTCGCTCAACTTAGATGTAATCGATGCTATTAATGTCTTGCTTTTTCTTCCGATCGCTCGTTGCATACTTATATATTGCTTATGTATTTTCTGTGAATTGGTACTAACGCTTCGCTTGGCTAGTGCATAGCGATGCCGACGTATGTCGTGGTACAAGGGTAAGGTTCCCGGAGTCTACGATGATCGGGAGGAGTGTCGGAGACAGGTTCACCGATTCAGCGGTAACAGTTACAAAGGGTACACCACTAGGGCCGAGGCCGAATCTAGATACGCCCGCTATCTAGCGGGAGAGGGAGGAGCGTTGAGGAACCGGATGAAGACGAAGTTTCATCGTGATGATGCTCATCGTGATGACCGCAGCTCTCTTCTATGTGATGGTAGTTTAGATGATCGATATCGACTTGTAATGTGAAGACAAACTCGCTACTCGCGGTCTCGAGACTTGTAATATAATGTTCTATCTTTGTTCGGTCTTTTCAATTCGGAGACTAATATGATGAATTGTATTAGGAGACTAATATGATGAATTGTATTCAAAGACTAATCTTCTATTGTATTTGATGAATCTGTTGTTGATGTGTGCTGTTTATATTTTGTCAAATTATACATTTTGTAACCTGTGCAAAAAATAGAAAATAAAAAAATAAAAAACCTAATATTCATACTAATGGCGATCACATGAAGGCACCATTAGTATGACAATGCATACTAATGGCGATCATCGGGTAGTGCGCCATTAGTATGCCATGTTACTAATGGCGATCAGAGGTGGTGCGCCATTAGTATGCCAAAGCACTGGTATACATGGCCCTGGGAGGCATACTAATGGCGACCTTGGTTTATACTAATGGCGCACCACGGTGCGCCATTAGTATACCAGATACTAATGGCGCACAGGTGGTGCGCCATTAGTAAAATTACTAATGGCGTCTTTGTTAATGGCGCACTACGATGCGCCATTAATAGCCATACTAGGTGCGCCATTAGTAGGGGTTTTTCTAGTAGTGAATGCGAGGGAGGGGGAAGGGATCCTTTGGGCAAGCCTTATTAAGGTCTTTGAAATCAACACATAGGCGCCAGGATTTATCCTTCTTTGGTACCATCACCAGATTTGCTAGCCAGTCTGGATGTTTTATATCTCTGATGAATCCGGCTTCCAGAAGTTTGGCTTGAATCCTTTTAGGGTATTTAGGCTGTGCTCGGCCAGCCGACGTGGGATTCCTGGCATGTCTGAAGGGTGCCAGGCAAAAATGTCCCAGTTTTCTCATAGAAATTCTCGTAGTGCGACGTCTACATCAGGGTTTAATTGTGCCCCAATGGAGGCCGTCTTTGCAGGGTCCGTTGGGTGGACTTGGAATTTGACTATTTCGTCCGCTGGTTTAAAAGAGGTGGACTTGGATCTTTTATCAAGTATCACATCGTCCCTGTTCACCATGGAGCGCATCGCAGTGAGTTCCTCGGCCACTAGGGCTTCGGATAGTGCCTCGAGGGCTAGTGCGGCTGTCTTGTTTTCGCGTGAGTGCTATGTTCGGATCACTAGCGAGAGTGATGATTCCGTTAGGTCCGGCATTTTAAGCTTCATGTACCCATAATGGGGTATAGCTTGAAAAATTGTGAATGCCTCTCGCCTAATAAAGCGTGATATCCGCTGCTGAACAGGGCCACTTGAAATGTGACCTCCTCGACCTGTAATTGTCCGGCGAGCGAACACTACGCCCAAGTGTGATTTTTCTGTGCAGCATGCTTCCTGCTAGGGATTATTCCTCTAAAGGTTGTGCTGCTTCGCTCAATGCGGTTCCATCTATTTCCATTTTTGGAGGGTTTCCTCGTAGATGAGGTTTAGTCCGCTGCCGCCATCCATGAGTACCTTAGTAAGGAAAGTCGCCCACTATTGGACCGAGGACCAATGCGGCCGGTGCTCGGGCTGTTCGAATTTGGGTTCACTTGGCATTAAAGGTAATAGCCGTGTTACCCATGGATTTATTGTTGCTACTTGGTAGACTTCGCAAGGTTGTGGAGTGTTCGTTTCGCATGTTACTTGATGCGAAAGTCTCAAGACATTAATACCGTCTTGGTGTTGCTGGGCTGGGATTACGGGGCTAGAAGCTCTTGCACTTTTGGCCACCGCCGTAGTATCCAACATGCTCAAGGCTATGAGTTGGAGTGGCGCCTCGTGCTATGAATTTTGCAGGTCCTTTAGCCAACCCTCCAGTACGGTTCCGTGCCCTTTAGGGGGTTTTTGTTTTTTGATTTTTAACCCAGGTGCTTGATGATGATGCACCCTTTTATTTCGGACTAGGGCTGTATTCGGGGCCGGATTATCCCAAAATTTACTTTCGGTTTTCCAAGCACTCTCCATCGCATAGTACTTTTGTACTATGGTCACCAAGTCAGCAAAGCGTGTAATTTCGCGACCACTTATGGCGTTTAGGATTCCCTTGTCCGTGCAATTATTGCAGAAAAGTGAGATTGCGTCCTCCTCTCGGCAGTCCTTTATCCTGTCCATAACCATGAGGAATCTGGCCCAGTAATGATGTACTGTTTCAGCGGGCTCTTGCCGAATTCGGGATAGATCGCTAATGTTTGGGTGGGTGGGTGGAACTAGATCCGGAACCCCATCCAATTTAAGACTCAGGGGCCGAGAAGTTTCCGAACTTGGAAGTTTGGATTTTTGAATGCTATCCAATGAATCCAACCCGCCGCCTGACTTTAAGTTCAGGGCTTGATCGACATCCGTCCCTCTGCGGGAATCTGGCTTGGAGGGATCGGGAATCCGGACGTAGCTAGTCCTTAAGATAGAAGAAGAATCGCCGTATTGCTCCTCTACCACAGCAACATGATGGGCAGCCTGGGGAGAGTTGATCTCTCGATCAGTTTTAGGCCCGATCCTGGTCGTAGTCTGTGGCGACTCTTAGGCGGCAATGCGATCCAAGAGCTCGTTACGGAGGAGAGCTCGATCGATCTAAATGCTCGGCAAGTTCCGAGTTAACGTGAAGATTGGTTTCGATGACCGAGAAGTTATCGTCGGTAGCGGTGGTATTTAACCGGCGATCATCTGAAAACCACCTAACCAAGAGTCGACCAGTGGCCAAGGCTCCTTTGGCGATAGTATCGCCTTTAATGACGGGACGAGGCATCCTTGCTGATGGCGACGACACAGAGGAACTCTCAATGAAAGCACCAATGTCGGTGTCAAAACCGGCGGATCTCGGGTAGGGGGTCCCGAACTGTGCATCTAGGCGGATGGTAATAGGAGACAAGGGACACGATGTTTTTACCCAGGCTCGGGCCCTCTCGATGGATGTAATACCCTACTCCTTCTTGATTAATATTGATGATATGGGTAGTACAAGAGTAGATCTACCACGAGATCAGAGAGGCTAAACCCTAGAAGCTGGCCTATGGTATGATTGTTGTTCGTCCTACGGACTAAAACCCTTCGGTTTATATAGACACCGAATAGGGTTAGGGTTACACAGAGTCGGTGACAATGGTAGGAAATCTACATATCCGTATCGCCAAGCTTGCCTTCCACACCAAGGAAAGTCCTATCCGGACACGGGACGAAGTCTTCAATATTGTATCTTCATAGTCCAGGAGTCCGGCCAAAGATGATAGTTCGGCTATCCGGACACCCCCTAGTCCAGGACTCCCTCACCGGGCCAATCCACAAAGACTCCCCGTCATCCAGATCAGGCGGCGGCAGTACCTTCAACCCACGCAACTCTAAAAGATAGCCATCTAAGCGCTGCTTCCGCGGCGAACTTGCGGCCCCGCACCCTTACGTTAGACACCAGCCAACCGGCAGCCTAGGAGCTCCGCCGCCTCGAGGGGTGCTGCTTCCCATTGGGAATCGATTGGCCTGAATAAAAATTTAGACAATCGACGCCTAAATAAAGTGATTTTAGATGAGGGTGCGACCTATCGGCGGCATGGTGAACTAGGCAGGTCCAGCTGCTCGAGTCGGTGAGGCCGGCCGCGGTTGCGATGGCGGCGACGGCGAGGAAAGAGCGATGTCGCCACGGTCGACGGCTACGCTGAAGCGATGCGGGACTCTGGATGGATCCGAAGTTGGAGCCGCCCGCGCCGTGAACAACGGCGGGGTGATTCGCCCGACGGTTCACGTGCCGTCGCCGAGGCAGCACCAGAAGACGGAGTAAGAGGCACATGGCCCGATGCATGACGGCAATTGGACAACGTCTCCCGCATTAGGGAGGAGGCGGCTGTGAAATTGGTGCGGTGGGGGCGCCATGGAGGTGGGGCTGAGGTTTCGGCTCGGAGAAGGGAGCTTCCGGGGACAAGGTGATTTGAGGCCACGAGGTATGAATGGGGGTGGGCGGGGGATTGGGAGGAGTGGAACCATGTCTTACTGGACGATTTGTGCGAAATGTGAGGGGAGTTACAGTTCTACCCTTGCCTATAGGCTTCTCAGCTTGGGTCTATGTACCGAGGGTCGGGATAGTAGAGTAACTTTGCTTCTCCCCAAATAGTGGGCAGGAGCGATTTCAAGTAGGAGGGCGTGTTTTGAACTATAGTGGGCGCGAGCAATTTCAAGCGAGGAGAGCGTGTTTTGAAATAGTGGACTTGAGCTATTTTGGGCGAGGAGAGCGTGTTTTGCCGACCATGGTTTATGAATTATTCGCACATGTCATTTCAAGCAGGAGAAGGCGCTTGGATGAAGTTACGAACCTACCCTTGATGTACAACGGGCCAATTGAAGCGTGTCCCACATAGGACGGTAATTTCGCATCTCCCATTTATTTGCTTGGGCGAATTCCACCGAGCAAAGAGGATGTTTAACGGTTCGTTCAAATTTTGGGAGAACGAGCATCCACGTCTACCTTACCAAGTCGATTCGAATCAAATTTTGAAATATTAGCTTGCCACTTCTTTTTTAGATGGAGAGATGATGCTCGGGAGTAATGTGTTTTTACATGCTCGTTGCTAGTGATTTACTATATGAAAAATAGTTGACCCACTCAAAAACGTGAATCAAACCCAAAATGAAATATCTCGATTCAATGAACTAGCTCGTTCAGCAGGTCAAAATAGTGAACTAAATCCAAAATTGAACACCTCAATCGAGTAGCATGTTGTACAGTGTTATACTACTCCATGAACATGTTGAAAGTCAAATTAATGAACTTGTTTGATATACGCATATATCCGTTCATGTGTGGATTGCAGACAACATGTTCTCCAATTTAAATATTTGACTGCAAGTTTATATCGAAACATGGTTTATATCAGTCTTTGATGCATAAAATGCGACCTCCCCCTCTCCCGGACTCCTGTTCTCTCTCTCTCTCTCTCTCTCTCTCTCTCTCTCACTCTCTCGACGACAATCTTCAATTCTATCGCACGCATCCGACACAAAAACCTTGTTGGTCCCTCTCCCTTTGTCTCTCTCTCTCTCTCTCTCTCTCTCTCTCTTTGTGTGTGGGGGGGGGGGTCTTTCTAGTTCGCATTCATATATACACCATCTATAGGTCTCTCTAGACACTATGTATGATACTCTAGCTAGTCCAAGCTAGATATCTTGGGTGCACTCATCGTGACGCACACAAATTCCTTGGCTCTTTGCCGTAACTCTCTCACGCACCACTACGTGCCGTCTGAGCTCTCCCCCCTCTCTCAAACTCTCCATCCACCTGGGTCACACGTACACATGCATATATCACTCGCACTCGATAGGCCCATCTAAAACTCTATCTCTCTCCCTCATTCTCTCTCCATCTCACACGCACACACACACACAATCTCATGCCCAGCTAGCCAAGTATGATGGTCTCTCACTCAATTGTAGGCACACACAATCCCCCCTATATGTATATGACTAGCTAATCTTAGTCTCCATCACAAACATGTGCATGGTCTATCTCGACATCTCTCAGGGCATCTATCACAAACACACTCTCTCTCCCTCCCCATGCGTCCATGCCATCCATGTGTCCCTCTCGACCTTTTTTCCTTGTTGGCCAGACCTCTATTGGACATGTGCTACAGGGGTGTCTCTCTCCGTTGCAAACAATCACACACTAGCTATCTTTGTGTATCTCCTCACCTCGCTTTTCCATCTCGGAGATGCATGCGTGATATGTTCGCATAAGAAATGAAAAAACACACACTCTCTCTCTAATTTATCGTTTGTTGTCACTTTCTCTTTCACACACATACTCTTTTTGCAGACTTACTCATTCTCCTTCACACGCACTTGATCTGTCTCGACTGAGGCACTCTCCTCCGTCCATAGCACATAGATTTATTGAAAAGTCAAACATCACGAAGTTTGACCATGTACGTGGAGAAAAAGAATTACATCTAGTACGGCAAACATATACCATTAGATTCACCATGAGATGTAGTTTTGTATGATGTATCTTTGGTATTGTAGATATAAATAACATTTGCGTAAACCTGATCAAAGTTTCCAAAGTTTGACTTCTAAAAATTTACATGCTTTGCATTATAGAGCAGATGGAATATCTCTTTCCCCTCTCAGCTATCTCGGCGCACCACTCAGCCTTATCGAGGCTCCTCAATCTCTCTCAAACTTTATTGGTCAGTTTGGTTCGTGACTGACCCTCATGCCTTGATGGCCGATCTTTGCTGGTGTGGACGTGAGATGTAAAATATTTCTGCTGGCCAGGCTTGTGTGGTGCTGAAGTGTTTGGTTCATGCCAGGCCAGCAAAGCATCAACGCCCCATCAATCAATCCATGCATCAATTACTTAATGCTAATATCCATTCATGTTGTTGTTAGCCTCGTGGTCGCACCGACTGTGCACGGCCAGCGTTCAAAATCGGTCGCTTGGGCGGGCTACTTGCAAAGTGTCCGGAGTTCAACCAGGCTAATTAAAGTGCAAGGAACCCAGCCCAGCGGGCTTTCTTTTCACATGGTAGCAACCAAACAAGCATGCATGAAATCCAGCCACAACCCAGTGCCATAAAAGATGCTCACGACGCAAGCCAAACTGGCCTTATATCTCCCTGGTTCACACATACACATGTCTCGCTCGCACTATACATATAGACCCGTCCTACACTCTCCGCCCTTGTTCTCTCTCCATGTGACACGCACCCCCCTAAGTACCATAATCCCTCACTCCATCGTAGGCTCTGTTTGGATCCATGGGTTAGAGTTAGTTTGGGTTAGTTTGGAGTCAACTAACCCAAAAAGATCCAAACAGGAGGGTTAGTTTATGTTAGATGCATCTAACCCATCCAAAAAAACTAACCCATCCAAGAGGTGCTTATTTGGGTTAGTTCTTCTCGAGACCACTAATAAACACTTTTTTATCTCGCTCTCCCCGCAGCAGATCCCTCCCCACTTCCTCGAAGCTTCTTGTCCTCTCCTCCTCCCTCTCGCACCGCCCCGTGAAGGTGCCTCGCCAGATCTGCGCTCCATCTAACCCTGCCATCCAAACACCTCTTTACTTAGAGTTAGTTCAGGTTAGAATCTAACTCTAACCTCTAACTGAGTTAGAGTATCCAAACAGGCCATAGGCGCAAGCACTCCCCCTCCTAAGTATGATTATCTCTTACTAGCCATCGGGAACACACGATTGTCTCCTTCCATCCATATGTCTATCTCAATATCTCTCGGGGCATCTTCTATCGCGCACACACCTTGTCACTCGATCTCCCACCCATGTAGTCCCATCACGATCTCCAGGGGATCTCTCTATGACAAACATACACTCTCTCCTCCCCATGTCTGCATTTTCTCCGTACGTTTCTCTCGACCTCTCTCCCTTGTTTGTCAGACCCGTCATGGCCACGTGCTAGGGGTCTTCCTCTCTCGGTTCCAAACAACCACACACCATCTCCTCACCTTGCCTCCGTTGTCGAAGATGCATGTGTG
This sequence comes from Aegilops longissima, assembly GCA_021605205.1. Classification (NCBI taxonomy): domain Eukaryota; kingdom Viridiplantae; phylum Streptophyta; class Magnoliopsida; order Poales; family Poaceae; genus Aegilops; species Aegilops longissima. The sequence goes on from CM038680.1 coordinate 561,098,464, forward strand.
ATATATTTGCATAAGACACGCACGCCTTTTCTCCACTTTCATCGTGTGTTGTCCATGTCTCTTTCACACATGCACACACACTTTTTTCACTCTCTCTCTCTCTCTCTCTCTCTCTCTCTCTCGATAGGGACTCTGTCACGTCCATAAGCATATGGATGTTTTGAAAAGTCAAACCTCAGAAAAGTTTGACCAGGTATATGTGGAGAAAAACATTACATCTGGAACGATCATTAGATTCATCACAACATGTACTTACTGAAGGAAATATGCCCTAGAGGCAATAATAAAGTTATTATTTATTTCCTTATTTCATGATAAATGTTTATTATTCATGCTAGAATTGTATTAACCGGAAACATAATACATGTGTGAATACATAGACAAACAGAGTGTCACTAGTATGCCTCTACTAGACTAGCTTGTTAATCAAAGATGGTTAAGTTTCCTAACCATAGACAAAGGAGTTGTCATTTGATTAACAAGGTCACATCATTAGTTGAATGATCTGATTGACATGACCCATTCCATTAGCTTAGCACCCGATCGCTTAGTATGTTGCTATTGCTTTTATCCATGACTTATACATGTTCCTATAACTATGAGATTATGCAACTCCTGTTTACGGAGGAACACTTTGGTACTACCAAACGTCACAACGAATCGGGTGATTATAAAGGAGTACTACAGGTGTCTTCAAAGGCAGATGTTGGGTTGGCGATTTCGAGATTAGGATTTGTCACTCCGATTGTCGGAGAGGTATCTCTGGGCCCTCTCGGTAATGCACATCACTAAGCCTTGCAAGCATTACAACTAATGAGTTAGCTGTGAGATGATGTATTACGGAACGAGTAAAGAGACTTGCCAAGAACGAGATTGAACTAGGTATTGATACCGACGATCGAATCTCGGGCAAGTAACATACCGATGACAAAGGGAACAACGATGTTGTTATGCGGTCGACCGATAAAGATCTTCGAGAATATGTAGGAGCCAATATGGGCATCCAGGTCCCGCTTATTGGTTATTGACCGAGACGTGTCTCGGTCATGTCTACATTGTTCTCGAACCGTAGGGTCCGCACGCTAAGGTTTCGATGACGGTTATATTATGAGTTTGTGTATTTTGATGTACCAAGGAGTTCGAGTCCCGGATGTGATCACGGACATGACGAGGAGTCTCAAATGGTCGAGACATAAAGATTGATATATTGACGGCTATATTCGACACCGGAAAGGTTCGGAAGTTTCGGAGAAAACCGGAGTGCCGGAGGGGTTACCGAACCCCGGGAAGTAATGGGCCTTATTGGGCCAAGAGGGAGAGAGAGGGCCGCACCAGGTGGTGGCGCGCGCCCCCCCCCATGGGGAGTCCGAATAGGACAAGGAGGAGGGGCGGCCCCTTTCCCTCTCCTCTCCTCTCTTTCCTTCCCCTTCCTCCTTCCTAGTTGGACTAGGAAAGGGGAGTCCTACTCCCACTAGGAGGAGGACTCCCTCCCTTGGCACGCCTCCTAGGGCCGGCCGGCCCTCCCCCTTGCTCCTTTATATACGGGGGCAGGGGGGCACCCTAGAACACACAAGTTGATCCTTGAGATCGTTCCTCAGCCGTGCGGTGCCCCCTCCACCATATTCCACCTCGGTCATATCGAAGCGGTGCTTAGGCGAAGCCTGCGCCGGTAGAACATCAAGATCGCCACCACGCCGTCGTCCGTGGAACTCTCTCTCCCGAGCTTTGCTGGATCGGAGCTCGAGGAGCGCCACCGAGCTGTACGTGTGTCAAGAACTCGAGGCGCCGGAGTAACGGTGCTGGGATCGGTTGGATCGCGAGGAGAACGTACGACTACTTCCTCTATGTTGTGATCGCTTCCGCTTCGGTCTACGAGGGTACGTAGACAACACTCTCCCCTCTCGTTGCTATGCATCACCATGATCTTGCGTGTGCGTAGGAAATTTTTTGAAATTACTACGTTCCCCAACAGTGGCATCCGAGCCTAGGTTTTTATGGTTTGATGTTTTGCACGAGTAGAACACAAGTGAGTTGTGGGCGATACAAGTCATACTGCCTACCAGCACGTCATACTTTGGTTCAGCGGTATTGTGAGATGAAGCGGCCCGGACCGACATTACGCAGACGCTTACGCGAGACTGGTTTCACTGCTACGAGCACTCGTGCTTAAAGGTGGCTGGCGGGTGTCTGTCTCTCTCACTTTAGTTGAACCGAGTGTGGCTAGGCCGGTCCTTGAGAAGGTTAAAACGGAGTCTATTTGACGAAGTATCGTTGTGGTCTTGATGCGAGGTGATATTGGTTCTTGCTTAAGCCCGTAGCAGCCACGTAAAATTTGCAACAACAAAGTAGAGGACGCCTAACTTGTTTTTGCAGGGCATGTTGTGATGTGATATGGTCAAGACGTGATGCTATATTTTATTGTATGAGATGATCATGTTTTGTAACCGGTTATTGGCAACTGGCTGGAGCCATATGGTTGTCGCTTATTGTATGAAATGCAACGCCTGTAATTGCTTTACTTTATCACTAAGCGGTAGCGATAGTCGAGAAGCAATAGATGGCGTAACGACAACGATGCTACGATGGAGATCAAGGTGTCTCGTCGGTGACGATGGTGATCACGACGGTGCTTCGGAGATGGAGATCACAAGCACAAGATGATGATGGCCATATCATATCACTTATATTGATTGCATGTGATGTTTATCCTTTATGCATCTTATTTTTCTTTGATTGACGGTAGCATTTTAAGATGATCTCTCACTAAAATTATCAAGTAGTGTTCTCCCTGAGTATGCACCGTTGCCAAAGTTCGTCATGCCGAGACACCACGTGATGATCGGTGTGATAAGCTCACGTCCATCTACAACGGGTGCAAGCCAGTTTTGCACACGCAGAATACTCAGGTTATACTTGACGAGCCTAGCATATGCAGATATGGCCTCGAACACGGAGACCGAAAGGTCGGCGTGAATCATATAGTAGATATGATCAACATAAGATGTTCACCATTGAAAACTACTCCATCTCACGTGATGATCGGTTATGGTTTAGTTGATTTGGATCACGTGATCACTTAGATGACTAGAGAGATGTCTGTCTAAGTGGGAGTTCTTAAGTAATATGATTAATTGAACTTAAATTTATCATGAACTTAGTACCTAATAGTATCTTGCTTGTCTATGTTTGTTTATAGATAGATGGCTCGTGCTGTTGTTCCGTTGAATTTTAATGCGTTCCTTGAGAAAGCAAAGTTGAAAGATGATGGTAGCAATTACACGGACTGGGTCCGTAACTCGAGGATTATCCTCATTGCTGCACGTAAGAGTTACGCCTGGATGCACCGCTAGGTGCCAGTGCTCTTCTGATGCAACTCACGACGTTAAGAACGTCTGGCGAGCAAAGCGATGACTATTCTATAGTTCAGTGTGCCATGCTTTACGGCTTAGAACCGGGTCTTCAACGACGTTTTGAACGTCATGGAGCATATGAGATGTTCCAGGAGTTGAAGTTGATATTTCAAAGAATGCCCGGATTGAGAGATATGAAGTCTCCAATAAGTTCTATAGCTGCAAGATGGAAGAGAATGGGTCTGTCGGTGAGCACATACTCGTAATGTCCGGGTATTACAATCACTTGACTCAACCGGGAGTTAATCTTCCGGATGATTGTGTCATTGATGAATTCTTCAATCACGCCACCAAGCTACAAAGGCTTCGTGATGAACTATAATATGCAAGGGTTAGTAAAGACTATGCTCGAGCTCTTCGCAATGCTAAAGGCTGCGGAGGTAGAAATCAAGAAGGAGCATCAAGTGTTGATGGTCAATAAGACCACTAGTTTCAAGAAGAAAGGCAAAGGAAGAAGAAGGAACTTCAAGAAGAACAGCAAACAAGTTGCTGCTCAGAGAAGAAACCCAAGTCTGGACCTAAACCTGAAATCGAGTGCTTCTACCGCAAGCGACTGGTCATTGGAAGCGGAACTGCCCCAAGTATTTGGCGGATAAGAAGGATGGCAAGGTGAACAAAGGTATATGTGATATACATGTTATTGATGTGTACCTTACTAGAGCTCGCAGAGCACTGGTATTTGATCTGGTTCTTGCTAATATTTGCAACTCAAACAGGGACTACGGATTAAGCAAACACGGCAAAGGACGAGGTGACGATGCGCTGGGAAATGGTTCCAAAGTCGATGTAATCGCGGTTGGCACGCTACCTCTACATCTACCTTCGGATTAGTTTTAGACCTAAATAATTGTTATTTGGTGCCGCGTTGAGCATGAACATTATATCTGGATCTTGTTTGATGCGAGACGGTTATTCATTTAAATCAGAGAATAATGGTTGTTCTATTTATATGAATAATATCTTTTATGGTCATGCACCCTTGAAGAGTGGTCTATTTTTAATGAATCTCGATAGTAGTGATACACATATTCATAATGTTGAAACCAAAAATGCAGAGTTGATAATGATAGTGCAACTTATTTGTGGCATCGCCGCTTAGGTCATATCGGTATAAAGCGCATGAAGAAACTCCATCTCGATGGACTTTTGGAGTCACTTGATTATGAATCACTTGGCACTTGTGAACCGTGCCTCATGGGCAAGATGACTAAAACCCCGTTCTCCGGTACTATGGAGAGAGCAACAGATTTGTTGGAAATCATACATACAGATGTATGTGGTCCGATGAATGTTGAGGCTCGTGGCGGATATCGTTATTTTCTCACCTTCACAGATGATTTAACCAGATATGGGTATATCTACTTAATGAAACATAAGTCTGAAACATTTGAAAAGTTCAAAGAATTTCAGAGTGAAGTTGAAAATCATCGTAATAAGAAAATAAAGTTTCTACGATCTGATCGTGGAGGCGAATATTTGAGTTACGAGTTTGGTCTACATTTGAAACAATGCGGAATAGTTTCAAGCAACTCACGCCACCCGGAACACCACAGCGCAATGGTGTGTCCGAACGTCGAATCGCACTTTACTAGATATGGTGCGATCTATGATGTCTCTTACAGATTTACCGCTATCGCTTTGGGGTTATGCTCTTGAGACGGCCGCATTCACGCTGAATAGAACACCGTCAAAATCCGCTGAGACGACACCTTATGAACTATGGTTTAGCAAGAAACCAAAGTTGTCGTTTCTTAAAGTTTGGGGATGCGATGCTTATGTGAAAAGCTTCAACCTGATAAGCTCGAACCTAAATCGGAGAAATGTGTCTTCATAGGATACCCAAAGGAGACAGTTGGGTACACCTTCTATCACAGATCCGAAGGCAAGACATTTGTTGCTAAGAATGGATCCTTTCTAGAGAAGGAGTTTCTCTCGAAAGAAGTGAGTGGGAGGAAAGTAGAACTTGATGAGGTAATCTGTACCTTCTCCCTTATTTGAAAGTAGTTTATCACGTAAACCGGTTTCGCGACATCTACACCAAATAGTGAGGAAGTTGATGATGTTGATCATGAAACTTCAGATCAAGTTACTACAGAACCTCGAGATCAACCAGAGTAAGATCCGCACTGAGTGGTACGGTAATCCTGTTCGAAGTCATGCTACTAGATCATGATGAACCTACGAACTATGAAGAAGCGATGGTGAGCCCAGATTCGCAAAATGGCTTGAGGCCATGAAATCTGAGATGGGATCCATGTATGAAAACAAAGTGTGGACTTTGGTTGACTTGCCCGAGGGTCGGCAAGCAATAGAAAACAAGTGGATCTTCAAGAAGAAGACCGACGACGACGGTAATATTACTGTCTACAAAGCTCGACTTGTCGCAAAGGGTTTTCGACAAGTTCAAGGGATTGACTACGATGAGACCTTCTCACCCGTAGCGATGCTTAAGTCTGTCCGAATCATGTTAGCAATTGCCGATTTTATGATTATGAAATTTGGCAAATGGATGTAAAGACTGCATTCTGAATGGATTTCGGAAGAAGAGTTGTATATGATGCAACCAGAAGGTTTTATCGATCCAAAGGAGCTAACAAAGTGTGCAAGCTCCAGCGATCCATTTATGGACTGGTGCAAGCATCTCGAGTTGGAATAAACGCTTTGATAGTGTGATCAAAGCATTTGGGTTTATCTGAGACTTTTGGAGAAGCCTGTATTTACAAGAAAGTGAGTGGGAGCTCAGTAGCATTTCGATATTATATGTAGATGACATATTACTAATCGAAAATGATATAGAATTTCTGGATAGCATAAAGGATACTTGAATAAGAGTTTTTCGATGAAGGACCTCGGTGAAGCTGCTTACATATTGGGCATCAAAATCTATAGAGATAGATCAAGACGCTTAATTGGACTTTCACAAAACACATACCTTGACAAAATTTTGAAGAAGTTCAAAATGGATCAAGCAAAGAAAGGGTTCTTGCCTGTGTTACAAGGTGTGAAGTTGAGTAAGACTCAATGCCCGACCACCGCAGAAGATAGAGAGAAAATGAAAGATGTTCCTATGCCTCAGCCATAGGCTCTATCATGTATGCAATGTGTACCGACCTGATGTGTGCCTTTCTATAAGCTTAGCAGGAGGTACCAAAGTAATCCAGAGTGGATCATCGGACAGCGGTCAAGAACATCCTGAAATACCGAAAAGGACTAAGGATATGTTTTCGATATGGAGGTGACAAAGAGCTCATCGAACGGTTACGTTGATGCAAGCTTTGACACTGATCCGGACGATTCTAAATCGCAAACCGGATCGATTTACACTAAACGGAGGAGCTGTCGGTTGGTGCAGTTCTAAACAAAGCGTCAGGCGGGATCTACATGTGAAGCGGAATACATAGCAGCTTCGAAGCAGCTAATGAAGGAGTGCGGATGAAGGAGTTCATATCCGATCTAGGTGTCATACCTAGTGCATCGGGTCCAATGAAAATCTTTTGTGACAATATCGAGCAATTGCTTTAGCAAAGGAATCCAGATTTCACAAGAGAACCAAACACATCAAGAGACGCTTCAATTCCATCCGGGACTTAGTCCAGGTGGGAGACATAGAGATTTGCAAGATACATACAGATCTGAATGTAGCAGACCCGTTGACTAAGCCTCTTCCATGAGCAAAACATGATCAGCACCAAGACTCCATGGGTGTTAGAATCATTACTATGTAATCTAGATTATTGACTCTAGTGCAAGTGGGAGAGTGAAGGAAATATGCCCTAGAGGCAATAATAAAGTTATTATTTATTTCCTTATTTCATGATAAATGTTTATTATTCATGCTAGAATTGTATTAACCGGAAACATAATACATGTGTGAATACATAGACAAACAGAGTGTCACTAGTATGCCTCTACTAGACTAGCTTGTTAATCAAAGATGGTTAAGTTTCCTAACCATAGACAAAGGAGTTGTCATTTGATTAACAAGGTCACATCATTAGTTGAATGATCTGATTGACATGACCCATTCCATTAGCTTAGCACCCGATCGCTTAGTATGTTGCTATTTCTTTTATCCATGACTTATACATGTTCCTATAACTATGAGATTATGCAACTCCGTTTACGGAGGAACACTTTGGTACTACCAAACGTCACAACATAACGGGTGATTATAAAGGAGTACTACAGGTGTCTCCAAAGGCAGATGTTGGGTTGGCGATTTCGAGATTAGGATTTGTCACTCCGATTGTCGGAGAGGTATCTGGGCCCTCTCGGTAATGCACATCACTAAGCCTTGCAAGCATTACAACTAATGAGTTAGCTATGAGATGATGTATTACGGAACGAGTAAAGAGACTTGCCAGTAACGAGATTGAACTAGGTATTGGATACCGGATCGAATCTCGGGCAATTAACATACCGATGACAAAGGAACAACGTATGTTGTTATGCGGTCTCGACCGATAAAGATCTTCAGAGAATATGTAGGAGCCAATATGGGCATCCAGGTCCCGCTATTGGTTATTGACCGGAGACGTGTCTCGGTCATGTCTACATTGTTCTCGAACCGTAGGGTCCGCACGCTTAAGGTTTCGATGGCGGTTATATTATGAGTTTGTGTATTTTGATGTACGAAGGAGTTCGAGTCCGGATGTGATCACGGACATGACGAGGAGTCTCAAATGGTCGAGACATAAAGATTGATATATTGGACGACTATATTCGGACACGGAAAGGTTCGGAAGTTTTCGGAGAAAACGGAGTGCGGAGGGGTTACGGAACCCCGGGAAGTAATGGGCCTTATTGGGCCAAGAGGGAGAGAGAGGGCCGCACCAGGTGGTGGCGCGCCCCCATGGGGAGTCCGAATAGGACAAGGAGGGGCGCGCCCCCTTCCTCTCCTCTCCCTCTCTTCCTTCCCCTTCCTCCTTCCTAGTTGGACTAGGAAAGGGAGTCCTACTCCCACTAGGAGGAGGACTCCCTCCCTGGCGCGCCTCCTAGGGCCGGCCGGCCCTCTCCCTTGCTCCTTTATATACGGGGCAGGGGGCACCCTAGAACACACAAGTTGATCCTTGAGATCGTTCCTTCAGCCGTGTGCGGTGCCCCCTCCACCATATTCCACCTCGGTCATATCGTGGCGGTGCTTAGGCGAAGCCCTGCGTCGGTAGAACATCAAGATCGCCTGCCACGTCGTCTTGTGGAACTCTCTCTCCCGGAGCTTTGCTGGATCGAGCCTGAGGAGCGCCACCGAGCTGTACGTGTGTCAAGAACTCGGAGGCGCCGAGTAACGGCGCTGGGATCGGTTGGATCGCGAGGAGAACGACGACTACTTCCTCTACGTTGTGATCGCTTCCGCTTCGGTCTACGAGGGTACGTAGACAACACTCTCCCCTCTCGTTGCTATGCATCACCATGATCTTGCGTGTGCGTAGGAATTTTTTTGAAATTACTACGTTCCCCAACACTTACTTCATACTATCATTTATCTTTGGTATTGCAGATATAAGTAATTTCTTTATAAACTTAGTCAAAGTTTCAAAAGTTAGACTAAAAAAATGTTGTAACTACATTATCGAATGGAGGGAGTAGCTCTTCCTCTCTCTCTCTGCTATATCTCACGGGCCTCCCCTCTCACTCGAACTCTCTATACCGTCGGATTATACGCTCACTGTGTTAGCGTATAGCTCTGTATATTGTTTAGTTGACCGGTCAACCAATCCACATGCTGCGTTGTCAGCTCGTGTTCTGTATCTTGGTGTGCTGGCCCATGTGGCAGTGGGTGAAAATAAGTAAACTAGAGGGCAAACTTCTTGCTTGCGAAGGCGCGACTCACAAGACAATTCACCACTCTTGGCGGCGGCATGCACAGAAGGACACACTCACGCACACCCAGCACACAACACACACCAGCACACGTGTACACTAGCGTTGCCGCCGGTTGAGATGGACGGCGAGGCAGCCAACAAGCGGAGGCCACTTGAGCCAAAACTGCATCCGGCGAGCCGGGACTTCATCAGCAGCCTCCCCGACGAAATGTTGCTCGTCATCATCGGCCTCCTCCCCACCAAATTTGCCATGCGGACCGCCCTGCTCTCCCGGCAGTGGCGCCCTCTCTGGCGCTGTGTCCCCCTCAACCTCACCGTCGACAGCTGCCTCTGCGACGGGGATTGCAAACTGAAAGGATCGATATGGTTGACTAGAGGGGGGGGGGTGAATAGGCAACTAATAATTTTTAGCTTTTCTTTACCAAAATAAACTTTGCATCAAAGTAGGTTGTCTAGATATGCAACTAGGTGGACAACCTATATGATGCAACAATCACAAGCACACAAGCAGGCAATGAATATAACACAAGTAAGCTTGCACACGTAAAGGGATGAGATAACCAAGAGTGGAGCCGGTGGAGACGAGGATGTGTTACCGAAGTTCCTTCCTTTTGAGGGGAAGTACGTCTCTGTTAGAGCGGTGTGGAGGCACAATGCTCCCCAAGAAGCCACTAGGGCCACCGTATTCTCCTCACGCCCTCACACAATGCGAGATGCCGTGATTCCACTATTGGTGCCCTTGAAGGCGGCGACCGAACCATTACGAACAAGGTTGGGGCAATCTCCACAACTTAATTGGAGGCTCCCAACGACACCACGAAGCTTCACCACAATGGACTATGGCTCCGCGGTGACGTCAACCATCTAGGGTGCTCAAACACCCAAGAGTAACAAGATCCGCAAGGGATTAGTGGGGGGAATCAAATTTCTCTTGGTGGAAGTGTAGATCGGGGCCTTCTCAACCACTCCCGAGCAAATCAACAAGTTTGATTGGCTAGGGAGTGAGATCGGGCAAAAATGGAGCTTAGGAGCAACAATGGAGCTTAGGGTTGGAAGAGGTGGTCAACTAAAGGTAGGAGACGACCTTTTTATAGTGGTGGACGAAATCCAACCGTTATCCACTTAACCAGCCCGCGACACGCGGTACTACCGATCCAGGGGCGCGGTACTACCGCAAGGCCACGTGGTACTACCATGGGCCACCACGGTACTACCGCTGCAGCAGCGGGGGCTATAGCGAGCCTGACAAGAGGCAGTACTACCGCGAGCGCGGTACTACCGCTCCCTCCTTGCGGTACTACTGCAAGGCAGGAAAGCCTTAGCTTGGGAAGGGCGCGGATGAATAAAAATACATCCGTGCCTACTTCCGCTGGAAAACTAACGATGCAAAAACCCGACGTGGTACTACCGCTGGAGAGCAGTACTACCGCGTGGCTGCTGGATCAGACCGCGCACGGTACTATCGCGCGCAAGGCGCGGTACTACCGAGGAGGCGCGGATGTAAAAAATTACATCCGCCCTACTACGCAGCGCAGCGAAGCCAGCCTGGGGGCGCAGTAGTCTGACTCAGAGGGCGGTACTACCGTGGGCTCCAGCGGTACTACTGCGCCCGAACCGCAGTACTATCAAGAGGTGCTGCGGTACTACCGCTCGTGGAGCAGTAATACCGCAAGCACAGCAACAGCAGCCAAGGCAATCACAGCGAGGATAAACGGGGGATGCTCCATAGTGCAAGGGAAAGGTGGAGACAAGGAAGGGAATGTGTATGTGATGATCCCACCCAAACCTTTCCGACGCGGACCCCCTCTTAATAGTATGGCTTTCCTATGACTCAAATCCACCAAAAAGAAACGTAGAGAAACGTCGTCTTCAATAGTCTTCGAGGGGCACCAAACCGTCTTGTACCTAGTGAAGAAATGTCTGAGAAACTCAAAGGCACACGATTAGTCCGCAAAAGCATTGTCATCAATCACCAAAACACCTAAGGGATAAATGTGCACTTACAATCTCCCCCTTTTTGGTGGATTGATGACAATACGAGATTTGCGCAAAAGGGAAATAAACTATAGCGAAGGCAAACCCCTCCTCTCTAAAAAATAGACGGGCTCCCCCTTGATGTGTGCAAACTAGATGGATGCTTTGGACTGCATAGCACACAACTAGGATCAACACTCCCCCTATATTTTAGAGACAAGGCATATCTAGCAATGATAAGGCTAAACAACTACTAACGAGCATAAAACAAAGGTAGCACAAAATAACATAAGCTCGCTAAGATAGGATAAAGTGCATATGTCTTACACCATATGAAGGATAAATCTCAAACCAAACCAAAGCACCGAAACGAGGTTCAAACGAGATAGCAAACACACCAAGCACACCCAACACACGAGCAAATCCCTACACTCTCTCCCCCTTTGGCATCGAGACGCCAAAAAGGCAGAGAGGACACCTACACACTCGGGGTGGCTCAAGCAGAGAAATCATCCCAGCGCTCCTCCTCAGACTCGGCGGCAGGGATGTCCTCCTCGAAGTCCTCATCAGAATCGGTCCACTTGAAGCCCTGCTTCGCCATCCACTCGGCCTCTAGAGTGATGTTCCTCTCTGATCTGCTGGAATGAGCCTCACCAAAGACCCTCAGGATGTGCAAGTCACGGCGGCGAGCCTCCTTGGAGGCAACATGAGTCATGTACTGCCCCTTAGCTTGCATGCAGAAGAGGGTCTTCATTTTGTCCTTCAGCTTCTTGGCCCACGAGGGCATAGAGGAACTCTGGGAAGACGGAGCAGCACGGTCCTCAGCAACATACTCAACTCCAGTCTCCTACTCACCAACATGCCTCCTAGCAGCAGACGCCTAAGCACGAGTGGTAGTGTTGGCCCAGTTGGGCTTGACACGGAGACAGATGGGATCATGCCTAATCCAGTCTGGTGCAAGGAACTCATCCCCAGGGTACAGCTTCTCCCAAGTCTTGGAGATCAGCAGAAACAGGTATGGCCCGTAGATAGGCACCTTGCGATTGAACACCGCAAACCGAAGCTCATGCCACATGATGTGTGAGACATCAAGAGGCTGAGTCTGAGATACCCGTGCCTCCTCGCACATGAGCATCATATCCACCATAAATGCATGAACCCTATCCTTGTCGCCAATGCGCGGGAACAGAGAGTTGTGGAAGATGCGATACATGATATCCAGAAAAGGGTTCAGTACCCAAGCTGACTTTCCATTGGCGAGCACCTTCTCAACAAAATACTGCTGGAGCTTGTCCTTGTTAGCAGACTCAGAATTGGCATGGGGACGAACACCAACAGGAGTGTTGAGTCCGTCATCTGGAACATGCAACAGGTCCATGAACTCCTTCCAGGTAGCGGCCAACTGACGGCCGTTGGACATCCACGTCATCCGCCGCTCCTCCCCAGGGTGAAAATACACAGAGGCAAAGAACTGACAAACAAGCTCCGGATCAAAGTCCAGATGGAAGGAGATCAAATGCTCAATGCCAAACTACTCCACCAAGTCTAGAGCCTCTCCAAAGTACTCACAATACTGTTACTTCCTCATGTGATGCATGTCAATCCACTTGACCTCCACGTAGGTATTCTGCTTGTTCTTGATGACATCCAGATAAATGATATTCTGCTGCTTGGTCCAGAACAACTCAAAGCCTCTGATGATAGCACGAGGATTCACATACGGGTTCATCTGCCTGAGATGGACATACTCAGCGGAGGGTATCTCGTCCATGCTCTTAGCGGGTTCCTTGTTCTTGGTAGCGGTTGTCTTGACATGGCGCTTGGGGGCATTGGGGCCCTCTGCTGCTTCACCTTGATTGCGCAAACGCTTGGATCCAGTGTCGCGACTGGGATTGGAACGGCGAGAGCCACCACCTGAGACACAAAGCGCAAAACACACACAAAAACCAAGAAGGATCAACGAAAAGACCTCGGCAAAGAAAAAGGAACCACTTAGGAAACATACAAGCTAAATGCCATGAGAAATATTTCATCCACGGAAGTACTGCCAAGTGCTGCGGTACTAAAAATCTAGTACCGCTCTAAGTCGCGGTAGTACCGTGCGAAGTCACGATAGTACTGGGTCTGGGAGCAGTAGTATTTTTTTAGTGCCGCAACTAGCGCGGTAGTAACGCACATGACGGGCGGTAGTACCGCACGAGCGGTAGTACCGCACAAGAGGCGCGGTAGTACTGCACCGCGTCAGATCCGAACCTAGTTCAAATCTGAGAAAAACCGCGAAACCTCGGCGGTACTTCGGTTGAACAAATCTATCACAGGACATCACATCAAGTATAAATCCTACGCAACCCAACTCTCCTACATCCTACTCTTGCACAAATTTGGCCTAAAATCTCAAGAACAACATGCATCTCCCCAAGATCCTAGAAGCGACAAAACAACCAAGAGAGAGAGAGAGAGAGAGAGAGGGATTTGAGGAAAAACCTTGTTCCATGGAAAGAGGAAGTGGTGGGGAACGATCCCACCGGTCGGAATCCGAGGAGAGTGGCCGGAGAAGGAGATCCGGCGAGGACCTCCGGCGCCGTTCGTGAGCGAGAGAGAGAGACGTGTGGAGAGAGATAAGTGAATGGGTATGGGGAGTTGGAACTCCCCTGCCCGAATCATAACCCCACGCCCACTCGCGGCGCGGTAGTACCGCGATTCATCGCGGTAGTACCGCTCGGCGGAAGTACCGCACACGAGCGATAGTACTGCTCTCCTGGGCGGCAGTAAAAAATTACTGCCGCGCAGGCGCGATAGTACCTGCCCTCTCCACGCGGTAGTACCGTGACTATCTTCGGTAGTACCGTGAACTCAGGAATTGCACATTCCAAGCACACAAAAACGAGATATTTGCATGAAACAAACTACGAGGCAACACGACACCACAAGATCACGCGACATACGAAGACAGAAAGGCAAACGACAGCACGAAAACAGCCACGAGACACCACCTCTCCAAAGAGAGGGCGGTGGCCGGAGCCACCTATGTTTGAGTCGATTGGTATGGCACCGCGAAGAATTGTCCTTTGGCCCATGACCAAAACTCGTCTCTGAAGCACAAGTACCATAAAAAATGGCTAATGTGAAAGAGTTGATCGATTTATGCATAATGGGGGGAGGGAGAGTTCATTGAGAGAACAACACTCCCCCTATGTCCATGCCTACACCTAAACAAGATAACAAGTTGAGTATGGTGGGGTGTGCAAGGGTTCAAGCAACATTGCTCGAATCAATGATATTTAGCTCATGCCTTAACTCGCGAAATCTTGCTTCATCCAAAGGCTTCGTGAAGATATCTGCAAGGTTATCATGAGTGTTGACGTAGTTGAGCTCGATCTCCCCTCGCCTAATGTGATCCCGGATGAAGTGATACTGAATCTCATTATGCTTCGTCTTGAAGTGTTGCACCGGGTTGAGAGAAATCTTGATGGCACTTTCATTGTCACACCAAAGAGGCAGTTTGTCACAAATGACACTGTAATCCTTTAAAGTTTGCCTCATCCATAAGAGTTGTGCACAACAACTACCGGCCGCTACATACTCCGCTTCGGTGGACGAGAGAGACACACAACTTTGCTTTTTGGAAGACCAACTTACCAAAGAGCAACCAAGGAATTGGCACCCTCTGAAAGTGGACTTCCTATCCACTTTGTCTCCCGCCCAATCGGAATCTGAATATCCTACAAGCTTGAAGTTTGCTCCTCTCGGGTACCATAGGCCAAAGTTTGGGGTATGAGCCAAATATCGAAAGATTCGCTTGACCGCCACATAGTGGCTTTCCTTAGGTGTGGCTTGAAACCGTGCACAAATTCCCACACTCAACATGATATCCGGTCTAGATGCACAAAGGTAAAGCAAGGATCCAATCATGGAGCGATATACCTTTTGATCCACCGCTTTACCATTGGGATCGATGTCAAGTTGGCACTTAGTGGGCATTGGAGTGGAAGCCGGCTTGACATCGCTTAGCTTGAATCTCTTGAGCATGTCTTGAGTGTATTTGGCTTGGTTGATGAAGGTACCTTCTCTTCTTTGCTTCACTTCGAAATCTAGAAAGAACTTCAACTCTCCCATGGAAGACATCTTGAACTTTGAGGTCATTAGTGTGGCAAATTCATCATTGAAAGCTTTGTTAGGGGAACCAAAGATAATGTCATCAACATATAGTTGGCACACAAACAACTCCCCATTGACCTTCTTAGTAAAAAGAGTGGGGTCGATGAGCCCAACTTCAAACCCGCGATCTTGTAGCAACTCGGTAAGGTGGTCATACCATGCACGTGGGGCTTGTTTAAGGCCATAGAGTGCCTTATCGAGTTGATACACATGATCGGGAAAGTAGGGATCCTCGAACCCGGGGGGTTGTTTGACGTAAACCAACTCATTAATAGGACCATTAAGAAAAGCACTCTTCACATCCATTTGTTGCAACTTAAAGTTGCGATGAGAAGCATAAGCAATCAACAAATGAATGGATTCAAGACGAGCAACGGGAGCAAAGGTTTCACCGTAGTCGATACCCTCGACTTGGGAGTAACCTTGTGCCACCAATCTTGCCTTGTTGCGAATGACGGTTCCATGAGCATCTTGTTTGTTCTTGAAAATCCACTTGGTCCCAATGACATTGTGGTTCCCCGTTGGCCTTGGAACCAACCTCCACACCTTGTTTTACTCGAAGTTGTTGAGTTCTTCATTCATGGCATTAAGCCAATCCGGATCTTCGAGTGCATCATATACCTTTTGGGGTTCAACACAAGAAACAAACGCGTGATGTTCACAATAGTTTGCCAATTGTCTACGAGTGCTTACCCCCTTTTCAATGCTTCCAAGTACATTCTTCATGATATGACCCTTGGTGGTGAGCTTGGAAGCAATCTTGGCGGCACGACGCTCTAATTCCTCCTCGGAGGTGAGTTGAGGAGCGGTTACTTGATCATCTTGAGCGCCGTCTTGAGCATGTTCTAGATCTTGAACTTGCTCGGGGGAGAGAACTTGACCTTGGGCATCACTTGGTGTGTCAACATCGTCTTGAGCATGATCTTGCCATTGGTCTTGTTCATGAGGTTGAGGGCCTTCACTTTGTTCTTCGGAAGCATGTGGGCCTTGGGTTGGTGATGGCTCCACTTGAGTGGAGCATTGTCCTTCTCCTTCGGCCACAAGGGGTTCCTCAATGGGTAGGATAAAACCAACACCCATTCTTCTTATGGCTTGAGGAGGAATTTCATCACCTACATCACAAGTGCCACTTTGCTCCACTTGGGAGTCGTTATTCTCATTAAACTCCACGATACACGTCTCCTCAATAAGTCCCGTGGATTTATTGAGGACCCGGTAAGCATGGGAGTTTGTAGCATAACCAACAAATATGCCCTCATAAGCTCTAGCTTCAAACTTAGACAACCGAACACCTTTCTTGAGAATGAAACACTTACACCCGAACACCCGAAAGTACTTGAGGTTGGGCTTGTTACCGGTGAGTATATCATATGGAGTCTTGTTCAAGCCCTTGTGGAGGTAGAGCTGATTGGATGCATGACATGCGGTGTTGATGGCTTCGGCCCAAAAGTTGTATGGAGACTTGAACTCCGCCATCATGGTCCTTGCCGCGTCCATCAACGACCGGTTCTTCCTCTCCGCGACACCATTTTGTTGAGGGGTGTAGGGTGCAGAATATTGATGCTTGATCCCGTCATCACTAAGAAACTCATCCAAGGTGTAGTTCTTGAACTCGGTGCCGTTGTCACTTCTTATTGTCAAGATCTTTGCATTGTGTTGACGTTGTGCTTCATTTGCAAAGTCAATGACGGTTTGTTGGGTCTCGCTCTTCCTCTTGAAGAAATACACCCAAGTATATATTGAGTAGTCATCCACAATCACCAAGCAATACTTCCTACCCCCAAGACTATCAAAGGATGGATGCCCAAAGAGATCCAAGTGAAGGAGCTCCAAAGGCCTCTTCGAATAAATGATAGTCGTGGGAGGGTGAGCCTTTTCATGAAGCTTTCCTTCGATACAAGCACTGCAAGCACTGCGAGCACGATCTTTAGCAAAACTAATGTTCGTTAGTCCACGGACATGGTCCCCCTTGAGAAGACTTTGCAAAGATCTCATATTAACATGGGCTAAACGGCGATGCCAAAGCCATCCCACATCATCTTTAGCCATTAGGCATGTCGCGGTCTTAGTGGGTACCTCTGAAAACTTAATCACATAGAGACCATTCTCGACATGCCCAACAAAGGCTACTTTAAGAGTCTTGCTCCACAAGAGGGCCACGGTATCAATATCAAAGAAAGTGGCAAAGCCCATGATTGCAAGTTGACGAACGGAAAGTAAATTGTATGCAAGGGACTCCACAAGCATGACTTTCTCGATCGTGAGATCATGAGAAATGACAACCTTGCCGAGTCCCAATACCTTAGAAGACGAGGCATCACCCCACTCGACATTGGTGGGCATAGAAGGAATCTTGTGCACGTCCACCACCAAGTCCTTGCTTCCGGTCATATGATTTGTAGCTCCACTATCGAGCAACCATGATCCCCCACCGGAAGCAAACACCTACAAGAGATCAATGCTTGGTTTTAGGTACCCATTTTGTAATGGGTCCTTTGATGTTAGTAACAAGGGTCTTAGGAACCCAAATAGACCATTCAATGTACTCATGAGGAGAACCAACAAATTTGGCATAAACGTGCCCATCACTAGCACGGCATAACACATAAGAGGGATTAAAATCGCCGACTTTGTTGGGAGGGGTGACATTGCCCTTCTTGACATCGCCACCCTTTATGTTGTTCTTCTTCTCCTTGAAGCACCCTCTCCTCCCTCACGAAAGTTTGCTTGAGAGGAGGAGGTCGTTTGGTCTTGTCATTCTTCTTCTTGTTCTTGGGCTTGGGTGCGAACCCAATCCCCTCCTTGGCCACAACTTCCTTTTGATTACTCAAAAGGTCGTTGAGGTTCTTCTCACCTTGTATGCATGTGACAAGGCCTTTCTCAAGTTGCTCCTTCAACTTAGCATTCTCCTCAACATGATGCACATGCTCACAACAAGGGTTAGTAGCATTTGCATTATCGACCAACACCATATGAGGAAAAGTGGCTTTCTCCTTGGTTAACTTCACTTGAGTTGGTCATGAGACTCTTTGAGGCTAGCATGAACACCCTTCAAGACTTTGTGAGCCTTGTCGAGAATGTCAAACTCCTCGTTGAGTCTAGCAAGATCAACCCCAAGCTTCGCCTTCTCGGAGCTTAGCACACGAGACACAACAAGCGCATGATCAAGATTTTTCTTTAATTTAGCATGACCATCGTTGTATGACTCCTCAAGAGACAAACGAAGACCATGCTCTTCCTCAAGAGCATTGGAAAGATCCGAAATCTCATCGGCATAGTCACGACTATGCCCCTCCATCTTAGAGATGGTTTCTTCGTGAGCCTCGATCATGTCATTGGCTTCACCAAGTTGTTCCAAGAGAGCAACGAGGTGCTTCTTGGATTTGCCCTTGAGTTTACCCATAAAGGCCTCAAACTCATTCTCCTCCACATTAGTTCCCTCATGTTCATCAATGCAATCCTTCAAAGAAGAATGATTGATGATGGTAGTTTTGATGTTGGGGTTACCTTGTTGGTGGCTTTATCCATGAGGCACTTGGCGGTGATGCTCTCATTGGGTGAGTCGAAGAGAGACACCCGAGGAGTCGTCGCAATGGCAACGGAGGCCATGGCAATCGACTCACCATCTTCATCATCATCATCATCCTCATTGTACTCTTCTTGTACCACCAAAGCCTTGTGAGGAGTCTTCTTGGTGAAGTTGCTCTTGTTGGGGAAAGACTTGGCCTTGTCCTTACGGATGAGCTTGCCACCATTGTCTTCCCTCTTCTCATACGGGCACTCCGCAACAAAATGACTCACATTGCCACAATTGAAGCAAGTCCTCACTCGTTGCTTGCCCTTTGCGCCACTTGAGCTGCTCTTGTTGAAGTTGGGCCTTGAGTTCTTCTTGCTCCAAAATTGACTTGAAGCAAGGGCCATGTGTTCATGATAGGCATACTTTGTATCTTCGAGGTTGCTCTCCTCTTCTTCCTCCTCTTCTTCTTCTTCGACACAAACCTTGGCCTTCAATGCAAGGTTGGGCTTCTTTGCTCTTTGGGAGCGAAGCACCGCATTATCGGCGGTCTTGTCCAATATGCTCATAACCACAAACTCATCCAATTCGTCACTTGAGGACAAGGTGTGAAAGTCCGGCCTTTGACGGATGACGGAGGACATGGCTTTGTGGTAGGGCATCATTGCCTTGAGAAATTTGGCGCTTGATCCAATTGTCATTCGTGTCCTTACTTCCATGATCTCGAGAGAGACCGCGAGCTTGGTAACTCTCCGATAGAGCTCACGAGGTTCTTCATCTTCTTTCATTGCAAACTCATCGGCTTCATCTTGTACCACTTCATAATTGGAACGTTGAATGCTTGCGCTTCCCCAATAGAGAGAAACCACTTTGTGCCAAGCATCTTTGGCCAATGAGTAGGGCCGAAGATGCGGGAGGTCTTCGGGAAGGATTGCTTCTTGGATGATGAAGAGAGCATTTTCATTGAATTGATCATCCACGGCTTCTCTAGGAGTGAAGTTGCTCCAGTCATGCTGATAAAAACCTTCTTCAATGATTCTCCAAAGGTTAGTGTTCACATGATTTAAATGACGCTTAAAATGATAGACCCAAGAATCAAAATCCTACTTTTTATCAATCTTGGGGGGAGGACCGACATGATTCAAATGAGTAGAAGGAATCGGTCCATCATAAACGGGTGGAGGTTGCACATGGGCAAAAATGCCGGTGCCATTTTTACCACTAGACATAGGAGCTTTCTCACTAGAAGCTTCCCCCTTGTCGGGGTTAGCATCCGTCTCCGTGTTGGCGGGATCACCCACTTTCACGGGCGCGGTGGAAAGTTTAAGCCCTTCTAAGAATTCCTTAAACATGTCCTTGATCTCGGTCGTCATGGAGGTTTTCAATGTGTCCAACGCCACATTGAATTCCTCACGTGAGATCGAGTTACCCCCATCTCCCGTAGAAGATATCGGATTCGCATCGGAGTGCTCTCTACGACGTCAACCATACTCTTCGGACGGTAAAGTCCTTAAAAAGAGACGAGGCTCTGATACCAATTGAAAGGATCGATATGGTTGACTAGAGGGGGGGGGTGAATAGGCAACTAACAATTTTTAGCTTTTCTTTACCAAAATAAACTTTGCATCAAAGTAGGTTGTCTAGATATGCAACTAGGTGGACAACCTATATGATGCAACAATCACAAGCACACAAGCAAGCAATGAATATAACACAAGTAAGCTTGCACACATAAAGGGATGAGATAACCAAGAGTGGAGCCGGTGGAGACAAGGATGTGTTACCGAAGTTCCTTCCTTTTCAGGGAAGTACGTCTCCGTTAGAGCGGTGTGGAGGCACAATGCTCCCCAAGAAGCCACTAGGGCCACCGTATTCTCCTCACGCCCTCCCACAATGCGAGATGCTGTGATTCCACTATTGGTGCCCTTGAAGGCGGCGACCGAACCTTTACAAACAAGGTTGGGGCAATCTCCACAACTTAATTGGAGGCTCCCAGCGACACCACGAAGCTTCACCACAATGGACTATGGCTCATGGTGACCTCAACCGCCTAGGGTGCTCAAACACCCAAGAGTAACAAGATCCGCAAGGGATTAGTGGGGGAATCAAATTTCTCTTGGTGGAAGTGTAGATCGGGCCTTTTCAACCACTCCCGAGCAAATCAACAAGTTTGATTGGCTAGGGAGTGAGATCGGGCGAAAATGGAGCTTAGGAGCAACAATGGAGCTTAGGGTTGGAAGAGGTGGTCAACTAAAGGTAGGATACGACCCTTTTATAGTGGTGCACGAAATCCAACCGTTATCCACTTAACCAGCCCTTGACACGCGGTACTACCGCTGCAGGGGCGCGGTACTACCGCAAGGCCATGCGGTAGTACCGTGGGCCACCACGGTACTACCGCTGCAGCAGCGGGGGCTACAGCGAGCCTGACAGGAGGCAGTACTACCGCGAGCGCGGTACTACCGCTCCCTCCTTGCGGTACTACCGCTCCCTCCTTGCGGTACTACCGCAAGGCAGGAAAGCCTTAGCCTGGGAAGGGCGCGGATGAATAAAAATACATTCGTGCCTACTTCCGCTGGAAAACAAACGATGCAAAAACCCGACGCGGTACTACCGCTGGAGAGTAGTACTACCGCGTGGCTGGTGGATCAGACCGCACACGGTACTACCGGGTGCAAGGCGCGGTACTACCGCGGAGGCGCGGATGTAAAAAATTACATCCGCCCCTACTACCGCAACGCAGCGGTACTTGGCCTGGGGGCCATAGTAGTACGGCTCCAGAGGAGTGGTACTACCATGGGCTCCCGCGGTACTACCGCGCCAGAGCCACGGGTACTACCGCAGGTGCCTGCGGTACTACCGCTCCAGGGAGCAGTACTACCGCAAGCACAACAACAGCAGCCAAGGCAATCACAGCGAGGATAAACGGGGGATGCTCCATAGTGCAAGGGAAAGGTGGAGACAAGGAAGGGAATGTGTATGTGATGATTCCACCCAAACCTTTCCGACGCGGACCCCCTCTTAATAGTACGGCTTTCCTATGACTCAAATCCACCAAAAAGAAACGTAGAGAAACGCCGTCTTCAGTAGTCTTCGAGGGGCACCAAACCATCTTGTACCTAGTGAAGAAATGTCTAAGAAACTCAAAGGCACACGATTAGTCCGCAAAAGCATTGTCATCAATCATCAAAACACCTAAGGGATAAATATGCACTTACACAAACGCATGGCCGCAGTCTCCAAGATCCTTTCATCGCACCCTGGGCCAGCCAGACGCCTTGACATCCGCATGTTCAGTACCAACTGCAAGGTCCAACCCAAGTTCGACGAGTGGTTCTTATCCCCCGCCCTAGATCAGCTCGAGGAGCTCAGCTTTGAAGCTGGACGATGTCGCTCTCTGCCGCCGTCCGCGCTCCGCCTCACTCCAACTCTGCGCTGCGCCAGCTTCAGCTCCTGCTATCTTCCCCAGATTAATGCGGCGCCCGCCCTTCTTCTCCCTCAACTCAAGCAGCTCGACCTCTTCGACGTTGTCATCTTGAAGAAGGCTTTCGAGCACCTCCTCCGCAGCTGTACTGCGCTCGAGTACCTTCGTCTTGAGCATATCCACGGGTTCATTAGCCTCCACATCGCCTTGACGAATCTCCGATGGATTTATGTGTCTTGTTGGCCCCGCAACAAGACATCAATTGGGAAGAGATCACTCCAGCTGTTCCACGTTATGGTCTTTGAGAATGCGCCTTTCCTTGAGAGATTGCTTGTATCGGATCTAGAAGGTCCAACAAAAATCAGGGTCATTGACGCGCCGAAATTGACAGGGTTGGTGTACTCGTCTGCCAAATTCTCTGAACTCTTTATTGGATCCGTAATCGTTCAGGTACAGCACTCATCTTCTTCTCCGTCTTCTTGAAATTCACATTTTTAAATTTCTTCTTGATGTATTTACGATCGTCTTCCAGAAAATGATTCCCACAAGCTTGACCCAGTCCATGCGCACAGTGAAGATCTTAGCACTAAAATCTATCGGCCCCAATCTGGATCAAGTTGTTGGATTCCTTACATGCTTTCCTTGCACGGAGAAGCTACTCATCGAGGTGAAACTTCTTTCCTATTAGTAAACAGTAATCACAACGTAGCTCAATTTTTCGTAATTTTCCCAAATTACGATGACAAGTGTAGTGTTCAAAACTACATCTACGCACTGCACCGAAAGAAATTTTTTTAGTATTTTTTCTCACGTGATCACCTGCATCATTTTTATGCTGTACTACTATAGTAGCCTAGGCTAGAACTTAGACTACTCTAGTAACTCTATGGTTACCCTAAGGGCAAGTACTACCTCCGTCTTGGTTTACTCTTCCAATTTTGTAGTATCAAAATTTGACCATAGATTTAACTGAAAAAATGTTAATGCATGTCACTAAGAACTATATCGTTGGATTCGTATTTGAACATAATTTCAAATGGTGTAATTTTTAGTGACATGCATTGTCATTTTCTTAGGTAAATCTATGGTCAAAATTTTATACTAAATACGAGGTAGTATTCCCTCCGTCCCAAAATTCTTGTCTTACATTTGAATAGATACGGATGTATCGAACACTAAAATGTAACTACATACATCCATATTTAGACAAATTTAAGACAAGAATTTTGGGACGGAGGGAGTAAAAAAGTGGGCTATGTAGGCCAAAACACGTGCCAAATTCACTTGTGATGCATTTGGCATCGATGCCCCTCCATTGCTCACCTGGTGCCCCAATCTGGATCACCTACTTTGCTCCGGTGCCAAATTAACTCACGCAATGAAAAAACACTGCGTGGGAGAGAGAGGAGAGTGAGAGGCTGGTGTAGTTGGTTTGATTGATTTGTTTATACATGTGGGTCTGTGTGCACAGCGGTGCCAACTCTCTCACATCGCGAGAGCGGTGCCAAAATCTTTTGATTTGACATCGATGCGTATTATGTGGCATACTTTTGCGAAATATGGCATCGACCACATAGTGGAAGGCAACAAATGCCCAAGCTCTTCACGTGCTCCTAGTTAAATGAGAGGAAACAGAAAGATAGAGAGAGAGGAAAAGAGAGAGAGAGAGAGAGAGAGAGAGAGAGAGAGAGAGAGAGAGAGAGAGTGTGAGTGAGTGAAAAAATATCACTAGCCAGCCAACCCTATCGTATGAGCAAATGATATTGGTACCTCTTGATGACACGGCAATCTTATGCAGCCAGCTGCTCTAATATGTTCTCTTCTTTTGCAGATAAAAAAAGACCCGAAAGTGAAAAATGTGCTGCACTATAACAATCTCATCGAATGCCTTGATCTCCATCTTACAGAAATTGATTTGATCGAATACCGAGGCAGCACATCTGAGATTAGATTGGCCAGGTTCTTTGTTCTGGAGGCAAGTGTGCTCAAGGTAATGAGGTTTGGCGTTCTCTGGCGCAACAATGAATGGCGTGCTAATCACCACAAGCATCTAAGCCTAAATGACAAAGTCTCCACAGAAGCTGAATTTGTTTTTGAAACATCAAGTGGCTAGAGACTCGAAAACTTATTTGCCCATTAGTGACTTGTCAGGGTGGTGGATTTTAGTTTGTACGATAACGCTGCATCCACCTAAAGTAACGAAAGTTCTTACATAAACTTCCTAGTAATTCCCTCTTCCTAGGTGCAGCATTACTCCTAAAATTTGTAATATCAGTTTGAAACTTGTAATATTGCCGTGTCATATTCCTGCGTTTTCAAAATCCTGCGAATCAAACAGGTCCTGAGTTGGTGATGATGTTGTGCCTCCCATCTTTCACCAATAGCCGTCGGATCTAGATCTGACGCATACAAACCAAGCTTCTCCATTTTTGCAAAAAGATGCCCGCACTTGTTCCCTATTTATAAACAACTCCTTGTCTCTCACAATCAGCCTTATCTCCTCCCCACCACATCTAGAAGGCCTTGGAAAAATCTGGCGCGATGGCCGCTGCCGGAGCCGTCCACCCCCAATCTTGGTGTTCCGTGCAATGCACGAGCATCTACGCACGGGAAATTATGTCGAACAGGGCTAGTTGTAAGCAGGCTAGCTCTACAACCATGATGATAGTCACTGCAGACGGTGAGGCTGACTATGGTATGCCGAACACGACGCCTCTACTCAGGTGTCATCTCCGACGCTGGGTCTTGTCACTTCATTGTGAGGAGCAGCAAGTAATAATTTGACCAACGGGTAGTACAGTGCTAGTACTCCTAGGAGTACTACATTGGTAGTACTACTACTAGTACTAATAGCACCACCGTCTGGATTTAGGAGTACTACCACGTCCATCTGGATTTTAGTATTGACTAGCAATATCTAGTAATGCATGTCACAAAAAATGTACTACTCCCTCTGTAAATAAATACATGGTGTTTTATTCCTATCGGCGAGAGAACTTAATGTTTTTTTTGCTAACTAGAGTACTAATAGTATTACATGCAATGAACAAAACACTGCATGTCATGTTTGGCAGTCTCAAGTCATTGAAAGCATGCACGGCCCACATCTCTCATTGGTTGATATGTCACGAAATAAGAAACAAGGAGGGAGTTAATGCACCATGCCTAAGTGTTTTGGGATTATTTGGTTTTCGTAATGTGACTTACACAACATTTTTGTTTACATGCATTAACATTTTATTAGTTAAATCAAAGGTCAAAACTTGGCGCAAAATGCAAAGGGGACCAATAAACCAGTAAACATCAAACTTCTCTCGTTTGGCCCCAACTAGAGGTCCGGTGAGATGACTATACTGCACCGGCACGAGGGGGGCGTAGCTTCATTGACTTACGGCAATTGCCTTTGGGTGAATGACACATGGGCAGGGGTGGCTGGCCCACCTATCATCTGCCAAAGGCAGGTGCAGGAGAGGGCCGAGGAGTAGTACGAAATCCTACGCACCTACGCACGCTAACCAAGGGCAAGAGTGATCACTCGAATCGCAAGATTAGTTGACTACTACCTCCGTCCTGGTTTATTAGTCTTCTTTGTAATTTGTGCTAAATTTTGACCAAAGATTTAACTAACAAAATGTTGATGCATGTCAACAAAAGTTATATTTTTGGATTCGTATTTGAACATAGTTTTCAGTGATATAATTTTTAGTAACATGCGTAAACATTTTGTTAGTTAAATCTGTGGTCAAAATTTGACACGGATTACAATGGGGACCAGTAAACCAGGACGGAGGTAGTAGAAGCTAAGCTAGACCCATGGAGGCGATGAGCGCGAGCATCAGCCGGCTGTGCCAGATGGTCCACGATGCCGACCTGCGGCCCGGCAACGAGGAACATCTCTAGGTAGTATTTCTTGAGGCCGCCAGGGCGAGGGGCCGCTTGGACGACAGCTTCGTCTCCTTGTTCGACGAGGTCCTCGTCGGTTTCCTCGACAAGTTCACCGTCGTCAAGAAGCTCGCGGACGACTTTGACGTAAGCCTCCAGCCAACGTGACCAGGCTCTGCGATGCCCGCCACCCTCAACGGCCATTATGGTGACAACCTCTTCGACGCACTGGTGGCCCTGCGACTGCCCGCCGTCGCTCCGGAGAATGTCCACCTCGAGGTCGCGCTTGCCGCGTTTCGCCTGGCGCAGCAAGACACCATCGACATAATCACCCACGTCTACGCGCATGCAAGAGGAGGACGATAGGACGCTGGCCTTCTTGGACCGCAGGGCAACCTTGGACGGCACTGTTCAGAAGCACGTTGAGCTCGCCGCCAACGCCGATGCTCCTCACACGTCGGTTGGTGACCCGGCGCACTAGGGCGTGAGGATGTCGTTGATGGATCCGTATGTATTTTTATCTTTCCGTCAAATCCATGTAGTAGTATATGATAGTACTACAGTAATTATCTTACCTTTCGCATCAAATTCATAATTTTCGTACGTACTCCATGCATGAACGGTGCCAGAACCAAACTTCTCATTACTCTAGGCAAAATCGTTATTTTCTATCTATCGATCGCGCCATGGAGCAGAACCAAATTTTACAAGTTACGAGTTCAAAAGGAAAAGCCTGCCGTGTTCGCGTTGCACCCCCACACGGTTGGTCCGGCATGCCACTCAAGCGGGAATGCGTGAGGTGTTGCATTTTCACTTACAAGTGGGACCGTAGTTGAGCAAACCGACTATCGGCAAACCCCCACCCCGCCCACCGCGCGATGGCTGAGAAAACAAGAGGGAGAAGAGATGGCTGTAGCACGGACTCCAAGAAAATTGGTGTCGGATGGGACTCGTGTGGGTGGCGTGTGCCGTACTGCTAGATGTTAATGTTAGTTATGGCCCATGCCACCCCACTATATCGAGCCTATATCGAGGTACGTAGAACAAATTTCCTGCAGTCCGTGCTCAGCACTCCTATATCTCTCTTCTCAGCCAGCCAGCGGACGCGCAGAGCCCATCGTCTGTTTGCTCACATGCGGTCCCACATGTCAGTGAAAACGCAAGCGGACCCACTGAACCTGCACATCTTTCACATCGACGTGATGGTGATGAAAAACAAATCCAAGAAAGATCTTGGTGGCGCTTTTGGAGTTACTCAAGAGTAGTAAGATTCTATTTACGTTTAACCTAAGATGCACATCTCGTGGCTTCAACTACCACTCTATTTTCTTTCATGACACGACCTGGATCTGGATGTCCCACGGTCGGCAAAAGGAGGAAGAACCCACCAAATCTTGGTTGTGCTCTCGGATTAGACTAGTTGTGCTAACTTAAAATTTTTATTGTGTACTCCCTCCGTTCCAAAATACTTGACTTCCATTTGTCCAAAAATGGATGTACCTATATACTAAAACATGTCTAGATACGTATATATTTTGAAAAATAGAAGGCGTGTATTGTGCAACGGAGGGAGTAGAAAGGATGCAAGATTTTGTATTGGGAAGAAGAGTACATCCATATATTGATAGAGCGCAATTTAGTAGATGTTCTTGTTGGGGAACGTTGCAGAAAATAAAAAAATTGTACGCTTCACCAAGATCAATCTATGGAGTCATCTAGCAACGAGAGAGAGGAGTGCATCTACATACCCTTGTAGATCACGAGCGGAAGCGTTCAAGAGAACGGGTTTGAAGGAGTCGTACTCGTCGTGATCCAAATCACCGAAGATCCTAGCCCCGAACGGACGGCACCTCCGTGTTCAACACACGTATGGAGCAGAGACGTCTCCCGCGCCTAGATCCAGCAAGGAGGAGGGAGAGGTTGAGGAAGAGAGCTCCAGCAGCAATACGACGGTGTGGTGGTGGTGGAGAGGCAGTACTCCGGCAGGGCTTCGCCAAGCTCTTAACGGAGGAGGAGAGGTGTTGGAGAGGGGAGGGGCTGCGCCTTGGATGTGGTATGCAGCCCTCCCCTCGCCCCGCTATTTATAGGGGAAGGGGGAAAGGGGCCGGCCCCCTCTAGATGAGATCTAGAGGGGGGGCGGCGGCCAAGGGGAGGGGGCTTGCCCCCCAAGCATGGGGGGCGCCCCCACTAGGGTTTCACCCCCAACCCTAGGCGCATGGGCCCAAGGGGGGATGCGCCCAACCCTCCAGGGGCTAGTTCCCTGCCCACTACGGCCCGTGAGGCCCTCCGGAGAGGTGGCCCCTCGGTGGACCCTCGAACCCCTCCGTGGCCCGGTACAATACCGATATGCCCCGAACCTTTCCGTGACCGTATGACAACTTCCCATATATAAATCTTCGCTGCGGACCATTCCGAACTCCTCGTGGCGTCCCGGATCTCATCCGAGACTCGAACAACATTCGTAATCACATACAAGTCTTCCTAATAACCCTAGCGCCACCGAACCTTATGTGTAGACCCTACGGGTTCGGGAATCATGCGACATGACCGAGACAGCTCTCCGGCCAATAACCAACAGCGGGATCAGGATACCCATGTTGGCTCCCACATGTTCCACGATGATCTCATCAGATGAACCACGATGTCGAGGATTCAGGTAATCCCATATACAATTCCCTTTGTCAATCAGTACGTTACCTGCCCGAGATTCTATCGTCGGTATCCCAATACCTCATTCAATCTCGTTACCGGCAAGTCACTTTACTCGTACCGTAATGCATGATCCCATGACCAACCACTTAGTCACTTTGAGCTCATTATGATGATGCATTACCGAGTGGGCTCAGAGATACCTCTCCGTCATATGGAGTGACAAATCCCAGTCTTGATCTGTCTCAACCCAACAGACACTTTCGGAGATACCTGTAGCATACCTTTATAGTCACCCAGTTAAGTTGTGACGTTTGGTACACCCAAAGCACTCCTACGGCATCCGGGAGTTACACGATCTCATGGTCTAAGGAAATGATACTTGACATTGGAAAAGCTCTAGCAAACGAACTACACGATCTTGTGCTATGCTTAGGATTGGGTCTTGTCCATCACATCATTCTCCCAATGATGTGATCCTGTTATCAATGACATCCAATGTCCATGGTCAGGAAACCGTGATCATCTATTGAAAAACGAGCTAGTCAACTAGAGGCTCACTAGGGACATGTTGTGGTGTATGTATTCACACATGTATTACGATTTCCGGATAACACACTTATAGCATGAATAATAGACAATTATCATGAAGAAGGAAATATAATAATAACCTTTTTATTATTGCCTCTAGGGCATATTTCCAAAAGTCCCCTACTTGCACTAGAGTAAATAATCTAGTTACATTGTGATGAATCGAACACCCATAGAGTTCTGGTGTTGATCATGTTTTGCTCGCGGAAGAGGTTTAGTCAATGGATCTGCGACATTCAGATCCTTATGCACTTTGCAAATATCTATGTCTCCATCTTGAACATTTTCATGAATGGAGTTGAAGCGACGCTTGATGTGCCTGGTCTTCTTGTGAAACCTGGGCTCCTTGGCAAGGGCAATAGCTCCAGTGTTGTCACAGAAGAGAGTGATTGGCCCCGACGCATTGGGTATGACTCCTAGGTCGGTGATGAACTCCTTCACCCAGATTGATTCATGCGCTGCCTCCGAGGCTGCCATGTACTCCGCTTCACATGTAGATCCCGCCACGACGCTCTGCTTGCAACTGCACCAGCTTACTGCCCCACCATTAAAAATATACATGTGTCCGGTTTGTGACTTAGAGTCATCCAGATCTGTGTCGAAGCTAGCGTCGACGTAACCCTTTACGACGAGCTCTTCGTCACCTCCATAAATGAGAAACATATCCTTAGTCCTTTTCAGGTACTTCAGGATATTCTTGACCGCTGTCCAGTGTTCCATGCCGGGATTACTTTGGTACCTTCCTACCAAACTTATGGCAAGGTTTACATCAGGTCTGGTACACAGCATGGCATACATGATAGACCCTATGGCCGAGGCATAGGGGACGACACTCATCTTTTCTCTATCTTCTGCTGTGGTCGGACATTGAGCCGAGCTCAATTTCACACCTTGCAGCACAGGAAAGAACCCCTTCTTGGACTGATCCATATTGAACTTCTTCAATATCTGATCAAGGTATGTGCTTTGTGGAAGACCTATGAGGCATCTCGATCTATCCCTATAGATCTTGATGCCTAATATGTAAGCAGCTTCTCCAAGGTCCTTCATTGAAAAACACTCACTCAAGTAGGCCTTAATGCTGTCCAAAAGTTCTATATCATTTCCCATCAAAAGTATGTCATCTTCATATAATATGAGAAATGCTACAGAGCTCCCACTCACTTTCTTGTAAACGCAGGCTTCTCCATAAGTCTGCATAAACCCAAACGCTTTGATCATCTCATCAAAGCGAATGTTCCAACTCCGAGATGCTTGCACCAGCCCATAAATGGATCGCTGGAGTTTGCATACCTTGTTAGCATTCTCAGGATCGACAAAACCTTCCGGCTGCATCATATACAGTTCTTCCTTAAGATAGCCGTTGAGGAATGCAGTTTTGACGTCCATTTGCCATATCTCATAATCATAGTATGCGGCAATTGCTAACATGATTCGGACGGACTTCAGCTTCGCTACGGGAGAGAAAGTCTCATCGTAGTCAACTCCTTGAACTTGTCGATAACCCTTAGCAACAAGTCGAGCTTTATAGATGGTAACATTACCATCCGTGTCCGCCCTCTTCTTGAAGATCCATTTGTTTTCTATCGCTCGCTGATCATCGGGCAAGTCTGCCAAAGTCCATACTTTGTTTTCATACATGGATCCTATCTCGGATTGCATGGCTTCAAGCCATTTGTTGGAATCTGGGCCTGCCATTGCTTCTTCATAGTTCGAAGGTTCACCGTTGTCTAACAACATGATTTCCAGGACAGGGTTTCCATACCACTCTGGTGTGGAACGTGTCCTCGTGGACCTACGAAGTTCAGTAGTAACTTGATCCGAAGTACCTAGATCATCATCATTAATTTCCTCTCTGGTCGATGCAGGCACCACATGAACATCTTCCTGAGCTGCGCTACTTTCCGGTTCAAGAGGTAGTACTTCATCAAGTTCCACTTTCCTCCCACTTACTTCTTTCGAGAGAAACTCTTTCTCCAGAAAGGACCCGTTCTTGGCAACAAAGATCCTGCCTTCGAATCTGAGGTAGAAGGTATACCCAATGGTTCCCTTAGGGTATCCTATGAAGACGCATTTTTCCGACTTGGGTTCGAGCTTTTCAGGTTGAAGTTTCTTGACATAAGCATCGTATCCCCAAACTTTTAGAAACGACAGCTTAGGTTTCTTCCCAAACCATAATTCATACGGTGTCGTCTCAACAGATTTAGACGGTGCCCTATTTAAAGTGAATGTAGCTGTCTCTAGAGCGTATCCCCAAAATGATAGCGGTAAATCGGTGAGTGACATCATAGATCGCACCATATCCAATAGAGTGCGATTACGACGTTCAGACACACCGTTACATTGAGGTGTTCCAGGCGGCGTGAGTTGTGAAACGATTCCACATTTCCTTAAGTGCGTACCAAATCCGTGACTTAAATATTCTTCCCCACGATCTGATCGTAAGAACTTTATCTTTCGGTCACGTTGATTGTCCACCTCATTCTGAAATTCCTTGAACTTTTCAAAGGTCTCAGACTTGTGTTTCATCAAGTAGACATACCCATATCTACTCAAGTCATCAGTGAGAGTGAGAACATAACGATAGCCTCCGCGAGCCTCAACACTCATTGGACCGCACACATCAGTATGTATGATTTCCAATAAGTTGGTTGCTCGCTCCATTGTTCCGGAGAACGGAGTCTTGGTCATTTTGCCCATGAGGCATGGTTCGCATGTGTCAAATGATTCATAATTGAGAGACTCTAAAAGTCCATCAGCATGGAGCTTCTTCATGCGCTTGACACCAATGTGACCAAGGCGGCAGTGCCACAAGTATGTGGGACTATCGTTATCAACCTTACATCTTTTGGTATGCACACTATGAATATGTGCAACATCACATTCGAGATTCATTAAGAATAAACCATTGACCAGCGGGGCATGACCATAAAACATATCTCTCATATAAATAGAACAACCATTATTCTCCGATTTAAATGAGTAGGCATCTCATATTAAACGAGATCCAGATACAATGTTCATGCTCAAAGCTGGCACGAAATAACAATTATTGAGGTTTAAAACTAATCCCGTAGGTAAATATAGAGGTAGCGTGCCGACGGCGATCACATCGACCTTGGAACCATTCCCGACGCGCATCGTCACCTCGTCCTTCGCCAGTCTCCGCTTATTCCGCAGCTCCTGTTTTGAGTTACAAATATGAGCAACCGCACCGGTATCAAATACCTAGGAGCTACTACGAGTACTGGCAAGGTACACATCAATTACATGTATATCACATATACCTTTAGTGTTGCCGGCCTTCTTGTCCGCTAAATATTTGGGGCAATTCCGCTTCCAGTGTCCCTTTCCCTTGCAATAAAAGCACTCAGTCTCAGGTTTGGGTCCATTCTTTGGCTTCTTCCCGGCAGCTGGTTTACCGGGCGCGGCAACTCCCTTGCCGTCCTTCTTGAAGTTCTTCTTACCCTTGCCTTTCTTAAAACTAGTGGTTTTATTGACCATCAACACTTGATGTTCCTTTTTGATTTCCACCTCTGCTGATTTCAGCATTGAAAATACTTCAGGAATAGTTTTCACCATCCCCTGCATATTGTAGTTCATCACAAAGCTCTTGTAGCTAGGTGGGAGCGATCAAGGATTCTGTCAATGACCGCCTCGTCGGGAGGTTAATGTCCAGCTGGGACAAGCGGTTGTGCAACCCGGACATTTTGAGTATGTGCTCACCGATGTAACTATTTTCCTCCATCTTACAACTGTAGAACTTGTCGGAGACTTCATCTCTCGACCCGGGCATGAGCTTGGAAAACCATTTTCAGCTCTTCGAACATCTCATATGCTCCGTGTTGCACAAAATGTTTTTGGAGCCCCGGTTCTAAGCTGTAAAGCATGCCGCACTGAACGAGGGAGTAATCATCAACACGTGACTACCAAGCATTCATAACGTCTTGGTTCTCTGGGATGGGTGCTTCACCTAGCGGTCCTTCTAGGACATATGCTATCCTGGCAGCTATGAGGATGATCCTCAGGTTCCGGACCCAGTCCGAATAGTTGCTGCCATCATCTTTCAGCTTGGTTTTCTCTAGGAACGCGTTGAAGTTGAGGTTGACATTAGCATTGGCCATTTGATCTACAAGACATATTTTCAAAAGTTTTCAGACTAAGTTCATGATAATTAAGTTCATCTAATCAAATTATTTAATGAACTCCCACTCAGATTAGACATCCCTCTAGTCATCTAAGTGATACATGATCCGAGTCAACTAGGCCATGTCCAATCATCACGTGAGACGGACTAGTCATCATTGGTGAACATCTTCATGTTGATCGTATCTTCTATACGACTCATGTTCGACCTTTCGGTCTCTTGTGTACCGAGGCCATGTCTGTACATGCTAGGCTCGTCAAGTCAACCTAAGTGTTTTGCATGTGTAAATTTGTCTTACACCCATTGTATGTGAACGTTAGAATCTATCACACCCGATCATCACGTGGTGCTTCGAAACAACGAACTTTCGCAACGGCGCACAGTTAGGGGGAACACTTTCTTGAAATTATTATAAGGGATCATCTTATTTACTACCGTCGTACTAAGAAAATAAGAAGCAAAACATGATAAACATCACATGCAATCAAATAGTGACATGATATGGCCAATATCATATTGCTCCTTTGATCTCCATCTTCGGGGCGCCATGATCATCTTCGTCACCGGCATGACACCATGATCTCCATCATCATGATCTCCATCATCGTATCTTCACGAAGTTGTCACGCCAACGATTACTTCTACTTCTATGGCTAACGTGTTTAGCAATAAAGTAAAGTAATTTACATGGCATTATTCAATGACATGCAGGTCATACAAAAATAAAGACAACTCCTATGGCTCCTGCCGGTTGTCATACTCGTCGACATGCAAGTCGTGATTCCTATTACAAGAACATGATTAATCTCATACATCACATATATTTCATTCGTCACATCCTTTTGGCCATATCACATCACAAGGCATATGCTGCAAAAACAAGTTAGACGTCCTCTAATTGTTGTTGCAAGTTTGTACGTGGCTTCTATAGGTTTCTAGCAAGAACGTTTCTTACCTACGTAACACCACAACGTGATATGCCAATTTCTATTTACCCTTCATAAGGACCCTTTTCATCGAATCCGATCCGACTAAAGTGGGAGAGACAGACACCCGCTAGCCACCTTATCCAACTAGTGCATGTCACCGGTGGAACCTGTCTCACGAAGCGCACGTAAGGTCGGTCCGGGCCGCTTCATCCCACGATGCCGCCGAATCAAGATAAGACTAGTAGCGGCAAGTAAATTGACATGATCTACGCCCACAACAACTTGTGTTCTACTCGTGCATAGAAACTACGCATAGACCTAGCTCATGATGCCACTGTTGGGGAACGTTGCAGAAAATAAAAAATTTCTATGCTTCACCAAGATCAATCTATGGAGTCATCTAGCAACGAGAGATAGGAGTGCATCTACATACCCTTGTAGATCGCGAGCGGAAGCGTTCAAGAGAACGGGGTTGAAGGAGTCATACTCGCCGTGATCCAAATCACCGAAGATCCTAGCGCCGAACGGACGGCACCTCCAAGTCAACACACGTACGGAACGGAGATGTCTCCCGCGCCTTGATCCAGCAAGGAGGAGGGAGAGGTTGAGGAAGAGAGCTCCAGCAGCAACACGACGGTGTGGTGGTGGTGGAGTGGCAGTACTCCGGTAGGGCTTCGCCAAGCTCTTAACGGAGGAGGAAAGGTGTTGGGGAGGGGAGGGGCTGCGCCTTGGATGTGGTATGCAGCCCTCCCCTCGCCCCTCTATTTATAGGGGAAGGGGAAGGGGGCCGGCCCCCTCTAGATGAGATCTAGAGGTGGGGCGGCAGCCAAGGGGAGGGGGCTTGCCCCCCAAGTATGGGGGGCGCCCCCACTAGGGTTTCACCCCCAACCCTAGGCGCATGGGCCCAAGGGGGGATGCGCCCAGCCCTCCAGGGGCTGGTTCCCTGCCCACTACGGCCCATGAGGGCCTCCGGGAGAGGTGGCCCCTCCCGGTGGACCCCCGGAACCCCTCCGGTGGCCCCGGTACAATACCGATATGCCCCCGAACCTTTCCGGTGACCGTATGACAACTTCCCATATATAAATCTTCACCTCCGGACCATTACGGAACTCCTCGTGACGTCCAGGATCTCATCCGGGACTCCGAACAACATTCGTAATCACATACAAGTCTTCCTAATAACCCTAGCGTCACCGAACCTTAAGTGTGTAGACCCTACGGGTTCGGGAATCATGCAGACATGACCGAGACAGCTCTTCGGCCAATAACCAACAGCGGGATCTGGATACCCATGTTGGCTCCCACATGTTCCACGATGATCTCATCAGATGAACCACGATGTCGAGGATTCAGGTAATCCCGTATACAATTCCCTTTGTCAATCGGTACGTTACCTGCCCGAGGTTCGATCGTCGGTATCCCAATACCTCGTTCAATCTCATTACCGGCAAGTCACTTTACTCGTACCGTAATGCATGATCCCGTGACCAACCACTTACTCACTTTGAGCTCATTATGATGATGCATTACCGAGTGGGTCCAGAGATACCTCTCTGTCATACGGAGTGAAAAATCCCAGTCTTGATCCGTGTCAACCCAACAGACACTTTCGGAGATACCTGTAGATACCTTTATAGTCACCCAGTTATGTTGTGACGTTTGGTACACCCAAAGCACTCCTACGGCATCCGGGAGTTACACGATCTCATGGTCTAAGGAAATGATACTTGACATTGGAAAAGCTCTAGCAAACGAACTACACGATCTTGTGCTATGCTTAGGATTGGGTCTTGTCCATCACATCATTCTCCCAATGATGTGATCCCGTTATCAATGACATCCAATATCTATGGTCAGGAAACCGTGACCATCTATTGATAAACGAGCTAGTCAACTAGAGGCTCACTAGGGACATGTTGTGGTCTATGTGTTCACACATGTATTACGATTTCCGGATAACACAATTATAGTATGAATAATAGACAATTATCATGAACAAGGAAATATAATAATAACCATTTTATTATTGCCTCTAGGGCATATTTCCAACAGTTCTATCACTTTTAGCTAGCACAGAGGCTATAGATGAGATTAGTGCACTTGTTGATACTCCTACTTGGTATGCGTGTTGCTGCTTAGACGCAGAGAAAAACGGACCGGAGGGAGTACTAGAATAGAGGCTAGACATGAGACTAGATGTGAGGAAGCAATGTCTACTTCTTTACACTCGAAGAAGAAAGAAGCACGCAAGATCGAGCCTCCGATGATCAACAATGAATGCATCAAGAAGGCACTAATCCAACTTACAGGAGTAGTAAAATGTATTCTTGTGGTTCTTTTTTTCTTTGGTCTTGCTTTTCTAGTCAAAATTATCGTTGGAGTTCGTGCAAAACGGAGGTCCATTTGGGGTCGTGCGTTGCAGTTGGCCTTACAAGTGGAACCGCAGTTAAGGAAACCGACTATCGGCAAACCCCCACCTCGCCCGCCACGCGATGGCTGAGTTAGAGAAACGATGAGGTTGAAAAGATTGCTCTAGCACGGACTCCAAGAAATACGGTGTCAGATGGAAGTTGTGCTGGTGGCGTGTGTCGTACTCCTGGACGTGAATGCGAAGCATGTGAAGCTAGTACAAATAGTGTACTACTATTGTTGATTGGCCTCATCCGATAACCTGTTGCAATGCACGTACAATTATGTATTCGAAAAATATTTTTTTGCCTCGTCGGACCACTCACTCACAGAAGCAACTCGAAAGCCATTCATACATTTAGTAAGTTTATCACAGGCATATCATTTTATTACATACAACAGGTCATCAACCCACATCGACAACGAGGATACATTATAAATACTAAAGTTTTCACCACACAAAAAATAACAAGCAATGAAATGAACTTCAACTCAACCATTCCTCGGCGTTGGAAACGCTTGCTTTGAACCACAAGTGATTCTCTGGGACGGGCCATCCATTGTCGATCCGGAGACCAACGCAGGACTGATCATCCAGGCTGAAGCGGCCTACTATATCAGTACCAGGGTAGGGAACCACCCAAATGTCCGAGGTATAGACACAGTTGCTTCTCATAAATGGTAGTAACGTTGTGTCAACGGCAGTTGGATCGCCTTTCACCATCATTGGATAGTTTTGTCCAAGGAAGAGCGAGTTTTCTCCAAGACTATCAATTCTGTACCAGGGAGAAGGAGTTGGTGCTAGCACACTAGTATCCATCCCGAATACCATGCAACGGGTGTTGGAATAGGTCCGGTGAGTGCGACCATGGGAGACTACACCTGCTTCCTTAGCAGTAACATCATCAGTGGGCTGTATACACACGAGAAGAGGTGATCCATCGGAATTAGTTGCCAGGCGCTGCTCGTCCACATGCTTGTGATCATCACCATCATTATCTCCCCCTTGGTTATAAAAATCTTCAAGTATTGGTGGTGGAATGTTCACATGACCTTGGAAACAAAAGAAGAAGGTTAATTAGTAAGGCTAGCCATAGTGGGGGTAACATAAGTAGTATCATGCACTTGGGACTCGCAAACATGCTTATGTGGTAGGCAATTAAGGAAGAGAGAGATGGTTATAGTAACATAGGTAGATACCGTAACATAATAAATGTGATGCTACTATGTGCCATGCATGGCAATAAATTAGACCACCTATGATACTAATCTAAGATACTATGCACTAAAGGGAAACTTGCTAACCCGCATGCATGTGGATGAAACAATTATAATTACGGTGGAAGACAAACGTACCGAAACAATGAGGATGCCATGCAAAAACAATTGCCACAGTGGTGGCAGCAAACACAAGGACCTCGTGATTGAATTGCATCACGGTACTCATCCGTGTACTGAAACTGATTTTGAGCAATATCCATCCGGTCAAACCATCGAGGACGGCAACAAGCTTGTCGAAGATAGCAACAACTTCATAGTTGTTGTAATTCCAAGCGGTTGGGGACTCGAGAAATTGCTATCTTCTCAGAGAAGACAGGCACCATGATTGTATTTGAGCGCGTACAATACCGTGTGCTCAACCTCCGGGCAGTCTGCTGAGATTTTGGAAGTGGAACCCGGTCACGAGTGTACACATTCACAAGTACCCACTGCAGTTGGACCCAATGTAAACAACCCAATCTCCATTTGCGCCTGCCCAAGCCTTGCCCTCAGCGATGGCATCTTAACATCATACGTATCATTATCAAGCGGCATCAACTTGCTTGCAGGCGAGGCCTCCGTCGGACGGCGCCGATCATCGTGGTCACGGTGAAGAAGATAGGGAGATCAAACGCTCCTTGACTCTTGGGTTCCTTGTAATGATGTTATTAGTTGAGTCGAGAATGGGCTTGAATGAACCTGCCATGCTAGCCGAGGTGATGACGTCGCACCGATCAATGAGTTCCTCCACCACGTCATCTTTCAGATCGGGGCAAGAATAACGGGGTCGTTTCCATCCTGTTCCCTCCATGGAGAAGACGATCGAACAACGGCAGAAGAAAGGGTGAAGGGCTGAAGGAAAATGGAGGAGGGAGAGGAAGAGCGTGCGACAGCAGTTCCAAATCGAGAGGGAAAGGCTAAGAGTCGGTGGATGGTTGCCAGTTTGCCATGGTTCACGAAGGGGCGCCCCGGCCTACACGTCGGTTCGGAAATACTCCTACTACTCGTCGTCGTCTCACTGATATGTGGAACGGGACCACATGTCAACGAACCATGGTGTGTAATTTCTCGTGCAAAATGTGATCTGGCCGCGTTGGCCCGAGGTGCGGCATTAGTTATCGACCTTTATTTTTTTAATGGCGTGCCGTTCAGTTTTGAAGCACGACTAACTGGTACTTTACGCAGAGAAAATATAAACTACTCTACCACTACTCCATCTCCAGTACTAGTAGTATAAAGAAGATATATAGGTTGGAGCTTCAGCGCTTTCTTGCCAAGGGCTGCCCACTTGCTTCTCACACTACCACCCTCTCTCCAGATCTAAAAAAGATGGCCCCTCTCTCCCTCCTCACCGGTGGTCACAGATCCGCCGGGGAAGAAAAGGACGTGCAGCGTTGACACACTCGTCGTCGGCGAGCGAGGTCACGCACTCACGACAAGGCTATCCTCTCAGACTTAGTGCCCGCACGGGATGGCCTCCGTCCCCAAGCTCGCTGCCGTAGTGTGTGCGGAGGACGACGACCACAAGCGAAGCCACTTCCGCCGACCCTCGGTATGCTACCTCTTTTGAACCATACCCTTGTTCTATTGCCCCATCCGCACGCCGTTGCATGTGGATCTTTTTCCACTCCACCATCTTCCCAATTTGCTATCCTCTCGCTCTGCTGGCCACGCAGACGAAAACCATAATTTGCACTATTAAAGGAAACCCTACTTCATGCAGACTAATGCATGTGCAGGTTGAATAAGGAAAGGAAGGAGATTGTACTTGTCCAAGAGAGTAGGCATCGAACCCGCATCTAGGTTGAAAAGGGGAAAATCAGTAGCTAAGGAACGAGTCTCATGTCTCTTGGTTGAAGAAGGGTAGAAAGGCATGACAACACAATAGAGAATGACCAGGTCGATCGGTTTGTTGTCCTCACATAGGAAAAAGGTAGCTAAAGAGAACAAAAATGGGACGTAATCCACATATGCTGCCTGGATATTTGTTGCTCTGGGCAACCATACCTCCCTCACCACTCTGCGTCCATGGAGGTACATCGTACTGGTGTGCCCACTGTCCGAATGGGCCTCCCATGCTCTTATTGCCACTTTTTTTGCTGTTAGTATAACGCCAGTGATCAAGTCAAGCAATGCTATCTGCTAAAGTGATGCCACATTTAACTAATGCCGCTCTCAGTCTAATGCCACAGATAAATTTAAGCAGTGCCATTTAATGTCACTAGATCATTTCAGGGTTAGCTGTTGATTGTGGATGTATTAAAGATTTTTCAGCTAAGGCATTCTAATGTTGTTGCACAGCCAGTATACCAATGATGAAACTTGTTACTACCTTCAAATTTTTGCACTGTTAATGCTTATAGATTACATACCTCACTTTCATGAGATAAGTTAATTTTTTTTTGTACAGGGGCACCAAAATGCCAAGGCGCTAATGTCATTTTATTTTGGTTAAACTGCACAGACAATTATGAAGACAAGAGGAAAGGTCAAGAGTGGGCACCTCCTCCTCCGGCTGTTCTCTTCATTCGTTCGATCAAGTTTTCATGTTTGATCGATTATCAAGATTGGGATAGCAATTTTTAAGGTCCCCCCGAGTTCGTGATATTTACCTTGGAGGTACATGGTTTGCAATTTTTTTATACTGTCATTAGTTAATAATGCTAGTTACCTTCAGACTTCCGTATTTGGTTTAATGCTCATGCACAGCTAGTATACCAATGCTGAAACTTGTTACCTTTACATTTTGTATTGTTAATTCTTATAGAAACCTTCTAGTGCTAGAGTTTATTGAAATCTTTTCAGTAAAACCATTGTAATGTACCCTGTAATAAACTAACTACTCTACTGTTGCACTACCAATGGATTAGTGTATATTTGTAGTATTCGAATGGTGTTGCATTAGCGTATGGACATAAATAAAGTGTGGCAAGCTTTCCCAGATATGTGCTCAAGAAAACTACTACCTGTTTTTCTAAATATTAGACGTTTGGTGTCAAGACCCCGATTCCAAGTCACATCAATCTAGCCGGTAACACTTCATATCACTTTGCGGCCTCACGCACGGTATTCCCACGGGTGTCGCCTTACCATGGCCCGGGACCGTTGGCGCCTTTTGGCTCACGTATATGATAGTGTCGCTAGCATCCATATGACAGAGAACCCGGGCCGACATGGCTAATCGTGAACCCAAAGCGGCACTAACCCATGGGGACAGGCATACATGAATCACATCGAGCATGTCGGTCAGCAGCGTGTGAATCCGGGCTGTAGCACTGGCTAACAGGACTCCGGGAACCCGGCTGTAGCAGGCTAGGCAGACTCGGATGTCACCGCGTGACATTTCCCGAAGGACGTACACGAGCAAGTGAAACACATTCGCCAGTCAAGTGTCGAGAGTAGTCTTTGGGCTAGCGAGGACTCCGGTGAACCGGTCAGAAGCGGACTACTATCGCTCAGAAGCACTAGACTACATTTCCCCATATGAGAGGCTGCCAAGGATAAACAACTAGATTGTCGGATCCCACACATACCAAGCATTTCAAACATACACACAATATGCTCGATATGTGTAAATACAACATGGCATCACAACATAACTCTACGACTCAAGAATTTATTCATTAGGCTCCGAGGAGCGAGATATTACAAACATGGGTCTCATGACCCAACATTCAGAGCATACAAGTCAAAGCACAAGCGGAAGCTTAACATGTCTAAGTACAGACATCTACAAATGAAAAAGGCTGAGAAGCCTGACTATCTACCAGATCTTGCCGAGGGCACAAGCTCGTAGCTGAGGTAACAAGCTAAACGTCGAAGTCCAC
This sequence comes from Aegilops longissima, assembly GCA_021605205.1. Lineage (NCBI taxonomy): Eukaryota > Viridiplantae > Streptophyta > Magnoliopsida > Poales > Poaceae > Aegilops > Aegilops longissima. Next base: position 561,140,460 of record CM038680.1, read on the forward strand.
GCGGGACTATTAACGAGACTGACGTCTCTCTACAAAAAATAAAATAAGCAAACGTGAGTACAATTGTACTCAGCAAGACTTACATCAGAACTAACTACATATGCATCATTATCAACAAAGGGGGTGGTGGAGTTTGACTGCAGCAAGCCAGCTTTGACTCGGTGGCTATCCCGAACTACGATCGCAAGTAACTCTTTGAGGTGGCGCATACGAGTCCACATATTCGCCATATCAATACACCACTATGGACCCGCTCCCGTCTCCCTACGAGAACGCCATCCATAGCACTCACGCTTATCTTGCGCATTTTAGAGTATCCACTTTCACTTGTCTATGAACTGTTATAGGCAACCCAGAAGTCCTTTTCTGCGGACATGGCTATTCTAATAGATCATATTAACCCTGCAGGGGTGTACTTCTTCACACACTCTCTCGCCACTTACCACCATGTACACGTCGTGTATCTCGGCAACCTTCAAGCGGAAGCCTGGCGAGGGAGTCGGCCACGACCTGACTAACCACACAAGTCTCTCGTCCATGTTTATCGCCTATTCGGGTTCCATCCGCAAGGAGATCCGGCCAGGGTGTTGCTCACGGCCCCAAACGATGTGAGCAGGGTTCCCGAGACACCAAACGGGCGCCCGGTACATCGTGCCACGGTGTATCTACCGCAACATAGCCCACCCCTAGGGTCAGCGCTACGCACGGCCCCCAACACATATCCTACAAACACCAGAAACTAGTTGCGACTCCTGGACAGAGATCGAGGCGATTAATAAGCCGAGAGGGGTCGAGTTACCGGAACCCAATGTGTGGTAGTAACTGTTTCATGGATCACAAACACATAACTTAGTTCCCGAGGACGGCTGCAATGAGACAACCCACCATGTACTCCTACATGGCCTCTCACCGCTACCTTTACCAAATCATGTTCACACACTTAGCTCACACACAGTAGGACATGTTCACACACCTTTGATTCATCCTCGATGAATCAGACTGACTCAACTCTAAGCAAGAGCAGGCATGACAAACAAGCATGAATGAGTAGGCACAACAGGCTCAAACAACTCCTACTCATGCTAGTGGGTTTCATCTATTTCTCGTGGAATGACACGTCATGCAGAGGATAAAGGGGTTCAGCTACCGCAGCAAGTAACAGATGAATCGTTGTTGTCCTAATGCAGTAAAAGAGAGCAGGAGCGAGAGAGTGGGATTGTATCGGAATGAACAAGGGGTTTTTGCTTGCCTGGCACTTCTGAAGATAATATAGTTCTTCATCGATGTCATCGAACTCATCGTCGGAGGCACGTCTATCGAGAGGGGACAATACCGGCAACAGAGAAAGAGAACACAATCAATGCAATGCAACAATATGATGCATGACTGTGACATGGCAATATGCTGTGTTTGGAGCTGATGCAACTAGCAACATGTTAAATGGAGTTGGTTTGAACCCTAGGTTCAAATTCAAACTCCATATGTGAGAGTTAAAATGTCATTTAATTGAATTGTCCTAAACAGTAGTCATAAGTTGTTCTAACATGCATGAAAATGGTACAGATGGATAGATTGGATTTTTCTGATAATTTTTCATATATAACTTATTTCATTTGGAGTTACGGTTGAATTTCTATGATTTTTAGAAGTTTATACTATTTTCTGGAATTTTCTGAATAAGAATAAATCCAGGAAAAAGCATTACTGCGTCAGCATGACGTCAGTGTGACATCAGCAGGGTCAACAGAGCTGCCCCGGGTCAAACCTGACCAGTGGGGTCCACGGGTCAGTGTCATTAGACTAACTAATTTTAGTTAGTCCTAATCCTAGGTTAATTAGCAGGGCGGGCCCACACGTCAGTACCCACTGGGGTCAAACGATGGTCAAACCCGGGTCAACTGGGTCAAAACCTACCGGCGACTTGACGCCGGCGACGCACGGCACGGCGGAGGGCGTCGGGTTTTGCCGTCCGGCGACCAAACGGCCGGCGGAGGGCATCCACGAGACGCCTGAGCTCGCGACATCCATATCGGCGGCAAGAAATTGGGCGCCTCTGGCGACGTCGGCGACGGCAAGTGCGGCGGCCGGAGCTACGGCGATGATGCGAGCGACCACTAGGGGGCACGGGAAGGCGAGCTGAGGCGTGCTACGGGCTCGTGGAGACGTTCTGAGCATGATGGTGTGCTCGTGTGCGGGCCTTAGGGCATGTGGCCACGGCGGCGGCACGGCCGGCAGAACCGAGCTCACGGATCTAGCGGTGACAGCTGCTAGAAGACGAGCTAGAGGAGGGGAACAAGGGGGGACTGGAGAGGAGCTCACTGCGGGGCTAGTAGAGGTAATGGCGTCGTCGGGGAAGCGCTGGGGCCAGCGAATCGACGGTGGCAATCTCGGGCGCCCGTCGGTGAAGACGATGACGAAGGCGATGATGTAGGGCAGCCGAGGAAGCGTGCTTCTCCGTGGAGACGCTTTGCTTCATCTCGTAGCTATCAGGCATGGCAAGGAGGCGTACGGTGTCCGGTGGCCACAAGGACGTCGAGTGGCGGCCATGGCTGCTCTCGGTTGAGCTTAGGGCGGCGATGGCGGGGAGGAGAGGGGCGGAGAGAAGGGAGGAGGAGGACAGAGGGCTTGTGGCATCTCAAGCGTGGGATCGTGGAGAAGGACGGGCCTCAGCCAGAAGCGAGGAGGTGGCCGTGGGCGCTGCGTCGCCGACACGCACCTGCTCCTACTGGCAGGAGGAAGACGACGCAGTGGGGTAGGTGGGCTGGACCAGGTAGGTGGGCCGCCAGGTAAGGCCAGGTCAGTTCTCTCTCTCTCTGCTTTTCTAATTTGTTTTTGTTTTCTATTTTTCTGCTGTTGTTTTGGCTTTAGTAAAAATACTAAAGCATTTTGTAAAATGCTGGAATAATTTGTGGACACTCTCAAGATTATTCTAGTGACCCACATTTAATTTTAGCATTATCTGAGCATTTAAATTATTTATAGTGTTTAAATGCCCTAAGTCAAATACAATATGATTTAATTTCAAGGGCCCAAAATAAATGTCCCTGAGACTCCAAAAATATTGGTTTGAGTTTTACTTCTTGCCAATATTTTTATAGCTTAACAGGAACATTTTCTTGGGTTTGTTTGAAGCAATTTTTAATGTTGATCATTTTTAGAAATGATCTCTGAGGCTTTCCACTTTCCCCAATTCACATTTAGATGGAATTTAAACATGATGCATGGACGCCACTCACTGATGCAACTAATTACAAAGCAGAAATCTAGGGCTGTAACATTTCGGTAGTTTAAATTGAACCGCGAAAACGTCTTATATTAAGGAACAGAGGGTGTAGAGTTCACTCAAATTATCCCGGTAAAGCTAGTCACACCTTTGTTAAAATTAATGTTCATTATGTTATCGGAGGAGGTCTGTATGTTTGTCTCTAATGCCTGTCTACTACATACCCGACATCATGATGTAATGTTAAGTCATTTCCTTTTACAGTGTCACTAAATTGTCAAGGCGGTGATGGCATTTTATTTTAGTAGAACTGCACAAAATTTGCTTAAAAGAAGAGGAAAGGTCAGAATAGCTCAGTTTTTGAGAAAAAACTATGTATGCCTTCCTGACATCAGCCATTGTTGCTTTATTTATTCCTTCAAACAGGTGGTTAGAAACAGTCTTGCTACCTTTTCCCATTAAGAAATTGGAATGCTTATATTTGTGAGTCTATGCTTCAACTAGTGCCACTTTTATAGTAATCACACTTTCAATATCTATGCAAACAGGGATGCTCGATTTTAGTGGAGCTGCACAAAAGTCCAACTGGTTCAACATTAGGAGCATGTTTTTTTCCAAACCTTTATATCCAATTGGTGGCACTATGAGCTGTTCATTACGAAGGTACATGGTTTGCTACTATCTTGCTACTCTTTTTGTACTGTCATTAGATAGTAATACTAGTGGTTTGCATGTGAATTTATTGGCAGGGTGGACCTACATTGGAGGTGCAGGACAGGATTCAATGATTGGATGCTCAATTTCGTTGTATCGATTTCACCTCTTCCATCACTGTGAACATGGTGTGGTATATGTTTACTAGCTGCTTGATATTTGTGCAGACAGAGATGTCTGCCCGTTGCTATTTGGCAAACAAACAAAGTGTCCGCAATTTTGGTTGAACTGCACAAGAGAATAGTATAGTCACTGCATGCAGTGCCATTTGAAAATAGACACAAAGATTGGATAGTCACTTCACGGACTGCAGAAAAGTAGTAATGTACTATTTACTGGCCAACACTAGGTGCTTCATTGCTTTGGTCTGATTATACAATGGGCATCATTTTGCCTAAGTTAAAGTTTGTATTCCGAAAATAGTCTCGCGGTGTGATCGAGAGAAGACCATATCATATTGCAGTGGATGTTCCTCCATCATGTGTGGTTCATTCTCATGGTTCCAGCTGTTGGTGAAACCACTTAAGTTTGTAAGAGGAATTGTAGACTTCACAAACAAATTTGTCTTTCAGTCTGTACTGAATGTTGGCCAAGAGAAGCATCCATGTTAGTAGGAAGAACAGATGTTTTTTCTAGATCTTTGCTTTTGGAGCTACATATTTGTATATGATCTGTGAATCATTGAGATGCATTAACATGTTGATCTTATGTATGGGAATCGTACTAGTTAGTTTTAGTTGCGACACAAGATCCGAAGTGGCTGATATTTGCTTTTGGAGCTACATATTTGTATATGATCTGTGAATCATTGAGATGCATTAATGATTACTTATTTCTGTTTGCTCGGTGTTTACAAGTTCTTGATCGATCACTAGCTAGCCTACAAATGCGCTCTGGCAGTTTTATTTATGACGAAGATGCGAAGTGGCAGTTTTTGAATAAAATGCCTACCTCTAAAGAAACCGACAAGCTACACTATCGATCCTACATGGATAAAAATGCCTACCTCTGAAGAAACTGACAAGCTACACTATCGATCCTACACGGATAAATAACGGATCACGCACGTACTACCTCCTTTCCGGTTTGTAGGGCTCAATTCAAGAAACGACCTACTCGATCCTACACGAATAAATAGCGGATCACGCACGTACTAGTACCTCCTTTCCGGTTTGCAGGGCTTAATTCAAAACCCTCACCAACCAAGGTACTCCCTCCGTCCGGGTTTATTAGTCTCGTGAGCAAAGCAGCAAGACCAAGGCATGGCAATAATTAACGGCATGCGGAAGTTTAAGCCTAATTAATTCCAGCGATTTAAGTGGCTGCATGCGTGCCCTCGGCTGCGACTCGTTCCATGCTGCTTCGCGTACTACGTGCGAGCGATTCTGAGTGCCTGCATGCAGTCGGCCATAATTAAGGTAGCTAACTGATGCGAAAAAAGATACGCTTTAATTGTTGCGGGATTTTTAAATCCGTGAAATCATTATTGACAAGGAGGGAGATGGTTCGAGTGCACTCATTTGACCGCCATGCCAGCGTGCGACCCAGACGGGACGGGACGGCACAGTCATAATTTCAGTTTCCCTAGTTTTCCATGGCAAGCTGGCGCGCTAAGCCATTATGCACTGAATTCTGATGACCGTCGCGCTACCTTCCCCCTATAAGTACTGTTTCCCGGCCTTCTCCGGTGCCACCGTGACCCAACTCGCCATATCCTCATAAGCCCCCACCGGCCCGACGTTGCTCGCCACGTCCGCCATGCCCCCGCCCGTCCGCGGTAGGCGACGCCAGAGGCGGTCACCGCCGGAACTAGTGTTCGGTTTTTCACCGAAGGCCAGACGGAGGAGGAGGCATTCTATCTGTCTTTAGATGGCAATGCGCAGATCGAGGAGTTGTTGGAGCGCGACCGCATGGCGGAGGAGCAGGAGTTGTTGAGCGCGACCGCTGGCGGAGCAGCGACGCCGACGGCGCCGCCATCGGGACATGGAGCAGCAGCGCACCGGACGCCTGAGTCGTGAGCAGAGCGCCCGCAACTGGGCCGACTATGTGGAGGCCGGCGCCCGGCAAATAGCCCTGGAGGCTGTCGGGCACGCACGCGTTCGCGATTCCGATTTTTACTACCAGCTCTTCAAGTGGCTTTCCCGCTTGGAAGCCGAAGCTTCGGTGGACCACGCCGGCATGGAAAGGGCCAACGCGCGCGAGCAACGCGCCCTATCACACCTCTGGCAAGTCCGAGGCGAGGCGCAGGACGCCGGTGCTGGCGTTTAGCGTGTACCGCCGGCATCATCTAGTTAGCTAAGAGTAAGTTAGTAGTTGTCAAGTGGGAATAGATAGTTAACTAGGCTATGATGGTTGTCAACGTGGAAGTTCAGTACTCTATATGTGGATCAGACCTGTTACTTTGCTCTGAATGTTGAACTTTCCGCTTGAACGTATGGAATGGGCTGTTATTTTTTTAAATGGGTTGTATTTGTCCTCCACGGGTTTAGAGGCTGACTTGTGGGCCTAGCAAGTTGACGCGCACACAATCGGAGATGATTGTGCGTGGAGAGGATGATGCGAGGACCCGCCAAGGTCATGGCAAGACGCAAGCAAGTGCCTCCTTATTTCAAGCCAATAAAAATGGCTCCTCCTAGTGGATTTCGACATCCGGGTCCCATGCCATTGTCAACGTAGTCAATAAGCGAGAGAATTACAACGAGCGGGTGACACCTGGGACCCAAAGCTCGCCCAGCTTATTTTGTTTTGGGTTAATTTGATAAATGCCTCCCGAAATGCCTTTGCAATTTCCAAACTTTGAAAATGCCATTTCATGCCATTTCTAGTGGCATTTTTGAAGTCTGGAGTGGCGTTTTCAAAGTTTGCAAACTACAAGTGGCGTTTTCAAAGTTTGCAAAAATTGCAGTGGCATTTTCAAAGTTTGGAAATTGCAGTGGCATTTTTATGAATCGCCATAATTGGAGTGGCATTTATCTAATTTGTTTTTGAGATGGAAGCGAGGTGTCAAGCTGGGCTGTAAAGGGACACTCTAGCCTGTCTAGACAGCCTTTTCTTTTATGTTTACCACAGACCGGCCCAGTAGTTTTTTTTATTTTTGAAAATGACTAGCCCAGTTTTTTTGTGATTTGTCAAGTAAGTCACTTTATCAGGCCTGTTGGGCTGTAAATCTTTCAAGACAAGGAGAGCTTCATTCGGCTGGCCGAGAAAATGGCCTATCAGTAATGAGAAATGGGTTGTTTTTTTAAAACACATTAAACCAGCAATTAGTTTCAAATATCTTTTTTTTAATTTCGAGATTTTAAATTGCATTGATTTTTATGCGTGGACAATTTATTGGATTTTATATTGATATACATTTATTTTTAAAATCAGTCTGAATGTGACTCGAAATTTCAGGATTAAAAACAGTTCAGACCGCACCCACATATGCAAAATTTCGTATAATTTTTTAACCGTGGCCACAATATGGGTTGTAATGCTAACAAAAAGAATATGGGCTCCAAAAAAACCCGTAAGAATTAGAAAATGGGCTGTAAACTATTTGAAATATTGGCAGATGGGTTGTATGTTGTTTTCCACAGATTTGAGGCTTTCCACAGATGGACTGTATACTGTAGGATGTCCATCCAACGGCCGTCGTGCTTCTTCAATCTCTACTCTTCCTGCTCCAGCCACTCAAACAAGCGCCGGTGGACTGCTCGCTCCTCCTCCTCTGGGGTCGGCTGTGCTGCCGCGCAGGCCTCACCGCCCCATCGTACTCCCATCGCTGGCCTAGCCATCCCTCTACTCACCCACACATGTTGTTATTCTCCGGCGACGGCAGACGAACCAGTAAACCCTCGTACTCCTCCGCGCGGGAAACAGCTGCCGAGTATTCCCTGGCTCCGCGTCGTTCCCTTCCTAGGCCTCGCTGTCATCCACTGCCCTGGTGCTCTCGGTGCGGCCTGGTCAACGTGGTCAATGAACGACATCCATCGGAAGTGGACTGTATGTGGAGAGGCTGACAGCTGGGTCCACAGCCGCACGCAAGGAAATACCTCCTTATTACGCGCAAAATAATGATTCCTCCACCTGACATCTAGGACCCACCGAAAGGGCCTCAGATTTCGTGAAAAAACGTTATCGCCACCGACGGCTCGGACCCACCAGCTATATCTTCGCACGCAAGGAAGTGCCTCCTTATTACGCCCAAAAAAAGAATACTCCCCCTTCTAGCTGGGACCCAGTATAGTGGGCCTACTAAGTTGACGGGGACGAAGGGCTTTGTCAACTTAGTCAATATGCATGATTCTAGCTCGACTGACCGTACGATGTCCATCCAACGGCCGTAGTGCTTCTTCAACCTCTGGTCTTCTTGCTCCAGCCGCCCAAAGCAGCGCTGGTCGTGTCGCCTGCTCCTGCCTCCCGTGGCCGGCTGTGCGGCCGCGGAGGCCTCACCGCCCCCATACTACTCCCAACGCTGGCCAGGCCATCCCTCCACTCCACTCACCCACACCCCTGTTGGCGAACGTTGCAGAAAATTAAAATTTTTCCTACTGTTTCACCAAGATCCATCTATGAGTTCATCTAAGCAACGAGTCATGGGAGAGTGATTGCATCTACATACCACTTGTAGATCGCGTGCGGAAGCGTTCAATGGAACGGGGATGATGGAGTCGTACTCGCCGTGATTCTGATCACCGATGACCTAGTGCCGAACGGACAGCACCTCCGCGTTCAACACACGTACGGAGAGGATGACGTCTCCTCCTTCTTGATCCAGCAAGGGGAAAGGAGAGGTTGATGATTATCCAGCAGCACGACGGCGTGGTGGTGGATGCAGCAGAACTCCGGCAGGGCTTCGCTAAACAACTACGGGAGGAGGAGGAGGTGTAGCAGAGAGGGGAGGCGCCAAGGGCTTCACGGTGTTGCTTCCCCCTCCCTCCCCTCCCTTTATATAGGTGCAAGAGAGGGGGGAGGGCGCAGCCTTGCCCCTTCCTCCAAGGAAGGGGTGCGGCCAAGAGGGGGAGGAGTCCATCCTCCCAAGGCACCTCTGAGGTGCCTTCCCCTTTAGGACTCTCCTCCCCAAGTCTCCTTGGCGCATGGGCCTCTTGGGGCTGGTGCCCTTGGCCCATATAGGCCAAGGCGCACCTACAGCCCATGTGGCCCCGGGGCAGGTGGACCCCAGTGGACCCCGGACCCCTTCGGTACTCCGGTACAATACCGATAAAGTGCTAAACTTTTCCAATGACCAAAATAAGACTTCCCATATATAAATCTTTACCTCCGGACCATTCCGAACTCCTCGTGACGTCAGGGATCTCATCCGGACTCGAACAACATTCGGTTTGCTTCATACTCATATTCATACAACCCTAGCGCCACCGAACCTTAGTGTGTAGACCCTACGGGTTCGGAGACATGCGACATGACCGAGACGTTCTCCGATCAATAACCAACAGCGGGATCTGGATACCCATGTTGGCTCCCACATGTTCCACGATGATCTCATCGGATGAACCACGATGTCAAGGACCCAATCGATCCCGTATACAATTCCCTTTGTCTAGCGGCATTGTACTTGCCCGAGATTCGATCGTCGGTATCCCGATACCTTGTTCAATCTCGTTACCGGCAAGTCTCTTTACTCGTTCCGTAACAAATCATCCCGTGATCAACCTCTTGGTCACATTGTGCACATTATGATGATGTCCTACCGAGTGGCCCAGAGATACCTCTCCGTTACACGGAGTGACAAATCCATCTCGATTCGTGCCAATCCAACAGACACTTTCGGAGATACCTATAGTGCACCTTTATAGCCACCCAGTTACGTTGTGACGTTTGGTACACCCAAAGCACTCTTACGGTATCCGGGAGTTGCACAATCTCATGGTCTAAGGAAATGATACTTGACATTAGAAAAGCATTAGCATACGAACTACGATCTTTGTGCTAGGATTAGGATTGGATCTTGTCCATCGCATCATTCTGCTAATGATGTGATCCCGTTATCAACGACATCCAATGTCCATGGTCAGGAAACTGTAACCATCTATTGATCAACGAGCTAGTCAACTAGAGGCTTACTAGGGACATGGTGTTGTCTATGTATCCACACATGTATCTGAGTTTCCTATCAATACAATTACAGCATGGATAATAAACGATTATCATGAACAAGGAAATATAATAATAACAACTAATTTATTATTGCCTCTAGAGCATATTTCCAACAGTCTCCCACTTGCACTAGAGTCAATAATCTAGTTCACATCGCCATGTGATTAACACTCACAGGTCACATCGCCATGTGACCAACACCCAAGAGTTTACTAGTGTCACTAAACTAGTTCACATCATCATGTGATTAAGACTCAATGAGTTCTGGGGTTTGATCATGTTTTGCTTGTGAGAGAGGTTTTAGTCAACGGGTCTGCAACATTCAGATCCGTATGTACTTCGCAAATCTCTATGTCATATTGTAAATGCTGCTTCCACGCTCCACTTGGAGCTATTCCAAATGGTTGCTCCACTATACGATCCGGTTTGCTACTCGAGTCACTCGGATAGGTGTTAAAGCTTGCATCGACGTAACCCTTTACGCGAACTCTTTATCACCTCCATAATCGAGAAACATGTCCTTATTTACTCCAAGGACAATTTTGATCGCTGTCCAATGATCCATTCCTGGATCACTCTTGTACCCCTTGCGGACTCATGGCAAGGCACACTTCAAAGGCGGTACACAAGATAGCATACTCTGAGCCTATGTCCGAAGCATAGTGGGGACGACCTTCGTCCTTTCTCTCTCTTCTGTCGTGGTCGAGCTTTAACTCTTAACTTCATACCTTATAACTCAGGCAAGAACTCCTTCTTTGACTGATCTATCTTGAACACCTTCAAGATCATGTCAAGGTATGTGCTCATTTGAAAGTACCATTTAGCGGTTTTTATCTATCCTCATAGATCTTGATGCTCAATGTTCAAGCAGCTTAATTCAGGTTTTCTATTGAAAAACACTTTTCAAATAACCCTATATGCTTTCCAGAAATTCTACATCATTTCTAATCAACAATATGTCAACAACATATACTTATCAGAAATTCTATAGTGCTCCCACTCACTTCTTTGGAAATACAAGTTTCTCATAAACTTTGTATAAACCCAAAATCTTTGATCATCTCATCAAAGCGTACATTCCAACTCCGAGATGCTTACTCCAGTCCTTAGAAGGATTGCTGGAGCTTTGCATACTTGTTAGCGTCTTCAGATTTGTCAAAACCTTCTAGTTGTATTACATACAACCTTTCCTCAAGAAAATCGTCGAGGAAACAATGTTTTTGACATCCTATCTGCAAGATTTCATAAATAATGCAGTAACTGCTAATTCAATTCCAACAGACTCTTAGCATCGCTACGAATGAGAAAGTCTCATCGCAGTCAACTCCTTGAACTTGTCGGAAAACATCTTAACGACAAGTCGAGCTTTCTTAATGGTGACACTTTACCATCATTGTCCGTCTTCATCCAAAATCCATTTGTACCCAACAGCCTCTACGACCATCAAGTAGTTCTTCCAAAGTCTACACTTTGTTTTCATACATGGATCCTCTCTCTGATTTTATGGCCTCAAGTCATTTGTCGGAATCCGGGCCCACCATTGCTTCTCCATAGCTCGTAGGTTCATTGTTGTCTAGCAACATGACCTTCAAGACAGGATCACCGTACTACTCTGAAGCAGTACATGTCCTTGTCGTCCTACGTGGTTTTGTAGTGACTTGATCCGAAGCATTATGATCACTATCATCAGCTTCCACTTCAATTGGTGTAGGTGCCACAAGAATAACTTCCTGTGCCCTGCTACACACTAGTTGAAGTGATGGTTCAACAACCTCATCAAGTCTCCACCATCCTCCCACTCAATTCTTTCGAGAGAAACTTTTCCTCGAGAAAGGACCCTTTCTAGAAAATATTACTTTTGCTTCCGGATCTGAGATAGGAGGTATACCCAACTGGTTTTTGGGTGTCCTATGAAGATGCATTTTATCCGTTTTGGGTTCGAGCTTATCATCCTGAAACTTTTCACATAAGCGTCGCAGCCCCAAACTTTTAAGAAACAACAACTTAGGTTTCTCCAAACCATAGTTCAAACGGTGTCGTCTCAACGGAATTACGTGGTGCCCTATTATAGTGAGTGCGGTTGTCTCTAATGCCTAACCCATGAACGATAGTGGTAATTCGATAAGAGACATCATGTTACGCACCATATTTAATAGGGTGCAACTATGATGTTCGGACACACCATCACACTATGGTGTTCCAGGCGGTATTAATTGTGAAACAATTTCCACAATGTCTTAATTGCGTGCCAAAGCTCAGAACTCAGATACTCATCTCTATGATCATATCATAGACATTTTATCCTCTTGTCACAATGATCTTTAACTTCCTCTGAAATTACTTGAACCATTCAATAATTCAGACTTTGTGTTTCATCAAGTAAATATACTCCACATCTACTCGAATCATCTGTGAAGTCGAGAACATAACGATATTCATCTGCATGCCTCAAAGACTCATTGGACTGCACACATCAAAATGTGTTACTTCCAACAGGTTGCTACCTTGTTCCATCTTCTTTGAAACCGAGGCTTTTGGTCATCTTGCCCATGTGGTATGATTTGCATATCTCAAGTGATTCAAAATCAAGTGAGTCCAAACGATCCATCTGCATGGAGTTTCTTCATGCGTATACACCAATAGACATGGTTTGCATGTCTCAAACTTTTCAAAACGAGTGAGTCCAAAGATCCATCAACATGGAGCTTCTTCATGCGTTTTATACCAATATGACTTACATGGCAAAGTGCCACAAGTACGTGGTACTATCATTACTTTCTTATATCTTTTGGCATGAAAATGTGTATCACTACGATCGAGATTCAATAAACCATTCCTTTTAGGTGCTAGACCATTGAAGGTATTATTCAAATTAACAGAGTAACCATTATTCTCCTTAAATGAATAACCAGTATGCGACAAACATAATCCAATCATGTCTATGCTCAACACAAACACCAAATAGCAATTATTTAGGTTTAACACCAATCTCGATGGTAGAGGAGCGTGCGATGCTTGATCATATCAACCTTGGAAACACTTCCAACACGTATCGTCACTCACCTTTAGCTAGTCTCCGCTTATTCCGTAGCTTTTGTTTCGAGTTACTAACACTTAGCAACCGAACCGTATCTAATACCTGGTGCTACTAGGAGTACTAGTAAAGTACACATTAACATAATGTATATCCAATATACTTCTATCGACCTTGCCAGCCTTCTTATCTACCAAGTATCTAGGGTAATTCTGCCCGGTGGCTGTTCCCTTATTACGAAGCACTTAGTCTCGGGTTTGGGTTCAACCTTGGGTTTCTTCACCGAGCAGCAACTGATTTGTCGCTTCATGAAGTGTCCTTCTTGCCCTTGCCCTTCTTGAAACTAGTGGTTTCACCAACCATCAACAATTGATGCTCCTTCTTGATTTCTATTTTCGCATGTGTCAAACATCGTGAATACCTCAAGGATCATCATATCTATCCCGACATGTTATAGTTCATCACGAAGCTCTAGCAGCTTGGTGGCAATGACTTTGGAGAAACATCACTATCTCATCGGAAGATCAACTCCCACTCGATTCAAGTGATTGTTGCACTCGGACAATCTGAGCACAAGCTCAACAATTGAGCTTTTCTCCCTTAGTTTGCAGGCTAAGAAAATCGCCGAGGTCTTATACCTCTTGACATGGGCACGAGCCTGAAATCCCAATTTCAGCCCTCAAACATCTCATATGTTCCGCGACGCTTCAAAAACGCCTTTGGTGCCTTAACTCTAAACCGCTCAACCGAACTATCACGTAGTTATCAAAACGTGTATGTCCGATGTTCAGAACATCCACAAACGATGTTTGGGGTTCAGCACACCGAGCGGTGCATTAAGGACATAAGCTTTCTCGTCCGCATAATCGCCATCGTCAACTTTCAACTATATTTTCTAGGAACATATCTAAACAGTGGAACTAAAGCGCGAGCCACGACATAATTTGCAAAGATCTTTTGACTATGTTCAGGATAATTAAGTTCATCTCATGAACTCCCACTTAGATAGACATCCTCTAGTCATCTAAGTGATTACATGATCCGAGTCAATTAGGCCGTGTCCGATCATCACGTGAGACGGACTAGTCATCATCGGTGAACATCTTCATGTTGATCGATCTACTATACGACTCATGCTCGACCTTTCGGTCTCTTGTGTTCCGAGGCCATGTGCGTACATGCTAGGCTCGCAAGTTAACCTAAGTGTTCTGCGTGTGTAAATCTGGCTTACACCGTTGTATGTGAACGTAAGAATCTATCACACCCGATCATCACGTGGTGCTTCAAACCATTTAACTTTAGCAACGGTGCACGTTAGGGAGAACACTTTCTTGAAATTGTTATGAGGGATCATCTTATTTACTACCGTCGTTCTAAGTAAACAAGATGCATAAACATAATAAACATCACATGCAATTATATAGTAGTGACATGATATGGCCAATATCATATAGCTCCTTTGATCTCCATCTTCGGGGCTCCATGATCATCTTGTCACCGGCATGACACCATGATCTTCATCATCATGATCTCCATCATCGTGTCTTCATGAAGTTATCACGCCAACGGCTACTTCTATGGCTAACGTGTTTAGCAATAAAGTAAATTAATTTACATGGCGTCCTTCAATGACACGCAGGTCATACAAAAAATAAAGACAACTCCTATGGCTCCTGCCGGTTGTCATACTCATCGACATGCAAGTCGTGATTCCTATTACAAGAACATGATCTCATACATCACATATATCATTCATCATTCATCACAACTTTGGCCATATCATATCACAAAACACTTGCTGCAAAAACAAGTTAGACGTCCTCTAATTGTTGTTGCAAGTTTTACGTGGCTGCAATAGGGTTCTAGCAAGAACGTTTTCTTACCTACGTGAAAGCCACAACGTGATTTGTCAACTTCTATTTACCCTTAATAAGGACCCTTTTCATCGAATCCGCTCCAACTAAAGTGGGAGAGACAGACACCCGCTAGCCACCTTATGCAACTAGTGCATGTCGGACGGTGGAACCAGTCTCACGTAAGCGTGCACGTAAGGTCGGTCCGGCCGCTTCATCCCACAATACCGCTGAAGCAAGATAAGACTAGTAGCGGCAAGAAAGTTGACAACATCTACGCCCACAACAAATTGTGTTCTACTCGTGCAATAGAGAACTACGATAGACCTAGCTCATGATGCCTTTGTTGGGGAACGTTGCAGAAAATTAAAACTTTTCCTACGGTTTCACCAAGATCCATCTATGAGTTCATCTAAGCAACGAGTCATGGGAGAGTGATTGCATCTACATACCACCTGTAGATCGCGTGCGGAAGCGCTCAATGGAACGGGATGATGGAGTCGTACTGCCGTGATTTCGATCACCGATGACCTAGTGCCGAACGGACAGCACCTCCGCGCTCAAAACACGAGACGAGCGGATGACGCCTCCTCCTTCTTGATCCAGCAAGGGAAAGGAGAGGTTGATGATGATCCAGCAGCACGACGGCGTGCTGGTGGATGCAGCAGAACTCCCGGCAGGCTTCGCTAAGCAACCACGGGAGGAGGAGGAGGTGTAGCAGAGAGGGGAGGCGCCAAGGGCTTCACGGTGTTGCTGCCCCCTCCCTCCCCTCCCTTTATATAGGTGCAAGAGAGGGGAGGCGCAGCCTGCCCCTTCCTCCAAGGAAGGGTGCGGCCAAGAGGGGAGGAGTCCATCCTCCCAAGGCACCCCTGAGGTGCCTTCCCCTTTAGGACTCTCCCTCCCCAAGTCTCCTTGGCGCATGGGCCTCTTGGGGCTGGTGCCCTTGGCCCATATAGGCCAAGGCGCACCCCTACAGCCCATGTGGCCCTCCGGGCAGGTGGACCCCAGTGGACCCCGGACCCCTTCGGCACTCCGGTACAATACCAATAAAGTGCTAAACTTTTTGGTGACCAAAATAAGACTTCCCATATATAAATCTTTACCTCCGGACCATTCCGGAACTCCTCGTGACGTCAAGGGATCTCATGGGACTCGAACAACATTCAGTTTGCTGCATACTCATATTCATACAACCCTAAGCGCCACCGAACCTTAGTGTGTAGACCCTACGGGTTCGGAGACATGCGCACATGACCGAGACGTTCTCCGTCAATAACCAACAGCGGATCTGGATGCCCATGTTGGCTCCCACATGTTCCACGATGATCTCATCGGATGAACCACGATGTCAAGGACTCAATCGATCCCGTATACAATTCCCTTTGTCTAGCGGCATTGTACTTGCCGAGATTCGATCGTCGGTATCCCGATACCTTGTTCAATCTCGCTACCGCCAAGTCTCTTTACTCGCTCCATAACACATCATCCCGTGATCAACCTCTTGGTCACATTGTGCACATTATGATGATGTCCTACCGAGTGGGCCAGAGATACCTCTCCGCTTACACGGAGTGACAAATCCCATCTCGATTCGTGCCAACCCAACAGACACTTTCGGAGATACCGTAGTGCACCTTTATAGCCATCCGATTACGTTGCCAGACGCGTTTGGTACACCCAAAGCATTCCTACGGTATCCGGAGTTGCACAATCTCATGGTCTAAGGAAATGATACTTGACATTAGAAAAGCATTAGCATACGAACTACGATCTTTGTGCTAGGCTTAGGATTGTCTTGTCCATCACATCATTCTGCTAATGATGTGATCCCGTTATCAACGCCATCCAATGTCCATGGTCAGGAAACTGTAACCATCTATTGATCAACGAGCTAGTCAACTAGAGGCTTACTAGGGACATGGTGTTGTCTATGTATCCACACATGTATCTGAGTTTCCTATCAATACAATTACAGCATGGATAATAAACGATTATCATGAACAAGGAAATATAATAATAACAACTAATTTATTATTGCCTCTAGAGCATATTTCCAACAACCCCCTGTTATTCTGCGGCGACGGCAGCGCAGCCGAACCAGTGAACCCTCATACTCCTCTCCGCGTGGGCATCCACTGTCGCGTCTTCCCCGGCTCCGCATCGTCCCCTTCCTAGGCCTCGCCGTCGTCCACCGCTGTGGTGCTCTCGGCGCGGTGTGGTCAATGTGGTCAACGACCGAATTCCATCGGTAGAATACTGTACATGGAGAGGCTGACAGCTGGGTCCACGGCAGCCGCAAGGAAGTGCCTCCTTATTACGCGGAAAATAATTATTCCTCCACCTGACAGCAGGGACCCACCGGACGGGCCACCGTATTTCGTGAAAAATACGTTCCCCTGCTGTCAGCTTGGACTCACCGGAAGTGCCTCCTTATTACGCACAAAAAGTTGAATACCCCCCTGCTAGCTGGGACCCACCTTGGTGCGAGGCAGACTTGTGGGCCTACTAAGTTGACGGGGACGGAGGGCTTTGTCAACTTAGTCAATATAAACGATTCTAGCTCCAGTGACCGTACGATGTCCATCCAACGGCCGAGTGCTTCTTCAACCTCGATCTTCTTGCTCCAAATTACCAAAGCAGCGCCGTCGTGCCGCATGCTCCTGCCTCCCGTGGCGGATGTAAAGGCCATGAGGCCTCACCGCCTCTACTACTCCCATTTGCTGGCCAGGCCTGCGGCAACGGCAGCCTCACACCGCAGCCGAACCAGTGAACCCTCGTACTCCTCTCGGCGCGGGCTTCCACTGCCGCGTCTTTCCCAGCTCCCTGTCGTCCCCTTCCTAGGCCTCGCTCTCATCCACCGCCCTGGTGCTCTCGGCGCGGCGTGGTCAAGGAACGACTTCTATCGGACGTGGACTGTATGTGGAGAGGCTGACAGGTGGGTCCACGGCTGCAGCAAGGAAGTGCCTCCTTATTACGCGGAAAATAATTATTCCTCCACCTGACAGCGGGGACCCACCGGACGACCACCGTATTTCGTGAAAAAAAAATTCCCCCTGACTTGGGACCCAACAGCTACACCTTCGCACGCAAGGAAGTGCGTCCGGGCAAAAAAAACCCAAAATGATTCGCCCCCCTGACTGCTGGGACCCACCAGCTACATCTTCGCAGGCAAGGAAGTGCCTGACAGTCGGGACCCACCTGGTCGAAGCGTACGTAGCGTTGTCATTCTGGTGTGCGAACGTACGTACATACTGGTCGTTGTAGAGGCGCCGCACGTGTCGTAGTAGAGGCGCCGACGTAGTATGTACACGCACGCATAAACGGCGAGGGTGCAAGAAAGAAAATACGGCCACGTATGTACATACGGGCAGGGTCTCGAACGCCTACTCGCGCATACGTACATGGCTAGGTCGGAACGGAGAAACAGTGTCGTCATCGTGTTTATGGGGAGGCAACGGAATGCGTCGTGTTCATCGGGAGGCAACGGAACGCGTGGGAGTCAACCGGCTGGGTCGGAACGGAATGCGTGGTCGTGTTCATCGGGAAGGCTTGGACGGAACAGGCGATGGAAACGAGGCCTGGCGTACTGCACAACGGAGGAAACGGCCTTGTGTTCGACCGGCCACGTTCGAAACGGGATCCTGTTCATCGGGAGGGGTCTGGCGTTGCAAAATGGAGGAAACGGACCTCCTACGGTCGAAACGAGGGTCCTGTTGATCGGGAGGGGTGTGGCGTACCACAAAACGGAGGAAACGGACCTCCTACGGTCGAAACGGGGGTCCTGTTGATCGGGAGGGGTGTGGCGTTGTCGGTGTCAAAACCGGCGGATCTCGGGTAGGGGGTCCCGAACTGTGCGTCTAGGCGGATGGTAACAGGAGACAAGGGACACGATGTTTACCCAGGTTCGGGCCCTCTTGATGGAGGTAAAACCCACGCCCCGCTTGATTGATATTGATATTGTGGATGTTTACAAGAGTGGATCTACCACGAGATCAAGGAGGCTAAACCCTAGAAGCTAGCCTATGGTATGATTGTAAGGGTTGTTGTGATTGTTGTCCTACGGACTAAAGCCATCTGGTTTATATAGACACCGGAGAGGGCTAGGGTTACATAGAGTCGGTTACAATGGTAGGAGATCTACATATCCGTATCGCCAAGCTTGCCTTCCACGCCAAGGAAGTCCCATCCGGACATGGGGGGAAGTCTTCAATCTTCTATCTTCGTAGTCTTGGAGTCCGGTCGATGATGACAGTCCGGCAAATGATAGTCCGGTGATGATGGTAGTCCGCTATCCGGACACCCCTAATCCAGACTCCTCAAGAGCTCCCCGAACCAGGCTTCAATGACGATAAGTCCGGCGTGTATATTGCTTGGCATTGCAAGGCGGGTTCCTCCTCCAAATGATAGAAGATTGGGAACACCAGATAGTGTCCGCTCGCAAAATAAATTCCACATTCCACCGTAGAGAGAATAATAATATATACACAAGCTCAATCTGCCGACGTTTTCCGTGGCATGACGTCACACCACTACCAAGTCATTACTCAATTGTTTTCTACTTTACCACCTCAAGCGCATTTAGCTAAGCGGTTTCCTTGGCACGCCTTGTCGAAGCGTAGATCGTGTTTCCCTTAATCCGGGATTCTCATCAATACGGGCGTGGGTAACCCAACGCGCCATTGATGGTGACGCTTGGGAGATAAGCGAGTTTTAACAGGCGGTGGGGACGCGTGAGATTTCGCCCGCCCATATAAGGGATAAGGATTCACCTTCTCACCCACGCCTTCTTCCTCCTTTGCTTATCCATCTCACAAGACTCGAGCTCCAGCGCGCAAGTCCGCAAGATCTCGCCTCAACCTTCTCCGACCATGTCCGAGCGGAGGCAAATGGTTGGCCTCCACCGCTAAGGAGGAGCAATCGCCAAACGCGCGACGCCGGATACCTTCCCAGCGACATCGCAGATCGGCTGCCCGACGAGGGGCAGCTCATCCCCACCCCCCAGCCCCATGAGAGGGTCGTCTTTCTTTCCCACTTCCTCTGCGGACTGGGCTTTCCACTTCACCCTTTTGTCCGGGGCTCATGTTCTACTATGGCCTGGATTTCCATGATCCGCGCCAACTTCATCCTCAACATCTCAGCGTTTATCGTCAGGTGCGAGGCCTTCCCTCGCATCCAGCCCCACTTCGCTTAGGCTCAAGACCTTCAATGTCAAGTCAAGGTAGTGAAGGGCATTCAAGCGGAGTGCGGAGGGCGCCATGTTGGGCAAGATGCCCAACGCCCTTGGTTGAAGGGCCTTCGTGGAATCCGTCAAGGGTGGCAATCGGGTGGTTCTACATCACCGAGCAGCGTGAACCTAAATGGGCGGCGGCCCCCGAGTTTAGATCTGGTATCCCCACGCAGCTCACCTCCTGGAAAGAGAAGGGCTTGCTGTGGGGTAGTTCGACGGAGCTGACGGGACTCTGGCCTGTATCAAGAAGTGGTGAAGAAGCTTAGGCTGGTTAACGTGGTCCAAGTCATGCTCGTCCGACGGATACTCCCATGCCAAGAGCGGGCATTCAAACTGTGGGAGTTTGATCCGGAACAGCACTGGGCGCTGAAGAAACTCTTCGACACGATGTACGAAGGCGCATGGAAGGTGCTGTTCAAGGGTGCCGAAGCCCCAGCATCCGCGACGGAAGATCGCGGATTTCACTCGCAGCGCCAGGCTGACGAGGTAAGTGATTCTACCCCTTTACGGACACTTGTTTTCATAGTTTGACTCTATGCGGTTTTAATTTCCCTTTTCCTTTGACAGACTGGATGAAGAAGGCGGAGCAGATTACCTGTCCGGCCCTATGCCGTAAAATCCAGAGACGCCGCGTCTAGCGAGGCTGCTGGTTCCGCACCGCACATGGTGCCGGAGAAGAAGGCCAAGAAGGAGGCCACGGGTGCTCGAAAGAGCTCCTGTTTTCAGGTGTCCGACGACTCGGGGCAGACTCCTCCCGAAAATGAGGAGGAGGAAGAGGACTCTCTCCCTGAGGAGGAGAGAGGAAGAGGAAGGCTTCCCAACTGGGAGGCCGGAGGGTCCAAGAGGGAAAGACTATTCCCGGACAGCTCGCCAACATCAATGTTGGCGAGGAAGAATGGCCTTCAAGGGCCAGGCCTCCAGCGAGATCGTAAGTATCCGGATCCTGAATGATTTATAATTTCTTTTTTCGCCACATAGTGTCATTCTAAAGCCGCATGCTACCTGTAGTCCGCCAAGTGATGATCTCCCGCTTCATCGAAGGGTCGTTGGCTTCGCCGGATGTAGACTCCATCCCGACCGCTCCACCTCGCGACGCCGAAGACGCCGAGGTGGGATCCCTGAGGGACCCACCAGGGAGGCTCGAGGCGCCACAAGGCGCCTCCCGACTTCGGCGGACTCCACAACGGAACCCGCAGTGGTTCCGGAGTCCGGCAGGCGGTCCCTTCGATCGAAGGGCAAGACCGTGACGCCGGCTGCTTCCGTCCAACCGGAGGCGCCGGGCAATTTGTTGGAGGCGCTGCAGAGCGCTTCTATCGAGGAAGAACACCGCACTATTATGAGTGCGGTGATTCAGAAGGTGCAGCTCGCCAAAGTTGGGCTGACCGAAGCCTGTAATAGCCTTCTATCAGGCTTTGAGGTAAGAAGTTAAAAATATGCAATGTAATACCGCATAGACAGTAGCCCCTGATGCTCGGTTTGGTATTCGGAAAGAAAAGCGGACCGAGGATCTAAAAAAGATATACGAGGGTTGCTAAAAATTATGTCAATATGGGTTGTTGAGCTGCGCTGCTGACCTCTGCCAGACCGACGGGCGGAGGTCGGTGCTTGAAGCAGAGCTCGAGCGGTCCGAGCAAGAGCTCGGCCGCGCCAGAAGCAGCTCCAGGACAAAGAAGGTGAGTAATACCACTTTGAAATTGTACCTTATGAAAAGGATTTAGGTTGCGACAAAAATAACAAGGATAACATGGGTACTGCAGGGCCACGAATGAGGTGGCGGCCTCAAGGAGGCCGTGTCCATGCCGAACATAATGCGGCCACGGAACGGGCCGAGCGAGAAAAGCAAGAGGCGAGGGTGGCGGTGGTTCAGCAAGAGCTCTGTGCTCTCATGGAAAAGCATGAGAGGTTGAGCGTGACTCAAAGATTCGAGAGTCCGAGCTTGCCCTCGGCTCTCGAAAGTGCTAAAACCGCCAAGGCCGAGGCCCATAAGTCCCTTCAGAGATTGAATTGATGAAGAAGATAGCGGCGGGTAAGGCATTTTTCATGCAAAGCAAGCATGTGAATGTAAATTACGTGATACTTACCCAATTCGAGCTCTCGAGGCGTTTGCAGATCTGCCTCAGCAGCGTGTCCGATGCCGCCAGATTCTACCGAGCCGAGGAGGGAGCTCAACGGAGAAGGTCTTCGGTCTCAAGATGTCGAGGCCGGCCATCCGATGTTTTCTAGCGACCAGTCAAGCAGCTGGTCAAGCTTCACAAGGTGGCCGAGCAGGCCATGAAGGGCTCATAGTCCATTGTGGTCCGGAGAGGCCATGCCTGGGAGCTACTTCGGCCTCGTGCGATGGCTGGTGGATGCGTGCCCTTGGGTGGAGGCTATCAAGCGCTCCGCCTGTATTGAAGGTGCTCGTCGGGCCCTTGCCCGCGCAAAGGTGCATTGGGGCAAGCTGGATGCGAGAAGCTAATCATCGACGCGCCACCAGCGGGCAAGGAGCATCGACGCCCAACTTTACTATAAGGCTGTCCTGAAGGGTGCCCGCAAGATTGCGGATGAGTGCCCCAGGGATGTAATTATTGAGTGAATTCGCAATGTGTTATCCTGTGCGCTGAAAACTTTGTTCATATGCGCTAAGCAATGCTTGTTTAATTTAAAATATTACCTTCTGTGCGGCCGTTTATTAAATCTGAGAGATGGCAAGTCGTCGGCTTCAGCCCCCATGCCACGAGTGCTGGGGTGTTCGGGATAAACTTGAGCACTCTTGTTCCCATTTTTGGGTCCATCTAGGAGGCGCCAACACAACGTAACAAGGCAACCGGACTTATAGTGCTTGAACACTCTCACTTAGCCATAGAATTCTATAATTTTAAATTTCGTGAAGCCCCTAGTATTCGAAGACCAATTGGGGCGCTATCCACGCCTTCATCGGACATAATCCGAACTTCGCTCAAGCGGCGAGGTCTTTAAGGACCCGAAGGACCTCTCGAACAGCGACTCAGTCTCTCGCCTTATCGTGTCGGTCAGTTTTAGCTTTCCATCGAGGCGTTAACCCGGCTCAACCGGGCGCAATCGCAGTGGTTCTCCCAGGCTACCTTAGCCGATAGAACGGAACGAAGGTGCCAACATGGGAGCCGGGCAAACCCAACTATTGACCCAAGGCAGGATTCGAGCTGATTCATATAATGCTATAAGTTCGGGTGCCGACTTGTGAAAGTGTGCGGACTTTAGCACACCATAAAGCGGAGGACATAAGCCCCTGGTGTGTTTGGTCGTGCCAAGATGCACGGGTGCAACAAGTTGTAAATGAACATATATATATATATATATATATAAAATAATGCAATTAAAGGCAAAAGTGCTGCATTTTATTCAAGAAGATATGCTATCAGTGCGGAATGATACAAATAGTGCGGAAAGCAAGGGATTGGACGAAGTAAGGGCGTCTCCCTCCAGGGGTAGGCCACGGAGTGTTGTATGTAACAAATTTAATGCTCGTGATGGAGACCACCTGAGTGTTCGTCGCGGCCTTTGTCCTTCCCTGGCTGTTGTATCATGAGTTCGGCAGGTTCGCCGCCGGACTGAGTTCTGTATAAAAAAGAGAAAAATAAAACAAAAAAGAGCGACACACTTGGGAGCCCCTGGTGTGGTCGAACCGCACTCTGGGTCTGTTGTGGTTGTGCCCTTCCCCCTATGCCCATGGTATCTCCAGGGCGTAATTATGTACGCGGAGAGTTTGTCTTGCAATTTCGCGAGGGCTGGGTTAGCCGCATTGCTTACGCGATGCACGGAACGTGCTGTGTGGTCTTGGTTGATGTTGCTCGGGCGCGTTTGGTTGTGTCCGGTCGCTTAACGGCCGGACTCGAGAATTGCCTTAACAGGCTGCTCGCATTTCGCCGCGAGAGCCGTTGTATGTTCCTCCGCTCGAGGGAGCGCCCGTGTTTCCATTGACCGTGATGACTCCATGAGGGCCTGGCATCTTGAGCTTAAGGTATGCATAATGCGGCACGCGCTGAACTTTGCAAACGCGTTCATCCGAAAGCAGGGCATGATAGCCGCCATGAACGGGACTATGTCGAAGATTAACTCCTCGCTCGAAATTATCCGGGATCCAAGACCACTTCCATGTAATCGAGCCCATACAATTGGCCTCGACACCTGGTATGACGCCTTTGAAGGTCGTCGCTGTAGGTTTAATCCTTGAAGGGTCTACGCCCATCTTGCGACCGTATCCTCGATAAAGCAGGTTCGAAGCACGCCGCCGTCCATAAGGACTCTCGTGAGGTGAAATCCATCAACGATTGGGTCTAAAACCAATGCGGCGAATCCGCCATGGCGGATACTAGTTGGATGGTCTCTTCGATCGAAAGTGATCGGGCAAGAGGACCATGGGTTAAATTTAGTCCTACGGACTAAAGCCATCCGGTTTATATAGACACCAGAGAGGGCTAGGGTTACATAGAGTCGGTTACAATGGTAGGAGATCTACATATCCGTATCGCCAAGCTTGCCTTCCACGCCAAGGAAAGTCCCATCCGGACACGGGGAAGTCTTCAATCTTGTATCTTCATAGTCTTGGAGTCCGTCGATGATGATAGTCCGCAAATGATAGTTCGGCTGATGATGGTAGTCCGCTATCCGGACACCCCTAATCCAGACTCCTCAAGAGCCCTGAACCAGGCTTCAATGACGATAAGTCCGCATGTATATTGCTTGGCATTGCAAGGCGGGTTCCTCCTCCAAACGATAGAAGATTGGGAACACCAGGATAGTGTCCGCTCGCAAAATAAATTCCACATTCCACCGTGAGAGAGAATAATAATATATACACAAGCTCAATCTGCCGACGTTTTCCGTGGCATGACGTCACACCACTACCAAGCCATTACTCAATTGTTTTTACTTTACCACATCAGCGTTTAGCGAAGCGGTTTCCTTGGCACGCCTTGTCGGCAGTAGATCGTGTTTCCCCTTAAACCGGATTCTCATCAATACGGGCGTAGAATCCAACCGCGCCTCGCTCGCCACGCCTCTATCGGCGAGTCCCAAACGGTCACGGAGACGGCTCTTGGTATCCTCCCTCTTTATAACGGGACCAAGGCTCGTTTCTTTTTCTTCAATCCACCATCGAATCTTCTCCACGCTCCAAGTTCTAACACCTAGAGCTCTAGATTCGAGCGCTTCGGACCTTCAACGATGTCCGGTTCCGACCTCCAGGGCCGGTGGATGCCCTCCTCCGTCACGGAGGAAGACGTGTTAAAGCTGCGGGATGCCAAGTACCTGCCTTTTGAGATTTCGCACAGGCTGCCTACCGACGGGCAGGCCATCCCCACCCCCGAGCCCGGCGAGTATGTCGTTTTTGTATCCCACCTCCGTCGGGGTTTAGGCTTCCCGATGGATCCTTTTGTGAGAGGGCTCATGTTTTACTATGGGTTGGAATTCCACGACTTGGCTCCGGAGTCCATCCTCCATATATCCGCATTCATCGTCATCTGCGAGGCCTTCCTCGCGCCACCCCACGCTTCGCCTGTGGCTGAAGACTTTCAATGTGGCGCCGAAGATGATCGGGGGGCGTCAAGTGGAGTGTGGCGGGGCGGCCATAAGTAGGAGGGCCGATGCCCCGTGGCCCGCCGGCTCCTTCCAAGAGGAGCTCGGCCTGTGGTAGCAAGAGTGGTTCTACATTACCGTTCCGAGGGGCCGCAGACAAAAGCCACCGCCCCTATTCCGCCCGGGACCTCCACGACGATTGATGTCGTGGGTCAACCAAGGGCTCAACTGGGGGCCGTCAAAGGACGTGCCCCTACTGCAGGGCCGGATTCGAGATCTCTTAACGAGGGAGATCGATATGGTGGTGGTGATGCAGGTTATGCTAATTAGGCGTCTCCCTCAGGCCGTCAAAGGACGTGCCCCTAATCCAGGACTCCCTCAGGCGTACCGCAAAACGGACGAAACGGACTTGTGTTGGAGCGCTATGGTCGAAACGGGGGTCCTGTTCATCGGGAGGGGTGTGGCGTACCGCAAAACGGACTCCACGGATATCGTTTCATCTCCATCGTCGACCTCCTCCAGCCTCCACGGGCTACCGCCGACCTCCTCCACCTCCATGGGCTACTGCTCATCCAGCCTCAACCGCGCTACTCCACCGCCACCGTTGAACCACCCTCCACCATCTACTGCTCATCCAGCCCTCCACACCACGGGTCCTGCTCAACCACCCTCCACCGCTCATGTTCATCCAGCCCTCCACACCACGGGTTCTTGTTCATCCAGAGGCAACGCCACCGCCACCGCTCGTCCAACCCCACTTCGCCAACGCCACTGCTCATCCTGAGGCAGCATCGATCGGCTTCGATTAGCAGCGAGAGCGGCGAATCGCCCATCGGGTTGATTAACAGCCATCGATCGATCGCCGGGTTCAAGAACGTAGCAGACTCGCAAAGGTAATCGCCGGGTTCGTTAGAGCCCAACGCCTTTCGGGTTCGTTAGAGCCAACACCTCGCACACACGCGCGTACGTACGAGAGAAACGCGCATCGCTCGGCCCCCGACCTCCCACCATAACCGGCAACTCCCAAATTTTCCTCCCTCGCTTCTACCAGGTTTTTCCGTCATGGACGGCCCAAAGAATGTCATGCAGCTGCGTCTCCGCCCGCCTGTGACTTAAAAGCCCATTTTATGTCATGCTTTTTGTCATAGAAGTAGGAGCCCACCACATCTATGATGATACCGGTTTTGTCACAATTATCGCCATAGAAGTGCCATATGTGATGAGAAAAAAATTGCTTGGCCCAAAATGTCACGGATGTGTCTTTTTTTTGTAGTGCTACTACGAGTACTGGTAAGGTACACATCAATAACATGTATATCACATATACCTTCGGTGTTGCCGGCCTTCTTGTCCGCTAAGTACTTGGGGCAGTTCCGCTTCCAGTGACCATTTCCCTTGCAATAAAAGCACTGAGTCTCGGGCTTGGGTCCATTGTTTGGCTTCTTCCCAGCAACTGATTTACCGGGCGCGGCAACTCCCTTGCCGTCCTTCTTGAAGTTCTTTTTACCCTTGCCTTTCTTGAAACTAGTGGTCTTATTCAGCATCAACACTTGATGTTCCTTTTTGATTTCCACATCCGCTGATTTCAGCATTGAATACAGCTCAGGAATGGACTTCTCCATCCCCTGCATATTGTAGTTCATCACAAAGCTCTTGTAGCTAGGTGGGAGCGACTGGAGAATCTGTCAATGACCGAGTCATCTGGGAGATTAACTCCCAACTGAGACAAACGGTTGTGTAACCCAGACATAGTGAGTATGTGCTCACTGACAGAACTGTTCTCCTCCATCTTACAACTGTAGAACTTGTCGGAGACATCATATCTCTCGACTCGGGCATGATCTTGGAAAACCATTTTCAGCTCTTGGAACATCTCATATGCTCCGTGCTGCACAAAACGCTTTTGGAGCCCCGGTTCTAAGTTGTAAAGCATGCCGCACTGAACCAGGGAGTAATCATCACTACCCGACTGTCAGGCGTTCATAACGTCTTGAGTTGCTGGGAAAATGGGTGCTTCACCAAGTGGTGCTTCTAGGACGTATGCTTTCTTGCCAGCTATGTGGATGATCCTCAAGTTCCGGACCCAGTCCGTATAGTTGCTACCATCGTCTTTCAGCTTGGTTTTCTCTAGGAATGCGTTGAAGTTGAGGGCAACATTAGCGTGGGCCATTTGATCTATAAGACATATTGCAAAGATATTTTAGACTATGTTCATGATAATTAAGTTCATCTAATCAAATTATTTAATGAACTCCCACTCAGATAGACATCCCTCTAGTCATCTAAGTGATACATGATCCGAGTCAACTAGGCCGTGTCCGATCATCACGTGAGACGGACTAGTCATCATCGGTGAACATCTTCATGTTGATCGTATCTACTATACTACTCATGTTCGACCTTTCGGTCTCTTGTGTTCCAAGGCCATGTCTGTACATGCTAGGCTCGTCAAGTCAACCTAAGTGTTTTGCATGTGTAAATCTGGCTTACACCCGTTGAGGGAGTCCTGGATTAGGGGGTCCTCGGACAGCCGGACTATGTAATTTGGCCGGACTGTTGGACTATGAAGATACAAGATTGAAGACTCTGTCCCGTGTCTGGGTGGGACTCTCCTTTGCATGGAATGCAAGCTTGGCAATTCGGATATGTGGATCTCCTTCTCTGTAACCGACTCTGTGTAACCCTAGCCCCCTCCGATGTCTATGTAAACCGGAGGGTTTAGTCCGTAGGACCAACAACAATCATAATCATAGGCTAGCTTCTAGTGTTTAGCCTCTACGATCTCGTGGTAGATCAACTCTTGTAATACTCATATCATCAAGATCAATCAAGTAGGAAGTAGGGTATTACCTCCATCGAGAGGGCCCGGACCTGGGTAAACATTGTGTCCCCCGCCTTCTATTACCTTTAGCCTTAGACGCATAGTTCGGGACCCCCTACCCGAGATCCGCCGGTTTTGACACCGACATTGGTGCTTTCATTGAGAGTTCCACTCTGTCGTCGCTGTAAGGCTTGATGGCTCCTTCAATCATCTGCAATGATGCGATCCAGGGTGAGGTTTTCCTCCCCGGATAGATTTTCGTATTCGGCGACTTGGCACTGTGGGCCAATTGTTTGGCCATCTGGAGCAGATCGATAGCTACGCCCCTGGCTATCAGGTCAGGTTTGGAAGCCTAAACTACACCGCCGACATCCGTGGAGACTTGATCATCGACGGATTCGAGCCCATGACAGGTGCGCCAAACAATCACGAGGAGCATGACCTTGATCTGCCATCCGATGATGTTCGGGAGATCACACCTGCGGTCGCCCTGGCCCTTAATCCGGAGCAGATCGTGCCATCCGAGGACGGGTGGATGGACCCCGCCACGGAGGCCGCACACTCATCGGCGGTAGAGCCGAACACAGACTTCCCCTCCAATGGGGCCTGTGTCATCGGACCCTCGGACTCGTATCCGGCCATAGGCTCTGAACCGCGTACATCCGTGCCTATCGAATCTGATTGGGCACCAATCATGGAGTTTACCTGCGCAGATATCTTTCAGCACTCACCCTTGGGCGACGTGCTAAATTCATTAAGGTCTCTCTCCCTGTCAGGAGACTCACGGCCGCACTACGTCCGGCTCGAGTGGGAAGCGGGCGACAAAGAAATTTGTTCCCCACCCACCACCCACTTAATAGCCACTGTCGATGATTTAACCGACACGCTTGACTTCGAGTCCAAAGACATCGACGGTATGGATGACGATGTCGGAGAAGAACAGGAACCACCGCCCACAGGGCGCTGGACAGCCACCTCATCATATGATGTGTACATGGTGGATACGCGGCGAGGAACGGAAGGATGCAAAGGAGGATAATCCCCTCGAGAAGCAACTAAAGCGACGTAGGCGCCGCTCCAAATCCCTCCACAGTAAAAATAGCAATAACAGCACAAGAACAAATAATACCACGATCGACTCCAAAGGAAACGACGACCCCATGAACCCAGCGATGGAGCAGGATGAGCTAGGGGGCGGCGAACATAGTCCGGGGCCGCTGTCCGATCATAGTGACGGCGGAGATAAAACTCATAAACCTGTCTCCGGAGAGGAGAACAGTCCGGGCGACGATGCACCCATCATCCCGGAAAAACACTTGGAATAAGAAAACCTCCATAGAATGCTTATTGCCACCGCGAGGAGCTTCAAGAAGAAGAAGCAAAGGCTTAAGGCCGCGCAGGATACGCTCAACTGCAGATGGAACAAAGTGCTCGACACTGAAGAAAAATACGGTTGCGATCGCCACACAAAGAGCTACCCAAAGTGCAAGTTGCTGCCCCGAATTCGATGACGAGGCAATAGAGCCCATCCAGCCAAAAAATAAAACGGCCTATCAGTGGCCGCGACAGACGGCTACTAACGCCGCACACAAGTCAGCACACGATTTACGTGAGCACCTGGATAAAAATCCGGTATGGCCAGGTCCATCTATGGATCTAGGAAGCGTGCTCCGGCGCAGGATCATGGCCGCCCAAACAATTATACTCATCGAACAACAGCTCGGAATCAAAACCGAACATTACAACCGTCGGAAGCATGCCATGACATATCCAAATACAGGGGTGCCGCACACCCCCTGTGCTTCACCGATGAGGTGCTGGATCATGAATTTCCAGAGGGATTTAAACCCGTAAACATAGAGGCATACGACGGAACGACAGACCCTGCGGTCTGGATTGAGGACTTTATTCTTCACATCCACATGGCTCGCGGAGATGATCTCCACGCCATTAAATATTTGCCCCTCAAGTTGAAAGGACCAACTCGGCACTGGTTGAAAAGCCTCCCCAAAAACTCAATTGGAAGTTGGGAAGAACTTGAGGATGCTTTCAGGGCTAATTTTCAAGGGACCTATGTCTGACCTTCGGATGCAGATGATCTAAGTCACATAATTCAACAACCCAGAGAGTTAGCTCGAAAGCTTCGGAACAGATTTCTCACTAATAAGAATCAAATCGTCGACTGCCTGGATGCCAAAGACTTAGCGGATTTCAAGCATAGTGTCCGGGACGAATGGCTCGCCAGACACCTCGGCCGGGAAAAGCCAAGGACAATGGCAGCCCTAACAAGCCTTATGACCTGCTTTTGCGCGGGCGAAGACAGTTGGTTGGCCCGTAGCGGCACCAGCGAACCAGGCACTTCCGAAATCAGGGACGGCAACGGGAAGCCGCGACGCAATAAAAACAAGCGTCGAAACAATGAAGACAGCCCAGACAGCGCGGCGGTCAATGCCGGATTCAGGGGCTCTCGACCCGGTCAACGGAAAAAGCCATTTAAAGGCAACAGAGATGGACCGTCCAGCCTAAACAAGATTCTAGACAGATTATGTCAGATTCATGGCACCCCCGAAAAACCTGCAAACCACACCAACAGAGAATGTTGGGTCTTCAAGCAGGCCGGCAAACTAAATACCGAACACAAGGGGAGGGAGACGTCAAGTGAAGACGAGGATGAGCCTCGCCAGCCGAACACTGGTGGACAGAAAAAAATTCCACCAGAGGTCAAAACAGTGAACATGATTTACTCATACGCTGTAGAGCCCGTCGCCCCCAAGTTCAACCCTTGGTCGGCCTGCCCGATCACTTTTGATCGCAGGGATCATCCGAATAGTATCCGGCACGGGGGATCGGCTGCCTTGGTACTCGACCCAATAATTAACGGATACCATCTCACCCGAGTCCTTATGGACGGCGGCAGTAGTCTTAACCTGATATATCAGGACACTGTCCGCAAAATGGGGATAGACCCGTCAAGAATCAGCCAAAGTAGTACTACCTTTAAAGGAGTAATCCCAGGCGTAGGGGCCCGTTGTATGGGCTCTCTAATATTAGAGGTTGTATTCGGTTCTCCCGACAACTTTCGAAGCAAAGAACTAATCTTAGACATCGCTCCATTCCGAAGCGGCTATCATGCACTACTCAGAAGAACGACCTTCGCTCGTTTCAATGCAGTTCCGCATTACGCTTATCTTAAACTTAAGATGCCCGGTCCAAGTGGTGTAATCACAATTAACGGAAATATAGAGCGATCCTTACGTGCGGAAGAATATATGGCGGCTCTAGCAGCCGAACAGCCTCTCCAACCAGAATAACTGATCGGTCATCAAGACCACGGACACGGTTAGACGTGTCCGGCGCACCACTAGTGGTAGCAGCCCAGATAAACATGAGCTTGAGTGGATGGATATACCCCCATAGGTGGTGCTAGGGGCTGCCCGCATGTATAAAGGCTCATAATTCGGCTCGACCCTATTAGTACAATAATATATTGCATTTTTATGGTTCATTAAGAATAACCAACCTTTCACACGATCACCAGATCTTTTCACCTGGGTTTTCTATTTTTTACAGATGATCATCGCGCTACACCCTTCCAGGATACGGCACAATGGAGACAAAGGCGCAGACGTGCAGCAGGGCCCCTCTCAAACGTTTCTTTTTAGATTAAGACCCTGCGTAAACCTTTTCTAATGTCTTTTGTTGCTTCACACCCTCCGGACACTTCACACGACCGAGAGGGATACTGGCATTATTGGCATTTCGCCACGCCATATTATTGCATGTACCTGGAAATTTAGGACTCATTATCGAGGGCGTTTCTCAGCCCAGTATATGTTGTAAATTCCGAATACCTTAGGGAGTGTTTGGCGAGTTTGGCCTTATATGCATCAGCTCCGAATCATGTCTTTGGTCAATAGTTGGGTTTGCCCGGCTCCCGTGTTTTGCTACCTTACGCCCGCCTATCGGCTAAGGTGGCACCGGAGAACTACTGCGATTGTGCCTGGTTCATCTAGATGAGCACCTCAGTAGAGAAAGCCGAAAACTGACTGTCATGATAAAGCGAGAGATTGGTCAACCACTCGATGACTCAGCGGAATCTTCGCGATTCCTCGGCATTAACGAAGGACCGGTTTCCCGGTCATGTACGTACGCGCGCCGTATTCGGATGAACGCGGAAGTACCAGGGGCTATATAGTAGCCCCACTGTCAAACTCCTATGGCTAAGTGAAAGTGTTAAAGCTATATAGTCCGATTGCCTTGTTCGCCGCGCTATCACCTCCTCAAACGGACCAAGACGTTGGATCAAGTGTGAGTATGCACTTTACCGAACACCCCCACATTATATGCGTGGGGGCTGAAGCCGACGACTGCAAACTTTCAGGTTATATACATATATACATAAACGGCCGCACATGAAGCACTATAATACTTTATGGGCAAAAGTATAAATACAGCCTTTATAATCAAAACAGCATTGTTTTTACAATCAAGATACATGCCACTCGAACATGGTACTCTTCGAGCACTGAGCCTCTATTAAACGGGCGCCTTCTAGGACTTCTTCAAAATAGTGCTCGGGCGAGTCCTGGCCTCCGGACGGACCCCTGGTTGCAATAGCGGTGGCCTCCATCTCTGCCCAATATGTCTTAACACGGGCAAGAGCCATCCGCGCACCCTCTATGCTCGCCGACCACTTTACAGCGTCGATATGTGGCACAGCATGAAGAAATCGTTGCACTAACCCAAAATAACTTTCCGGACTTGGTTCCTTTGGCCAAAGATGATCCACGACAGACCTCATGGCAAGCCCGGACAACCTATGGAGCTCGGCCCACTCGGCCATTTGTTCATTTAACAGCAGCGGACGCTTTGGAGCACTGAACTGCGACCAGAACAACCTTTCCACCTTGTGATCCTTTTGATCTTTAAAATACTCAGTCGCATCAGCAGCACTCTTTGCTAAGTCCAAGTATGCGTCTGCAGCACTCCATAATTGATCCAGAGGGGCATACTTCGGATCGCCGAACTTTGTCCGCAACAGGAAGGGCTTCCCAGCCGTGATATCTCCGGCTTGGCGAAGCTCCTCCCACGCCGCTCTGATTCCAGAGCGCATTTCCTTGGCCGCTTCCAAGGCCTTCTTCAAGTCAGCCGCTTTCGCCTGGCCTTCCCTTTCAAGGAGCTCATAGCGGCTGGCGGCATTTTGCAGCTCAAGAGCCATGTTGGCTATTTTCTCTTCGCTCTGACGATGAGCAGCCTGTTCGGCTTTTAACTCTTCGGCTGCCTTCAGGGCGGCTGCATCACTTCTTCTGGCTTGTTCCTTGGCTCGGGCAAGTTCCGCCCGCAGGGTCTCCACGGCGGCAGCTCCATCTGCAATCAAAGCATATTATAGATACTAGCATCATGCTCCTCTTAATATTTGCTGACCAACCAAAAATACATACCCTGTGCCTCGTCAAGCCGCTTGTTCACAAGCGCGATGTCAACATCCGCTACATCAAGCTGCCGCCTCAGTTCGGCAAAATCAGCAGTCCGGTCAGCCGCCAGACCCTCAGCCGCCTGCACATGAAAGCAGTGCGATCATTACCTGGGATTACGATCCTCCGTTTGCCGCCTCTGGACGGTAACCAGAGTTCAGGGGCTACTACCTATATAGAGCACACCTAGCGTGTGCGGTACAGTAAAAAATACATATTACTTTGCGTACCTCAAAGCCTCTTAGCAGGCTCGCAAAAGCTTCATTCAACCCGCTTTTGGCGGATGAGATCCTCTCAACCACCGTACCTATTAAGGTACGATGTGCCTCTGAGATAGACGCTTGCTCCAAAAGATCCATCAACGTGTCCGGTTGTACACCAGACAGTCCCGGTCTCTTTTTGTTGTTCTCCCTAGGAGCCGGATACTCCGGACTTCAGGGGGCCGAAGAGTTACCCTCTGGCCTTTGCGGATCAGGAGAAAACCTCCGTGATGACACCTCGGGGTCGTCCGCCCCACGAGGCAGGGAGGCAGGAGGAGGCGTTTCGCTCTCCATCATCTCCGAAAGAAGATCCCCCGAAGATGAACTTTGTTGAGAAGGGCTATGAGCCGGGCTGCAAAACGTATGCCTTGGATGTTATTCTCAGAGAAAAAGTAGGACATATTTACTTACAGCTGGCCCCCTTGCGGGCGTTGTGCGGTAAGGATGCCCCATGGGGAGGGTTTCTTCCCTCGTTTGGAAGCCTCCTTTTCCAAATCTTCAGGGGCGCCCCTTTTCTTCCCGCGGGGAGAGGGGATTTTAGATTCACCTCCCCGATCACCCTCCTTTGTGGAGGCACTAATTCCCCCGGTTTGGATATGCAATGTATGAAGCCCGCTCTCGGTTTCTCTATTCCTCCCTTCATCTTCTCCTGATGGCACTTGATAGGGTGCGCGCTCAAGCATCCTGGTTAGTACAGGATCTGGTGAGCCTTCCGGAAGGGGGGGCGAACACCTGATCCTCTCCGCCTTTCTTATCCAGTCCTGGCCGAGGGTAGTTTATCAGAATGATGTTGTAACAAACATAATGACGGCATGTTCGGCTGCAGAGTTACTTACTTGGGTATCTGGACGATTGCAGTTCTGACCCACATCCTCGGTGGTGTCCGGACACTTTATTCGTGATCCGAAGAATAATTGATACATCCCTTCGAGCGTCACGCCGAAGAAGTTTTGAATGGTTCGCGGTCCTTTCGGGTTGAACTCCCACATACGGAGAGATCGACGTTGGCATGGCAGGACCCGACGAACCAGCATTACTTGAATTACTTTGACGAGACTGACATCCCTCTTGAGGAGATCTCGGATACGGCTTTGCAGCGTCAACACGTCATTAACCGGCCCACATTCCAGTCCTTTGTTGACCCATGACGCCAGTTGGGGCGGAGGGCCTGGGCGAAAGGCTGGGGTGGCCGTCCACTTTGTACCCCGGGGGCAGTGATATAAAACCACTCCCGTTGCCATAAGTCGGGCACCTCCGGGAAGGAACCTTTTGGCCATAGGGCATCGGCACCCTTGCTTATTATAGCGCTTCCGCACTCCGCGTGTCGCCCATCGATCATCTTCAGCTTCACATTGAAGGTCTTGAGCCATAAGCCGAAGTGTGGGGTAATGTGGAGGAAAGCCTCATACACGACGATAAACAACGAGATGTGAAGGATGGAATCTGGAGCTAGATCATGGAAATATAGCCCGTAATAGAACATGAGCCCTCTTACAAAGGGATCAAGACTGAAGCCAAGCCCTCGAAGGAAGTGGGAAACAAATACGACACTCTCGTTGGGTTCAGGAGTGGGGATAACCTGCCCTTGAGCAGGTAGCCTGTGGGGGATTTAGACGTTCAGATATCTAGCCTCCCTAAGCTTCTTGATGTCCTCCTCTGTGATAGAAGAGGCCATCCACCGGCCTTGAAGGTTGGATCCGGACATGATTGAAGGTCCGAAGCGCTTAGCCTGAACCTTGGGTGTTGGAACTCAAGGTAGGGGAAGGGAAGGATTGAGCGTGGAGAAAAGGACGGGTCTGGACCTCTTTATAAAGAGGGTGAATATCAAGCGTCCTCCGCGTGGCCGTTTGGAACTTGCCTAAAGCTGACGAGTCATACTAATAACACGATTGGGTTATCCATGCCCGTATCGATGAGAATCTCATAATAAGGGGGACACGATCTCTGCTTCGACAAGACGTGCCAATAAAACCGCCTCGCAATACGTGCAGTAGCAGGCTGGGAAAAACGGTTTGTATAAAGACCGGGCCATGGCGTGTTGTCACGCTATGAAAAGTTGTCAGCAGATTAGATTTGTGGAATATTATACTCTCTACCGTGGTATGTGGAATTTGTTTTGCAGAGCCTTACACGATCCTCGTGTTCAAAATCTTCTATGGAGTATCCTGAGAAGGAACCCGCCTTGCAATGCTGAAAAAATATGCGCGCCGGACTCATCGTCATTGAAGCCTGGTTCAAGGGCTACTGAGGGAGTCCTGGATTAGGGGGTCCTCGGACAGCCGGACTATGTACTTTGGCCGGACTGTTGGACTACGAAGATACAAGATTGAAGACTTTGTCCTGTGTCCGGGTGGGACTCTCCTTTGCGTGGAAGGCAAGCTTGGCAATTCGGATATGTAGATCTCCTTCTCTATAACCGACTCTGTGTAACCCTAGCCCCCTCCGGTGTCTATATAAACCGAAGGGTTTAGTCCGTAGGACCAACAACAATCATAATCATAGGCTAGCTTCTAGGGTTTAGCCTCTATGATATCGTGGTAGATCAACTCTTGTAATACTCATATCATCAAGATCAATCAAACGGGAAGTAGGGTATTACCTCCATCGAGAGGGCCCGAACCTGGGTAAACATTGTGTCCCCCGCCTCCTGTTACCATTAGCCTTAGACTCACAGTTCGGGACCCCCTACCCGAGATCCGCCGGTTTTGACCCGGACACCCATTGTATGCAAACGTTAGAATCTATCACACCCGATCATCATGTGGTGCTTCGAAACAACGAACTTTCACAACGGTGCACAGTTAGGGGGAACACTTTCTTGAAATTTTAATGAGGGATCATCTTATTTATGCTACCGTCGTTCTAAGAAAATAAGATGTAAACATGACAAACATCACATGCAAATCATAAAGTGACATGATATGGCCAATATCTTTTTGCGCCTTTGACCATCATCTTCGAGGCGCGGCATGATCACCTTCGTCACCAGCATGACACCATGATCTCCATCATCGTGTCTTCATGAAGTTGTCTCGCCAACTATTACTTCTACTACTATGGCTAACGCTAAGCAATAAAGTAAAGTAATTGCATGGCGTTATCATTGACACGCAGGTCATACAATAAATTAAGACAACTCCTATGGCTCCTGCCGGTTGTCATACTCATCGACATGCAAGTCGTGATTCCCATTACAAGAACATGATCAATCTCATACATCACATATCATTCATCACATTCTTTTGGCCATATCACATCACATAGCATACCCTGCAAAAACAAGTTAGACGTCCTCTAATTGTTGTTGCATGTTTTACGTGGCTACTATGGGTTTCTAGCAAGAATGTTTCTTACCTACGCAAAACCACAACGGTGATATGCCAATTGCTATTTACCCTTCATAAGGACCCTTTTCATGGAATCAGAACCGATTAAAGTGGGAGAGACTGGCACCCTCTAGCCACCTTTATGCAACAAGTGCATATCAGTCGGTGGAACCTGTCTCGCGTAAGCGTACGTGTAAGGTTGGTCCGAGCCGCTTCATCCCACAATACCGCCGAAACAAGATAGGACTAGTAACGGTAAGCAAATTGAACAAACCAACGCCCGCAACTACTTGTGTTCTACTCGTGCATAGAATCTACGCAATAGACCTAGCTCTGATACCACTGTTGGGGAACGTAGCAATAATTCAAAATTTTCTACGCATCACCAAGATCAATCTATGGAGATTTTAGCAACAAGAGAGGGAGAGGATGAGCATCTTCATACCTTTGAAGATCGCTAAGCGGAAGCATCACTAGAACGCGGATGAGAGAGTCGTACTCGCAGCGAATCAAATCGCGGAAGATCAGATCTAACGCCGAACGGACGGCTCCTCCGTGTTCAACACACGTACAGCCCGGGGACGTCTCCTCCTTCTTGATTCAGCAAGGGGAGAGAAGAAGTTGAGGGAGAGCTTTGGCAGCACGACAGCGTGGTGGTGGAGCTTGCAGTTCTCCGGCAGGGCTTCGCCAAGCACTACTGAGGAGGAGGTGGAGTTGGAGAGGGGGAGGGCTGCGCCAGGGGCAAGGTCTAAAGCTCCCATGCGCCTCCCCACTATATATAGGGGTGGAGGGGCTGGTTTCTTGTCCTCCAAGTCCATTAGGGCGTTGGCAAAGGTGGGAGGAAAGAAATCCCATCATTTCGCTTCCCCACCGGTTGTTATCCCCCCTTTCTAGGGATCTTGATCTTATCCCTTCGGGATATGATTTTATTCCTTCTAAGGGGGGATCTTGGTGCACCTTGACCAGCGATGTGGGGCCTTGCCCCCACTACCCACGTTCATGTGGGTCCCCCCATGCAGGTGGGCCCCACCCTAGAACCTTCTAGAACCTTCCCGGTACAATACCGAAAAACCCCAAACATTTTCTGGTGGCCAAAATAGGACTTCCCATATATAAATCTTTACCTCCGGACCATTTCGGAACTCCTCGTGACATCCGGATCTCATCCGGACTCAACAACATTCAAGAACCGCATACTAATTCCCATAACAACTCTAGCATCATCGAACCTTATGTGTAGACCCTACGGTTCGGGAATCATGCAGACATGACCGAGACAGCTCTCTGGCCAATAACCAACAGCAGGATCTGGATACCCATGTTGGCTCCCACATGTTCCACGATGATCTTATCGAATGAACCATGATGTCGGGGATTCAATCAATCCCGTATACAATTCCCTTTGTCAATGGGTACGTTACTTGCCCGAGATTCGATCGTCGGTATCCCAATACCTCGTTCAATCTCGTTACCGGCAAGTCACTTTACTCGTTTCATAATGCATGATCCCGCGACAAACTACTTAGTCACATTGAGATCATTATGATGATGCATTACCGAGAAGGCCCAGAGATACCTCTCCGTCATACGGAGTGACAAATCCCAGTCTCGATTCGTGCCAACCTAACAGACACTTTCGGAGATACCTGTAGTGTACCTTTATAGCCACCCGATTACGCCAGGACGCTTGGTACACCCAATGCATTCCTACGGTATCCGGGAGTTGCACAATCTCATGGTCTAAGGAAATGATACTTGACATTAGAAAAGCTTTTAGCAAATGAACTACACGATCTTGTGCTATGCTTAGGATTGGGTCTTGTCCATCATATCATTCTCCTAATGATGTGATCCCGTTATCAATGACATCCAATGCACATGGTCAGGAAACCATGACCATCTGTTGATCAACAAGCTAGTCAACTAGAGGCTCACTAGGGACATGTTGTGGTCTATGTATTCACACATGTATTACGGTTTCCGGTCAATACAATTATAACATGAACAATAGACAATTATCATGAACAATGAAATATAATAATAACCATTTTATTATTGCCTCTAGGGCATATTTCCAACAATTAGTCTCGTCCTCGTTTCTATTTCTTCACTCTGATCATCGTCAAATTCATCAGAGTTTGACGAATTTCTAAAAATCTCCCATTCACCTCCCTTCTAAGAATAAACCTAGGTTTTCAATTGGTATCAGAGCAAGGTACTCCCTTATTCTGTGTGATTTTGGGTTAACCCCCGCAAAGCCCCACCCCACCCCCAGTTTGTATCCGGTTTGCGGGAGAAAGTGCGTATGGAACGTTCGACGGACCGATACATGCCCGCCTTGTTGGATGGCACAACACATCTGGATCGCGCGCTCTGGAATTATGCGGGCGGTTTGAGTGTCGGCGTTGGAGATGCCCTTACGGGCCATCAAGGAGATTGATGTAGTGGAAAAAAAACATGATCCGGAGTGGAGATTTGAGTGGGAGGGAGGTGTAAGAGTCCTACGTGACAGAGGTCCAGACTCCCGCAAAACTCCTTCCAGTTTGTGGCCGGTTGCGGCAATTCAGACCCCGGACGTTTGCAACACCGCGTTGAATGGCAAAAAATGTTTGAATGCATGGGTTTGAACATTTGCGAGCGTTTTGAGAGACAGGCATTGGAGGTGCCCTAGAAGAATACACGAGAGGTATGGTTCACAGGGGATAATCAGGGCTCGTTTGGGGATAGACAGGATAATCCCCAAAAATACTCTGTTTTTCTACTCTCTAAACCACTAGCACCAAATGAGGCCTCATCGTGTTCTCCAATGCATAATAGATAGGCTCAACCAATAATCGACGATCTACTAGCAGTTTTCATTGTTTTCGTTGCTATGTCCAGTACATGGAGCTCACTGAACAAGTAGACACTCACGATTGAGTGTAGAAGGCATTAGCAAACACGGCGGCCAAAATCATACGGGGTATATATGGTCGCAGTCCTTGCTAGGTGGTCTTGGTTTTCTTTATTATTATTGTAATCACTTTCCTCATAGAATTATTGAACATTTTTTCCAATGTACTCAAACATTTCTTTTTGTAGTCATTGCATTTTTTTAATGGAATTTTAGACATAAAATATTTTTTTGATTTGTACAAAAATATTTTTCTCAAGTATTGTGAACATTTTTTATTTAGATACATGAAGACTTTTGCAAACAGCATAAACAGAAACATAAAAAATAGACAGAGCATTTTTATTTGGCATGTAAATAAATTGTGGGGTGTCATATTTATTGAAATTATTTTTGATTTGTAGGGAACTATCAAAGATATTTTCCGGAAAAGTTGAATGTTTTTTATTTTGTTTTTGAGGGATTGAAATGATTTTTGTAACACTTTTTAGAAGACGTAAATGGTAAAAGGCCGTGCCAATGGGAGGCTGACAGCCCATTCACTTTTCCTTCGGGACTCATGCTTGACAGAATCATTTCATTTAACGACTGGGACAAAATGGGCCTAAGGCGAGTGGTTGTATTGTTCTCTTCTCTTCTATCGGGAGCAACTAGTTGAGGAGCGCTTCTTTGGGAGCCTACCAACGATTATTTAGGGTGCACTACTAGGGAAAAGCCTAGCAGCAGCGCGGGTTTTAGGCCTATTAGTAGCGCAGGCAGGAGCGCTACTGATATGGCGATACAGCTAAAGGTTAGCAGTAGTGTCGGTTGACACGCGCTACTGCTACACCGACTTAGTAGTAGCGCCTTCCCCACACAGCGCTACTGCTAATTACTAGCAGTGCCTCTCCGAGCCCGCGCTACTATTATTATTCCGTATTTTATTTTATTTTATTTCATGTTGTATTCATGCACCTTTATATAAGTTTTCATACAGCAGCAATTTAGAGATTGTTTTTACATCATAATGAGTTATTACATCACTGGGTGAAAGAACCGTGGACTAGTTTCAAGTGGATGTCCACTTGAAACTAATCCGCAGTTCTTTCACGCAATGATATAATAAATATCATCATCATCATATCATTAACAACTTATCATCATAATACATCATTGTCATATAACACCTCCTCATGATCATCGTTTTCATCGATGAGACTTCACATAGCAAGTTGGTCACTAGTCATAATCACAACTACTCCTCATCATCAATTCTAACACATTATACCACATAATAAACATATTGTACCTCATAGGGCCTACTACATTCTCTTAGGACCTACTATATTCTCTAAGGTAAAATAGCAAAAAAAAAGATGGCCCCTGGCCCTCCATTATGTAGAATGGAGATTATCTTGTCTCCAATTCTTTCCTTTCGCTTAATGTTGCTTCCAAGAACCTCCTTACAAATGTCCAAACATTTTTTCTATTCTTTGATTAGCATGTGTTCACCGATTTTAGAAATCCGATATGCACATGTGAGATCCGTAGGATGACCTGGCTGTATGTTCAGAACTTCAAGGCGACCATTCTGATACATCAGATGAGGCACTATCGGGATTTTCTGTTGAAAAACATAGTAATAACTTCGTAGTTAGCAATGATGTACTAGTTTTAGAAGTATGCAAAAGATGCACGGATGTCGTAATAGTAAAACATCTTACCAGGGTATCTTCATAGAAGTTATTGTGGTTCAACACATGCACTAGTGGAAGCGTATCAACAAGGACCCAAATGTCCATATTGTTTTGCTCGATGTCAGGATCACCAAGATCCATGGTGACAATCATGCCCTCATAAAAACCATACATTTTGCAAAGTGCTTCCCAATTTTGGCAACCAAGATGGGTTACGCTCTGAGAATTATACAGATTTACTTCAAAATCCATATCATGATGGGTCCTTAGGTGTATTTTCTTTGTTTCAAAATTTTCATGGTCTTCAAAACCATCCTCTCCAAACATAGTGTATTGCATGGCATGGGATAAGCTAGTCGAATTGTAAAAGATGAAAATTAGACGTTGAAATAGTTGAAATCGTGC
Organism: Aegilops longissima; assembly: GCA_021605205.1. Classification (NCBI taxonomy): domain Eukaryota; kingdom Viridiplantae; phylum Streptophyta; class Magnoliopsida; order Poales; family Poaceae; genus Aegilops; species Aegilops longissima. Next base: position 561,183,003 of record CM038680.1, read on the forward strand.
TTAATTACGAAAAAAAATACTTATCGTCGTTGTGTACCATTTCAACGTCGAAGGTCTCCTCGAGCTTAATGCTGAAGCGCCGATCTTCGTCCAGCTCAAGGAACCTGTCGCACAGACCTCGATCGTCGTGGCACCAGCTGCACTCCCCTGGGAGACTTTCATCGTCCGAGTATGACACTTCCTACGTTCATAATTCAAAGATTAAACTTATAAAATTAAATATATGTACTAAAAAACCTAAATTAGATCATTATTTTTCGAGAAATCTAGACCACTTGATATTTCCTACATATTCTAGCACAAATCATGCCTGAATTCACGGAAAAATCTGGCATGACCTTTGCTAAAAAAGGACATATCGAGCGCCTAAAATTTGCCGGAACGGAAATTAATCAACACTCCGGCAAAACATAGGCCACTCGGAGGTGCAACCTGAACATGACCGACCACTTGGGCAACTGTCGTGGTTCTAAGTCTGACAGTAGAATGGGGGGTAGGTATGAAGAGGCAAGTTCCTAGCTATGGAGTAGTTGTATACGCAAGGGATTTACGAGTTCAGGCCCTTCTCGGAGGAAGTAATAGCCCTACGTCTCGGAGCCCGGAGGCGGTCGATCGGATTATATGCGTATGTGTTATAGGGTGCGAACCCTTCACCGTGGAGGGGGTGGCTTATATAGAGTGTGCCAGACCCCAGCCAGCCCACGTGAAAGTGCAGGATTTAAGGTGCGTTAAGGCTAGGCGCATCGTAACGCCTTACATAAAGTGTCATTAAGATCATAAAGACTATTTAACTACAGCATCGCTTGGGCACCGAGTGGCTCTCGGACTCTGGTGGTCGAGTGGGTCTTCATGGTCGAAAGTGTCTTTGAATCTGTCGAGTGGAAACCTACCAGTCGATCGAAGGCCGCTTCTCTTGCGAGTGTCCTCGTGGAGGGTACCTTTGGGCAGGTCTATGACCCTACCTCAGGTACATGACTTCATCATTAGCCCCCGAATGGATCGAGGTTTGAGTGAGGAAGGAGTTGATAATCTTTCCGACATGTTCTTCGTGTTGCGAGTGTGTCTTACTCGATCAACGACCTTTTAGTGATGGCATCAACTTCTTTCACGCTTTGATCCATTCTTCATGTTTTGTCGAGTGAACTCGTGAACTTGAGGATTTCGGCGACGGATCGGAGGAAATCTGCTATCTGACGGGTTACTCCGCGGTTAGCGGATTTCGCAGGATCTGAATTTTGGGAAGCGCGCGAAGCGGAGAAAACTGCGGCACTCGGATGGGATAAGACGATGACGCCTCAATCTTCGCGCCACCTTTTTTGCCACGTATCGCGGCGCTGCGCGCTATTATGGATTTGACGGATTGCCTCGGTTCACGGTCAGCCACTCGGAAGCGGCCCCATATAAAGCGCCGGACAGGGTATTTTGAACAGTGTGACCCCAATCTTCTCCTCTCTCCGCCTCCAAACCTTCTCGCTGCGCTCTTAGCCTGTCCGCAGCTCAGTACTTGCTTCGCCGGCGACCATGGTGAAGGAGAAGACCGCAGCCCTAGAACGGGTGAAGAAGGCGGCGGCGAAGGCTAAGGGGAGAGCGCCCAGTCGAGGCGGATCCTCTTCGCGGTCCAAACTGCCGCAAGGCTGGGTCCAAGGAGATTGGATCCGCTCGATCATCACCGAGAAGGACCTCACCGATCTGGCCAATGAAGGACTGATCCCCCATGGGTCGGCGAGGCTTCCGGGAACGGAGTGGCAACCGCAGCCTGAAGAGGGTGAGTGTGTTCTCCTGGCCACCCACGTAGATCGGGGATTTTCTCTGCCACCGAATCCTTTTTCCGGGGGTTTCTAAACTTTTTTGGAGCGCAACTCCATCATTTCACTCCCAACTCCATTGTCTACCTTGCTGCTTTCATTTCGTTATGCGAGAACTTCTTGGGTTGTCGACCGCACTGGGTCTCTTCAAGCACATATTCATCTCTCGCTCTCAGACGGTGAAGAAAACGAACCCGAATGACGAGAGAACCCAAGTAATCCAGATGTGTGGGGGACTCGGGGTCCAGATGAGGGGGAAGAGCGCCTTTCCGGCTATGACTCTCCCTGACTCGGTTAGAGGGTGGCAGTCGACCTGGTTCTACTGCCAAGACCAGCCGACGCCGGGCGCCGACCTGGCTCCCTCCTTTCTCCATGAGTCGAGTGAACAAGCCATCTTCCCTGAAGGTGTTACCAGAGGAGAAGGCCCATGTAAAATTGCTGATGGAGCGCCTAGTCCAGCTTATTCGCGACGGGGTGACCGGCATGGATCTCCTGGAGGTTTTCCTCCGACGGCGATTCAGCCACTCCAATACCGAGGTCATCCGATGTGGATGTACTCTTACGGATGATACCACTCGGGTCCATCCAGAGGAGGTCGATGGCGCCACGCTGGAGAAGTGGATGACTGCCATCACAGAAACAAAGATAACCTCATGAGCTAGGAGAATTCCACCACTCGACCAAACTTATGAAGTAGACAAGGTACAACCACTTATCTTCGTTGTGATTCGCTGCATTCATTCTGCTTAGATGCCAATTGCCGATGACTTTCGCCTTGTTTTGTTGTCTTCTAGGTCACCACTGAGATGTACTCGATGCCCAACGGGGCGGAGGAAACAGTTGAAGAAGAAGAAGGAAGTGGAGGTGAAAGTCAGGAGGAATGGGAGTCCAACGGCGAGGAGGATGAGGGGGATGACAGCTCTGATGAAGAGGAGGAGGAGGAGGAGGAGGAAGAGGAGGAAGATGTCGATCCTCCTCGCTCGGAGGGAAGGTCCAAGTTGACACATGACCCGGGCGTCGGGGCGGTAAAGCTGTTGTGCCTTTGGGTAGTCGACGGCGACCTAGGACAACTTCCCTGCGCCGACCGAGAAACCGCCAAGCAACCTCGAGCAACGTCATCAAAGCCGGGCGAAGGCTCTGCCTAAGATGCGGATGGTCATCCCCACCATCTCCGGGTAACCAATGTAACCTTGTATTTCCTTATTCAACATGAGTGAACTTTGGGTCGACTTGATGACTGATCAGCCGATTCTTGAAATCTACAGTGCCGCTACCTCCGAGACTTCAGCCAAGCACGAACATCAGGAAATGGAGAATGCTACCACCTCCAACCTTGGTATGATCTCTGTGGTTTCGCTTTCAGTCGATTGGACTTCCATGTTTACTTTTGAATCTTTCTTGTAGTTCCGCCACGCCATTGATCTCCCGATGATGACGAGGAAGCGCCATTGAGGAAGAGGAAGAACAAGAGAGTGCTCACGGCAAGGCTGCTCCAACAAGGTGATTCCCGAGACGCTGATTTCGAGGGAGGCAACCCCACTGGCTTCAGATCTTCGCTGCATCACGACAAGTGCCCGACCCACTTCGCCGATCGCTGATCCACCATCTCTCTTTGCTATACACCACGCCCGGAAGACCAAGTGAGTGCTGCTAAGGAGGCCATATGCCGTGCAGGATCATGATGGAGCAAGTGAAAGCGGTCCGAGAGGCTAGCCAGCGGCCTATGATGCTAGTTCAGCTCTCGAGCAATGTCCAAGTAAGTCAATCGTTGCTTGCTTTGTTAGGATATGCTACCAAACTGCTTCCTTCGGAGATTTCCATATCTGTACACCCACTGGGTGGGTGTGTCGATTGAACTTTTATGGGGGCACGCTGAGTGCACCCACTGGGTGTAGTCCCCGAGACTATGGTCGACTGCGTGCAGTCGGCTATAGTCTTTATGTCTGTGAACTTCTTCACCGACCGGGCGGACCAAGTCGAATGGAACCAGAAACCGTGGGGCACGCTAAGTGCACCCATCGGTGTAGTCCTCGAGACTATGGTCGATTGCGGCAATGACTATAGTCTAAAGAACTGTGTGTTGTTGTCATTTTTTTCTCGCAGCTGACGGCGACACATAACCTTTTGCCTCTTTTGGTCGATTGGTCGAACCAAATTGGTAAAACCAAGTAAGCATCGCTGAGTGCACCCGCTGGGTGTAGTCCCGAGACTACCGTCGAATGTTTTGATTCGATCGTAGTCTTAGAAATGCTACTATTTTTCCTTAATCACCGGAAGTGATCTGTCTTTGATGTCTTTCGTTGGTTGACTCTTTGTAGAAATCTTGCGAGCTTGTGGCTCGCTATATCGAAGTTAGAGAACAAACAGATCCAGCTCAACCTCGATTTGAAGCTTGCTCGGGAGAATTTGCGAGAAGGCAAAGGATGAAGCAAAAGGTATGGCTAGTGAGAACTTCGACGACCGCCTTTGTTTTTCTGCTCATTCTCAACTCGTTCTCATTGTTGCTTTGAGATAAACTGGAAGAGACTTTGAAGAAGAAGGACCTTGACCTTGCAGAGGGACGTATAGGCGGCTTTGGAGAAAACAAAGCTCGCTGAAGAGAAGCTTGCCTCGGTCGACAAACTTGAAGATGAAAATGCCAAGCTGAAAGTCGCTCTTGACGCTGCTAACAAGGAAGTTAGTCGGTCAAGAACGACAAGATTGCTCTGTCGACAAGGCTGGCCAATGGCGGGAAGCGAAATGACCGGAGATTTATCTTGAGGGCTCGCCAATAAGCTGTTTCTCATGCTTGAAGGTAATCTCTTTTACCCGACTATCTTGCTATCACCGGCTCATCACATGATCGTTATTTTGAATCTGAGCTGTGTTTTCAGAATTCTGTCAAAACTTCAAAGAAGAAACCAATGAGTGGAAACCAGTTTGGACCCCATCAACTCTCCAAAGGAAGGACGGTTGCTATGAATGTGCTCCGACCGAGTCTCGCGTTGCTAGCGTGGTGGATTATCTTGCTCGACCGAAAGTTGCGATGTCGCGGATCGACTCGACTCTCCGCCGATCGACGCCGAATGACCTTGAATCTCGATGACTCGATCGAATGAGATTCCAAGTCGAGTGCAAGAATGGAAAAGTCTTCGCCAGTGTGGTGCTGATGTTGCTCTATCTCGGTTCGTGTCCACTACAAAGAAGCGCAAGAGGACAAGCTGGTGTCTCTCAAGGTTGCCAACACCAGGAAGCACGATTTCAGATCTTTCATGGAGACTTTCATCGCTGCTGCTACCCGTATTGCCGAGGGAATCGACCTCGACCAGTTTGTTGCACCTTCAGGTCCTCCACGGAGGAGTAAAAACTTCTAAGTCCCACCTTAAATTTTCCTCGGAATACCGAGTGGTTTTGTAACCGATAAACTTTAACGGGCTTAACGCTGAGCACCTTTGGATCCGTGAGGACGCTTATCCGAACTTGATTTATCCTTTAACATGCTTTGTTTGCCTTCGAGAGAACTTTATTCCTCATTCGAAGATATTCCGTTGAAACTCCAAATGACTTGTGCTTCATCTATCCTGCGGTAGAGATGGAACCTGATCGCGATCGACCTCGCTGCCTTTGCGGATTGGGATGAACCGCACGTTGTACTTATGGCGAAGCTCCGAAGGAGGAGGTAGCAGTCGACCTGCACTTCGTCGTCCTTGCGGATTGGGATGGATTCCTTACTTAGGCGAGCACTGGACCGCAGCTAAGCTCCCGAGTGGGAGGTTTGCTCTCCACTCGGTAGGGTTTTTATTACTTAGGTGAGCACTGGGCTGCAGCTAAGCCTCCGAGTGGGAGGTTTGCTCTCCACTCGGTAGGATTTTTATTACTTAGGCGAGCACTGGGTTGCAGCTAAGCCTCCGAGTGGGAGGTTTGCTCTCCACTCGGTAGGATTTCTATTACTTAGGCAAGCACTGGCTGCAGCTAAGCCTCCGAGTGGGAGGTTTGCTCTCCACTCGGTAGGATTTCTATTACTTAGGCGAGCACTGGCTGCAGCTAAGCCTCCGAGTGGGAGGTTTGCTCTCCACTCGGTGAGGATTTCTATTACTTAGGCGAGGCTGGGCTGCAGCTAAGCCCCGAGTGGGAGGTTTGCTCACCACTGTAGGATTTCTATTACTTAGGCGAGCACTGGGCTGCAGCTAAGCCCCCGAGTGGGAGGTTTGCTCTCCACTCGGTAGGATTTTTATGGCGTAGCTTTGAAGGATGTTAAGGATAATCCTTGGGCTGTTGCAAGCCCCCGAGTGGGAGGCTGGCTCACCACTCGGTAGGATTTGAATACTTAGGCGAGTACTTGGACTGCAGCTAAGCCTCCGAGTGGGTGGCTGGCTCGCCACTCGGTAGGATTTTGAATACTTAGGCGAGTACTTGGACTGCAGCTAAGCCTCCGAGTGGGAGGCTGGCTCGCCACTCGGTAGGATTTTGAATACTTAGGTGAGTACTTGACTGCAGCTAAGCCCCGAGTGGGAGACTGGCTCGCCACTCGGTAGGATTTTGAATACTTAGGCGAGTACTTGACTGCGGCTAAGCCCCGAGTGGGAGACTGGCTCGCCACTCGGTAGGATTTTGAATACTTAGGCGAGTACTTGGACTGCAGCTAAGCCTCCGAGTGGGAGGCTGGCTCGCCACTCGGTAGGATTTTGAATACTTAGGCGAGTACTTGGACTGCAGCTAAGCCCCCGAGTGGGAGACTGGCTCGCCACTCGGTAGGATTTTGAATACTTAGGCGAAGCGGATTCGCAGCTAAGCCCCTGAGTGAGAGACTAGCTCGCCACTCGGTAGGATTTTGAATACTTAGGCGAAGCGGATTCGCAGCTAAGCCCCCGAGTGAGAGACTGGCTCGTCACTCGGAAAGGATTCCGTTGTGGAGAACTCTTGTGACGATGAAGGGACCTTCGCAAGTGGGAGCGAGCTTGTGTGGTTTCTGTTGATCCACTCGGAGGACCAAATCTCCCTCTTGGAAGGCTCAACTATTCACATTTCTGGCATGGAATCGACGCAAGTCTTGCTGATAGATAGTCGAGCGGATCAGGCCATTTCTCTCTTCTTCCAAGAGGTCGATCGCATCTTGCCGGGCTTGTTCCGCTTCTTCTTCTGAGTATAGTTCGACTTGAGGCGCATTGTGAAGCAGGTCACTCGGCAGCACTGCTTCAGCTCCATAGACCAGGAAGAATGGAGTTCTCCCAGTCGACCGATTAGGAGTGGTCCTCAATCCCTAGAGAATTGATGGAAGTTCGTCGGCCAAGCTCCCCGCTATGCGGTTTGAGATCACGCATCGGCCGTGGTTTCAGCCCTTTGAGAATGAGGCCGTTTGCACGCTCGCTTGTCCATTCGATTGAGGATGAGCCATCAAGCATAGTCGACCCGTGCCTTGAGAGGCGCAGAAGGCTTTGAACTTGTCATTATCGAAGTTTGACCCATTGTCGGTGATGATGCTATGCGGAACTCCATATCTGAATATCAACTCTCTGATGAAACTGATAGCAGTGCATGCATCGAGGTTCTTGATGGGCTTGGCTTCGATCCACTTGGTGAACTTGTCGACTACTACTAGCAAATGAGTGAAGCCGCTTCTGCCAGTTCTCAGCGGTCCAATAATGTCCAATCCCCAAACAGCGAAGGGCCAGACGAGTGGAATGGTCTTCAAGGCTGAGGCAGGCTTGTGCGACATGTTGGAATAGAACTGACATCCTTCGCACTTGTCAACTATTTCTTTTGCCATTTCATTTGCTTTCGGCCAGTAAAATCCCGCTCGGTATGCTTTAGCCACAATGGTCCGAGAGGACGCATGATGGCCACAGGTCCCCGAGTGGATATCCTCAAGAATTATCTGACCTTCTTCTGGCGTGATACACTTCGCTGACTCGACCACGCTTTCTCGAACAACTGTCCCTTGATCATCAGAAGGCCTTGGATCGCTCGGACGATCCGTCGAGCCTCTTCTTCATTCTCCGGGAGCTCTTTCCTTAGGATATATGTGATGTACGGCACCGTCCGATCGGGAGTGATGACCACAACTTCCATAATTAGGTCGACCACGGCTGGGACCTCAACTTCATCGGATCATCGGCACTCTTTTGTTGTGGGGCTTCTTCGTGAAAGGATCCTCCTGACCGATGGTGCATGAATGTGCTCCAAAAATACATTACTAGGAATGGCTTCCTCTTGGATCCTACCTTCGCCAAATCATCTGCAGCTTGATTTTTCATCGGGTATATGATGAAGCTCTAACCCCTCGAATTTCTTCTCCAGCTTTCTCATCGTGATTACAATAACTTGTCATAGCTGGGCTTCGACATCCCACTCCTTCATCACTTGATTAACAACCAGATCCGAGTCGCCAGAGACCATAAGGCGATGGACGCCGAGTGAAATGGCCATGCGCAACCCATACAGGAGTGCTTCATATTCGCTTCGTTGTTGGAAGAATCAAAGTGAATCGAGAACATACTTGAGCCTATCTCCTCGGGGAAACCAATACAACCCCTGCACGTAACCGTTCAAAGATCTTGGAACCATCGAAAAACATAGTCCAAAGGTTCGAGTGAACTTGAGTCGAAGCTGCTGTTCATTCACTCGGCGAGGAAGTCTGCTATTGCTTGGGACTTGATGGCTTTCTTTGCCTCGAATTTGATATCAAGGGGAAGGAGTTCAATCGCCCATTTTGCTAATCGACCAGTTGCATCTCTGTTATGAAGAATTTCCGACAATGGGGCGTCGCTGACGACTGTAATGGAATGATCGGAGAAATAATGAGCAACCTTCTTTGTGGTCATATAGATCCCGTAAACAAGCTTCTGATAGTGAGGGTATCTTTGTTTTGATGGGGTCAGTACTTCAGAAAGATAATAAACTGGGCGTTGAACTTTGAAGGCTTTTCCTTCTTCTTCCCGCTCGACCGTAAGTACGGTACTGACGACTTGTCCAGTGGCTGCAATGTAAAGCAGCAAAGGCTCTTTGCTGATTGGGGCAGCAAGCACCGGCTGGGTGGAGAGCAGAGCTTTGAGCTCTGCAAACGCTGCATCACCTTCTAGAGTCCACTCGAACTTGTCTGACTTCTTCATCAATCGGTAAAGAGGCAATGCCTTTTCACCGAGGCGAGAGATGAATCGACTTAAAGCGGCCAAGCATCCAAGTAAGTTTCGGACATCGCACTGCACGCATGAGGCGCTTCATTCGGAGTATGGTGCCAACCTTTTCGGGTTAGCATCGATTCCTCGCCGTAAACGAAAACCGAGTAACTTTCCACCAGGAACTCCAAATGTGCACTTTGATGGGTTAAGCTTGATATCATACCTCCTGAGATTGGCAAATGTTTCAGCAAGGTCAGTCAACAGGTCGGAACCCTTTCGTGACTTGACCACTATATCATCCATGTACGCTTCTACATTCCGACTGATTTGAGTGAGCAAACACTTTTGAATCATCCTCATGAATGTGGCTCCGGCGTTCTTGAGACCGAATGGCATGGTGACATAACAGAAGCACCCGAATGGAGTGATGAACGCTGTTTTATCTCATCGGGTCCATCTGACGGATCTGATGGTACCCGGAATAGGCGTCTAAAAAAGACAACCTCGCACATCCCGCAGTTGAGTCGACTATTTGGTCAATGCGAGGAAGAGGGAAATGATCTTTCGGGCAGGCCCGATTGATATGCTTGAAATTGATGTACATGCGCAACGACTTGTCCTTCTTGGGGACCATGACGACATTGGCGAGCCACTCGGAGTGGTAGATCTCTCGGATGAACTCTGCCGCTAAGAGCCGAGCCACCTCCTCGCCAATGGCCTTTCTCTTCTGGACGGCGGACCGCCGAAGATATTCTTTAACCGGTTTGAATTTTGGGTCGACTCGTAGGCGATGCTCATCCAGCTCCCTGGGAACACCCGGCATGTCAGCAGGCTTCCATGCAAAGATGTCCCAGTTCTCACGGAGGAACTGGATGAGCGCTTCTTCCTATTTTGAGTCGAGTGTTGTTGAGATGTTGGTCGGAGCAGCATTGGGATCAGTCGGGTGAATGTGAACCTGTTTCGTCTCACCGGTCGACTGGAATGCTGACTCCGTAGCGGGCTTCTTAGCTCGCAACAAATCACTCGGATCTGCAGTTTTCTGATACTCTTGTAGCTCTACCATCGCCAACCGAGCATCGGCGATCTTAGAGCCTTTTCGAAGCACGCTTCCGCCTTCTTCCGATTGCCCGTTACGGTGATCACGCCTTTGGGACCAGGCATCTTCAGTTTAAGATACACGTAACATGGTCGGGCCATGAACGCATGCAAGCTGGCCTTCCTGAATAGCATGATAAGCGCCTGAAATCCACGACCTCAAAGGTCAACTTTTCTTTCCGGAAATGCTTCAATCACCAAAACTACATCAAGGGCAATTTGGCGAGTGATTCAGCCTTCTTTCCGTGAATGACTCCGTGGAAGCTCATATTATCGGTATCGAGTCCGACATCGGAATGCCCATTCCTTTCAACATCTCCGCGTACAATATGTTCAGGCCACTACCACCATCCATCGGGACTTTGGTCGGTCGAGTGCCCTCAACAACTGGTCGACCACCAATGCTTGCCTCCTGGGGTGGCAATGTGCATCGGTGATCGGTGGTCGAATGTGATGGCGGTGCAGGACCATTTCAGATAATTGGGAGTCGCCGAGCAACCAAGTTCACTTCCCGATTGATAACCTTCAATTGACTTTTGCTTTCGACATCAGGAAAAATCATCAGGGTGGAATTGACCTGGGGATATCGATCATCGTTGTCATCTTTGTCCTCAACTTTGTCTGTTTCCTTATCCTTATCCTTGAGTTGTTTCCTTGGAACCGCTGAATCAAGAGCCGACCTTCGTCGAGTGGTATGTTTCGGTAAATGAGTTTACCTCTTCATCTTTCTTTGTATGAATATGACATGGCAAATCCAACACGTCGCTTCCATCCTGGTCTTTCACCTTCTTGGGGTTCCAAGGACCCTTGGGTTTCCTTGAACTTTCCTGGGGTCACAGCCAAGGCCTCTCCGGAGCGGTGGCTCGGCTTTGCGCTTCGCTTCGACCGAATTTCCTCCGCCGCCTCATTGGCGGCCGATTTATATTTACCACTCCGGAGCCGATCCTCTTCTTCACCATTTGCATACTTGGTGGCAATCTCCATCATCCGACTCAGGGTCATATCTCCGGTTCGACCAAATTTCAAACTCAACTCTCTGTTCTTGACACCTTCTTTGAAGGCACAGACTGCCGGGTGATCGATACATTCTCGATGTGTGGTGCAAAGTGACATTAGTGCGAACCGGCAATAGCACGGTTCAGAAGGCCTTTAGTGCCGGTTACATAACCGCACTAAAGTGTGGTCACTAAAGCCCCCCTTTAGTACCGGTTCAGCACGAACCGGTGCTAAAGGGCAACCACGCGGCACGAGCCAGCTCCGGGGTCGGAGTTTTAGTACCGGTTGGTAACACCAACCGTACTAAAATGTTTGGGGGTTTTGGTTTTATGATTTCTTTTTAATTTAATTTTGTGTTTTTCATTTTAATTTTTTGTTTCACCCGCAGATATATATATAATAACTCATGCATGCTCGCATCATACATCATCATATATAATAACAAGTCCTACTAGCTAATTAATCAAGCATCATCATACAACTTCTACTCGTTATTAATAATAAGCCATACGATCATCATCCTCATAGTCATCGAACCCAACCCTACATAATTGTTCTTAGCACATGATCATCATGTCGTAGGATCGGACCTAAACACACTTAAGGTAAAATAGCATAAAACAATATAGACCCCGACTCTCCATTATGAAGAATGGAGATCATCCTATCTCCAATTCTTGCGCCTCGCTTCCTTTTGCTTCCAAGAAGCTCCTTACGACTGTCCATACATTTTTCCATCCTTTGATTGTCATGTCTCCACTTGTTTTAGAAATCCGTATGGACAGTTGAGATTCAGAGGATGACCTGGATATATGTTCAAAACACGAAGGCTGCCGCCATTCTGATACATCAAATGAGGCACACAATCCTCTGGGATTCTCTGTTGAAAAACATAGTAATAACTTCGTAGTTAGCAATGATATACTAGTTTTAGAAGTATGCAAAAAGATGCACGGATGTCGTAATAGTAATAAAACTTACCAGGGTATCTCCATGGTAGTTACCGTAGTTCAACACGTGCACTAGTGGCACGTATTGACCATAATGTTGAGGAGTTCGATTGTAGATATTATAATTCTCAATATCATTACAAAATCCAACCAGATGAGCTTTCTCCTTGTAAGTTAACTCAGAGCCATCGGTGTAGTAAGTTCTATCTACCATCTTCTGCACATTCTTTGATACTTCAAAATAAGCTGTCAATGGAAATAAGCTGTCAATGGAAATAAGTTGTCAACTATTTTGAAATGAACAATATAAGTTCTATTAATAATTAACTATGTTTGAGAAACTCACATAGCGGTAGAACTGGAGGAGTATCAACAAGGACCCAAATGTCCATATTGTCTTGCTCGATTTCAGGATCACCAAGATCCATGGTGACAAGCATACCCTCATCAAAACCATACAATTTGCAAAATGCTTCCCAATTTTTGCAACCAAAATGGGTTACGCTCTCAGCATTATACAACTTTACTTCAAAATCCACATCATGATGGGTCCTTAGGTGAATTTTCTTCGTTTCAAAATTTTCATGGTCTTCAAAATCCATCCTCTCCAAGACATAGCGTCTTGCATGGCATGGGATTAACTATACTCGAATTGTAAAAGATGAAAATTACACGTTGAAATAGTTGAAGTCATGCTTAATTATGAAAAAAAACACTTGTCGCCGCTATGCGTGCCGTTTCAACTTCAAGGTCTCCTCGAGCTTAATCTTTGAAGCGCCGACCATCGCCCGTGTGAGGCCTGTCGCACTCACCTCGATCGTCGTGGCACCAATCGCACTCCCCGGAGACTTTCGTCCTCCGATGATGACATTTCCTATCGCTCATAATTCAAAGACTAAATTAGATCATTATTATTCAACTAATCATATGCATATGCCTTGCATAGTGCTCTCCAATTTGAGCATTCAATAAGAAAATCAAATCGCAAAATTAAGTAGTATTCAAATTAGGATGCCTTCAATTATAAGAAAAACTACATCATCTCCATGTGTCCGTACATCGAATATTATCACTAATACACGTCGAATACTATATATCATACATATCGCCAAGACAGCTAGAACCGTAGCGCCTAACGGTATCGGCGCGTCGCGGTGGACACCCAAAGGAAAGGAACCATCACAGGATCATAGCTCCGGTGAGATCCTCAAGAACCTGCCGGTATTCTCGAACCTGCCCTCCAACGCAACCATGTAGCGACGGACGTGCTCGTCCTCCTCGCCGACACGGTGACGTACCACCTCCGCGGTGTCCGAAAGCCTCGCACCGTCACATCGCCCATGCGACCGCCACCAAACAAGGATCGGGTCAACGACGGACTGGCTCCTCACCAAGCTACGCCCGGAAGGTAGCACCTCCAGTACCACCCGGCGGAGCCAGGTCCCGGACATGGCCCATCTGGTCAAGCAGGTGTCGTCCTCCGCCGACTCGACAGCGAGGATGCGGGATAGGCATCGTCCACGTCGATGCGGGAATAATTGCTTTAACTAAAAAAATAAACTAGTTCTATTAATTTTCTTGCTAAAAATAAACTACTTCTTTAGGTGAAACATGTAGTACTTACTAAAAATAGAATAATGTAGTACTTACTAAAAATAAACAAGTTTCCCTAGTTCTAACTAAGTCCATTAAACACTTTCTAAGTAGTACTAATGAAATCTTTTTCGTCGTCAGATGACATTTCCTATGTTCATATAGGTGAAACATTAAACACCTATATCTAGCCAAATATATATTCATCTAACATTTGACATTAATATATCTAACTATATATTCAATTGACATTACTATATATTTAACTTTTCTATCTAATTCATCTAACATTCGACATTAATCTAACATTTATATAAACTCAAAATATATAAAAGTTAAATAAACAAAAAACTCATTAACCTAGTTATATTAATTATTGAACTAGTTCAAATCTCATATACCGAAATTTTCTTACTAAAAATAAACTAGTTATATTAATTATTGAACTAGTTCTAATCTCTAGTTCGACAATTTTTCTATCTAGCTAGCTAATTCATCTAACATTCGACATTAATCTAGTACGTATGTGTGTATGTGTGTGTGTATGCGTGTGTGTGGTATATGTGTGTGTGTGTGTGTGCCAGCCCGTCGCTTCCGCCCAGACTTGTCGAAGGGCGCCCGTGTCTGGCGGGGCCAGGCGGCTGGGCGGCGAAGGGAGACGACGGCCTTGGCAAGGACGGCGGCGGCGGCGGTACGCTGAGGAGAGAGAGCAAGATACGACGGACGGCGGCGGGACGACGACGACAGACGGCCTTGGCGTTTCGGGCGGCGGCGGGACGACGACGACGACGACGGGCGACGGGCGGCGACGACGGGAGCGGCGCGCGAGAGAGGTTGACGAAAGAAGTGGGGAGATGTAACTGAAATTTCGTAAGTGCTGTATATATAGGGTGAGCCTTTAGTACCGGTTGGAGCCACCAACCGGTACTAAAGGCCAACTTTGGCCAGGCCAAGAGGCGGGAAGAGCAGGCCTTTAGTACCGGTTGGTGGCTCCAACCGGTACTAAAGGGTGATCTTTAGTACCGGTTGGAGCCACCAACCGGTACTAAAGGCCTCGCGCTGCCACCCCAAAGTTTAGTCCCACCTCGCCGGGCGAAGGGCAGCCGCACTGGTTTATAAACCCAGCAGCGGCTACCTCTTCGAACTCCTCTATATAGCAGGCTTGTGGGCCTAAATTCTGCGCGCTGCCCTGTGAGTCTGCTGGGCCTTTAAGGCGTGTAATTGCACTCCTGTGGCCTAGCAGGCCCACAGGGCAGCGCCCCAATTTTTTTTGTAGTTTTTTTTCTTTTCTGCTATTTTTTCTTCTATTTCTTTCTGTGTAGTTTTTTGTATAGTTTTTTTTCTGTTATATTTATTTTCTTCTATTTATTTGTGAGTAGTTTTTCATCTAGTTTGCCAAAATTCAACATTTTCAGAGTTCATTTTGTAGTGATTTTCAATTTCACGGTCATTTTGTAAATGATTGAAAAATAGCATATATAATTTTTCCTTTTCTGCTTTATTTTTCTTCTATTTATTTCTGAGCAGTTTTTCTTTTCTATTATATTTATTTTCTTCTATTTATTTGTGAGTAGTTTTTCATCTAGTTTGCCAAAATTCAACATTTTCAGAGTTCATTTTGTAGTGATTTTCAATTTCACGGTCATTTTGTAAACGATTGAAAAATAGCAAATATAATTTTTTTTTCTTTTCTACTTTATTTTTTCTTCTATTTATTTCTGAGCAGTTTTTTCTTTTCTGCTATATTTATTTTGTTCTATTTATTTCTGAGTAGTTTTTTTATATAGTTTTTTCTTTTCAGCAATAGTTTTTTTTCTTTTCTGCTATTTTTTCTTTTCTGCTATTTTTTCTTTTCTGCAAAACTTGATGGTCAAAGTCTGGAGTTATAACCAAAGTTAAAAAAAAGAAATGCCGACGTGCAATTAGTTTTTGCCATAACAGAAGAAGTCCGGAGTTGTAATAAGTTATTAAAAATGAAAAAGAGGTGCAATGCTCGTTAATTTGCTTCAAGCCTTTCGGAATAGTGTAAACTGCACTGCGCATAGCTCCGTGCAATCTACCATATTCCTGAAGGCTTAAAGCTAAGCAACGTGAGCATTGAGCCTCTTCTTCATCGTCTCTGCACTCAGGGCTTATAAACCGCTCCTAGTCCCTCTCTCTTGGCGAGGTGGGACTAAAAAACAGCTTCCTAAGCAACTGTAGTACTGGTCACCCTTTAGTACCGGTTGGAGCCACCAACCGGTACTAAAGGTGGTGCGCTTAAAACAGTTATGGCAAATGAAGGCAGAAATGATTGAAAGTTGATGGCGTCGCTTTGAATGGTGCATATTGAATGCACGAAAAGTCTGGAGTTGTAATAAGTTTAAAAAAATGAAATGCCTTTGTAACAGATGAGTTTAATTTCGTCCGAAACCTGAATACTCCGAAAGAGATTGTCCAGTTTGTGAACGAAGTGCAGCTAGTTTTTGCCGTAACCCTCTCTACTTTTTTGAACAATCTATGTGGGTGAAATGATGATACCATGCCAAGTTTCAACTTTTTCAGAGTTCATTTGTAGTGCTTTTTAATTTCCAGGTCATTTAGTTCTCAAAAAAAATCATTGAATGCATGAAAAATAGCAAATGAAGGCAGAAATGGTTGAAAGTCGATGGCGTCGCTTTGAATGATGCATACTGAACGCAAAAAATATAAGAGCATTTACATCATGATCTTATATTTCTTTACAGTCTAAATTGTCAATATGATCATATAACATCAAAAAAATACTTTGATCATCAATGATCTTTGTGTGTACAATCTGAATTGTCAATATGAGTCATCAACGATTTATTAACCGATGAAGACTCATATTGAGGCTACAAATTCTACACATAGAGTTCAATAAAGACCAAGTGCTTATGATAGTTTGAGAAATAACATATTTAAGGTGGTAAAAGGCTTGTTAGGGGAGCGAGGTGGGACTAATTAAAACATCCTGCCACAACATCATTAGTACCGGTTCGTGGTACGAACCGACACTAAATGGTGATGGTGGGGTCATAGCCTGACCGCAGGCTGACACAGCCTCTTTAGTACCGGTTTGTGGCATGAACCGGTACTAAAGGTTCGCCACGAACCGGTGCTATTGATCGGCCCCACGAACCGGCACTAATGTATACATTAGTACCGGCTCAAATTCAAACCGGCACTAATGTGCTTCACGTATGACCCTTTTTCTACTAGTGTGATCCACCTCTGGATATAATCTCTCAAAGTTTCACTCGACTTTTGCACACATGACTGCAACTCCGTCAATCCTGCTGGTCGTTTGCAAGTTCCTTCAAATGTCCTGACAAACACTCGGGCAAGATCTTCCCAAGTGTAAATACTGTTGGGTGCTAACTGATTCAACAACGCCCTGGCTGAACCCTCCAACATAAGAGGCAAATGTTTCATGGCTACCTCATTGTTGCCACCGCCGATCTGAGCAGCCACTCGGTAATCTTCAAGCCAAATGTCAAGCTTGGATTCACCAGTGAACTTACTGACTCCAGTCGCCAACCTGAAGTTGGGAGGAATCACCGCGGCTCTGATGGCTCTGCTGAAACACTCTGGTCCCGAGACATGAACTCTGCTGCTGGAGGGAACATCTCTATCATGGCCGTCTCGGTGAGCTCTGTTCCTGTCGACCAAACCTTGAACGATAATAGATCTCGCATCAAAGCTTGGTTCCCTGGGGTCGACTGGAACTCTTCGCCCAACACTGTGCTGGCGTCTGTCGTCCTGCTGCCGAGGAGCGTATGATCCACCCCTTGGGGAGGAGTGGGCACTCGACGTCGATCGTTGCGATCGAATCGGTGCTCATCTCGCTCATGCCCTTGTATCGATCATCACGCCGCCCCCACGTTCCTCACGCCTCGGGGCGATCTCGGACTATGGGTGACTGGACTGAATTCTCAGCGATGGATCGGTTGTGAATCCTGTTCATGACGTGATACAACTGAGTTTTGATCTCCGCCGCCCGGAGCAGATCTCTGATTTGCAGCAAACCTCTACCCGCCTCCGACTGGGAAGGCTGAATTGACTCTGCTATACGGGCGGCGGCTGCTGAATTCTGAATCGGAGTTCGATACACCTGAGTTGGCGGTTGAAAGAGCTGACGTCGACTGGATTCTGGAACCCTTGGTCGCTGCGCTCGTCGAGTACTCGCTGAAGGTTCTCGATCAAGGCGCGCCGGCCAGGTTGGCTTAAGCGCATCCTCCAAGGCACGAGCCTCGGGGTTTCTCCAACGATAGGAGTGTGAAGTGCATCCATGTTCGACGGGCGAAGCTCCTCCCTCTGGAGAGAAGTGAGGGGCTCGGGCAAGTACTCTTCGTGGGCTTGCTCCGGATCGCCTCCACCTTCACCTCCGTTGGTGCGGGTGAATCCGGGGGGACTGTGTGGTCCATCGACCATCAGAACCTCTGCCGCCGGGTCACTGCTATCGCATTCGGACGCAGTCTCTGCGGAGCCAGTCGAACAGGCCGTAGAGAGATTCATCGGGCTCGATCGCCGCGACTTGGGGTGTGGCCGACTGGCGGGCCATCACATGCCTCACCCACCGCTGAAGCCTCGACCGACCGGAACGCTTGCGTCGGTGGGAGACTGGGAGTGAAGACGGCACACGACCCATACTGGGTCGACGGTTGCCGCAGGAGGATGCCGCGGACACACGCGCGAAAGTGCGTCGCCCCGCGGACGGGGAGCGCATCCACGTCGAGTGGAGCCTCCTGAAGCCAAGCAGAGTCGTCGGCGACGAATGTGAGCGCACCGAGACGGATCTCGTGGCCGTCAACCAGAACTCCACTTGAAACCATGATGTAGGAGATCGAAAGAATCCCAACTTCTCCAACAAATCGCTAGAACACCAGCCCCAACGTGGGCGCCAACTGTCGTGGTTCTAAGTCTGACAGTAGAATGGGGGGTAGGTATGGAGAGGCAAGTTCCTAGCTATGGAGTAGTTGTATACGCAAGGGATTTACGAGTTCAGGCCCTTCTCGGAGGAAGTAATAGCCCTACGTCTCGGAGCCCGGAGGCGGTCGACTGGATTATATGCGTATGTGTTGTGGGTGCGAACCCTTCTACCGTGGAGGGGTGGCTTATATAGAGTGTGCGGGACCCCAGCCAGCCCACGAAAGGGAGGATTTAAGGTGCGTTAAGGCTAGGCGTTCTTGTAACGCCTTACATAAAGTGTCATTAAGATCATAAAGACTATTTAACTACAGACCGTTTGGGCACCGAGTGGCTCTTGGACTCCTGGTGGTCGAGTGGGTCTTCATGGTCGAGTGTCTTTGAATCTGTCGAGTGGAAACCTACCAGGTCGACTGGAAGGCCGCTTCTCTTGTGAGTGTCCTTGTGGAGGGTACCTTTGGGCAGGTCTATGACCCTACCTCAGGTACATGACTTCATCAGCAACCACATATCCTATTTGAGCAACACGGGATATACATGTTTTTATCTACATCATATATATTATCTTATAGGACTCATATTGACATGGAGATTTGGCTGGTCTCACCTCGAGGTCGGAGGGGGTCGGTGACTCAAATCCCGATTGTGTGGGTGTGAAGTGGAAAATCCCGTTCTGGCTGGCAGCGGGCATAGGACTGAAAATCCTCTTTCGCCGGGCCTTTTGGCAACCCTATCCTGATGGAGAATAGAGATCCACCCACCCACCTTCTATATTCTCCCATCCCCGAGGGAAGACCACGCACGGCCGAGAAAGAAGTGTATCGTATTCAGCAGCTCGCCTGGAAAACTCATAGGCAAATTCCTATCGGCCATATCAGTTAGAAAAAGAAGAGGCAAATTCCTACCGGCCAGAATCTGGAGAAGAACAAAAAAAGAATGGCCAAAGGCCTTTGTGGCACTAGTGGTACACAGAAGTCATGGGTGAGTCAAAAAGTTGTGCGAAACCTCAATTGGTAAGAGGAGTAAACACCTATTCTTTGGCCATTCAAAACATCGAATTGGTTGGCTCGCTCAACCTCTCGAACCGGGGGGACGACGGCGGGGATGATGGAAGGGCTCCTTGATTTCTGTAAAAGTAAGAACCCTATATAAGTTATCACTAATACATCCCGAATAATTTCTTAAACTAGTTCTATTAATTCAACTAGTTCTTACTAAATATAAACTTACTATAAATAGAAAAAAAAACTAGTTCTTTCTAAAAATAAAGTAGTTCAACTAGTTATATTAATTTTCTTACTAAAAATACATTAGTCCTATTAATTCAACTAGTTCAACTAGTTTACTAAATTTCTTACTAAACTAGTTCAACTAAAACTAAACTAGTTCACTAGTTTATTAATTTACTTACTAATTATTGTAAACACTTACTAAAAACAGTAAACAAAACTACATTACACAATAGTAAAAAACATCTACTATTAACCATACTGCCCTAGTTAACTAGTACCATCACTACTACTAATTAACATCTACTACTACTGAAAATCATTATCTATGAACCCTAAATTAACATCTACTACTACTAAAAACATCTACTAACTAAGCAGGGAGAGAGGGGTGGGGAGGGTGGGGCTTACAGAGAGGGAGAGCGGTGGCGGGAGGTGCTCGGCGAGAGGTAGGGGCGGCGAGGCGGGCTCGGGATCGGGAAGCGGGCGTGTCTTGGCGGGCTCAGGCGGTGGCGGTGAGGTCGAGGGCGGCGACGGTGAGGTCGAGAGCGGCGGCGGGCGGCGGCGATGAGTTTGAGGGCGGCCTCGGGCGGCGGCGATGAGGGCAGGCTCGGGCTCGGGCGGCGGCGACAGAGGAGTAGGGGAACAGGGGGGAAAGGAGGACTTAGCAAAATTTTGAGCCCGCGGGTGGTTAAGTCGAACTAGCAGTAGCGCACTTTAGGAAACGCGCTATAGCTAAAGTAGCTATAGCGCGTTTTACGGAAAACGCTACTGCTAAGTCTAAGCACGCATCAAAAATATACATTGGTCATCATTGATCTTTTTGTGTAGAATCTAAATAGTCAACATGAATCCTCACAGTACCTGTACAGGCATTGGTGAAGATTCATATTGCAGCCACAAATCCTACACATATAGTTCAATGAAGACCAAGTGCTCGAGATAGTTTGAGAAGTAATATATTTAAGGTGGTAAACACCTTGTTCGCTTAGCAGTATGGGACTAAACTTAATTAGATGCAATACTTAGCAGCAGCGAGTTTTTCAAAAAAACGCTGCTACTAAGTACTTTAGCAGCAGCGCGTCCATGGAAGGGCGCTACTACTATATCTAGCCTGGAGGCAACGCCGTGGCAATTATAGTAGTAGCGCTTGTTTCACCTAGAGCGCTACTGCTACCTTGTTATTAGTAGCGCGGTTTCGTCAAGCTCGCTACTGCTAGTTAGCTGTAGCGTCTGTTTTTAAACCGTGCTGCTGCTAAGATTCTGTGTATAAGATTTTTCCTAGTAGTGGTGGTCTGAGAGCGTGCAACCGCCGCGCCACGTGTCATGCTCTGGGCGCTTTCTTCAGATTTTTTTTATTTTCTCGCACGCGTTTTCGACTTTTTACATAGTCCTTTTTGGGGTTTTTTTGGCTTTTCGGTTTTTCATCGGTCTTAGCTTTTCAAAAAGGGAAAAAAATTTGAAAAAAAAATCGCGCGAAAAAAACTTTTTTTTTTGCTTCCGGGAGTGCTCTCAAAAATGAAAAAAAAAACGTGTTTTTTTGCTTCCACGAGAGACACGGCCGTGCCTCCTGAAAATGAAAAAAAATGTGTTTTTTTCTTTTTTTTTCAGTCAGAAGCACAGTTTTTTTATTGTTTCTGTTTTTTTTTGGCATGTTGTTGAATGTTTTTTTCTTTTTTCTGCATTTGTTTTCTATGTTTTCTTTCTTTTTTTGCAAATGCATGTACTTTTCCCATGCCATGAAGTTTATCAGAAAATTGTGTGTTTTTTTTTCAAATTCGTTTCTTCCTCAAAATTTCTGGACTTTTATAATTTGATATTTTTTTGAAAAATAATGAACTTTTATTCATAAATCATGTATTTTTTCAAATTTGTGAGATTTTCAAAACTGATTTTTCAAAAAATGATGAACTACTTTTCAAAACCGATGAATGTTTTTAAAATTTGTGAATTTTTTCAAAATCTTTGTTTTAAATTCATGATTTTTTATTTTATCAACTTTTTCTTAATTTGTGAACCTTTTTCAAATTATTGAACTTGTTTAGATTAACAAAATTTTTATTTCCTGAACTTTTTAAAATTTTGTGAACTTTTTTAGATTCGTGAACCTTGTTTCTCAAAGTTGAACTTTTTTTACTTTCACGAGTTTTAAAATTCGTGAACTTTTTATAAAAAGTCAAAGATCAACATGAGCCTAATCACGGTCAACCGTGGACGACCAAACTGGGAACCAACCGAACCGAGTGAATCGGGAAGATTAATACCGAGCGAATCAGTTTTTTTAGCGAGCGATCCAGGAATGAGGAGCGCTTGAAACATTGTATTGGCCCGGCCCATAGGAGGGTGGTGCGTGAGTGTCAATTCCCCAAATGAAAGCATAAGGCGCTAATGAGGAGCACCCGATTGCGTATACTGCTTAGTTAGAGCAAGCACGATAATGTGACATAGCTGAGCTATAGAAAACCCACATCATATTTTTGTATAGTTGGAGAAGAAGAGAGAAGAGAACGAGATGTAGATTTACATCCGGTTATAGCACGAGCTCTGATAAACTTTGTGAGAAAAAAGATTGGACACATATTAAAGACATATATCATGCAAGTATGGCTAACTATTATATGAGTGGGCTATTAGATTTGGCTATAGGTAATGTGACAAATTTATATAACTGGTTGTTGGCTACACTATTAACCTTGCATATCAAATATAGGTCACTTGTGATAAAATAATGTCACTATTGCTCCATGAAGGAGTGATGACCTTTGCAAAGGTCACTTGCAAGGAGTGTGGGAAGCCCTTCGGCATCGCCACATGTCTTGCTTTGGACGCATCCATTGAGAAAGTAAGAGGTCGCGCGGGAATGAAGAAAGCTATGTTGTTTCTTTCTAGTTTTTCTTCTTCATCATTTTCCTCTTTTAATTTTTGTTTCTTGGGTTTTCAAGGTTTGTTTTTGTTTTTTTTTTCTTGTGTACTACTCAACATGCTCTCATGGACAACACATGTGTGCCCCCTCGCATAGTGCACCTGTGCTCCTTGTGTTCCTATGGGCAACACATGTGTGCTCCCACACGAAGCACACTTGCCACGCTCTCGTAGATAGTGCATGTGTGCTCCCCATAGGTGGAGCACAAGCAGACCAAAAAAGAAGATAAGGGAGCCATCTCTGCATGAAATACACCTGTGCTCCCACAGGCAGCACCAAGTGTAATCCCTGCGGTGGAGCAGAACTAAACCATGGAAAAGGGGGAAAAAAGGTATGCTCCCATCGGCAACACATGTGTAGAGCACAACCATAACAGAGAAAGTGAGCACGCTCTAGCTGGCAGCACAGGTGTGCTTCGTGCGGGTGGAGCACATCGAAACAAGAAAGAGAAAAAAGAAAAAAAGTTGTGCTCCCGCACGAAGGACACACGGGCGATGCGGGCGTGCTCTTCACGGTCCAGCACATCCAACCGCCAAAAGGGGAAAATGGAAAAAAAAGGAAATCTATGTGGTCATCTCTCCTTCCACCACATGTTAAACACGGAGTGCACCCAAGCCGGTGGAAGGTACCTCTTGACCAGTGATTTTTCTATTTTTTTTCTTATAAGTTTTTTCAGGGGTCTTTCTTGTAAGTTTGAACCAGCGATTTAATTCGTTTCTCTGCAATGATTTAACCGTGTGTGTTTGCCACAAACGGGCTTGTTTGCAGGTCCAGGAGGCCCAAGCTGTCCGCACGGCCGCCGTGCCACACTCCCACCCACTAGCAATACCTCCGTTCCCTTCCCCCACAGCTCCACTCTCCACTCTCTCCAGCAAGCGCCAGCTACTCTCCCCCTTCCCCGCCCCGCCGATAAACCCTAGCCAGCTTCCCCCGGACCCGCCCGCCTCCCCCCGTCGCCGGCGCGCTGGCCGCCAGGTGAGTGACGCGACCAATCCAATCTCCTCCCCTCCCCTCCGCAATCCCCCGATGCGCTCGTCGCCGGCCGGCGGGCGGCGGCGTGGTTCATGCTGGAACGCCGCCGGCCGGTGGTTCTTCTTAGTCTCTCCCCGGGATGATTTCCTTCATCTTCGGGACAAATATAGCATCGGCATTCTTCGACACAGATAGTGGATTCGATTGGATTGGGTTGGGTGCTCGCTCCTACACGAGTTGGTTGCATTTTGCCACATTCTGCTACTGTCAGTGTAGAATCCTGATTCATAATGCCTAGAATGGAATTGACCTGACTGCAGAGTGGATACCACATCCTGTAATTAACCTACACACCTAGTCATGCCCTGTTTGTTATCATACCGGCGGTGTGGTTCTTGGTCGAATGCCGTTCATGGGGTTAGCCTGCCCCCAATGCTCTTCATCTTCGGGTCAGGGAGGGCATGTAAAGCTGGATAGTGGTGGATTGGATTGGATTGGATTGGATGCTCTTACATGAGCTGATTGCCCTTGATCCTGACAGATAACAAATGTATAGAATTGACTTGATTGCGCAGTGGACAACACATCTTGTACTCCCTCCGTAGCTTGCAAAATGGTCTTACATTATGGGAAGTAGTTAGCTTAGCCGTGGCCTGTTTGCTTTCATAGAGAAAATGATTCTTTTTTTTCAGTATATATGTATGGACGAACAATTCTTTCTTTTAGAGAGACATATGAATTGAGCTAAATCTGCATAAACCATATCGTTTCGCCAGTTGCTGGGCACAATCTGAAATAACTAATCCCAGGTAGGGAGTAGTAGAGAGAAGCTGAACTTTTTGTTGTATTGTAATGTTTGATGATTTTCCTTCCGAGCTCTGTACTCTAGCATTTTCTGGATAACAGCATAAGTAAAGGTCGTGTAATCATACAATGAGTACTAGAGCGTGACTGGAAACTGCATGACAAGTGTAGGCCAAATCTCGGAATTTCAGTGGTGTTGATGGACCTGCCAAGTTGGTACTTGTTGATTGAGTAACTTGTTCACTGCTGATATTTGTAGTACCTACTTTGCAAATTTCATCACTAATGTGGAGATTTTTTAATCCAGACATCCAGGTTGATTGGCTGCAGTTCTTCAGAGGCACCATGCCTGCTGGTGACAACCCACACTCGATATCAGAGAAAAAGGCAGCACTGAGGGAGTCACCTAAGCAATCTAAGAATGATGTTAATCAGCAAGCCAAAGCTTCTACATTTCCTAAAGACAAAGTTGCTGGGACCGTTGGCATCAAGAGGCCGCAACCTAACGCCCCCCTGAGCCTAACCAACCAGCACGCGCCAGGAAATCCCGGGGCAAATGGCCATCTCGTGTATGTGCGCAGGAAGCTTGAGACAGACCAAAGCAAAGGAGGCGCTTCTGCTGGTGCAGAGAGTGCCAATTCTGTGAGCTCAAAGAAACCTGCTACTGGTGGACCGCAGGAGCAAAGTTTGAAGCTTCAGAACAGTGCAACTCATGCCCAATCAGCTCCTGTTTCCGCGTCTCCTGCTGTAGCTGCTGCTACCACCAATGCATCTCATACTCAATCAGCTCCTGTTTCTGCGCCTCCTGCTGCTGCAGCTGCTGCTACTGTCCCTGCTTCGCACCCTGCAAGTTTGCCGGCTCACCTTTCTCTTGCGAAACAGTCTCCAGGAGTGGTTGCTGCTACTGCCCCTGCATTGCACCCTCCAACTTTGCCAGCTCACCTTTCTCTTGCGAAACAATCTCCAGGGAAGGCTACTGTCCATCCAAGTTTTGTTGTGACTGCTAGTCCGCCGCACCGCAGTGTTGTGTCTACTGCCATGCCTCAGAACTTTACGGCTGCCAATACATCGCCTTGTAATGTTGTGGCTACTAGTACAGCACCTCGTGATGCTGTGGCTACTGCTACGCCACGTAATCCGACCGATTCGCAAAGATCAGGGGATCAAGATTGGAAAGCGAGGTTTCTTCGGCTGCAGGCATTCCTGAGAAATAATGAGCAATCAGGACAGGAAGAATACATCCGCAGTAAGTTCATTATTCTTAGCTGACAACAAATTCACCAAAACTGCTATCTAAAACATGTGTCTCATTGTCTCAACTGTAGTGCTCCAGTCTTTGTCATCTGCTGGCCGGAGCAAGCATGCCATTGAGCTGGAGAAACGAGCAGTCAATCTCTTAATCGAAGAAGGTACTCCTCAATCTGATTTTTGCAGCTTTGATCTTGCATTTTAACAATGCTTATTGGTATTTGTATTTTCGCACATTGATTCATCGTAAATCTGTTTACAATAGCTTGAGTGTTTGACTGCACTTACACCCTTATTTGCTTCAGGGAAGGAGCTGCAGAAGATGAAATCTCTGAATGTGCTCGGCAAGCTTCCACCTGCCGAACATCCATCACTACCAACTCAGCCAACTTTTGGTATGCGTCTGCCGTTCCAGCCGTTCCCAGCCCGCCGCTAGAAGAGCGGAAAATCAGATATGTCACCGCATAACGAGTGTTCTGAAGCTTTCTCATGACGAACTCTTGCGACCCGAACGCTGCAACATGGTCAGCGTGTTTTTGCCAGACTTAATGGTAGCTGAACAGACAGCCCTCTCATGGTGCCGAAAGCGCATAATAGCGGTGCACCTTGCCCGAACTTTGATGGATCTAATGTAATCATGAACCCCATAGGTAGGTAGATAACTGCTGTGAACATGGGGCATGTGGTTCACAGGCTCCCCTAATCTCTGACCAGCATATTCAACGGTTGCACTGACGTAGGCTGTGCCAGTATTATTCGTGTGTTGCATCTTGTTTAATTGCACGGGTGGGGATCAAGCCATCAAGGTAGGAACTCCGTCAGCAACAAATAAAAGAAGTGCTAATTTGACTAAGATGCTTCATTATTGATGCTTATATATACTATACACCCTAACCATGACGACACCACGACTATTAATAACAAGTTTATCGCTTAAATACGGATCGGGACAGGCATGCTCCCTCCCAACCAGCACATCATATTTGATCTTATGTTTATGCACAGTAGCAATGATATAGTTTTTGATCTTCTCTGACTCTCTATCTTCTCACTACTAGTTCTTGTAGACCAACAAATTCTCAATAATATGGAGAAATATATAAGTTTTACATGATGCCTTGTCACTCAACGTAAACAGAGCCATTTATGGATGGAGGTTTTTACCTCTTTACTTTGTTGTCATTTCTGTAACGTCGCTAGCATACTGAACCTCAGCCGCCTGAATTGAGCATGGCTATCAGAATGTCAGATATTTTCAAATTACATACACCATTCTAAGACTTCACGACATCGACGCCGTCAAGGAGATCAAACTAAGCTTCCGAGCATACCATTGGCGCAGCAAAGTCGCAGACGAAGGAGCTTCCAAGCATACCATAGGCGCTGCAAAGTCGTCGAGGATACATGGAGCGAAGCTAAAATTAAACCCATGTATGAATCCCCTCCCTTTACCTGGAATATCCAAATCCCCAGAGTTCGATGCAGTTCATGCACATCTTCAGGCTTGGTTGTCAGATTCCCAAGTATCCGTTATTGGGTGCATCTCTCAATTGATAATGTGATCCAGCCAGCTTTTTTTTTCATGAATAACTCTTAAGAGAAAACACTAAACATTAACAAGTGACAGGCTCTGAAGAAATCACACACGCTTTGATCTTCATTGGTGAGCAAAGTCTTTTCATGGAAAACCGGTTCCGAGCAAGAGTTTCCTGCTGTACAACGTTATTGAACAGCTTCAGCAAAACACTATAAATTCCAACGAGTGATGCAACCTCTGAAAAGATCACACAAGAGGAAACGCAAACGAGGCAGAGCGCAAACCATTCACGGAAAGGAAGCTAATCAACCGCGAAGCGACGATGGCACCAATACTAGTTTTACAGGTTCTGATGCCGAGATTGGATCTGTGTTGGTGGTGACGCGTCGCGGGTCCCACGCGCATTAGGTGTCCACTGGCTCGGGGCCCGCCTACCGGAGAATTTTAACAGCCAAACCGGCACCTGATTGGCGGGAATTAAGAAGGCCTTCTCCATAGCTGGTGGAGCTGATGGTGTTGGCATGCCACTAAACAACAACAAGGCTTTTGGTCAAATATGAGACAAGTAGCAATTAGATGTATTTGGCAGTGGGCTCTAGGCTAGTGACAGAACCAATATATAACAGGGGAAAGCAAGAGAAAAAGTGGGCACTGCATTTGTTTTCGTTTCTAGTGATGTCAGGGCAACAGGTATCTCAACTCACCGATGAGCATTTGCGGTGCATTGTACTTTATCAACTAGTGTCACCTCCAACTAGTGTCTTCTCCTCTCTATGTTGATCCAAGACCAAGAGCAATGTACACCTCTCCATGCAGCAGCAAACTGATGCTGGCATAAACAAGCACATGTGGGCAGTAGAGAACAGATTAGCTCATGAGAATAAATATGGCAAATGGGGTGTGCTTCCGTGCTCCCCACAATTATAAATGAGGTTGCGACTAAATCAAAATAGCAACAAAGTGAGCTAACCACAGTTCACATAGTTCTTTTTCTCCTTTTGAAACAGCACGTAGCACACTCAAATGTAATGAGAGAGAGGAGAAAGTTTCAAAAAAATAAAAAATAAAAAACAGATTGCGCCAGTTGTACTGTGTTGCCTTTGTTGCATTGCCAAGAGGCATCAAAGATTCCTAGACATGTCATGGAATAATGAATCAAGGCAGTATTCTAGTGCCCTCCTCCCTGATCAGGGCGCAGAAACACGTTCTCGTGGGAGGAATCAAGCAAATTGCAGTTAGCAGTACTTACATAGTAAGTTGTAGCAAACTAACATTCTGACAATCTTTAAAGCCCTCCCAAAAGGGAACAGCCTTGGGAAGAAAAATCTATTGCTCTGGCATAATTAACCCCCCCAATTGGACTTTGGTATTGGGGATCACATGTATGTCCACCTAAACCGCCATTATTTGGCTCACTAATTGATCCTTGTTCTGAACAACTTCCTGCCTTTAATTATTCCCAAGTAGAGAAACATAGAGAACTGAGGAAGGTTAAGATCTAACAAGAGAAAAAATCATTAAACTAAAGCACTAACCAATCCCATATAGATACGTGACTAGCCGTACATATGTAGCTTTACAAGATGCAGTCCTGGGAGCAAGCACAGCCCATATTTAACTACGCAAGTGCATCTGCGATCTCTAGAAAAAGGAACTGCTTAGCTCATAAAGCATCTACGGCTAAAATAATTTGGTGCCAGACAGCCCACAACCCATAAATCTATCTATTTAGGATCTGTGAAGTTTCCTCCCTACAGACTCGAAAAGGTTTTAATGCCATTTTTTCTATTATTTAAGCACTTTTTTTTTACGGGAAGGTACACAGGCACTTTTAGCCTCTCAGGATATTTCCTGTACTTAATTTTTTGAAGGCTTTAGAGAATTTTTCGGAAGACTGCTTTTTGTGATGTAATTTGCTGCCGGAGGGAATCATGTAGCGTGTGTACGCAACGGGTAGTGGGAACTGGGAAGATACTAAAACGCCTAGCTTTCCAGATAAGTCCCCGGGAATCTGTGGTTTCCCGTTCATTGCACAGTGATGACAAATTTTATAGACCCCACGCAACTATATACCAGAATCTCCAATTAGTGCACCCTCCCTGATCCCCCTCTATGCGGTGACATCACTGATGTAAGACTTGTGGCCTACATCTTAGTGGCCTTGCATGTGGCCTCTAACCACAGGGACTGGTTCACATAACAAACCCCCTTAATGGAATGGTCACATCAGCAACTGTTACAGCCTTGTAGAACAAAAAGATCTCACAAGTTCTAGAATTTACTATGATAATACCACATGAACACACATGTAGAACACCAAGGCAATAAGCAACTACTTTAAAAATAAGGCAATACACAATTAGTTCTTTGTTTTTGGAAATGGACGCAGTTAGTTCCGTGAGCTAGAAAGCCTTCCTTAGTTTATTCCCGCCGTGTAACCGCCCATGGTATATTGGTGTTGCCAAGGAGAGGAAGACGACTTGACGCAATTAGTTCCGTGAGAAAAGGAGCCTTCCTTAATTTATCCTCGCCATATAACCGCCCATGGTATATTGGACGGCTTGACGCAATTAGTTCCGTGAGAAAAGAAGCCTTCCTTAGTTTATCCTCACCATATAACCCTCCATGGTATATTGGTATTGCAAAAGAGAGGAAAACAACTTGGTATACATTTTTGTTAAAATTAGGACATATCAGGGAAAACACGTCCGAGCGCTGTTTCTTTAGCTTTATCTAGATGACATAAAAACCCAATAAACACAACTTCCATCGTTTTTAAATCTTGTGATGAACGCAACTTACACGGGTGATTGGAGGAGCTGGTAATCCTTGTCAAGCCGGCCACATAATGACCCACAGAGTTGACTTTAACAAGGCAGTGGGCATAGTTGGATTCCTGTGAGGTGCTGGGGCGGGGCCCCCGGTGAGAGGGAAAGATTCTAACAAAATAAAGAAAATATGAAATAAAAAAAACGCAGTGGTGGGCCCCACAGGCTTTGTTCTTACGACAAAGCCAGACAATGAAAGGCAGAAGCAAAGCGAGGGCAGGGCCAAACAAGGCCAGGACAAGCACAGCAAATTTCTAGTTTTCCTTTTCCATCTCACAGCAGCAGCAGCGGCGGAGAGCGGAGAGCGGAGAGCAGACAGGGGCGCCTTTGGAACGAATGGTGGGGGGCTGCTCTGGTGGAGCACTGAGCCTTTTCTAGAGCCGCTACTTGCCGGAGGAGGCCAGCGCAGAGCTAAGGAGGAAGAGGGAGGGGAGGGAAGAGCAGAGCAGAAGGGGGACACCATAGGATTACCAGTGAGCACCTACCAATCTCTTTCTTTGCTTCCTTTCTGCAGAAAATGATGTGTTCTCCCCTACCACCCTCACCCCGCAATCCAAACACAAACGCGAGCACATCTGACACAAAGATCTTCCCTAGACCCCCTTCACCCTCCAATACTTGGTTCACCCAAGATGCGCTTCTTGGTTTCGAGCAGGAGAGGACAAGTATTGTGACCTGCATCCATGCTCTCTCTTGCTTTCAATTCCAAGGCTATCTATCTTTCTTTCTTTCTTTCAGGCTCTGAAACTGATGCAGTGTTATGGTGCCAAATTGTGTGATCAGGTTCTGAAGGAAGCTTTACCTGTATGGAAGGTGGGGACGCCCCGCCAGGCATCTCCATGGGGCGCGCCATGTCCTCGGAAGGCGACCTGGACCTCCTGGAGCAGCTGCTCTCCGGCGACAACGCCTGGCTTGAAGTGGCGCCCAACACTTCACGCTCACCCAACTTTTTCGCTTCTCCCTCCACCTTCCTCTCAGATGCCACAACCACCACCACGATGCCGGCAAGCACAAACAACGCCCTGTGGATTCAGTCAGGCTCTTCCACCGTCCGGCAAAGGCTCGACCAAGCTCTGGCTTACATAAAGGAGATGCAGAGAGACGTCGGCATGCTTGTGCAGCTATGGGTGCCTATCAAAAGCGGTGAAGGGCAGTTAGTGCTATCGACGAGCGGGCAGCCATTCACTCTTGATGAGACCTCAGAGAGGCTCAGACAGTTCAGGGAAGTGTCGACGCGGTACCAGTTCTCTGCAGATGTTGCGTCGGAGTCCTCGCCGATTGGGCTGCCGGGGAGGGTGTTCATTGGCAAGCTACCTGAGTGGTCACCGGATGTTCGCTACTTCACCAGCTATGAGTACCCCAGGGTAAACCATGCACAGTATTTGGACGTCCATGGGACGATGGGGCTGCCGGTGTTTGAGAAGGGAAGTTACTCGTGCTTGGGTGTCATGGAACTGATCATGACCAGGCAGAAGCTCAACTTCACCTCTGAGATCAACAACATATGCAGTGCCCTCCAGGTATTGATGCCTCACTTAACCTGAAACTTTTCAAACATTAGTCTGAAACTAGTATAAAGAGCGTTTGGTGTCATCTGTAATACACATGACAAATGCCTACAGTAGGAAATAATCATGTTCTTTTCCCTAGATTTGAGGTTTCTTAATGGCAATGCACTTTGCAGGCAGTTAACCTGAGAAGCACAGAAGTTTCAAGCATTCCTCGCGCCACAAAGGTAGGCAGCAAGAAAAAACTCAAGATACTAGAGTTTTGATTTCGTTAGAACTGAACCTTTAATATCCACATACGGACATACCATACCAGTGAAAGCATTTACCCCTCTTATTTATGAAACTCTAGATCTCTAGTACAAAACAGTTATTTAACCTCTCAAACTTTGGAAACTGGCAATGGTCAGAAAGTGGTTTTACCATGTTGCCTGCTTACATGGCATTCCAATCAGTGTTGGATAACCAAATAAAGCGACCCAACAGAGAGGATAGAGGAGAAAGAGAGGAAGAAAAATGGTAGTATTTCTTTCTTTGTTTTTTAGTTAAGTTAATCACTATGTGAGGCGGCCTCCTGAGATAGCTCATTGGCTTGTCGATTCGGTGAATCGAGCCAAGTCGGATGAACAAGTACCAGTACCACCATCTTGGAGAAAGTTGATCTGATCTTCAATGTTAAGGCCTCCAGGGGTTAAATAACCGACTCTATAGTATTATAAGATCTAATTTGCAATTTCATGAAAGCAGAGGGTATATGTAAAAGAATTTGTCTACCTAGGGTCTACCCTATCTCACAGTAAAAAGTAATTGTAGATAAATACCTCCAAATGAAATAATGGTACTGATATCTTCTCATGACTTCATGGTTGCTCTTTCTGATTATCAATCAGTTCAACAGTGCTTCCTACAAAGATGCTCTACCAGAGATACTAGAAGTTCTAAGAGCAGCCTGCGTCACCCACAAGCTCCCATTAGCTCAGACCTGGGTTACATGTGCTCAACAAGAGAAAAGGGGCAGCCGCCACTCCGATGAGAACTATCGGCACTGCATCTCCACCATTGACGCAGCATGCTACGTCAATGATCCCCAGATGCAGAAGTTCCATGAGTCCTGCTCTGACCACCACCTTCTGCGTGACCAAGGGGTTGCAGGGAAAGCCTTCACCACAAACCAGCCATGCTTCTTACCAGACATTGGTTCTTCAACCAAAATGGAGTACCCATTGTCCCACCACGCTAAGATCTTCAACTTAAAAGGAGCAGTGGCAATCCGGTTGAGGTGCACGCGGACTGGGACAGCGGACTTTGTGCTAGAGTTCTTTCTGCCGACCAACTGTGAAGCCCTCGAGGAGCAGAAGGCAGTGCTGGACTCCTTGTCAGGCACCATGCGCAGTACTTGCCGAACTCTACGTGTGGTTACAGATAAGGAGATGGGGGATGAGAAAATGCTGGAAGTGAATGAGCTGAACTCATTTGGTCCTCAAGGGAAGAATAAAGTTGAAGAGTTGTCTTTTGGAGACCAAGCAACAGAACATAGAGAGGAGGCATCATGGACAAGCCTAGCAGGGACTTCAAAAGAATCAGATTTAGCTGAATTAAGTATACATGGTATGCTATCACCTGTAGGACAGGGTCTATCTCCAGCTGGTGTTCAGACAGGTGCACAAGGCAGCAAAGGGAAAAGGCGCACAAAGACGGAGAAGACTGTGAGCTTGCCGGTTCTTCGGCAGTACTTTGCTGGTAGCCTGAAAGATGCAGCAAGGAGCCTTGGAGGTTAGTAACCGTAACTCGTCACGGAAATGCAAGATTCAGCTGTGAATAGTTTACTGTTTTAGTATATACCATCAGTCATTAATCTATAGTGGCACAAGCCATGGACCCAGCATGATAAATTGAATGCTCAATAAGAAAATGTTGTCTCCACATTGTGAATTTTTTTTAGTGTTGTCTCCACAAGAAAGTCAACCTCCACATGCACCTCATAATAAAATATGAACATTCTTATCACCTTTTTTGTGTTTTGTACTGTTAGCCTGAAGGGGAAAAGAAGGCAAATCTTTATTAATTGCAATAAACTGAACACGATGAGAACTAAACAGGTATAAAACAGTATAGTCGACTCTCAAGAACTGCAATAGCAAGTAAATTTACTACCTTACAATTAGTTAGCATCTACTAGATGGCCTAGAACTGAACAATAATACCTCATAAATTTGCATTCATCATTTGCAGCTGGCAAATTTACATGACAAAACAATCAATTATATATTAGAGGACGATATTATTCAGTGCAGTGTTCAGTCGCACAGATAGGGCATACGTAAGTCATACCAGGCGAAAAAATAGGACCCTAAATTCATCATGTTGACATGCTATGCTGCTTTCTAGAAGTAGTACAGCTAGCATTGAAGTCCATGAGTCAAACATAGCTAAACTATTCCTTCTAGCAGACAATAGAAAGAAGACAGCATGTTCATCATGTGTACGTTCTGTCTCCAAGGTGATACTTGTACTGTCATGTACACTTATTTGATCTACTGTCAAACAATGAAAAATAAGAACTCTATCCAGCTTGGGTAGATACATGCTCACCACACTTTTTCTGTCTCTTACAGTGTGCCCTACCACCCTCAAAAGAATATGCAGGCAGCATGGTATAAATCGCTGGCCATCACGAAAGATCAAGAAGGTAGACCATTCTCTAAGAAAGCTGCAGCAGATCATTGATTCAGTTCACGGAGGAGAGACAGCTTTCCAGCTTAATACCCTGTACAAGGATCTCACAAACACCTCTGTATCATCTGACAACAATTTGTCAGGAAGCGTCACAGTTCCTCCACACAAGCAGAGCAATCTCAGTGATTTTGAGGGGCACCGACACCACAGGCTAAGCAGTAATGTGCCATCAACCTCACACTCACACTCATCATGCAGCCAAAGTTCTGGTTCAAGCCCGTCATCGTGCAGTGGTGGATCAACAAAGCATCCACCTCAGGCTGGAGTTGATTTGCTTATGTCAGGAAATCCTGTAAATCACAGCCCTGTCCAGACTCTCCAAACAGAAAATGCATCAATAAGAGGACATTTCCCAGTTCAGGAGGCACCAGATCTGTTGCATAATCTGAACCAAAAGGCTTTAGGTGGGCAGCATTCTTCTCGAAGCCCATCACCCCCGAAACAGAATGCAGATGCAGGTATGAGAATAAAGGCCACATTTGGCTCAGAAAAGGTCAGGTTCAGATTGAAGCCTGAGTGTAGTTTTCAAGAACTGAAGCAGGAGATGGCAAGACGTTTGAGTATAGTAGACACAAGTTTTTTGATTGTAAAGTACCTGGATGATGATTTAGAGTGGGTCTTGATGACATGCGATGCAGATTTACAGGAATGCCTTCATGTATATAAACTAGCAAATCTCCAAACAGTCAAAATTTCAGTTCATCTAGCTCCTATTCCAGAGGCAAGGGTCACTGTTGGTCACACTGGTTTGTCATGAAGATATTGTAGGCCTCCGTGTCAAAAAAAAGAAAGACATTGTAGGCCTCATCAGCTTGTGGGATTTAAGAAATCTACGAAGAAGCAGTGCTTGGTTTTACCAGAGGGCAGCCCAGAATCCATGATTGGCAGTCCATGCTAGGTAGCAAGTAACATCACTGCTTCCAGTTTTGCTGCTAGCTGGATTAGCCTTTGATTTGATTCTCAGGCTAGGAGCTTCTGATGACACTAAAGCCAGTTTCAAGTATTAGAATACACTGAAGAAAGCATGCATTGACTTGTAAATACTCTCACTGATGTACCGCAAACTCTGAATGACAGTCCAACTTGATTGTGTTGATAGGGTGGATATCTCTGAATAAGGTTTGCTCAAGATATATTATGGTTCTTGGAATGTTCATGTGCAATAATCCCCAATGGCTTTGTCTGATTATTGATGAACGGAGGATATGACGCCATTCAATGCCTCACCCAAGTGACCAGCACCAAGGCTTTCAGTGTTCAGTGTGTTTTATCATTCAATGGACATGAAGCTCTATTTTTGTAACAAAAATTCTGTAGTAATTATTCTGGATTAGTTCTAGATATTGGAGGATAGGATACTGTGTTCAATTTTTTTGTCCTTACAAAACTAAATATGTATGGTACGCTCGTACCACAGAACTGTCTCTTTGCAAAGACTGTTTGTTGCCGTAGACAGTGTTTTATTTAAGAAGCTTTCAGTTTGGTGACTGTATGGTCAAATGTCAGTATGCAGATTGAATTATATCACCGCTCAAACAACTTTGAACATGAGATAAGGTGATTCTGTTAATATGCCCAAAATGCAACAAACACCCATTAATTTCAGTTCATGCCAATAGGTAAACATGTGCTTTTGTAATGATTGATGAGTAATTTTAAAATCTATATGGAGGATGAGAATGGATACTTTTCAGTTTGCCCTTGCTGATGACAGAGACTACACAACAACCAGCAAACTATTCAGCTTACAAGATGAAACATAGTAGAAAGTAGAAACATGAGTAGATGAACAATAATAGAGCAATAACAAATACAAAGAACAGAAGTATGTCACAGCTACATTTGGTACATGGAACACAGATCAAGCACAGATCTAAAGGCTATGTTCACTGAAAAAGTTATCCAGTTTAGAAATATACCTCTACATAGTCTACCAACAAGGGCAAACAACAGACAGTACATACTGTATCACATATCATGTACTCCCTCTGTACACTAATGTAAACGTCTTACATTAGTGTACAGAGGTAGTACTCCCTCCGTTCCTAAATAATTGTCTTTCTAGAGATTTCAACAAGTGGCTACATACGAAGCAAAATGAGTGAACCTACAATCTAAAACATGTCTACATACATCCGTATGTTGTAGTCCATTTGAGATGGCTAGAAAGACAATTATTTGGGAACGGAGGGAGTATATCTCAAATGCCGCAATTAATAGATGTACTCCCTCCGTAAACTAATATAAGAGCATATAGAACATTAAAGTAGTGATCTAAATGTTCTTATATTAGTTTACAGAGGGAGTATTCTATAACTGAGATGATGAATGTATTCCAGAACAGAGAGGATGGTTTCAAATGATAAATGTACAAGGTATGCAACTATTACTACATAAGTAGCAAACATTTAAATGACCAAGATTGCTTACAAAAAAGAAGACTACGATTTACTTCTCTGCTGGATTTGTCACTGATTGTTTAGCCATCTCCTCATGCCTTCAAGGATATCACCCCAAGACATGTTAAACTTTTGTTACCCACCCTCTGATGTTTGTGACAGACATCCGTTGCAAATCCCAAGAGATCACCAAATCCCAAGTGAAGGACAGCTGGAAGCCATCCTTAAAAAAATCCGATGTTTAAGTTAAGCTCCTCCAGATGAGGATATCTACAGATCCTTTCTGACAACAGAGAGGTGCCTGTCAAATTAAATGCCACAGAACCAAGGGTCAGGGACCATAGAATGGATGCGGCCTGCCCTTATTCTCAATATTTCCATCAGACTCAACATTAAGTCATCTTCAATGCAAAAGGTGCCAAATCATTGATTCCTTGAAAACAGGATGCTTGTCTTCACAAGTTAGCAGCATGACAGCACGAGATGATGTCACATCCAAGTGTCAATAATACATCGAGCAGAATAACAGAGTGCCCTCAAGTGCCCCCATTGTAGCCAAGGACTTGGCCATTGATGATGGTGTCGAATTCCCTATGGTATAATTTGCCAGGCATAAGCCTGCGAGCCAACTGCCTTGAAACCACAAGGAACGACCCAGTCTGGACGTATGTTGGCATTCAGGTGCATCTACATGGATCTCAGAACATCAGTATCGAAATGAAAGGCAGAACGTTCCAGGACAGATATCAGAATGGACAGCAGAAACACATTTATCAATAAAAACACCAGCGTGATCAACTACAACCATCAAGAATGGGCAACAGACAAGATTATGTAAGGTCACAAAGTGTTTTTCATCAACTGCTGATTAGTATGACTTTGGCGGACCGAATGTACATTTGCTTCTTAAACTAAAGAGATATACCAAATATAACTAGAATTGAAGAATGAGCTTAAATGTGTCTCCATGCTACATGCTATGGTGCTAACAAAAATTTATATATAAATCTGCCTCTATGTTCCTTAGATTATTTGAGTCTTAGCGCTATACCTAATTGCTGCAAATAGTTCTTAATCCAATATATGATTAGGGAAAAGAGTTCACAACACACAGATTGAACAGAACAAATTAAGGATGGGGAATGCATATCACATATGGGGTTCACCAAGTACACACACACAGGTAACAACCCCTTATAGTCTGCCACAAGCAACAAGCAGCAATATATCGAAAAACGCTGTAATGAGGAGGCTGGCAGTAGGCCGATAGCTCATCGATCTACACTCTCTATAACCCTAAACAGAACAATGCGAGCGTGTTCACTATGAGTGATGAGAAAGTAAACCAGGGAAATTGTTCATACTATCTGATAATAAGCATGATAACACGGCACCGACAAATGAGACCAGGTTCGCAACAAGAAATTATTCATTGACCAACTCCTAAAATTTCTAGGAACATTTATCTTAGAATACAGACACTATCTTAGAAGCATACGCTGAAGCTCAGTCATCGTCCTCGTCGCTCTCGTCGCTGAAGTAGCCTTTCCTCTTCTCCTTCCTCGCCGCCTTGGCCTTGGCCCTGCCCTCCTTCTCGGCCGCCTTCTCCTCCTCCCCCCTCGTGTCCACCACCGACGCCCACCTGTCGTCCTCGAACGCCGCGGCGAGGGCGTCCTCGTCCTCGTCCGACTGCCAGGAGGGCCCGTCCCCTTCCCCGCCCCCCCTTCCGCGGCCGCCGCCACGGCCACCAGCAGCCCCGCCCCCGCGGCGCGACTTCTTAGATGGCGGCGGCCGCTCGCGGGGCCCGAGCTGGTTGCGGGGGCACTCGTACGAGAGGTGGCCCTCCCCGCCGCACTCGTAGCAGTGCGACTTGTCGCGGTACTCGCGGCGGCGGATGAACTGCGCGGCGCGGCCGTTGTCCTCGGCGATGGAGGCGGCGAGGGTGCGGCCGTTGAGCACCTTGCCGTGCATCTCTGCGGCCGCCGCCATGGCGTCCTCCCGGCGGACGAAGAGCACGAAGGCGACCCCCTTGCTGCGGCGGGACTCGCGGTCCTTGAGGACCGTGACGCGGGCCACCTTGCCGAAGCGGGAGAAGAGGGTGTGCAGGTCGGAGTTGGTGAGCGCGAAGTCCAGGTTGGAGACGTACACCGTGGACTTGGACGGCGCGAGCCCGCCCGAGCCGCTGCCGCCGCCACCGCCCCTGCCGCCCCCGCCGTGTCCGCCCGATGCGGGCGCGCTGGAGGGGGCGCCGGCGGAGGAGGAGGGCATCGGGTAGCGGTAGAGGAAGCTGTCGTCCTCGCCGTCGGAGTCGGAGCCCTGCCGCCGCCGGCGAGACATTTTCGCCTTCCTGCGGCTGTTCCCCCCTCCTCTCCTTTTTTTTTTTGAGAGAGAGAACCCCTCACTCTCTCCTCCGAGGCGGTAGAGGAAAGCCTTGTTTCTCCATGGGCCCGTGAAGAGTGGGCCGACTCGTGCTTACAGTTCGGCCCACCATATATTTCCTTATTTTTGGTCCATCCATGGCATCAGACTATTCATTCATGTGACAAGACTCATATGTCTCAAAAAAAATGTGACAAGACTCATAACAATGGCATCAGACTATTCATTCATGTCTTGCTTCAAGCTACCTAGAGGTTTATGTGAGCATTTCAATATGCTTATCAGAAAATTCTGGTGGGGTAGTAAGGATGGGAAGCGCAAGCCGAGCTGGGTCTCATGGGAAGCAATGTCACAACCAAAGTTGATGGGAGGCTTGTGTTTCAAAGGCTTTGAATTATTTAACCTAGCCTTACTTGCTAAACAATCATGGCGTATCCTTCAAGTTCCAGGTTCCTTGTGTGCTAGAGTACTCAACGCAGTCTACTTCCCTTTGGTCTCCATCCTTGACGCCGAACTCGGCCACCATCCGAGTCAGATATGGCGTGCAATCATTGAGGGTCGTGATGT
Organism: Aegilops longissima; assembly: GCA_021605205.1. Lineage (NCBI taxonomy): Eukaryota > Viridiplantae > Streptophyta > Magnoliopsida > Poales > Poaceae > Aegilops > Aegilops longissima. The sequence goes on from CM038680.1 coordinate 561,222,598, forward strand.
GTTGAAGCAAGGGCTCATAAGGCGGATCGGTGATGGTACTTCAACAAGGATCTGGCTTGATAACTGGATCCCAAGAGATACTATGATGCGTCTGTATGGCTCGAGGACAAGCAATCCACCTACCTTTGTATCTGAACTGATTGATCAGACCTCGGAGAGTTGGGACGAAGCTAAGATCAGAGAAGTATTTTTAGCAATTGACATCCCTCCTATTGTGAGCATACCATTACCGACCACTCATGTTGAGGACAGCTGGGCCTGGAACTATGAGAGGAACGGATACTTCTCTATTAGATCGGCATACTAAATGTTGATAGACACAAAGAAACGGAGAGAAGCATGGCTAGATGGTTCTTTGGGTTCATCAAGTAATGATAGAGATGCATCATCATGGTAGCAGTTGTGGAAGGTTCAAGTGCCCGGAAAAATCATGATGTTTTTATGGAGGCTTGCTAAACAATCATTACCAACGGAAGATGTTAGACAAAACAGAAACATGTCGCTGACAAGTTCTTGTGGCCTATGTGGAGCAGAGGATTCATGGAGGCACTCTTGGCTAGAATGTTCTATGGCGAGATGTGTGTGGGCGCTGGTTGACGGGGAGCTAGCTGAACACCTATGTGAAACGTCGGAGCCGAGCGCTAAACAACGGATATTTGCGATGATAGATTCATTATCACATGAATCCTCTGTAAGATTTGTTGTTACACTTTGGGCAATTTGGTGGGCTAGGAGGCAAGGCATCCATGAGCAAAATTTTCAGAGTCCAGGTGCAACTCATCAGTTCATACTAAGGTTTTATCCAGGACCTTGAGCTGCTACCAAAAGAGAAGACCGGGAGAAACAAGTCTGTACCACAAGCATCAGTGAGGCCCAAAGCTCCGCCGGCAGGTTTTGCAAAACTGCATGTGGATGCTGCGATCTCCAGATCAAGACAAAGAGGCGCCGCGGCTGCGGTCTGCCTTGACGCTGCTGGAGTATACTTGGAAAGCTCGGCACTTACAGTTCAAGGTATTACTGACGCCGCCACTCTGGAGGCAATGGCATGCCGTGAGGCACTTGCCCTAGCCCAGGTTCTGATGCTTCATAATATAGTTGTTGCTTCAGACTCGAAGATGATTGTTGCGGACATTAACAGAGCATCCAATGCCAGCTAGAGCTCAATAATCAGCGAGATAAGAGAGAGATCAGAAGCTTTCAACTGTAGCTTCACTTATGAAGGACGAGCTGCAAATGTAGATGCTGATAGACTAGCTAAGTTTTCTTATTCTCGTTGTTGCAGCCCCATGATCCATTTTGTATCCCACATCATGTGGTTTTTGAGTAATAAAACTTGGTTTCACCCCTAAAGAAAAAGACTATTCATTCATGTTTTAAAAAAAAAGAATACTCACTTTTTTTTTGACACTAATTATTGATTCATTAGTTGGACCAAGACCATGCAAAAGTCAAGAGCGGGGAAACCAGTGAAGAATGAGAATTAAAACACCATTTGTCTTCTCCAAAGAATACGCTTTGACGATCACACACCACTGACTGACTAATATGAACACAAGGGTGGGGTTAACAAACGAAACGAAACGATCCTTGAATGCCCATCGGTGAACATGAGAGTGGCTCTTGGTGATTCACGGCACCGCATGGAACTTCGCGCCGTCCAATCCAATCCAGTCCGGGCGGTTAATTACCAGCAGCACCCGTGTAGACCACACGCCTACTTAAACCACCCACCCCTGACCTCCACCAAACCCCACACAATCTGCCATGGCAACGGTGAGCAACCAATCTCACCTCCTCCATCTTCTTCTTCCTCCTTCGAACCCTAGCATAACCTGGTGGCTCCTCTTGGCATGCAGGAGGGAGCCAAGCACGCGCGGTTCAGCCTCGAGGTGGACATGCAGTGCCGGTGCATGGGCTGCGTCGGCAAGGTCGAGAAGGCCATGGCCGCCATCGGCAGCTTCACGGGTAGGGTACCGACGCGTTTGCACACCCTTCCTGGCATGACATGGCTCTCTCGTTTCCTTTTACCTCTGTTTTCTCCCTGAAACACCTTTGATTGACGGCGACACCTGGGGGCATCCGTTTTGCTTGGTTTTCGGCGCGGCAGGGGTCGAGACGTCGGTGGGGGACGTCGACGCTGGGGTCGTGGCCGTGGCGGGGAAGGTGGACCCGGCTGAGCTCTGCCAGTGGCTCAAGAGGAAGACAAGGAAAGATGTCAAGATCGTCTGCCCTCATCCGCCAGCTGAGAATCGTAAGCAGGTATGTGTCCCTCTTGTCTACTACCTTACAGATTGAAGGATAATGTGTACCACCAGTGTTCTGTGTCATATCCAAACGAATGTACTACTTCTCAAGTTTGATATGTTCTCTACTTTGCTTGGTAGAATGATAATACAGAGATCAAATTGCATGAAAAGTAGTAGAAACCAGAGAACTTATTGGTCTAAAACCGTTGTAAAAGAAGAGATCAATCTGCAGGTCCAAACAGTGAATGTGATTGACAGATTTTACAAGTTCAGAGAGTGACTCTTTTTCCAGTTTCCACAATTACCTCCACAACTCAGACTAAACCCCGCTTCTTGTTTGCAGAAAATGATACTGGTTCTGGGAAGCAGCTCAAGAACCGGGGACATGACGCCGTCAGCTCCACCGCTACCGCAACATTTCTCCAGCGCTCTAGCACCATCAGGGGTTCAGTCTGACCACGATGATCTGGATCTGATCGAGGAGAAGATCAGGGACCTCGAGAGGGCCAGGGATGCGTTGAAGGTCAGGAGCCTGAAGAACGAGCTGACTGCAGCCAAGTCTGAGCTGAAACAGTCAAGGGAAGTGATCAGCAACAGTAAGAAGGCTCTGCTAGATAGTGCCCTGAGCCAGCTCGATGCGTTCAAGAAATTAGAATCACTCACTCAGGCCACCATGTGACTGAGCCTATTCAGTCCATGGTTTCGCCGTTATGCTCTGTAGTACCAGCATGGCTGGTGTAAACCTGTTGTTATCAAAACTTTCTTAAGAGTTTTCGTGCTTCTCTGAAGCCTGATGTTATTGAACTGCTGTCTGAAGTGACAACAAGACATGGGGTTTAGATTTCCATGCCGGTACAGCAGATACCCTGCTGGATGTTTTGGTATATCTGCCACTGCATTTCATTTCATTCACTGAAATATGAGCAAGGAACACTGCTGAGTTCCCTCTGTTCAGATGGAAGTTAAATTTCAGCAGTGGCCTTGTAACAAATCAAACTAAATGTATCATTTTACTCTGTAGATGTTCACTGGTTCAGACTTAATAGCACGGGTATCAGACTAGCTGGCAGCTGAGAACTAGGGCAGTGAGGCAAATTGCAAATGAAAGCGCGCACGCGCGCGCGTGCACACACACACACACAGAGACGGGCACCAAGGCAGAATTCAAGATCTTTGAGAAAAGTGCGAGATGCCGATGCTGGGGTCATGGCCGTCGCGGGGAAGGTGAACCCGGAAGAGCTCTGCCAGTGGTAGAAGGGGATGACAAGGAAGGACGTCAAGATCGCCTGCTCTCACCCACCATCTGAGAATCATAAGCAGGTATGTGTCCCTCTTGTCTACTACCTTCAGATTGAAGGGCACCGTGGTGTTCTGTGCAATATATATAATATCCAAACGATTGCACTTCTAAATTTTGATATGTACACTTTATTAACCACTGTGGATAGCAAGAAGGATCATGTGTACTCTGTACTTTCCATAATGAGAATACAAACACCAAAATTGCATGAACCATGTAAAAGAAGAGATAAATCTACAGGGACAAACACTGAATTTGGTTAACAGTTTTTAGAAGTTCAGAGAGTGACTTGTTTCCTATTTCCACAACGCGAACTAAACAACCAGCACTTGTTTGCAGACAATGATATTGGTTATGGGAAGCCGTTCAAGAACCGGGGACACGATGCCGTCAGCTCCATCGTTACCGCAACATTTCTCAAGCGCTCTACCACCATTAGGAGTTCAGTCTGACCACGAGGATGTGCACCTCATCAAGTAGAAGATCAGGGACCTATAGAAAGCCAGGGATGGGTTGGAGATCAGGGACCTTGAGAAAGCCGGGGATGGGTTGAAGATCAGGAACCTGAAGAATGAGCTGACTGCAGCCAGGTCCGAGCATAAACAGTCAAGGGAAGTGATCAGCAATAGTAAGAAGGCTCTGCTAGATAGTGCTCTGAACCAGCTTGATACGTACAAGAAACTAGAATCACTCCCTCAGGTCACTATGTGACTGAGCATGTTCACTTTCATGGTCTCGCTATTATACCATACAGCATGGTCTGTGTAAACTTTGTCATGTCATTACCTAGCTTGAAAATTAAACCTTTCATTCTGAACCTTGATGCATTGTGTAAAGTGCCAACAACAAGCCATGGAGTGTAAATTTCCATGCCATTATAGCAGTGATCCTGCTTGATCCTTTGGTGTATTTCTCACTGCATTTTATTCGCTCTTTAGTGTAAATTTTGCTACTGCATTTTAGTGAAATGTGATTCAGGAACCACACAGGGTAGGATAACATCTGTTCAGGAATGGCTATTTAGACAGAACACATAAGTTAACTTTTAGCTCTGACCTTGCAGCAAAGCAAACTACATGTATCATGTGCCTCTGTAGGTGCTCAATTGTTCCTGCTTGGCAACTAGAGAGCTGAGAACTAGAACAGTTCATGCTTATCCACATTAATATGTGAACTAGTTGAGACCTGAGAGCTAGAACAGTTCAGTGGCATGAGGCAACATCGAAGTAGCATGTTAACACTCTATTTTGTTGTCCCCTACACATTTGCAAAGCAACACATAGTAGTATGGTGCGAAGGCAGAGAATTGAAGGAACGCACTGAACACTGATGCCTGTCTGTCAGACATGGCACCTATGGCCGCCGTTGTCGTCGAGTTGGAGGTAGATGCTATTACAATAACAGCATGTTCGGTGTAAACCTAGTTGGTAGCTACAGAAATATGCAAATCAAAACATTCTTGAGGTTTTGGTGCATCTCAGATGCCTGATGTTAGAGTAGTGACAAGAAAATATGGGGTATAAATTTCCATGCCACTACAGCAGTGACCCTGCTTGATCTTTTTGTGCATTTGTTACCGCATTTCATTTCTTTTTACTGAAAAGTGATTCAGAAACACTGCAGAGTTGCCTCTGTTTAGATACAAGTTAAGATTCAGCAATGACCTTGCAACAAATCAAACCAAATGTATAATTTTCCTCTGTAGATGTTCACTGGTTCAGAGTTAATAACATGAGTATCAAATTATCTGGGAGCTGAGACTAGGAAAGTGAGACAACATTGAACAGCATGTTACAATCAAAGTCTAAATTTCTGCATTTTTTTTACTAGCCTGCTGTGTATTGCAAATCAACGCACACATGTACACAAATGACAGGCACGGGGGCAGAGTTCAAGAGACGCACTGATGCTCGTCAGACATGCCGCCTATGGTCGCCGTCATCGTCGACGTGGAGGTTGACGCCGTGGCTGCGGAGCGCGTTGAGGATGGCCCAGACCTTGGTGCGGTTCTTGAAGCCCTTCTTCTCGACCTCCTTGGCGGCGTCGGCGTGGATGGGCTCGCGGGCCAGGCCGTCCACCCGGAGGCGCATGGCGAGCACCTCGCCGACGGCGGCGGCCGCCTTGGCGTTGCAGGCGCGGCCGCACTCCAGCCCGTCCCGGAGGGGCTTCTCGACGGTGGAGGCGGTGACCACGACGCGGCCGCTCTGCCGGTCCACCACGTTGGCCGTCACGTACTTGAGCGAGATGAAGAGGCGCAGCACGTACCGCTTGGCCTGCGCCATGGGGATCCGGACCGCCGCGTCTGCCGCCGTAGGAGCAGCCGGGGGCGCGCCTAGCACGCTCGGAGGCGGTCGAACGCCTCGGTGGCGTTTCGACGAGCAGCTGGGGCGCGCCCGGGTGAAAGAGGGGGACAGGGGGCCGTGGGACGAGGAAGGACGGCAGGACTGGGCGGGGAGGACCGTCGGTTGGCGAGGCCGGAGGAGGGTCTACGTTGAGGAAGAAGGGAGGGGGGAGGGGGGAGGGTGGAGGCGGGGCGACGTCGTCCGGCGTGGTGCCGCCGTCTGTGCGTGGAGAGGTAGAGGACGTGATAGACCAGATGCAGGAATTACTGCTATTTTTCGAGCGAAGTCTGAAATAAACTCTGTGGTTGCGGAACTCAACGCAAATGAACCCTGTGGAAAGACACATTGAAATGGAAGCTCTCGAACCTATTCCGAAGTAAGTTTAGCATGGCTTCCGCTCATAAAGAATGAGTGAGACCGGCGCTCAATCAATCAGCCACCAGTAGAGGATAAAGGAAAAAGCCTCTAAATAAAATTTTAGAGCAACTCCAACGCGTCCATCCATTTCATCCGTGCGCGTCGTCCGTTTATGTCATGGCGGATAGAAAAGTCGGCACAACGGGCCAACCCAAACGGACGGCATCGACTTTCCATCGAGCTTTTTAGCCGATTTACGTCGGCAGCGGACACGAATCAAACGTCGCGCGCCCGCCATAACTACTCCCGCCCGCCCGATTAGTGGCAAATCATCTATCATTTCCTTAACTTTTCCAAAACCCTCTGTCGCAAGGCTCCGGCCGCTTCGCCATTGACGACGCCTTAATGCAGCCACCGACCTCGCCTCCTCGCCTCGTCCGGCATCACCTTCGCCTTCCGACAAAGGCAAGCACGCCACCCACTGCAAGACCGTCATGGCGCCCAAGAAGAAGAAGCGGTGGCCGAGGAGCGGGCGCGAGTCGGCGAAGAGAAGGGCCGAGGCACGTGGCGAACACAAGGGACAAAGCAGCGACCGTCGCCCTCGCCGCTATCGCAGCAGCAGAGGGCACCAACGCCGCATCACGGCGGGCGAGAAGGCCCCGATCGCCTAGGGTTTAACCACGGCCAACACAGCCGATCCACGCCGCCGTGGCCGCTGCCAAGACCGCCCCTCGTCCGCGTTTTCTCGGATGGTTCGATAAGATGCAGCCGACATGCTCAAATTCGACGACGAGTGATCTATGACGGCATATGCCATCATTGTTTGTATGCCGCAAGTGTCTTGGCATGACCACAGCAGAAATGGCGTGGTCGAACTCCGCCCTTTTTGAATGCGGCATGTGTGCGGTTACTGCGCTATGTGGCAGCAAGAACAGTTGATGGTCTTTTGAAGGCTGGCATGGTGTCGCCATGAACTTTGGGCCTTTTAAATTTGTACGCGGACATGAAATGAGTCGCTGCGTTAGGCGACGGTGATCAAAAAAAAAACACAGGCGGACGCCGAGCGGACGGCCAACCAAATGCAACAAAAATGGACAAAATCACCGCCCGGTTAGGTCAGCGCGTTGGAGTTGCTCTTAGGCGATCTAACGAGTGAATTTGATGACGTGGCAACTAAAGAGTAGGATTGCTGCTGACTTTGACCATGACAGCTTTCTTTGCCTAGAATAAACTTCTATGTACATCTTAGTTATGAGACAATTATATTTAAATAAACACAGTTGCTAAGTGGATCGTCCGTATAATCATCCTCTTAACTCATTTTTTTGGGATAAAATTTGCCACGTTATGTACGATATGCCGAAATATGAACGAATGTGCAGAAGCTATACCATGGTGCAACAATATATAGTGGTGTCAAGAGTTGGTTGTAAAAGGGTCAAAAGCTGGTGATGTCAAAACTGTCAAAAGAAGATCTTCACCACCAAATGATAAGTGTCACACATGTGGCACAAAGTAACATCACCCTGACTTTTTTTACAACTAAAATTGCCATGCCTTCAAAAAACTGAAACTTGTCATCCAAACAAAAAGTTGCCATTCTCAGGTAATTAAACTTGCCATCAAAAAACGCCAGGAGGGAATTGCTTCGTGCCACACGTGTGGCACTTATCAGGGTCCTAGAGATAGAAGTGATGTCAAAAGTTGGAATGCCATAAACACTCACATGTCGGACTGACACCTCCATGCTCGGTCCTGATACAAGAAAAATGAAAATAATATATTTTAGAAAGATTCTGCAAGGGAAAATCAACAATGTGCCTGTGTTGCACAGATTGAGACAAAGCACCTTCAGGCAAGAATAGTTATCACTTATCCACTTCCATTATACACAAGGAATTTTTCTGCAGAAACCAAATATATATTTTGTTAGGAGATTTTTTTGTTGTTGCAACATTGAGTTCTAACATACAACCATCAAAGAAAGCAAATCAACATGGGAGATCAACCTGTGACATCATAGTAGTTCATAAGTAGGTAACTTGTACTATATATGGTGACACTGTGGAGGTACCAGTTTAGTATATTTGCATTCACCATTGTTGCAGAGTACATAGGAACATCTATTTTGGTTGTTCATATCCGCACCACATGACATTAATACCACCACGCTAATCACATTTACATTCTCAATACTCTTTATCATGTAAAAATTTGAAGCAACTCACTTCACTAAATTGGAACTAACTATTTAAATGGTTCTTCTCAAGGGTGTAGTAGTGTGTATCACTCGCTCCCCTTCCTTATAAGTCTCAAGCCTGCATGTCATGTGTTTTACCGGGAGAAACAAATTCAATGAGATAGTGCAGATGCTATAACATGCACGTACATTACACTATAAGATGAACACTTCCCAAGATTTGCATATAAGCACAAAATTATGGAAACCATAGAGAATTTATGATTTATAATAGGGACCAGCTATTTTCTTGCTTGGAATCCAAACAAAACATTTTCATTTTGTCAGTGCATCGTTCTGTTATTCACTCATGGAGCACTTGGATATGGTAATTTATTCAGTACTTTGTTACTTCGTAGCAATATTAATGTTCATTCAACAGCTACTATACTGGAACCTCATATTCCAAGAGAAACCTTTAAATGGCAAAACACAAAGAATTCTAATGGACAACAATTATGTTATTATGGAAGAACAATACAAGTAAATGGGAACATACCATATTCTTTATCATGCAGAAATAACAATACTGTATCAACAACTCAGAGCACCGCTTCTTTTCAAATATGTTCATACTGGACGTGGTGAGAAGGAAAATGTCAGATATTGGAGCAGAAAACAAGATTGGAAATTAGAATAAGAATCACAAACAAATTCACGAACAAGAATAAGAATCACAAAAGGTAGCATTAAGGTATGATGGATGATTTGTAACATTCATCTAACTTGAGCATGGATTCTTGAATAGTAATGCTGATGAAGCAAAATATGGTTTCCACTCTAAGAAATTATATAGTGAAGAAATAAACAAACACAGGATGACTGGGGCAGTAAACAAGCTTAATGGAAACTTTTGAGAATTTAACTCCCAAATATCATGTGATAGTCAATTGAAAACAAAAAATATATTTTGTGGAGTCTATGGTAATAGGCCATTTGGGAGGTCGGGTACACTCAAGCCGTCTGAAATTGAACCGAGCACAAGAGAATGTACTGCATTATAGAGTGCGCATTCATTTCATGGTTGATTGAAGAGCGTAAAAAACTCATAGGTACAACATTCTCACCTCACGTCCTAATGATGTCGGACAAGCAACTGCCAACTGGACACCGAAGACATGGTAGTCCTGTGGTGGTTTGTGGTACGTTCTCTTGACATCCAGCAACTGTCTCGAGGTTTCCTATGAAATGATGTCATTTGGGATGTTTCCTTGGTCACTCATGAACAGTATAGAGAAGAAAAGTTACCAGGCTGTGATCCTCCAAGCTCCTCTTCGGAATTCTGATCATCCTCTTCTTGCTCCCCTGAATGTGTGTCATCTAGCTCCCCTTCTTCCAGCTCCACCTAGAAAATGGTAGAGCATTCCTTGTAAAATAGGTACGTACTTTCCAGTACAAATGGAGTACAGAAAAAAGAAAAATACTTTGCAAGGATAACCAGAACATCATTCTTAGGTTACCAAGTTGATCCAATTGTACAGAGAACTAACAAAACACATTGTTGAGTCAAATTAGAAAATCCCATCCATCTCCCCATGAACTGAAAGAATTTGCAGGCCACAAGTGTCCGCGAGCATCAAACCAACACATTCGAAGAAGGTACGACTGCGCCGATCGGACAGCCAATCCAAGAACTCATATCGCCTACGAACTGGGCCATGAAACATGGCAAGAACAAAACACGCAGACGCACCAAATTTCAACAAATAAATGAACAGGGTCTTGAATCTTACACACGGTTTGAGAGAGGCAGAAACTGGTGTTTGCTACGCCAGGGCCGGTCTCTGGTCTCGCAAGGTGTCAACCGCCTTGGTCATGCGCCTGCGCGGGTGATGCGCCGAGCCCCGGCCTCCTGGTCGCCGTCATCCCAGAGTCCAACCCGCTGTCCGCCGTGTCGTGCGAGAAACGGCCAGGCCCCGCTGCCGGCGTGGCCATGCCATGGCTGCAGAGCGCGAGCTCCTCTATGAGCCGCCTCGACCACCCCCATAACAGGCCTGCCTCCCCGCGATGCCGCACACGCTGCCCGGCCCGGCCTGCCGGAGCTCGCCACCGTCGCCTGCCATCGTCGTCGAACATTAGTCGTTGTCGCCACTCGCCACTCGGACGTTTAGGGATAACCCTAACATCGTCGTCGCCTCGATGTGGACCACGCCGTCGCGTTCCGAGAGCAGCAGCTGCCGTGCGGTCTGGTACATCTCCGACGGCGCCCCAGTCCCAGCTGGACAAATCCATGGCCGCGTTGGTCTAGATTGAAGACTCCTCCTCTAGATTGTTTCGGTGTGTTGAATGGCGTTTCAGCGTGATTGTAGTTGTTTTTTTGTGAGCGTGATTCCAGGGCTTGAAATGAATGGATCACAAAGGCAAACGATGACAGCTTTTATTTTAGCGTGCGTGATTGTAGGGATCGGACGACGTGGGTCGGTGGGTGTGAAGTTAGATATTTTTCTCTTGGTGAAGTATGGTCAGCCAACCTAAATTGCTAAATGCACACAAAAAACGGATTAGATCAAGGTTAGCGGTTGGATTAAGTTTAACGGGTCTAATCCTGCGGTGGTAATGGGTTCGTGTACGTTTGTGGGGTGCGTTTAAAGAAGTTTACGTTTAATTGTTTATTAGTAGTAGAGATAAAGGAAAAAGCCTCTAAATAAATTTTTAGAGCAACTCCAACGCGTCCATCCATTTCATCCGTGCGCGTCGTCCGTTTATGTCATGGCGGATAGAAAAGTCGGCACAACGGGCCAACCCAAACGGACGGCATCAGCTTTCCATCAGGCTTTTTTTTAGCCTGATTTACGTCGGCGCGGACACGAATCAAACGCGCGCGCCGCGCGCCAACTACTCCCCTGGCCCGCCAGTTAGTGGCAAATCATCTATCATTTCCCTTAACTTTTCCAAAAACCCTCCTGTCCGCGCGCGCTCCGGCCGCTCGCCATTGACGACGCCCTTAATGCAGCCACCGACCTCGCCTCCCTCGCCTCGTCCGGCATCACCTTCGCCCCTTCCGACAAAGGCAAGCACGCCACCCAGCCCCCCTGCAAGACCGTCGCGGCGCCCAAGAAGAAGAAGCAGCTGACGCCCGAGGAGCGGGCCGCGGAGTCGGCGAAGAGGAAGGGCCGGAGGCACGTGGCAGACACAAGGGACAAAGCAGCGACCGTCGCCCTCGCCGCTACCGCGCAGCAGGAGGGCACCAACGCCCGCATCACGGCGGCAACGAGGAAGGCCCTGATCTGCCTAGGGTTTAACCCTGGCCAACACAGGCCCGTCCACGCCGCCGTGGCCGCTGCCAGCACTGCCCCTCGTCCGCGTTTTCTCGGATGGTTCGATAAGATGCAGGCCGACATGCTCAAATTCGACGACGAGTGATCTATGACGGCATATGCCATCATTGTTTGTATGCCAGCAAGTGTGCTGGCATGACCACAGCAGAAATGGCGTGGTCGAACTCCCGCCCTTTTTTGAATGCCGGCATGTGTGCCGGCCGCTGGCAAGCGCGGCAGCAAGAACAGTTGATGGTCTTTTTGAAGGCTGGCATGGTGTCGCCATGAACTTTGGGCCTTTTAAATTTGTACGCGGACATGAAATGAGTCGCTTGCGTTAGGCGCACGGTGATCAAAAAAAAAAAAAACAGGGCGGACGCCGAGCGGACGGCCAACCAAACAGACAAAAAATGGACAAAATCACCGCCCGGTTAGGTCAGCGCGTTGGAGTTGCTCTTAGGCGATCTAACGAGTAAATTTGATGACGTGGCAACTAAAGAGTAGGATTGCTGCTGACTTTGACCATGACAGCTTTCTTTGCCTAGAATAAACTTCTATGTACATCTTAGTTATGAGACAATTATATTTAAATAAACACAGTTGCTAAGTGGATCGTCCGTATAATCATCCTCTTAACTCATTTTTTTGGGATAAAATTTGCCACGTTATGTACGATATGCCGAAATATGAACGAATGTGCAGAAGCTATACCATGGTGCAACAATATATAGTGGTGTCAAGAGTTGGTTGTAAAAAGGGTCAAAAGCTGGTGATGTCAAAAACTGTCAAAAGAAGATCTTCACCACCAAATGATAAGTGTCACACATGTGGCACAAAGTAACATCACCCTGACTTTTTTTACAACTAAAATTGCCATGCCTTCAAAAAACTGAAACTTGTCATCCAAACAAAAAGTTGCCATTCTCAGGTAATTAAACTTGCCATCAAAAAACGCCAGGAGGGAATTGCTTCGTGCCACACGTGTGGCACTTATCAGGGTCCTAGAAATAAAAGTGATGTCAAAAGTTGGAATGCCATAAACACTCACATGTCGGACTGACACCTCCATGCTCGGTCCTGATACAAGAAAAATGAAAATAATATATTTTAGAAAGATTCTGCAAGGGAAAATCAACAATGTGCCTGTGTTGCACAGATTGAGACAAAGCACCTTCAGGCAAGAATAGTTATCACTTATCCACTTCCATTATACACAAGGAATTTTTCTGCAGAAACCAAATATATATTTTGTTAGGAGATTTTTTTGTTGTTGCAACATTGAGTTCTAACATACAACCATCAAAGAAAGCAAATCAACATGGGAGATCAACCTGTGACATCATAGTAGTTCATAAGTAGGTAACTTGTACTATATATGGTGACATTGTGGAGGTACCAGTTTAGTATATTTGCATTCACCATTGTTGCAGAGTACATAGGAACATCTATTTTGGTTGTTCATATCCGCACCACATGACATTAATACCACCACGCTAATCACATTTACATTCTCAATACTCTTTATCATGTAAAAATTTGAAGCAACTCACTTCACTAAATTGGAACTAACTATTTAAATGGTTCTTCTCAAGGGTGTAGTAGTGTGTATCACTCGCTCCCCTTCCTTATAAGTCTCAAGCCTGCATGTCATGTGTTTTACGGGAGAAACAAATTCAATGAGATAGTGCAGATGCTATAACATGCACGTACATTACACTATAAGATGAACACTTCCCAAGATTTGCATATAAGCACAAAATTATGGAAACCATAGAGAATTTATGATTTATAATAGGGACCAGCTATTTTCTTGCTTGGAATCCAAACAAAACATTTTCATTTTGTCAGTGCATCGTTCTGTTATTCACTCATGGAGCACTTGGATATGGTAATTTATTCAGTACTTTGTTACTTCGTAGCAATATTAATGTTCATTCAACAGCTACTATACTGGAACCTCATATTCCAAGAGAAACCTTTAAATGGCAAAACACAAAGAATTCTAATGGACAACAATTATGTTATTATGGAAGAACAATACAAGTAAATGGGAACATACCATATTCTTTATCATGCAGAAATAACAATACTGTATCAACAACTCAGAGCACCGCTTCTTTTCAAATATGTTCATACTGGACGTGGTGAGAAGGAAAATGTCAGATATTGGAGCAGAAAACAAGATTGGAAATTAGAATAAGAATCACAAACAAATTCACGAACAAGAATAAGAATCACAAAAGGTAGCATTAAGGTATGATGGATGATTTGTAACATTCATCTAACTTGAGCATGGATTCTTGAATAGTAATGCTGATGAAGCAAAATATGGTTTCCACTCTAAGAAATTATATAGTGAAGAAATAAACAAACACAGGATGACTGGGGCAGTAAACAAGCAATGGAAACTTTTGAGAATTTAACTCCCAAATATCATGTGATAGTCAATTGAAAACAAAAAATATATTTTGTGGAGTCTATGGTAATAGGCCATTTGGGAGGTCGGGTACACTCAAGCCGTCTGAAATTGAACCGAGCACAAGAGAATGTATTGCATTATAGAGTGCGCATTCATTTCATGGTTGATTGAAGAGCGTAAAAAACTCATAGGTACAACATTCTCACCTCACGTCCTAATGATGTCGGACAAGCAACTGCCAACTGGACACCGAAGACATGGTAGTCCTGTGGTGGTTTGTGGTACGTTCTCTTGACATCCAGCAACTGTCTCGAGGTTTCCTATGAAATGATGTCATTTGGGATGTTTCCTTGGTCACTCATGAACAGTATAGAGAAGAAAAGTTACCAGGCTGTGATCCTCCAAGCTCCTCTTCGGAATTCTGATCATCCTCTTCTTGCTCCCTGAATGTGTGTCATCTAGCTCCCTTCTTCCAGCTCCACCTAGAAAATGGTAGAGCATTCCTTGTAAAATAGGTACGTACTTTCCAGTACAAATGGAGTACAGAAAAAAGAAAAATACTTTGCAAGGATAACCAGAACATCATTCTTAGGTTACCAAGTTGATCCAATTGTACAGAGAACTAACAAAACACATTGTTGAGTCAAATTAGAAAATCCCATCCATCTCCCCATGAACTGAAAGAATTTGCAGGCCACAAGTGTCCGCGAGCATCAAACCAACACATTCGAAGAAGGTACGACTGCGGCCGATCGGACAGCCAATCCAAGAACTCATATCGCCTACGAACTGGGCCATGAAACATGGCAAGAACAAAAACACGCAGACGCACCAAATTTCAACAAATAAATGAACAGGGTCTTGAATCTTACACACGGTTTGAGAGAGGCAGAAACTGGTGTTTGCTACGCCAGGGCCGGTCTCTGGTCTCGCAAGGTGTCAACCGCCTTGGTCATGCGCCTGCGCGGGTGATGCGCCGAGCCCCGGCCTCCTGGTCGCCGTCATCCCAGAGTCCAACCCGCTGTCCGCCGTGTCGTGCGAGAAACGGCCAGGCCCCGCTGCCGGCGTGGCCATGCCATGGCTGCAGAGCGCGAGCTCCTCTATGAGCCGCCTCGACCACCCCCATAACAGGCCTGCCTCCCCGCGATGCCGCACACGCTGCCCGGCCCGGCCTGCCGGAGCTCGCCACCGTCGCCTGCCATCGTCGTCGAACATTAGTCGTTGTCGCCACTCGCCACTCGGACGTTTAGGGATAACCCTAACATCGTCGTCGCCTCGATGTGGACCACGCCGTCGCGTTCCGAGAGCAGCAGCTGCCGTGCGGTCTGGTACATCTCCGACGGCGCCCCAGTCCCAGCTGGACAAATCCATGGCCGCGTTGGTCTAGATTGAAGACTCCTCCTCTAGATTGTTTCGGTGTGTTGAATGGCGTTTCAGCGTGATTGTAGTTGTTTTTGTGAGCGTGATTCCAGGGCTTGAAATGAATGGATCACAAAGGCAAACGATGACAGCTTTTATTTTAGCGTGCGTGATTGTAGGGATCGGACGACGTGGGTCGGTGGGTGTGAAGTTAGATATTTTCTCTTGGTGAAGTATGGTCAGCCAACCTAAATTGCTAAATGCACACAAAAACGGATTAGATCAAGGTTAGCGGTTGGATTAAGTTTAACGGGTCTAATCCTGCGGTGGTAATGGGTTCGTGTACGTTTGTGGGTGCGTTTAAAGAAGTTTACGTTTAATTGTTTATTAGTAGTAGAGATAAAGGAAAAAGCCTCTAAATAAATTTTTAGAGCAACTCCAACGCGTCCATCCATTTCATCCGTGCGCGTCGTCCGTTTATGTCATGGCGGATAGAAAAGTCGGCACTGTGGCCAACCCAAACGGACGGCATCAGCTTTCCATCAGGCTTTTTTTTAGCCTGATTTACGTCGGCGCGGACACGAATCAAACGCGCGCGCCGCGCGCCAACTACTCCCCTGGCCCGCCAGTTAGTGGCAAATCATCTATCATTTCCCTTAACTTTTCCAAAAACCCTCCTGTCCGCGCGCGCTCCGGCCGCTCGCCATTGACGACGCCCTTAATGCAGCCACCGACCTCGCCTCCCTCGCCTCGTCCGGCATCACCTTCGCCCCTTCCGACAAAGGCAAGCACGCCACCCAGCCCCCCTGCAAGACCGTCGCGGCGCCCAAGAAGAAGAAGCAGCTGACGCCCGAGGAGCGGGCCGCGGAGTCGGCGAAGAGGAAGGGCCGGAGGCACGTGGCAGACACAAGGGACAAAGCAGCGACCGTCGCCCTCGCCGCTACCGCGCAGCAGGAGGGCACCAACGCCCGCATCACGGCGGCAACGAGGAAGGCCCTGATCTGCCTAGGGTTTAACCCTGGCCAACACAGGCCCGTCCACGCCGCCGTGGCCGCTGCCAGCACTGCCCCTCGTCTGCGTTTTCTCGGATGGTTCGATAAGATGCAGGCCGACATGCTCAAATTCGACGACGAGTGATCTATGACGGCATGTGCCATCATTGTTTGTATGCCAGCAAGTGTGCTGGCATGACCACAGCAGAAATGGCGTGGTCGAACTCCCGCCCTTTTTTGAATGCCGGCATGTGTGCCGGCCGCTGGCAAGCGCGGCAGCAAGAATAGTTGATGGTCTTTTTGAAGGCTGGCATGGTGTCGTCATGAACTTTGAGCCTTTTAAATTTGTACGCGGACATGAAATGAGTCGCTTGCGTTAGGCGCACGGTGATCAAAAAAGAAAACAGGGCGGACGCCGAGCGGACGGCCAACCAAACAGACAAAAAATGGACAAAATCACCGCCCGGTTAGGTCAGCGCGTTGGAGTTGCTCTTAGGCGATCTAACGAGTGAATTTGATGACGTGGCAACTAAAGAGTAGGATTGCTGCTGACTTTGACCATGACAGCTTTCTTTGCCTAGTTGTACTGCTGCCACGTCGCTGGGCTTGTCAATGGGTTCGAGCCACAAACCATCTCGTCCTACCATGGCGCGAAGCCGGCGGCTGAGGCCATGTGGTTGCCGCTCACGTCCGTCACGGACAGCTCCTGCGCTGCCTGTGAGAAGCCGGTGAAGGTCAGCGAGGAGGAGCGGATGATGTCTTGCTCGCCGTCCACTTTCTGCCTCTCGAGCAGAGCACCGAGTCCTCCTGCCGAATTAAAATGTCGTGCCATGCATCTAGACTAGAGGATGACGCGCGCTTTGCCGCGCCGTCCTTTAAGCCTCTCGTTTTCTTACACGGTTTGTTATTGTCAGTTGATTTGTTGTGTATTTCATTTAAACTATGATGCAGCTGTTTGTGTGAGAGACAACTGGATTTGCGAAGCTCAATACAATGCCAGGACAAAAAAAATCCATACAACGCATGTGCTTCCGTTTGCTACGTAACATTTTGGCAAGTATATATCAAAACAATTAGTTTGGGCCAATCTTGTTGGTACCACACTGTATGATGTGTTGCACACGTACAACAGCATCGATCTCACAGGAGTCTGGCGTGGTATTGATGTCAAGAAACCCACATCGTATGACTCAATTTTGTTCACCCGGAGGATACTTGTATACATCATAGTTGTTGCCTACTCAAACATTTGCATTTTTGTCTCTGAATGTCCCTTTTCAAGTCCACACATCCAAGTATCCCTCCAGTAACCGATAAATTATAAACTCGGATAACTGTCTAAAACATGGATAAGTTCTATATAGTGATCGGGGCGGGGACAGAGATAGGGGCAATGAAACATACCTTTCGCTTAATGTAAGAGAAACAAACTATAGTAACTGCGGAAATGGCTAATTATAACGCCATGCCCATAGTAGAACAAATTGGTGGCATCTTCGTGCGGCTGGATCCGGAGCTTCGGGGTGGCAGCCCGTGCTCCTCGCCTGGTGATTTTGGTCTGGTGGTGTGCATCGCGCACGCTGCGGCTCTTTGTGGGAGGTGCTGCAACAGCAAGGTTCGATCCCCCCGCCTTCAGTCTGCACTGCGGGCGCTTCGGTTCTGGCCTCCGGCAGGCGTGCGGTGGCGCGCGTGGGGCGCGTCGGCGTGCTTGATGTATGGCTGCAACCCGGAACCATGGTGGTTCTTGGCCTCGGGCAGCGCCCCTCTGCTCCTTGTCGGCATGGTGCTTGGAGGGGGCAAGGTGGCTCGCGTTGCGTTCGGTGGCTCTGCGTCCGGCCGGCCATTGGTGGATCTGGCGTCTAGTGTTGAGTTTGGCCGTCGGTGGTCTCCACGAGGTGCGGCTGGCTGAGGCGGTTTGTCGTGCTTCTTCATCGTTGGAGGGTTCGACGGCGGTGGTGGTTGGCTGCCGTATTGCTGTAGGGATGTGCTCAAACTCCGGGTGAGAACCCTGCATCGGCTATGCTGATGCCGGCGGCAGCGGCGTCTACGGACGTCGTTTTCCTCATAGGAGGTGCCGTCGTGGAGCTACAACACCTACAGTTCTTTGTTTGTGGTCTCCGGGTAAAAACTCAAGATCGGGCTTGCCGGATCGGATGACGGGGTTGTGTGCTCTACAACACTACCTTCTTGAAGGCGTCGTCTTGGAGACCCAAACAACGGCTCTGTTGCTGTGTGTGGTGCGTTTGGTGGTGGTGGTGCGGCCTGCTCAGGACCGAGGATGGTGTTTCTTCTTCAGGTGTTTCTCTTCGGCTGTCCTACGTGTGGTCCCCGGCCTGCTTCTATGCATGCTCATGACCCTGTTTTGTTGAGGCGAGCCTCGGGCTCTTGGTCTCGTCTTGATTCACCTTTTCTCAATGACGAAGCAATGACGCCTCCCCGCCTTGCTAATCGTCTTGAACTTCCGTGGCGGAGCTCTCAGTCAAGGTTCGTGTTAAGCTTTGGCACAAGGTTCGTGTTAAGTTTTGGCACTCGTTGATTGTGGATGCTCCTCTGTTGTGTTGTGGGGTTTGATACGCACGCCGTTGCGGTGCGTTAGGCTGTTTGTAGAGTCTTGGTATTGTGATCCCTCGACGCACCCTTTTATCTACCTGGTCTGGTTAGTATGCTAGCTAGGTCTTACCTTATGTTGGGCGTTGTCGGAGTAAATGACCACGGGTAGCCTAGCCGGCTCCCCCTGGAACTTCTGAAAAAATCATGAGCCAATCAAGCCCTCCAACATCCAAGACACGGGGCCGCCTTCCCCCTGCCGGCTGACTCTCAGGCCGGCTACCGGGAGGCGGCCCGGCCCTAAAACCAACAGGAAGAAGGCCACAAGAGGGCCGACTCCCAAGGAGCCGGCCACCGGAGGCCGACTCCATGGCCGGCAGAGACGGCCGACTCAAGCCGGCCCCCCAGCAGGCGGCCAGGGCCGCACCCTCGAATCTGCACCCACATAGCGGTGATGAGGCAGGCGTGGCTACGGTGAAGCCTGCCACCCCGCATCCCGGAGCGCGCGTGGTCACAGTCGCCCGTCTGAGCCAGCCATCACCCGTCCGTGGCTGCACTGTTGCCATCTTGACCATGACATCACCCACGACGGGTTGTCGATGCGACCCTTGGCGGCGGGCCCCTCCGGTCGAGAGATGCCCGGCGGCTCGGCCTTCCCGGTCGGCGGAGATATGGCGGCTTCCGTAACCGGCTAGCTCCCTCCCTCGAAGGCGCCTCATTAAGGAGACAAGGCGAGTAAGGCTACGATGATTGCCGCCAAAGCGGCGGCACTGTATATACGCTACTCCCGACAAAGCCCTCGTCATCGAGATTGAGGCTTGATAACCAGCCCCCGACAAGGCCCTCGGCGGTGGGGCCAGCTTGTCGACCAAGAAGCCGGCAGCGGCGGGACCCACCGTCGGCGGGCCCCGGGCCGGCGGAGAAGCAGCGGCGAGAAACCGGCGGCTAGGGCCCACGCCAAGCCGGATTACCATTGTACCCCCGGGGGGTAGGCCTATATAAACCTCCCAGGGCACCCATGCAAAGGGTTGATCTCTGAGAGTTTTAGACACCACATAGAGAGAGGAGGAGAGCTAGCCTAGTCCTTCTTCCTCCTCTCACCGAACAGCTCAAGGAGCCTCTTGTAGCCACTTGTTCATCTAGTGATCATGCGGAGACCCCGCAGAGCAGCAGTAGGGGTGTTATCTCCACGGAGAGCCCCGAAGCTGGGTAAGATTCACCGGCGTGCATGTCTTCACCTCATCCCATTTCCAGGCACCGGCGACGTCTTATTGGCTCCCACAATGATAAGCCACCCGTTGGCATATGTCGCACTTACCACCCGACATTTGGCGCCCACCGTGGGGCCAGGTGCACCGTCGTCCGGAGACCTGTTCTGGACGGGAACCCTCTTCCTCCCCAGCGAGTGTAGCCAGCCCGACACGCCCGATGGCGCTTGCCCCGACGCGCTGCAAGGCGTCGCTGACGCTTGCGCGGCGAGCTGCCTCGCCGATCTTCTTGGCGAGGCTCGCATCTCCGACGAGCCCGCCTCCGACGGGGGCACAGGCTGCCTCGAGAGCCACCTCGTCAGCCTCCTCGACCAGCTCCACGTCTCCAGCGAGCCAGTTGTGGATTTGGAGTCGGTTGGCTCCACCGACCCGATGCTTGTCGACTCCGACACGGCATCGCTCGACGCTTTACCCACCAACGTTGTGATCTACAACGACCCGCTCCCCCGAGCCGACAGCTGTGGCAGTGCCATCACCGAGGTGCTGGTCATCGTTCACGGCGGCGCCTCTGGCGAGAATGCCCAGGACGCCCCGCAAGTGGCAGTCCATGACTTGTCCGTCCCCTCCCGGCCGACGCCGACGCCGAAACACTGGAGGCACGCTGCCTCGCCCTCATGGCGGAAGGTCGGAAGTTAGCCTCCATGAGGCGCCTCACTGAGGCTCACTAGCGCGAAGTCGACCGCGCCGCCTTCGGCACGCCGCCTCCTGACGGGCCGAGCCAAATCGGCGCCATCAAGCAGCGTAGCGCAGCTGTCGCCGACATGCTAGGAGTTGACCGCCCAGTCTACGCCACGCCTCTCGAGAATCTGCACGCTGCCCAGGCGGCCGTGGACGAGCTGAATGGACTGGGGGCCGAAGAGCTCCCCCACATGGCTAGACGCATCCAGCAGCTGATCGGTGCTGCTACGCACCGGCACGAAGCCGGCGTCCGCACGGAGAGTCCTCCCCACGCCGAAACGCGGCGCAGCGTCCGCAGACGCCGATTGCGGGCAAAACCAGCAGCGGCAAGAAAAAACCGGCTGCCAGCCACGGCCGAACCGGATCTCCATCGGCGTGGCGCGAAGGCCACCCTCGAGCCATGGGCGGCGAGGCAACCCGCCTCCTCCTCCACCTCGTGGGAAGAGATATCCCACCCCGCCGCCTGTCACGCATCCGACTCTCAGCGGCCGACTAGGTCGCCGCGAAGGAGTCGGCGAGAACGATGCTTGCCACCGGATCGACCGCCTAGCGTGATCCCTGGCGCAAGAAGAGGAAGATGATGTCGGCCTGCCTTGCTTCGGCCCCCGCATCCGCGACGAGCCCTTCCCCAAAGGGTTCTCGCTCCCAAGAGACACGCCCAAGTACAACGGCTCGGTGAAGCCGGAGGATTGGCTGATCGACTACTCCACTGCAGTCAGCATAGCGAACGACAACAGGCGCGTTGCCGTGAAATACGTGCCCCTCATGCTTCAAGGCACGACATGAACCTGGCTCAACAGCCTCAAGCCGTATAGCATCAACAGCTGGCTAGACTTCACCGAAGCTTTCATTCGCAACTTCACCAGCACCTACAAGCGGGCTCCCAAGCCCAGACAGCTCTCCTTGTGCGTGCAAGGACCCACTGAATCAACTCGCGACTACCTCACGCGTTGGGCCGAGCTCCGCAACTCCTGCGAGGGGGTGCACGAGGTTCAAGCCATAGAGTACTTCACCGCCGGGTGCCGAGAAGGCACCCTCCTCAAGCACAAGCTCCTCTGCGACGAGCCGACAACCCTCGACGAGCTGCTAGTCATAGCGGACAAGTACGCCACCGCCGACTCCTCGATGAAAACCGAGCTCCGGGTGGACGCCTCCGGGAAGGTACTCAACCCGGCTCCCAAGACGCCGGCTGGCGACTCCAGCCGACGCCCGTACCAGAACGACAACAAGCGCAAGGGCCCCATGCCGCCTTCAACCAGTCGGCAGGTGGCTACAGTCGAAGACGAACAGCCCGAGGGGCGGCCCGCTCCCAAGAAGCAGAAAGGCGGCAGGCCGGCTTGGCAGCCGGCCTTCTCCTACGAGCAGGCCCTCGACGCCCCATGCAAGTTCCACAGCGGCGCGAAGCCGTCCAACCACATGACCCGGAAGTGCCACTGGCTCATGCGAATCTCCAAGGGCGAAGGGCTAGTGCCGCCTCCGCCTGTCGGACAGCCGCCTCTGGCTCCTCAACAGCCGGCTGCTCGACCAGTAGTCGGAGCCATTCAAGATGAGTTCCCTGACGAGCATGCCGCCTACGTCATCTTCACAAGCCAGCCCGAAGACCGGCGCAGCAGGCGCCGACAACACCAAGAAGTCAATGCGGTCGCCTCGAACACCCCCGAGTACATGCATTGGTCAGAAAGGCCTATCAGCTGGAGCCGGGCCGACCACCCAGAGGTGATGCCGTCTCCCAGCTCTTATGCATTGGTTTTGGACGCCACCCTCGCGACAGACAGGCGTGCTGCCCGATTCTCCCGCGTGCTGATAGACGACGGGAGCAGCATCAACATCCTGTACCGTGACACCATGGAGAAGCTAAACATCAAGACGAAGCAGCTCATGCCTAGTCGGACCGTGTTCCATGGCATTGTGCCCGACCTGTCCTGCTCACCAATCGGCAAGATCAAGATAGATGTTCTCTTTGGGGACAAGGATCATTTCCGCCAAGAAGCGATCTGGTTTGAAGTGGTGGACCTTGAGAGCCACTATCATGCACTGCTTGGCCGACCTGCTCTGGCCAAGTTCATGGCTGTACCCCACTACGCCTACCTCAAGATGAAGATGCCGAGCACCAAGGGCATCATCACCATAGCCGGCGATTACAAGAAATCCTCCGAGTGCGCGGCAGCCAGCAGCCGGCTGGCCGAGTCCCTTGTGATCGCTGAAGAAAAGAAGATGTTGGACAGAGTCGTGGCCATGGCTGGCAAGCAGCCAGCCCTGTCCCCCGACCCCAAGGAGTGTGATGCCCAAGGTTCTTTCCAGCCGGCCAAGGAAACGAAGAAGATACCAGACTCGGAGCACCCAGAAAGGTATGCGGTCATTGGGGCAAACCTGGACATCAAATAGGAAGGCGAGCTCGTCGATTTCCTCCGTGAGAATCGGGACATCTTCGCATGGTCCCTCAAGGACATGCTGGGTGTTCCGAAGGAATTCGCCGAGCACAAGCTACGCGTCCGAGCCGATGCAAAACCAGTCAAGCAGCCCCTCCGCTGACTGTCGGAAGAGAAGAGAAGGATCGTAGGATAATAGATAGCCCGGCTTCTAGCAGCCGGCTTCATAATGGGGTGTTCTTTCCGGAATGGCTCGCCAACCCGATCCTCATACTAAAGAAGAATAACAAGTGGCGCATGTGCATAGACTACACTGGCCTCAACAAAGCCTGCCCCAAAGATCCTTTTGCCCTACCAAGGATTGATCAAGTGATAGACTCCACAGCCGGATGCGAGCTGCTGAGTTTCTTGGATGCCTACTCGGGCTACCACCAGATAAAGTTGGACCCAGCTGACCGCCTGAAGACCGCCTTCATCACGCCATTGAGACTTTACGCTACGACTATGACATTGCTTGAGAAATCCGGTGCCACTTTTCAGCGTTGCATGCGAAATGCCTCCTCAAGCAACTCGGCGAAATGCCCCGTCTATGTAGATGATATCATAGTGAAGAGCGGAGAAGCGCGGCACCTTGCTAGAAGACCTCAAGGAAACATTTGAGAACTGCGCTGTTTGAGATCAAGCTCAACCCGAGAAATGCGTGTTCGAGTACCACCGGCCAGCTTCTAGGCTTCCCGGTCTCGAGCAGCGGCATCGAATGCAACCAGTGAAGATCAAGGCCATTGAGAGAATGGAATTCCCACCAAGCTGCGAGGCGTCCGAAGTTTACGGGTGCTGGCCTCCACTGAACCGCTTTATCGGCCGGCTTGGAAAGCTCTCCCCCTCTACCGACTCATGAAGAAGACCACGCACTTCGAGTGGAACGACCAAGCCGACCAAGCTTTCCACGAGCTGAAGAAAATGCTGGCCACGCCGCCTGTCTTGGCGACGCCGACTGAGAAAGAGCCCATGCTCCTGTATATTGCCGCTACTAGCCGGGTGGTCAGCACCGTCATCGTGGTCCAGCGCCCAGAAGAAGGCCGAGCTCAGCCAGTCCAGAGGCCGGTGTACTACTTAAGCAAAGTGTTGTCCACCTCGAAGCAGAACTACCCGCACTACCAGAAGATGTGCTATGGTGTGTACTTCGCCGCCAAGAAGCTCAAGCCCTACTTTCAAGAGCACCCCATCACGGTCGTGTGCACCGCCCCGCTCGCCGAGATCATAGGCAGCCGGGATGCATCCGGCTGGGTGGAAAAATGGGCCATTGAGCTGGCCCCTTACACGATCTTCTACCAGCCTCGCACCGCCATCAAGTCCCAAGCATTGGCCGACTTCCTCGTCGACTGGGCCGAGACCCAGTACCTGCCACCGGCTCCCGACTCCACTCATTGGCGGATGCACTTCAATGGGTCCAAGATGCGCACCGGCTTGGGAGCCGGCATCACCTCACCTCTCCCAAAGGCGACAAGCTTAGATACACATTGCAAATTCATTTTTCCGCCTCAAACAATGTAGCTGAGTATGAGGCGCTCATACACGGGCTCCGGCTAGCCAAAGAGCTCGGCATCCGCCGGATCCTGTGCTATGGCGACTCGGATTTGGTAGTCCAGCAATCATCCGGCGACTGGGACACCAAGGACGCAAACATGGCAAGCTACCGCTTCCTCGTTCAGCAAATCAGCGGGTATTTTGAAGGATGGGAGTTCCTCCACGTGCCACGGGCCGACAACGAGCAAGCATATGCCCTGGCACGAATAGGCTCCACTCGACAAGCTATACCAACCGGCGTCTCTCTCCAACGCCTCCTCAAGCCGTCCATCAAGCCATCTCCAGAATCCGATTCCATCTTTGTGTCGCCTAACCTTGACGCAGCCGGATTCGGCTTGAAGAACCAAGCAGGCGGCCCGGGGACTTCGATAGGCGGCTCGGGGACTGCCATAGTCGCACCCGGCCAGGGGACTTCAGAACCAGGCCCGGGGACTACGGTAGTCGGCCCGGGGACTGCATCAACACCACAGGCGGTGGCCGACTCCAGCTCGTCACCACCCAGCCCACCCGCCCTGGTTGCAGTAGCCGTGTTGGCTATAGAAGAAGTCACAGCTCCATCATGGGCTCAACCCATCCTCAACTTCCTGGTAAACAGAGAACTGCTCACGGCGAGATTGCGGCAAGACAAGTCCAACGCCGAGCGGAGCATACACAATTGTTAACGAGAGAGCTCGTCGGTAGCGTGTCTTTGGAGTCTTCGGCGCTGCGTCGAGCGAAGAAGGGCATAGCAATCCTCAAGGACATTCACCAAAGCGAATCGCCACCACGCTGCCTCAAGATCACTTGTTGCCAAAGCTTTCCGCCATGGATTCTTTTGGCCGATTGCTTTGGAAGGCGCCAAGGAGTTGGTCAAACATTGCAAAGGATGCCAAGTCTTCACTGCAAGCAACACCTGCCGGCTTGAGACTCAAGACCATTCCCTCACACGGCCTTCGCCGTCTGGGGACTGGACATGGTGGGCCCGTTCAAGACGGCGCGCGGTGGCATGACACATTTGCTCGTCGTCGTGGATAAATTTACCAAGTGGATTGAAGCGAAGCCGATCAAGAAGCTGAATGGGCCGACTGCCGTGACATTCATCGCAGTTATTACAACTCGGTACGGCGTCCCACACAGCATCATCACTGACAACGGCACGAATTTTGCCAAGGGAGCATTGGCACGTTTCTGCGCGACGCAGGGCATCCGACTGGACCTAGCATCCGTTGCCCACCCGCAGTCGAACGGCCAAGTCGAGCGAGCCAACGGCCTCATCCTTTCCGGCATCAAGCCCCGATTGGTCATGCCACTGGAGCGTTCGGCCGGCTGTTGGCTCGATGAGCTGCCGGCCGTCCTCTGGAGTCTGCGCACTACCCCGAACAAGTCAACCGGCTTCACCCCTTTCTTCCTTGGATATGGTGCCGAGGCTGTCATCCCAACTGACATCGAGTTCGACTCGCCTCGGGTGACCATGTACACAGAGGCGGAGGCCAAGGAAGCACGAGAAGACGGTGTCGACTTGCTGGAAGAAAGCCGGCTGTTAGCCCTCAGCCGGTCCGCCATCTACCAGCAGGGCTTGCGCCGCTACCACAACCGGAAGGTCAAGCCAAGATCCTTCCAAGAGGGTGACCTTGTGCTCCGGCTGATCCAGCGAACAGCCGGCCAACACAAGCTCTCGGCCCCTTGGAAATGCCCCTTCGTTATCAGCAGAACATTGGGAAACGACTCCTACTACCTGATCGGCGCACAGAAGCCGAAGGCACGAAAGAGAGATGATTCCGGCAAGGAGTCGGAACGACCATGGAACGCCAACCTCCTCCGAAGATTTTACAGTTAAAATGCAGTATGTATCACGCTACCTTTTGTATTAAGTATGAGACAATAGGCCCCCCGAGGAGCACTCGGGGACTGCCATCTTTTATCTATGAATGAGGAGTATCATGCTTATGATTATGTCACTACATTCATTATTCTCTTCCGGCACCGGGTTCGACCAGTCGGCCCGGGGACTTGCCGCCTTAAGTTATATTCAAGTTCCACCTACAGTCAGACAAGTAGTGTGCCGGCACCCAAGCCCTCTCTTGTCGAAAGTCGCAGCTCGAAGAGCCGACTGTCCGGCTGGCAAGAGTCAAAGGCAGGAAAGGATGCCCACACGAAAAACGGCTAAGGACTAACGAACTTATATAACAAAAGCCGGTTTCCTCCCATCGCCGACCAGCTACCAGAGTAGCCGGCCGGCCGGCTTCCCATTCACCTTGCTACAATCTAAGAAAGCTCAAGTACTTGTCTTCCCAAAAATGGCCAAGTTCCTCCCCAGCCACAGACTGCAGAGCAGCTGTCCGGCTGGGAAGGCGGCGACCAAGGGAAGGCGGCAAAGGAAACAACCTAAGGATAAAAAGCAAATACGAATGGAAGTCTAACACATGCATGATTATATTTACACAAAAGCCTTCGAAAGGCCGGCATTCAACATAGTTTGAATACACCCCCAGTGGGTGGAACTGCGTGAAACTAATAAATAGCTGTTCAAAGAGTAACAAGCAGGAAAGCAAGAGCGGTAGGTCAGGCCAAGGGAGCGATGGGCGAGTCGGGCAGGTCGGTGGAGGCGGCAGTGCTGGCCGAAGGAGTGGCCGGTTGGCGGGTCTCGGCTTGATCATCACCTCTGGCAGACGGCGCGCTCACGCGCGCCTCGTTGCTGGAGGCATGATCAGGCTGAAGCTGGTTGGTCGCTTCGCCGTCGGGCGCGACGTCTTCACCACCCTCCCCTTCCTCATCTTCGCCTTCATCGCTGGAAGCGATCTCCTCCGCCAAGTCCTCACCTTCCGCTGGGTTCAGCCCGAACCACTCCTCCGGCTGGGCGACGCCGTTGTCATCCACCTCAGGAGCGAAGGCGCTGGTGTCGGTATAGTCGGCGATTGCCGAGGCGCGCTGGATGATAGCCGGCCGCACCGCCACCAGCTCCTCGTCGGCCTCCTGCCGCCAGGTGCTCAGCTGGGCTAAGCTCAGCCCAGGATACCAGGCTCGGACGAACTCCAGCGCCCGCCTGGCGCCGGACCGAGCGGCGGAAGCCTTCCAGGCCTCGAAGCGGCCGGCGCAACCTCCGGCCGGTCGGCGATCCGGTGAGGTGCGGGAATCGCCTCACCGGGCGAGGCGGTCACACTGCGCCCGGCATTTCAAGGCGGCGGAGCATGCGGTGAGCCGGCTGCAGTCGGGCCTGGATCGCCAGAAGCTGCTCCTCAAGCGTCCGGCTGGCATCTAGCGCGATCTCGACCCCTGCCTGCCGGTGTGCCTCGCGGTGGGCCTCGATGGCTTGGTTGGCGGCGACGGAGTAACCGGGCAAGTAATCTGCGCAAAGAACAAAAAAGCAGCACATAATCAGAAGATAAACTAGAGGGCAAGGGGCAAGCAAAGGGGCGAGGAGGAAGGCGGCTTACCGTCGATCAGATCCTCAACCCGGCCATTGCCCTTGCTCGGCGCTTGCTTCGCCTCGGCCCAGCCCGCCGCCTCGGTCTCGAACTCGGCTTTGAGGGCGGCCTCGCTGTCCTGTGCCTTCTTTAGAGCCGCCTTATGGCTCTCCTCCTGGTCGGCTAGTCTCTTGGCCAGGCGGTCACGTTCCTGGGCCAAGGTGATGCACTCAGCCTCCTTGGCACGAAGGGCAGCCTGGGCCCTGCCTAGCTGCTCCCTCAAGTCGGCGTTGGCCTCTGTGAGCGTGGAGAAAAAGGAAAAAGAAATAAGGGAGAGGTCGTCAGGGAAGATCCGACCCGACTGCTCAGCAGTCGGCCCGAATCTCGGGGACTACACCCAGTGGGTGCGCTGACGCGCCCCCACGTGAGATAAAATAAACCAAGCACTCATTCCGACTATTAGTCAGGTCGGCGGCCTTCTGGCTCAGCTCCTGGGCCTGGGAGTTGAAGGCAGCTGCGCGGAGGTTATGATACTCCTGAAAATCAGATGGAGTGCGGATAAGAATAAGATAGCCGCCAAGGCCTACTAAAAGTTCCAAGCCGCCTGCTCAGCAACCGACTCAGAACTCGGGGACTACACCCAGTGGGTGCGCTGACGCGCGCCCACGGAATAAATCAAGAAAGAAATCGACCAAGGCTAGAAGACTCACCTGAATGACCGCGCGCGTCATGAGAAACTCCTGGGTATACCGCTGCAGCGAGGCGGCCTGGGTCTGAATCCGGCGCCGGACCTCCTGTGCCGCCACATTCAGCTCGATCGTTCCGCCGCTGGGCGTCCACTCGGACGTGCTGGCACTGGCCGCCTCCAGATCCTGCACCGTCGAGCTGGCGCCCGCGGCTCTCTGCGGCTCCGGCGCGGAGGGCGCCTCCCCCACGCGCCGGCGAGGCGGTGACTGCACCTCAAGATCCGCCCCCGCCGCCGACTCGCCCCCAGTCGGCTGCTCAGGTGCCGCAGCAGAGTGGCCGCCGGGGCCCGTTCCAGTCGGCGCCGACCGTGGTGCCTCCTCCAGGATGATCACTGTTGGGGAACGTAGCAGAAATTCAAAATTTTCCTACGTGTCACCAAGATCAATCTATGGAGAAACTAGCAACGAGGGAAGGAGAGTGCATCTACATACCCTTGTAGATCGCTAAGCGGAAGCGTTCAAGTGAGCGGGGTTGAAGGAGTCGTGCTCGTCGTGATTCAAATCACCGGAGATCCTAATGCGAGCAGACGGCACCTCCGCGTTCAACACACGTACAGCCGGTGGCGTCTCCCATGCCTTGATCCAGCAAGGAGAGAGGAGAGGTTGAGGAAGACTCCATCCAACAGCAACACAATGGCGTGGTGGTGGTGGAGGGCGTGGCAATCTGCAGGCCGCCAAGCACCAAGGGAGAGGAGGAAGAGAGAGGCGGGGCTGCGCTGGAGAGGAGGCTCTCGTGTGTTATGGGCAGCCCCTGGGCCTCATATATATAGGGGAAGGGAGGGCTGCGCCCCTCTAGGGTTTCCACCCCCTAGGGGTGGCGGCCAGCCCTAGATGGGTTTGGGGGGGCGGCCAAGAGAGGAGGGAGAGGGAGGCGCCCACTAGATGGGCCTTAGGGCCCATCTGGACTAGGGTTTGCCCCCTCCCACCCATCCTTGCGCCTTGGGCCCCTTGTGGGGGGCGCACCAGCCCTCCTAGGGGCTGGTCCCTCCCACACTTGGCCCACGCAGCCTCAGGGCAGGTGGCCCCACTTGGTGGACCCAGGACCCTCCGGTGGTCCCAGTACATTACCGATATCGCCCAAACTTTTCCGGTTACCAAAACAAGACTTCCCATATATAAATCTTTACCTCCGGACCATTCCGGAACTCCTCGTGACGTCCGGGATCTCATCCGGGACTCCGAACAACATTCGGTAACCACATACAAGCTTCCTATATAACCCTAGCGTCACCGAACCTTAAGTGTGTAGACCCTACGGGTTCGGGAGACATGTAGACATGACCGAGACGTTCTCCGGTCAATAACCAACAGCGGGATCTGGATACCCATGTTGGCTCCCACATGTTCCACGATGATCTCATCGGATGAACCACGATGTCAAGGACTCAATCGATCCCGTATACAATTCCCTTTGTCTAGCGGTATTGTACTTGCCCGAGATTCGATCGTCGGTATCCCGATACCTTGTTCAATCTCGTTACCGGCAAGTCTCTTTACTCGTTCCGTAACACATCATCCCGTGATCAACCCCTTGGTCACATTGTGCACATTATGATGATGTCCTACCGAGTGGGCCCAGAGATACCTCTCCGTCTACCGGAGTGACAAATCCCGATCTCGATCCGTGTCAACCCAATGGTCACTTTTGGAGATACCTGTAGTGCACCTTTATAGTCACCCGATTCGTTGTGACGTTTGATACACCCAAAGCACTCCTACGGTATCCGGAATTGCACGATCTCATGGTCTAAGGAAAAGATACTTGACATTAGAAAAGCTTTAGCATCGAACTACGATCTTTGTGCTAGGCTTAGGATTGGGTCTTGTCCATCACATCATTCTCCTAATGATGTGATCCGTTATCAATGACATCCAATGTCCATGGTCAGGAAACCGTAACCATCTATTGATCAACGAGCTAGTTAACTAGAGGCTTACTAGGGACATGGTGTTGTCTATGTATCCACACATGTATTGCTGTTTCCGGTCAACACAATTATAGCATGAATAATAAACGATTATCATGAACAAGGAAATATAATAATAACTAATTTATTATTGCCTCTAGGGCATATTTCCAACAGTCTCCCACTTGCACTAGAGTCAATAATCTAGTTCACATCGTCATGTGATTAACGCTGATAGGTCACATCGACATGTGACCAACATCCAAAGAGTTTACTAGTGTCTTAAACTAGTTCACATCACCATGTGATTAAGTCTCAATGAGTTCTGGGGTTTGATCATGTTTTGCTTGTGAGAGAGGTTTTAGTCAACGGTGCGAACCTTTCAGATCCGTGTGTATTCATAAATCTCTATGTCATATTGTAAATTCTGCTTTCACGCTCCACTTGGAGCTATTCCAAATGGTTGCTCCACTATCGTATCCGGTTTGCTACTCGAGTCACTCGGATAGGTGTTAAAGCTTGCATCGACGTAACCCTTTACGCCGAACTCTTTATCACCTCCATAATCGAGAAACATGTCCTTATTTACTCCAAGGACAATTTTGACCGCTGTCCAATGATCCCCATTCCTGGATCATTCTTGTACCCCTTGACTGACTCATGGCATGGCACACTTCCGGTGCGGTACACAGCATAGCATACTATAGAGCCTATGTCTAAAGCATAGGGGACGACCTTCGTCCTTTCTCTCTTTTCTGCCGTGGTCGAGCTTTAACTCTTAACTTCATACCTTACATCTCAGGCAAGAACTCCTTCTTTGACTGATCCATCTTGAACACCTTCAAGATCATGTCAAGGTATGTGCTCATTTGAAAGTATTATTAAGCATTTTTGATCTATCCTTATAGATCTCGATGCTCAATGTTCAAATAGCTTAATCCAGGTTTTCTATTGAAAAACACTTTTCAAACATCCCTATATGCTTTCTAGAAATTCTACATCATTTCTGATCATCAATATGTCAACAACATATACTCATCATAAATTCTATAGTGCTCCCACTCACTTCTTTGGAAATACAAGTTTCTCATAAACTTTGTATAAACCCAAAATCTTTGATCATCTCATCAAAGTGCACATTCCAACTCCGAGATGCTTACTCCAGTCCTTAGAAAGGATCGCTGGAGCCAGCATACCTTTTAGCATCCTTAGGATTGACAAAACTTTTCTGATTGTATCACATACAACCTTTCCTTACGTAAACTGGTAAGGAAACTCGTCTTGACATCCATCTGCCAGATTTCATAAATGCAGCTAATGCTAACATGATTCCGACGGACTTAAGCATCGCTACGGATGAGAAAATCTCATTGTAGTCAACTCCTTGAACTTGTGAAAAAACTCTTTGCCACAAGTCGAGCTTCATAGAAGGTGACATTACCGTCCATGTCCGTCTTGTTCTTAAAGACCCATTTATTTCAATGGCTTGCCGATCATCGGGCAAGTCCACCAAAGTCCATGCTTTGTTATGATACATGGATCCTACCTCGGATTTCATGGTTTCTAACCATTTGTCGGAATTTGGGCCCACCATCGCTTCTCCATAGCTCGTAGGTTCATTGTTGTCTAGCAACATGACCTTCAAGACAGGATTGCGTATCACTCTGAAGTAGTACGCATCCTTGTCACCCTACGAGGTTCGGTAGTGACTTGATCCGAAGCTTCATGATCACTATCATAAGCTTCCACTTCAATTGGTGTAGGTGCCATGGGAACAACTTCCTGTGCCCTGCTACACACTAGTTGAAGTGATGGTTCAATAACCTCATCAAGACTCCACCATCCTCCCACTCAACTTTTCGAGACGAACTTTTCCTCGAGAAAGGACCCGATTCAAGAAACAATCCCAATTGCTTTCGGATCTGAATTAGGAGGTATACCCAACCGTTTTGGGTGTCCTATGAAGATGCATTTTATCCGCTTTGGGTTCGAGCTTATCAACCTGAAACTTTTTCACATAAGCGTCGCAGCCCCAAACCTTTAAGAAATGACAGCTTAGGTTTCTCTAAACCATAGTTCATACGGTGTCATCTCAACGGATTTACGTGGTGCCCTATTAAAGTGAGTGCGGTTGTCTCTAATGCCTAACCCATAAACGATAGTGGTAATTCGATAAGAGACATCCTGGTACGCACCATATCTAATAGGGTGCAACTATGATGTTCGGACACACCATCACACTATGGTGTTCCAGGCGGTATTAATTGTGAAACAATTTGCACAATGTCTTAATTGTGTGCCAAAACTCGTAACTCAAATATTCATCTCTATGATCATATCATAGACATTCTATCCTCTTGTCACGAAGATCTTTAAACTTCACTCTGAAATTGCTTGAACCATTCAATAATTCAGACTTGTGTTTCATCAAGTAAATATACTCAACATCTACTCGAATCATCTGTGAAGTAACAACATAACGATATTCATCTGATGCCAAAGACTTATTGGACTGCACACATCAATATGTGTTACTTCCAACAAGTTGCTATCTTGTTCCATCTTCTTTGAAACCGAGGCCTTTGGTCATCTTGCCCATGTGGTATGATTTGCATATCTCAAGTGATTCAAAATCAAGTGAGTCCAAACGATCCATCTGCATGGAGTTTCTTCATGCGTATACACCAATAGACATGGTTCACATGTCTCAAACTTTTCAAAAACGAGTGAGTCCAAAGATCCATCAATATGGAGCTTCTTCATGCGTTTTATACCAATATGACTCAAATGGCAGTGCCACAAGAAGGTGGTACTATCATTACTATCTTATATCTTTTGGCATGAAAATGTGTATCACTACGATCGAGATTCAATAAACCATTTATTTAGGTGCAAGACCATCGAAGGTATTATTCAAATAAATAGAGTAACCATTATTCTCCTTAAATGAATAACCGTATTGCGATAGACATAATCCAATCATGTCTATGCTCAACGCAAACACCAAATTATAATGATTCTGGTTTAATACTAATCTTGATGGTAGAGGGAGCGTGCGATGTTTGATCATATCAACCTTGGAAACACTTCCAACACATATTGCTAGCTCACCTTTAGCTAGTCTCCGTTTAATCCGTAGCTTTTGTTTCGAGTTACTAACACTTAGCAACCGAACCGGTATCTAATACCCTGGTGCTACTAGGAGTACTAGTAAAGTACACATTAACATAATGTATATCTAATATACTTCTATCGACCTTTCCAGCCTTCTCATCTACCAAGTATCTAGGGTAATTCTGCTCCAGTGGCTGTTCCCCTTATTACAGAAGCACTTAGTCTCGGGTTTGGGTTCAACCTTGGGTTTCTTCACTGGAGCAACAACTGATTTGCCGTTTCATGAAGTGTCCCTTCTAGCCCTTGCCCTTCTTGAAACTAGTGGTTTCACCAACCATCAACAATTGATGCTCCTTCTTGATTTCTACTTCGCGATGTCAAACAACGCGAATACCTCAAGGATCATCATATCTATCCCGATATGTTATAGTTCATCACGAAGCTCTAGCAGCTTGGTGGCAATGACTATGGAGAAACATCACTATCTCATCCGGAAGATCAACTCCCACTCGATTCAAGTGATTGTTGCACTCAAACAATCTGAGCACAAGCTCAACGATTGAGCTTTTCTCCCTTAGTTTGCAGGCTAAGAAAATCGCCCGAGGTCTCATACCTTTTGGCGTGGCACGAGCCTGAAATCCCGATCTCAGCCCTCGAAACATCTCATATGTTCATGACGTTCAAAACGTCTTTGGTGCCTCAACTCTAAACCGTTTAACTGAACTATCACGTAGTCATCAAAAGCGTGTAT
The DNA here is from genome assembly GCA_021605205.1 of Aegilops longissima. Taxonomy (NCBI): domain Eukaryota; kingdom Viridiplantae; phylum Streptophyta; class Magnoliopsida; order Poales; family Poaceae; genus Aegilops; species Aegilops longissima. The sequence continues at coordinate 561,257,459 of CM038680.1, forward strand.
CCGATGTTCGCAACATCCACAAGCGACGTTTGGGGTTCAGCACTGTCGAGCGGTGCATTAAGGACATAAGCTTTCTACTGTCCGCATAATCGCTACTTTCAACTTTCAACTATATTTTCTCTAGGAACATATCTAAATAATGGAACTAAAGCGAGCTTCGACATAATTTGCAAAAGGTCTTTTGACTATGTTCAGGATAATTAAGTTCATCTTATGAACTCCCACTCAGATAGACATCCCTCTGGTTATCTAAGTGATTACATGATCCGAATCAACTAGGCCGTGTCCGATCAACACGTGAGACGGACTAGTCATCATCGGTGAACATCTTCATGTTGATCGTATCTACCATACGACTCATGCTCGACCTTTCGGTCTCCGTGTTCCGAGGCCATGTCTTTACATGCTAGGCTCGTCAAGTTAACCCTAAGTGTATTGCGTGTGTAAATCTTGCTTACACCCATTGTATGTGAACGTAAGAATCCATCACACCCGATTAACACGTGGTGCTTAGAAGCGACGAACTGTAGCAACGGTGCACAGTTAGGGGAGAACACTTCTTGAAATTTGTGTAAGGGATCATCTTATTTACTACCGTCGTTCTAAGTAAACAAGATGCATAAACATAATAAACATCACATGCAATTATATAGTAGTGACATGATATGGCCAATATCATATTGCTCCTTTTGATCTCCATCTTCGGGGCTCCATGATCATCATTGTCACCGGCATGACACCATGATCTCCATCATCATGATCTCCATCATCGTGTCTTCATGAAGTTGTCTCGCCAACTATTACTTCTACTACTATGGCTACCGGTTAGCAATAAAGTAAAGTAATTACATGGCGTTGTTTCATGACACGCAGGTCATACAATAAATAAAGACAACTCCTATGGCTCCTGCCGGTTGTCATACTCATCGACATGCAAGTCGTGAATCCTATTACAAGAACATGATCAATCTCATACATCACATATATTCATCACATTCTTTTTGGCCATATCACATCACATAGCATACCCTGCAAAAACAAGTTAGACGTCCTCTAATTGTTGTTGCATGTTTTACGTGGCTGCTTTGGGTTTCTAGCAAGAACGTTTCCTACCTACATAAAACCACAACGTGATATGCCAATTGCTATTTACCCTTCATAAGGACCCTTTTCATCGAATCCGTTCCGACTAAAGTGGGAGGCGGCACCGCTAGCCACCTTATGCACCAAGTGCATGTCATCGGTGGAACACGTCTCACGTGAAGAGTACGTAAGGTCGGTCCGGCCGCTTCATCCCACAATACCGTCGAAACAAGATTGGACTAGTAACGGTAAGCATATTGAACATCATCAACGCCCACAACTACTTTGTGTTCTACTCGTGCAAAGAATCTACGCAATAAACCTGGCTCGATACCCTTTGTTGGGGAACGAGCAGAAATTCAAAATTTTCCCACGTGTCACCAAGATCAATCTATGGAGAAACTAGCAACGAGGGAAGGAGAGTGCATCTACATACCCTTGTAGATCGCTAAGCGGAAGCGTTCAAGTGAACGGGGTTGAAGGAGTCGTACTCGTCGTGATTCAAATCACCGGAGATCCTAATGCGAACGGACGGCACCTCCGCGTTCAACACACGTACAGCCCGGTGGCGTCTCCCATGCCTTGATCCAGCAAGGAGAGAGGGAGAGGTTGAGGAAGACTCCATCCAACAGCAACACAACGGCGTGGTGGTGGTGGAGGGCGTGGCAATCTGCAGGCTTCGCCAAGCACCAAGGAGAGGAGGAAGAGGAGAGGCAGGCTGCGCTGGAGAGGAGGCTCTCGTGTGTTATGGGCAGCCCCTGTGGCCTCATATATATAGGGAAGGGAGGGCGCCCCTCTAGGGTTTCCACCCCTAGGGGTGGCGGCCAGCCCTAGATGGGTTTGGGGGGGCGGCCAAGAGAGGAGGGAGAGGGAGGCGCCCACTAGATGGGCCTTAGGGCCCATCTGGACTAGGGTTTGCCCCCTCCCACCCATCCTTGCGCCTTGGGCCCCTTGTGGGGGGCGCACCAGCCCTCCTAGGGGCTGGTCCCCTCCCACACTTGGCCCACGCAGCCTTCTGGGGCAGGTGGCCCCACTTGGTGGACCCCCGGGACCCTCCCGGTGGTCCCGGTACATTACCGATATCGCCCAAAACTTTTCCGGTTACCAAAACAGGACTTCCCATATATAAATCTTTACCTCCGGACCATTCCGGAACTCCTCGTGACGTCCGGGATCTCATCCGGGACTCCGAACAACATTCGGTAACCACATACAAGCTTCCTATATAACCCTAGCGTCACCGAACCTTAGTGTGTAGACCCTACGGGTTCGGGAGACATGTAGACATGACCGAGGCGTTCTCCGGTCAATAACCAACAGCGGATCTGGATACCCATGTTGGCTCCTACATGTTCCACGATGATCTCATCGGATGAACCACGATGTCAAGGACTCAATCGATCCCGTATACAATTCCCTTTGTCTAGCGGTATTGTACTTGCCCGAGATTCGATCGTCGGTATCCCGATACCTTGTTCAATCTCGTTATCGGCAAGTCTCTTTACTCGTTCCGTAACACATCATCCGTGATCAACCCCTTGGTCACATTGTGCACATTATGATGATGTCCTACCGAGTGGGCCCAGAGATACCTCTCCGTCTACGGAGTGACAAATCCGATCTCGATCCGTGTCAACCCAATGGTCACTTTCGGAGATACCTGTAGTGCACCTTTATAGTCACCCGCCACGTTGTGACGTTTGATACACCCAAAGCACTCCTACGGTATCCGGAATTGCACGATCTCATGGTCTAAGGAAAAGATACTTGACATTAGAAAAGCTTTAGCATCTGAACTACACGATCTTTGTGCTAGGCTTAGGATTGGGTCTTGTCCATCACATCATTCTCCTAATGATGTGATCCCGTTATCAATGACATCCAATGTCCATGGTCAGGAAACCGTAACCATCTATTGATCAACGAGCTAGTTAACTAGAGGCTTACTAGGGACATGGTGTTGTCTATGTATCCACACATGTATTGCTGTTTCCGGTCAACACAATTATAGCATGAATAATAAACGATTATCATGAACAAGGAAATATAATAATAACTAATTTATTATTGCCTCTAGGGCATATTTCCAACAATCACGTCGTCCTCTCTCCTCTCCATCACCGGCCGGTCGCGGTCGGCTTCCTCCGACGGGGGCACGGGGATATTGGGAGCCACGGCGCGGAGGGGAATGACGAGCTGTGGAGGCTGATTGCGTAGAGCCTCCGCCTCCCTCTCCGCGGCCGCGGCCTCCGCCTGAGCCTTGGCCGCAGCGTCGGCTTGCGCCTCGGCCGACTTCTCCTTCGCCTCCTGGGCGGCCCTCCGCTCCTCCGCTTCCCGCTCCTCCCGCGCCTCCCGCGCGTTCCGCTCCGTTGCCTCCATGAGGTCGGCGCGGGGATCCACGCGGCGGGAGCTCGAGGACCCTCCCGTCGGTCCGACTATGGAGGCGGCAGGAACCCGTTCGAGGGAAAGCGGCGCCCTGTTCAGCAAATCAAGAAGACGGCTTAGAGGAGCCTTAGCCAAAAAGACAATAAAAAAGCACGAGACATTCAACACTTATGCCGAGACCGCCTCTGGCTGCTTCACCACCTTGCGGAAGCGGGCCTCCTTCGCGGCCGCCTCGTCCCACTTAGTTGCCGCCGTGGAACCCTTAGGTTTTTTCTGCCGGCTGCCGAAGAGACTCGTCCCGGCCCGACGCTTTTGCGCACCACCTCGAGCAGCTGGCGCGACAGAAGGTCCCGCGCCTTGGCGATCGGCCGCCGGCTGGCGACGCGGGATGTCCTCGGCTTCATCATCGTCCGGCCAGTCCCCGAAGCCGGCCGCGAGCTCGGGGTCGCCTGCCTCTCCACCGGCTCCGACTATGGCGTCGTCCATAGCGGCCGCCCCCAGATCTGGGTCGTCGGGGTCGTCCACCGTGAGGTCGGCCATGAACTGGCGCTCCGGCCCTGCGGCCCCGGCCGCCGGTCGAAGAAGGGGGTTCTGCTCAAAGACAAGCTGGCTAGTCAATAGTCGGCCGTCGCGAACCCGGCAACAAGAAAAGAAGAAAAGAAGGGAAACTCACCATAGGCGGGGGATCAGCCCGAGGATACGGCACCTTGCCGTACTGCCACTCCTCGGTGAGCTTGCAGTTGGAGATGTAGTTCACCATGTAAGATACCTCATCACGAGGCATCTCCTTGGTGCTTAGCCAGCATGGGTCGAAGCGACCGCTCATCTGGGAGATCATGTGCGGCCGGCCTTGGAGCGGGAGCACCCGGCGCTCCACGAAGGCGGCGACCAGGTAGGCCCCGACCAGGCCCTCCGATTGGACCATCACTCGGAGCCGGGTGACGGCTGCGTTCCCAGCTAGGGAGAGCGACCTGGCTCGGTAGGACCAACATGGCTGCCTCCCAGCCGGCGGGCCGGCTACGTAAGCCGGCAGATTGACGAAGTCGCCTTGCGGGGCGACGTTCTTCACGTAGAAGTATGATTGCTGCCAGAGTTTCACCGACTGGATCAGCGGGATAGGCAGAAAAGGGTTGTTGTCGGCTGTCCTCCGCATGGCGATGAAGGCGCCGCAGGGGGCGGGCACGCCCGCGGAGACGGTGCTGAGCTTGCACTGGAAGAACTCCCCAAAGAGCTCAAGGGTTGGGAGGACGCCAAGAAAACCCTCGCACAGGGTGACGAAGGCCGACAACAGCATCACCCTGTTGGGGGTGAGGTGATGCGGCTTGAGGCGGTAGAACTCGAGGAAGGAGCGGAAGAACCCGCTCGCCGGCAGGCCGAGGCCGCGCAGGCAGTGCGAGCGGAAGATGACCCGCTAGCCCTCCTCCGGCGCCGGCGAAACCTCCGCCTCCGGCACGAGGCGGGTCTTCACGTAGCCTTCGCCCGGCAGCCGCCGCGTCTTCCGAAGCCAATCGATGTGGTCCTCGTGGACGTTGGAGCCATCCCACGAGCTAGAAAGCGCCATGGGAGCAAGGAGGAAGCGAGAGAGGCACGGCGGCGAAGAGCGCGCAACCACGTCGCGGCGGCGCCGCGGCAAACCAAGAAGGTCGACGGCGAAACGGCGTGGGGGTGAGGGCGCAGCGGCGGCTGAAGAAAGGAGAAGGAGGTAGAAAGAAGGGTGGAGCGAGGGCGAGCGTGCGAGCGTCTGCCGCTCCCCCCCCCTACTTATAGGCTCGTCTTGGCGAGCCGAGGAGGCGGCGTGGGGGCGTGGGATTAATCGCGCCGCCTCCCCACGCCCCGCGATTATTGCACCCTAAAGGCGTGCTGAAACCGCCGCGGGAAGGCGAGCGGTCCGTTCGGGCCGCAGAGGATCCGCACATGGGCCGAGGCCTAGGTATGGCGGGCCCCAGCCTGCGGCGACGTCCCGTCGCACGCGTGGGCTGGCAGGCCTTTTCGGCCACATGGCGCGCGGAGCGGCGCGCGGTCAACACGCAATTCGGCTTGCGCTCTCACCTTCAAGCTACAGAGTATCCCGAAGACGGCGCACCCGCCCGAAGCCGGCTCCTAGCTGCCGGCCCCTCAGAGTAGGAAGCTGATCGAGCTTCTCGTCCTTTCTTCAGCCTCGAAGCTCAACCAGCTTCGGGGACTACTGTCGGAGTAAATGACCACGGGTAGCCTAGCCGGCTCCCCCTAGAACTTCTGAAAAAATCATAAGTCAATCAAGACCTCCAACATCCAAGACGCGGGGCCGCCTTCCCCCTGTCGGCTGACTCTCAGGCCGGCTACCGGGAGGCGGCCCGGCCCTAAAACCAACAGGAAGAAGGCCACAAGAGGGCCGACTCCCAAGGAGCCGGCCACCGGGGGGCCGACTCCACGAAGCCGGCCGCGAGACGGCCGACTCCAAGAAGCAGGCCACCCAACAGGCGGCCAGGGTCGCACCCTCAGAATCTGCACCCACATAACGGTGATGAGACGGGGCATGGCTACAGTGAAGCCTGCCACCCCCGCATCCCGGAGCGCGCGTGGTCATAGTGCGCCGTACGGGGCGGCCATCACCCGTCTGGCGCGACACTGTTACCATGCTGACCATGACGTCACCCACGACGGGTTGTCAGTACGACCCGCAGGCGGCGGGCCCCTCCGGTTAGAGAGATGCCCGAAGGCGGCTCGGCCTCCCCCAGTCGGCCAGACATATGGCCGGCTTCCCGTAGCCGGCTAGCTCCCTCCCTCGAAAGAGGCGCCTCATTAAGGAGACAAGACGAGGTAAGGCTACAATGATTGCCGCCAAGGCGGCGGCACTGTAGCCATGCTTACCCCGACAAAGCCCTCATCATTAGGGTTGAGGCAACAGTAACCAGCCCCCGACAAGGCCCTCAGCGGTGGGGCCAGCTTGTCGACCAAGAAGCCGGCAGCCGACGGGACCCACCAGTCGGCGGGCCCCAGCGATCGGCGGAGAAGCCGGCGAGCGTAGACACTGACGGCTAGGGCCCACACCCAGCCGGATTACCATTGTACCCCCGGGGGGTAGGCCTATATAAACCCCCCAGGGCACCCATGCAAAGGGTTGATCTCTGAGAGTTTTAGACACCACATAGAGAGAGGAGGAGAGCTAGCCTAGTCCTTCTTCCTCCTCTCACCGAACAGCTCAAGGAGCCTCTTGTAGCCACTTGTTCATCTAGTGATCATGCGGAGACCCCGCAGAGCAGTAGTAGGGGTGTTATCTCCACGGAGAGCCCCGAAGCTGGGTAAGATTCGTCGGCGTGCATGTCTTCGCCTCATCCCGTTTCTAGGCACCGGCGACGTCTTATTGGCTCCCACAATGATAAGCCACCCGTTGGCATATGTCGCACCTACCACCCGACAGGCGTCTTGTTCCTCTCCTTTCCTTGTAACACTTGTTACTTGTCTGGTTTTTGGCTCGGTTTTCCTCATAAACTGGGTCAATTTGTTAAGGTTTTCGATCCGGTTTTCCTTATAAACTAGACCACTCTCCTGGCATTATGGCCACTTTGAGTAATATATTCAGGTGGAGGGACTCCTCCCCCGGTGATTCTAAAAAAAAATCTAGCAACACATCTTAAATACATGTAAAAGAATGGTTGATTGCAAAACATTCAGGAAGTTAAAAGGAAAATGAAGCAGTAGCCTTTCTTAATGGTAGCATCATGTCGTCATTAGCAATAGAAATAAGGACCTACCAATTCTTTGTCCTTAGGGATGTAGAGCGGCACCTGGTCGAAAAAAAATTATATGAGACCAGGTCTCATATAAACCAGGTGAGACCCGCCCTGATGGATGACATGTGGCATTAACAAATCACAAAGTATCTAATCTCTCCCCCCTGATTTCAGGTGGGGGTGGGATAGATGCTTTGTGATTTGTGAATGCCACATGTCATCCATCAGGATGGGTCTCACCTGCTAACCCGTGAGACCTGGTATCATAGAATTTTTTTCCTGCATGGTATGTCCTGCTCCATAGGGAAACAGATCAGGTTAATTATAGCAGTTTTTAGTGATGTAGTTCAGTTTGAATTAACACCGTGCTTTTGGAGGCTTATGCGGGATGATGCCCTACACCCCTATCTCTACTTAATTAACCAAAGAGCTAAAAAGATTGGTGGCCACCCGTACCCACCAGGCTAGGTATAGTAGCAGTGCGCTTTCCAGGAGACACACTACTGCTAAGAGGATAGAAGTAGCGGGGGTCCCGACCCGCGCTACTGCTACTGCTACGTTATCCTATTCCTCGGCTCCTTACTCTCTTTCCTCACTCACTCATTCTCCCTCTTTCACATTCGCTGCATTGTCGCCGTGCTCCTCCCGTCGTCGCCGCAATGTCGTCGTCCTCCGGGCCCCGGCGCCCTCCGCGAGCTCCTCCCCCTGCCTCGTCGTCCCTCGCGCCCCGACGCCCCCGACCGGTTGTCCTCCACGCCTCCACCGCCGCCTTCTTCTCCCTCCTCCTCTAGCCGTCCAGGCCCTCCTCCCTCCACCTCCAGCCGCCGGCCCTCCTCCCTCCTCCTCCTCCTCCCTCCTTCCTCCCGCATCCATCCTCCAGCCGTCACCGGCCCTCCTCCCTCCTTCTCCAGCCCTCCTCCCTCCTCCTTCTCCTCCCTCCTCCTTCTCCTCCCTCCTCCCTTGATACGTCTCCAACGTATCTATAATTTATGAAGTATTCATGTCGTGTTTACAACAATTCTATATGGTTTTGGTATGGTTTGAATGGAATTAACCCAAACTGACGTTGTTTTCAGTAAACTACCATGTTGTTGTTTTTTGTGTAGAAAATAAAAGTTCTCGGAATGTGCTGAAACTTTTTGATGTTTTTTTGGAACAATAGAGACCCCCGCAGCTTCGTGGGAAGGCTAGAAGAGACACGAGGGCCCCATAAGCCACCAGGACGCGCCCAGGGGGTGGTGGTGCCGTGGTGGCTTGTGGGGCCATCTTAGCCCATCTTTGCGTGAGTCTGACGCTAAAAATCCTATAAATAGAGAAACCACCAGAAATAACCATAGAACTTTCACTCCGCCGCCGCAAACCTCTGTACCTTCAAAATACCATCTGGAGCCCTGTTCTGGCACCCTGCCAGAGGGGGAAATCATCACTGGAGGCCATCTTCATCATCCCGGTGGTCACCATGACTAGGAGGGAGTAGTTCACCCTCGAGGCTAGGGGTATGTACAAGTAGCTATGTGTTTGATCTCTCTCTCTCTCTCTCTCTCTCTCTCTCTCTCTCGTGTTCTTGATTTGGCATGATCTTGATGTACGGCAAAGCTTTGTTAATATAGTTGGATCATATGGTGTTTCCCCCTCTCTATCTTGTTGCGATGAATTGAGTTTTTACCTTTGAGGTTTCACTATTATCGGATTGAATACTTTTATGAATTTGAGAACACCTGATGTATGTCTTGCATATGAATACCCGTGGTGACAATGGGGTATTATATTGACTCACTTGATGTATGTTTTGGCACTCAACTCGAGGATTCCCGAGGTAACATTGGGGTAATCTATGCATAGGGATTGATGCATGTTTTCGTCCTACTTTCTCCAGTAGAAATCTTGGGGCACTCTTTGAAGTTCTTTGTGTTTGGATCGAATATTATGAATCTGAAGTTATTTGATGCGTATCGTATAATTGACTCACGGGTACTTGTGGTGACATTGGAGTATCTAGGTGACATTAGAGTTGGTTGATGTGTATCATATGGTGTTATTTTAGTACGAACTCTAGGGTTGTTCATGACACTTATAGGAATAGCTCAATAGATTGATCAAAAAAGATAATTTTTAGGTGGTTGCGTACCCTACAGCAATTTCATCTTATACTCTCCGGTAGATAAGAACTTTAGAGTGATTCTTTGTCGCACTTTGAGGGATTGTTATATGATTCAGTTATTTTAGCATTGTTGAGAGATTGCACTAGTGAAAGTATGAACCATAGGCCTTGTTTCTAAGCATTGCAATACCATTTGTGCCCCGTTTTATCACTTGCTATCCATACTACACTTGTAGCACCATCTCTTTGCCGAACTAGTTCACCTATGCAATTTATCATTTTATTTGTTGTGTTGGGGACACAAGAGATTTTCTGTTCGATTGCAGGGTTGTTTGAGAGAGACTATCTTCATCCCACGCCTCCCACAGATTGATATACCTTAGGTCATCTACTTGAGGGAAAATTGCTACTGTCCTATAAAACTCCGCGCTTGGAGGGCCAACACGAGTCTACAAGAATAAAATTGCGTAGTAGACATCATCCCTCCTCCTCCTCCTCTCTCCTCCCTCCCGCCTCTCTCTCTCTCTAAACATGTCCTGTAGTTTATAGTTTGTGCTTTATAGTTTTTACTAAAGTAGTTTATAGTTTCTATATTATAGTTTGTAGTTTACTATATTTAGTTGGCAGAATTTTTAAAAAATGTCATGTACTTGTTATACTCTGAAATTAGGGCATTTTTTAGGGTTTAGGAAACAAATTAGGGCATTTATTTTGTAGTTTACTATAATTAGTATATTTTCAAATATATTTCAGCAATCAAACTCTAAGTTATATTGTGAAGTTAGGGCATTTTTCTATATGGTTCAAGAAGTAGACATTAGGTAAAAAAATCAGGGCATTTTTCTAGGGTTTAGGAAACAAACTGCAGACAGTAGAAATTTTATTTGGAATCAAATTGGATATTCTCATAGGTTGCCATTTACTTCCTCATAGACTGTGAAACGTGACATGGAGAAGCCTACAACTTGTGGGACTACAGATCATAATGGAACTTGAGATTGGTCAATAATCAAGGACAAATGGCATGCACAATCCTTTTAATTTCTAGATATTAGCCTATTGATTTACTAAAATAAGGAAAATCATCACCGAAACAAAAGATAACAAACCTTCCAATACAACATGCAAACATGAACTGATAAATTGGCCAATGCAAATGACATTTAAAAATATTGTGATACATAATAGCAAACCAACCAACTGACATGACAACGTCAGTGGTCCGATCATTTTGGGGGAAGCAGGGGAAACATGGGTAGGACTCAGGATTTTTCTTTACATGGCGTGTTTTTATGTTCTTCCCGATTAAGAATGTTGCGCACAAAGGAGAATTTCTTCCTCGAGCGGCAAGGGTTGCAAATCATGGCATTAGGCTATTTATGCAACACAATTAAAGGTAGAGCGAGCATGATGGATAATTTAAGCATGTTGAACCTTCAAAGTATTATCGAAGATCGGCATTTTCTTTGTTCCTTACTTTTTCTCTATGTTGTAAGACTATTGGCGTTTTTATTTAATGAAAATCGATGAGAATGCCTGTTTTCCCAACAAAAAAGAATCAAAGACCAGCAACCATGTGAAGGTTTTCATCTTTGGGCTTACCTACGCTTAATGTGTTATTGGTTTTCATCAACACATATGTAACTGAATGTCCATAGATATCTGTATTTTATTATACGGTACATAAAAATGGGTTTTGTTCCCTTCAAGTATCTGCATTTCATAGGACTTTTGGAGGCACTGGGTGCATTCAAATGAAAAAGCTTCCGGGGGCCTGTATTTGGAAATGGTTCGCAACACTACTTGGTGACTACATGATCTTTAGTGCATCGAAGGAAGAAGGAACAAATACTTGGGGACATGATAATTTTGCTTTTAAGGCCATGAACGTATTTTTACACCACGACCATTTTCACAACCCTGGTGGCGCCAAGCCTGGGGCTACATAAATTGGAGATGCCCTAATGCACCTTACCGATGTTGGTTCCTTCACAATAACTACACTCTATGTCCCCATAAAAAACTAAGCTCACAGAAAATACAACAAAAGGGCAGCATCTGACATATGAAGTTTGGTGAGGCAATGAAGCCTACACTTACACCTGGTCTTTAAATAACTAGCTTCCACATGTAGCGGAACCAATACTTGAACTACAATAGAGATGTGTGATAGTGTAAGGCAATAAAAATACAATGCCAATATGGAACTCTAAGAGGAGAGCAAAAATGGCTAACATGAGATGAGTCTGACTCTAGTAGTTGAATGGGGGCACCTTTTAGAAATGGGATGTGTTGGGAATTTCAGTTGAAGTTTGATATTGAGTGTCTGATGATGTCAGAAGGACTCTGACGACTCAAACAACTTGTTGGTATAGGAATCCAAAACTCGAGGGTTAAACTAGAGGAACCTACTATGTAAGCGCCTCTTGCGGACCAAGTGACACTACCATAGAATGGTTTAGCGCTAGCGGGTCAAAACGGCTTATCCATGACGAGTGCTCTTCTTGAACCAAGTGGTTTCGTCCTCACTAGTTTCGCAGGCGCCTCTTATAAGAGTGGTGTCACCCTGCATATCTGTTTCCGTGTCATGCCAACATATCCAAATACACATCGATATGCCATTCTCGTTTCCCCTCGGTTGCGAAATTGCTACCGAAGACAAGGGAAACAAGTGGAAATGAAATGTGAACTTCACTCTTACGATGAGGTTCCATGCGCGTTTCCACAAACCATAAATATTTATCATCTACAAGTGTGGAGGGTCCTTGCATGCCGTCACCTTTTGTTCCGACTTCTATTTTAACTAGTAGCTCATCGTGATCCGTGAGGACATAGAGCTCACCATTGCAGTGATGGATCCCTAATGCCAAAGACGTCTGGTCCACTCGCCATCCCAGCCGCCAACTCTGCGTAATGCAACGCCGGACCCAACTTTTACGATGGCAGCGAGGATGCAACAATCCGAGAAAGTAGGGTCTTGAGAGCATTTCTAACAGACGCGCAACGCACGCCGCGTTAAAATAATCTTTACGGCATTGAAATAGCAACTTTTTGCACGTAGCAGAGCGCGGGCTCTAGCGGCCGCTGCAAAATATTACGCGCGAACAGCTCCAGCAGGGCCGGCAAATATACAACGCTCGTGCCCAGCACAAACAACGTTTGACACTCAAATAGAACCAAGAAGATCAAACACATAAATAATAAATCAACCAAATAGTTCAATTTATTACAACTTAAAAAAATAGTTTATCTTCGAATACAACAAATATTTCAATAATACAACATCAAACATACAAATCGCTAGTTTTGCCGGCCATCCCATGCCCACCACTCCTCGATTAGATCCTTTTGAAGATCATCATGCGTTTCAGCACGTCGAATGGCATGAAAGGAGGTAACAAATCGGGCCACCCTCGCAGCCCTCCGCCGCACTCGCATGGGACGTCCCAAGAGTTCGTACTGAGAATAGTCTAAATCTTCCCCACACTCATTCTCGATGATCATATTATGCATGATCACACAAGCATTCATGATGTACCAAAGAATCTTTTGATCACAAAATCTAGCCGGTCCTCTCACAATAGCAAATTGGGCTTGCAAAATTCCGAAAACTCTCTCCACATCTTTCCAAGCCGTCGCCTGAGCATTGTGGAATTAAGATTTTTCTTACCTTCCGATTTTTTCAACGGCTTCACATACATGATGGCTTGACTCTCACCCATGGCCAAGTGGTCATCAACTAGATCAGTCGGAATACCGTATGCCAACAAACGCAAAGCGGCTGTCACCTTTTGAAAGGTGCTATAACCGAGTTCTTTGGTGGCATTCCTCCTTTGTTAAAAAAATTGATCATGGCTCGCTAGTTTTTCTACAATGAGTTTGAACAACTCGGTGCTTATCCTAAAACGGCGCCGAAAGTACGACTCAGGGCATATGGGATTATCCACAAAACAGTGCCTCATCAATCTGTTGTCGGCATTGATCTTATCCCTCCAAATTTTCTGATGACCCATTAACCAAACCACCGTGCTTCGGCTTTTTATTGATGTGCATAGCTAGGATCATTGCAAGGTCCTCCTCCTCTTGAATATCAAATTCTTCGTCGAATAAATCATATGACGAACTCACCTGCAATATTGAATCTAAACTAGTCTATATAAAACTACAAACAACATGCACCAAATTGAGAAATGCGTTTTGGAGGCCGAGCTCCATGGAGACCTTTATTTTTGAAAAATTCAAATTCAAACTTTTATGGTTCAAAAAATTCTGAAAAAAAGTATGCGTGTATGCAATGATGTAACTCACATGTGTGTAAAAATTCATGATGAAATACCTTGAGTTGCGACCTGTACAAAAAAGGCAAATTCATGGTCTGGGAAGATGAATAGTATCATGTGTTAAACATCCTCGGATTTTTCTTTTTTGCACAGCCCTTATTTCGATTTATTTTGAACTGAAAAATTATACACATGTGTGTTATGCCTTCATGTATGTTTGTATTTTTTTCAGAATTTTTTGAAATGTAAAAATATGAATTTCGATGAAATTTCAAATTTGAATTTGAAGGCCTCACTGGAGGCCGAGCTCCAAAAGGCATTTCCGCACCAAATTCATCTACAAAATATGAAGTTGAAGCAATACATACCTTGCACGCGTTTTGTCAAACATCTTGTGGGCGCCGAGCGGCAGTGGGCGGCCGGGCGCTGTTCGTCGGAGGAATGACGCGCTCGAGGGGCGGTAGCAACGAGAGGAGGTGGAGGAAGCAACTGCGGCGCACGAGGATAGGCTGGGGAAGCGCCGTCGGGTCACCGGAGCAAATGGGGAGGTGCAGGTGGTGGCGCCAGCGCCTGGATCTGGCGGTTGGTAGAAGTCGCGTGTGAGTCGTCGCTGTCCACCATGAAAGAAGCGACGCACGATGCTGTTTTGCTCCGCGCGCTGAACCAATTATACCGCACGCGCGTTTTTTGCCCGTCCGCGGGAGCGTTCGGAACGGCTGCGCGCGTAAAAAAAGGCGATTTTTTTGGCGCGGCGCGCGCCGGTTGGAGATGCTCTGAGAGAAGATGATTTTCTGTAAGAGGCAGTGTGGTCGTCGATGGCCGCAAGGCCCGCAACCCAGCCTCCGTCGTGGGAGCCAAGGAACGCCTTGTCAACGGCCTTGCCTGGGGCGTGGACGGCCCAGCTAATAGTCAGTGGCTCGTTCCCGTGTTTTTCCACGGCGAGAGGAGCATAAGGGGGTCGTCCGGCACGCGCCGGCTGCCGCGACGCAGCGGCAGCACGCCACGACCCGCAGACGACGGAGAAGCGCACGCGGTCGCGCGGGCAGGCTATCCTGAAGCAAACCAGCCCAAGGAGGTCGTCGGGGAGATCCATCGGACCACCGCGCGGCCGACTGGTTGTGGTTGGTGCCGCCGCCGACGCAGCCTGCAGCCGTCTGCGTCATCGACATCTCCGTGTGTTCGGATCGATCACGAGTACTAGCTGCTACCGTACATCTGTTCGTAATCCGACACGGAAAGAAACGGAAGGATAAGAGAAAACCTGATAGGAGTAGGACCCGGACCTGCCAGAAGAACTCTTCGTTTACAAGCCGGACATGGTTTCTACCCTATATATACATGGATGCCGGTGTGTTTCAGTTGAAAACTCGTTTCCTGTTAGATAGATGTCGACACAGACGACGACAGCCGCCGGCGACGCCCGATGGTGTGACCTCCCCGAAGACCTCCTCAGCGCGGTGTGCTCCAGGCTCGCCTCCACAGTCGTGCGCGTGCGCTTTGCCGCCGTCTGCAGGTCCTGGCGCGACACCTCGTCGCGGCAGCCGACCGCCGCTCCCGCAGCCCCCCTGCTGCTCCTCTCGCAGAGCCGCCGCCGTGCGAAGAAGCACCTGTGCGGCCCTGACGACGGCTGGGCCTTCCGCGTCCATGACAGCGCGGCCAACAAGTGGTTCGTCGGATCTCACAACGGTGGCTGGGTTGCGGCGTGCGATGACAGCCTGTTCGTGATCGTCAACCTCTTCACCGGCGCCGAGGTGGGCCTCTCTCGGAAGCAGAGTATGATCGCCGCTCCGACGGAGGGTATGGTTTCTAAGACAACACTTCCTAGTCAACCCACGTTCTCCAAAATCATCTTCTCCGATGACCCCACCTCCTCGAACGGCTGCATGCTCGCAGCCATCATCAGAGGGCGGTTCCGCATTGGGCTGTGCAGAGTTGGCTGCCCGGAGGGCGAGTGGACCACATGTAAATATTGGGAGGCGGTCTTGGATATCGCCTTCTGCAATGGCGTGCTCTATGGTCTAACGTTCGACAATACACTTGTTAAGTTTGAAATTGGAATGAAAGGAGCTGGCACGCCGGTGATCACTGCGACCCACCGGCTCACCATCCAATACCGCAAGATCCCCATTCGCGGCTGCAACATCTTCGAGCTGCATGGCAAGCTGTCCATGGTGGTAAGGACCCGGCGGTTGCCCAACAGCGGGCCTACCTTCAGGGTCTTCAAACTTGTTGACACTGATAATGACCAGTATTGTAAGTATAGATGGGAAGAGGTGACGAGCTTTGACGATTGTACCTTATTCTTAGATCTGACCTCTTGTAAGGCGGTGCATGTGCCAGTGGGTGCCGAGCACCATGGCCTAGAGAGAAACCACATCTACTACTTTGATGCCCGCCTCATGGAGAAAAACTCGCCGGAAGACGAAACGTACTCGGTGGCATTGGATAATGGCGAACATATTTATCGGAAGGAAGACCAAAGTATCACCTATGGTGTGGAAACGACAGGATATCATCTGATGGGTTTCAGGCATTATGCTTTGTGGCTTCACCCTCCGAGGCTGTAGCAGAGACAATACTGTAACCGCTTGCACGAGTATACATAGTGTAAACAAGCCCAACCATGGCAAAATTGTACTTCCCGAAAGCAAACGGGCCATGGCTTGAGTAGCGTACGGCTAGGATTTATATTATCAGTTTGTTTAGTCTTACATATGAAGTAACTAGTCTCTCTGTTCACTGTTATAAGATGTTTTACTCATAATCTTTTTTCAAATCAGATGTATATAGACGGTTTTTTGTGTGTGTGTGTGTTCGCTCATTTTCATTTCTATCTATTCCCATGTTGAAATATGTAGAACATCTTATAATAGTGAACGGAGGGAGTAGATGACATTTGCTACTTGCAGCAGATGATACTTTAGTACCACACCACATTGAGAGCCCCGAAGCCTATTGCACCAAAAGTTCATTTACCAAATGGACTGTGGAGTAGAAAGAGAATGTTGGTACACGTTTGTGAAATAGTCGGAGAATGTTGGTGTTGGGGAACGCAACATGCAATTTTAAAAAAATTCCTACGATCACGCTAGATCTATCTAGAAGATGCATAGCAACGAGAGGGGGAGAGTGTGTCTACGTACCCTCGTAGACCGAAAGCGGAGGCGTTAGGTTAACACGGTTGATGTAGTCGAATGTCTTCACGATCCAACCGATCCAAGTACCAAACGTACGGCACCTCCGTGTTCAGCACATGTTCAGCTCGATGACGACCCTCGAACTCATGATCCAGCAGAGGGTCGAGGGAGAGTTCCGGCAGGACGACGACGTGTTGACGGTGATGGTGAAGTAGATCGCGCAGGGTTTCGCCTAAGCACTACGACAATATGACCTGAGGTGTAAACTGTGGAGGGGGGGCACCGCACACGGCTAAGAGAATAACTTGTGTGCCTTTGGGGTGCCCCCTGCCCACGTATATAAAGGAGGGGGGGAGAGAGGTCGGCGGCCAGGAGGGGCGCGCCATGGGGGGAGTCCTACTTGGACTCCTAGTCCAAGTAGGATTCCCCCCCCCCCCTTTCCTTTCTTCCAGCGGAGGGAAAAGGAAGGAGAGGGAAAGGGAAGGGGGGCCGCGCCCCCTCCTCCTTGTCCTATTCGGACTCCCTAGAAAGGGGGCGCGTGTCACCCCCCTCCCCCCCCCCCCCGGGCTTCCCTCTTTCTCCCTTAGGCCCATGTTGGCCCAACACTTCCCCGAGGGGTTCCGGTAACCCCTCGGTACTCCCGAAAAAATACCCGAATCACTCGAAACTATTCTGATGTCCGAATATAACCTTCCAATATATGAATCTTTACCTCTCGGCCATTTCGAGACTCCTCGTCATGTCCGTGATCTCATCCGGGACTCCGAACAAACTTTGGTCACCAAAACACATAACTCATAATGCAAGTCATCATCGAACGTTAAGCGTGCGGACCCTACGGGTTCGAGAACTATGTAGACATGATCGAGACACATCTCCGGTCAATAACCAATAGCGGAACCTGAATGCTCATATTGGATCCTACATATTCTACGAAGGTCTTTATCGGTCAAACTGCATAACAACATACGTTATTCCCTTTGTCATCGGTATGTTACTTGCCCGAGATTCGATCGTTCATATCATCATACCTAGTTCAATCTCGTTATCGGCAAATCTCTTTACTCATTCCGTAATGCATCATCCCGCAACTAACTCATTAGTCACATTGGTTGCAAGGCTTATAGTGATGTGCATTACCGAGAGGGCCCAGAGATACCTCTTCGATACTCGGAGTGACAAATCCTAATCTCGATCTATGCCAACCCAACAAACACCTTTGGAGACACCTGTAGAGCATCTTTATAATCACCCAGTTACGTTGTGACGTTTGATAGCACACAGGTGTTACTCTGGTATTCGGGAGTTGCATAATCTCATAGTCAGAGGAATATGTATAAGTCATGAAGAAAACAATAGCAATAAAACTAAACGATCATAATGCTAAGCTAATGGATGGGTCTTGTCCATCACATCATTCTCTAATGATGTGATCCCATTCATCAAATGACAACACATGTCTATGATTAGGAAACATAACCATCTTTAATTAACGAGCTAGTCAAGTAGAGGCATACTAGGGACACTCTGTTTTGTCTATGTGTTCACACATGTACTAATTTTCTGGTTAATACAATTCTAGCATGAATAATAAACATTTATCATGATATAAGGAAATATAAATAACAACTTTATTATTGCCTCTAGGGCATATTTCCTTCAGTTGGTACACATACTATGTCTTGAGGGGTGCAATTTTATTTTGATGCAAGTTACATCACGTCCATCAGCATGGCTAAAAGAGATGTTGAGGAGAAGCTTGCTAAGCTTCGCAGAAAAGAGGAGATAAAATAGGCACTAAGAGCTAAGGTGCGAGAGGTTGTTCAAGGGGGTAGTAATACTCAGTTTTTTCCACCTAATTGCGAATGAGAAACACGGGGAAAAAATGTCCAACTTAAACATGATGAGGGTACGACAGTAGGTCACGAGAACCTTAAATTATACAACTAGAACTTTTATAAATACCTCTTTGGGGTGCCATTAGAGAATAATGTGTCCTTGGATGAGTATATGGTGGGAGTTATCCCACAGCTTTGCACGGAAGAGAATGCGGTGCTAGATTCTCCTTTTACGAAGGAGGAGTTCGTGGCTATCACACAAATGAAAAATAATAAGGCACCTGGTTCAGATGGGTTTCCAGCGGAATTATATCAAAAGTGTTGGGGGATTATTAAGGGTGACTTAATGCCCATGTTCTAGGATCTTTTCGGTGGCCAAGTTCAGTTATTCAATCTTAACTTTGGGATAGTTACTCTGCTGCCTAAGAAGGAAGTGGCGGTTTGCATTGAGAAATTGAGACCAATTTGTTTGTTCAATATAAGCTTTAAGATTTTTACCAAAGTAGGGACTAATAATCTCACACATATTGTGCATACTGTGGTTCAGCTGACTCAGGCAGCTTTCATGTTTGGGCAACACATTGTAGAGGGTGTTTTGGGGTCCTACATGAAACATTGCACGAAATCCATTTGAAGAAACTTGATGGAGCTGTCTTTAAAGTGGATTTGAGAAGGCTTATGATAAGATTAAGTGACCATTTCTGCAGCAGACTCTACGTATGAAGGGTTTCGGTTCGGCCTGCATGAAGCAGGTCAAGGCCTTTGTCCAAGGAGGTAGTGTCGGGGTCAAGGTAAATGATGATGTAGGTCATAATTTCCAGACACAAAAGGGACCGCGCCAGGGAGATCTAAAGTCTCCTATCATGTTAAATATTGTTGCAGACATACTGGCAATCCTCATTGGTAGAGCCAAGGAGGACGTCCGGGTAGAAGGGTTCATCCCACATCTCGTGGATGGGGGTGTCTCCATTCTATAGTACACGGATGATACTATCATTTTTATGGAGCATGATATGGCCAAAGCGAGAAACATGAAGCTGGTTTTATGTCTCTTTGAACAAGTCTATGGGCTGAAAATAAAATTCCATAAAAGTAAATTGTTCTCCTTTGGAAGCGCCAAGGAGGAACAGGAGAACTACCGGCAGTTGTTTGGTTGTGAGATTGGATCGCACCCTTTTATTTATCTTTGGTTCCAATTCACTGTATAAACCTAACTAGCAAAGAATGCAAGTGTATTGAAGATCGATTTGAGAAGAACTTAAGTTGTTGGAAGGGAAAACTTATGTCTTAACAGGATAGGCTGATTCTGATTAATTTTATGCTCGTGAGCATGCCGATATTCATGTTATCTTTCTTTGAAATTCCCGTAGTGTTATGAAAAAGATTGCGGAAATCCGTTGGTGCTCCTGGGAGCGCGCGCTCCTGCTACTAGAAAAAATATTTTAAAGTGTGAAAAATTCCAAACAAAAATTCATTGCATACATCTCGACAATATATGTGTGCACGTCAAGTTTCGGGGAAAACCGATATTTTTTGTGGCTTTTGTAAAAAAGACAAACAGATGTCTTGTGAAAAGCATTTTTAACACCGGATTTTGTCTTTTTACACGCGATACAAAACTTGTCGGTTTTTCACGAAACGACTTTGTGAGTATGTACAATATCGAGATGTACACACCAAATTTTTGTTTGGAATTTTTAACATTAGAAAATATGTTCAAAACACATTTTAAAACGAGGAGCGTGCGCTCCCATGTGCCAAAACGCCACTCTCATGGACTTACATAGATCATGGTTCTTTTGGCAAGGGAATTAGAATAACATAAATACATGGTAACTAAGTGGGACATTTTATGTAGGTCAAAAGACCAAGGGGGTTTGGGACTGAAAATCTAAAGGTGAAGAATAAGTGCCTAATTAGCAAATGGTTATATCGGTTATCCTCTAAGGAGGAGGGAGAGTGTGGTTACAATTATTGCGTAACAAATATCTAAACTCAAAAACTCTAGCACAAGTAACAACAAAACCGAATGATTCACCCTTTTGGAAGGGGTTGATGAGAACTAAGGTTGCATTTTCTAACAGGGGCAAATTTATTATTCGGAATGGGTGCATGATGTCTAATACACAACTTGTTCTTGTATACTCGTGTTGGGCCTCCAGGCGCAGAGTTTTGTAGGACAGTAGCAAATTTCCCTCAAGTGGATGACCTAAGGTTTATCAATTTGTGGGAGTCGTAAGATGAAGCTGGTCTCTCTCAAACAACCCTGCAACCAAATACAAGAAATCACTTGTGTACCCAACAAACCCAATATAATGGAAAATTGTATAGGTGCACTAGTTCGGCGAAGAGATGGTTATAAAAGTGTAATATGGATGGTAGAAATATATTTTTATAATCTGAATAAATAAAAACAGCAAGGTAGAAATTGGTAAAACGGAGCACAAACGGTATTGCAATACTTGAAAATGAGGCCTAGGGTCCGTACTTTTGCTAGTGCAATCTCTCAACAGTACTAATATAATTGGATCATATAACCATCCCTCAACATGTAACGAAGAATCACTCCAAAGTTCTTATCTAGCAGAGAACATAAGAAGAAATTGTTTGTAGGGTACGAAACCACCTCAAAGCTATTCTTTCTGATCAATCTATCCTAGAGTTTGTACTAAAATAACGTCAAGTTATTCTTTCCGATCGATCTAACCAAGAGTTCGTACTAAAATAACACCATATGATACACATCAACCACCTCTAATGTCATCTAGATACTCCAATGTCACCGCGAGTATCCGTGAGTTGATTATACGATATGCATCAAACAATTTCAGATTCATTATACTTAATCCAACACAAAGAACCTCCAAGAGTGCCCTATGATTTCTATCGTAGAAACAAAGACGAGAACGTGCATCAACCCCTATGCATAGATTACCCCAATGTCGCCTCGGAAATCCACAAGTTGAGTGCCAAAACACATATCAAGTGAATCAATATGGTACCCCATTGTCACCACGGGTATTCATATAAAGACATACATCAAGTGTTCTCAAATCCATAAAGTATTCAATCCAATAAAAATGAAATCTCAAAGGAAAAACTCAATTCATAACAAGATAGAGAGGGGAAAACACCATATGATCCGACTATATTAACAAAGCCCGCGATGCATCAAGATCATGACATCTCAAGAACACGAGAGAGAGAGAGAGAGAGAGAGAGAGAGAGAGATTAAACACATAGCTACTGGTACAAATCTTCAGCCCCGAGGGTGGACTACTCCCTCCTCATCGCGGTGGCCGCCGGGATGATGAAGTGATAACCCACAAGTAGGGGATCACAACAGCTTTCGAGGGTAGAGTATTCAACCCAAATTTATTGATTCGACACAAGGGGAGCCAAAGAATATTCTTGAGTATTAGCAATTGAGTTGTCAATTCAACCACACCTGGATAACTTAGTATCTGCAGCAAAGTGTTTAGTAGCAAAAGTGGTATGATAATAAAGGTAACGATAGCAAAAGTAAAGATAAATCTTTTTGGGTTTTTGTAGTAGTTGTAACAGTAGCAACGGAAAAGTAAATAAGCGAAGAACAATATGTGAAAAGCTCGTAGGCAATGGATCAGTGATGGATAATTATGCCGGATGCGATTCCTCATGCAATAGTTATAACATAGGGTGATATAGAACTAGCTCCAATTCATCAATGTAATGTAGGCATGTATTCCGTAAATAGTCATACGTGCTTATGGAAAAGAACTAGTATGACATCTTTTGTCCTACCCTCCCGTGGAAGCGGGGAAGCATAGCAAAGTCATAGCAACATCAATCTCAGAACATAGTGGATACTAGGGATCAAACCCTAACAAAACTAACTTGATTACATGGTAAATCTCATCCAACCCATCACCGTCCAGCAAGCCTGTGATGGAATTACTCACGCACGGCGGTGAGCATCATGAAATTGGTGATGGAGGATGGTTGATGATGACGACGGCAACGAATCCCCCTCTCCGGAGCCCTGAACAGACTCCGGATCAGCCCTCCCAAGAGAGATTAGGGCTTGGCGGCGGCTCCGTATCGTGAAATGCGATGAAACTTTCTCTTTGATTTTTTTTCTCCCCGAGACGGAATATATGGAGTTGGAGTTGAGGTCGGAGGAGGTCCAGGGGGCCCATGAGATAGGGGGCGCGCCCTAGAGGGGGGCGCGCCCCCCTGTCTCGTGGACAGGCCATGGGCCCCCTGATGTATTTCTTTCACCCAATAATTCTTATAAATCCCAAAAAGTGCCTCCGTGGATTTCTAGGACATTCCGAGAACTTTTATTTTCTACACATAAAACAACATCATGGTAGTTCTGCTGAAAACAGTGTCAGTCCGGGTTAGTTTCATTCGAATCATGCAAGTTAGAGTCCAAAACAAGGGCAAAAGTGTTTGGAAAAGTAGATATGTTGGAGACGTATCAACTCCCCCAAGCTTAAACCTTTGCTTGTCCTCAAGTAATTCAGTTGATAAACTGAAAGTGATAAAGAAAAAAATTTACAAACTCTGTTTGCTCTTGTTGTTGTAAACATGAAAAGCCAGCATTCAAGTTTCAGCAAATATTATGAACTAACCATACTCACAATAACACATAGGTCCCACAATTACTCATATCAATAACATAATCAGCTAGCGAGCCATAATAATAAAACTCGGATGACAACACTTTCTCAAAATAATCATAACATGATATAACAAAATGGTATCTCGCTAACCCTTTCTGAGACTGCAAAACATAAATGCAGAGCACCTTTAAAGATCAAGGACTGACTAAACATTGTAATTCATGGTAAAAGAGATCCAGTCAAGTCATACCCAATATAAACCAATAATAATGAATGCAAATGACAGTGTGCTCTCTAGCGGGTGCTTTTAATAAGAAAGGATGATGACTCAACATAAAAGTAAATAGATAGGCCCTTCGCAGAGGGAAGCAGGGATTTGTAGAGGTGCCAGAGCTCGATTTTAAAATAGAGATTGAATAACATTTTGAGCGGCATACTTTCGCTGTCAACGCAACAACTATGAGATGGCTGTATCTTCCATACTACATGCATTATAGGCAGTTCCCAAATAGAATGGTAAAGGTTTATACTCCCCCAACCACCAACAAGCATCAATCCATGGCTTGCTCGAAACAACGAGTGCCTCCAACATACAACAGCCCAGGGGGAGTTTTGTTTAATTATTTTGATTTGCTTTGATCTTTTTGGATCATGGGACTGGGCATCCCGGTTACCGGCCCTTTCTCGTGAATGAGGAGCGGAGTCCACTCCTCTTGAGAATAACCCACCTAGCATGGAAGATATAGGCAACCCTAGTTGAAACATGAGCCGCTCGAGCATACGAAACAGAATTTCATTTGAAGGTTTGGAGTTTGGCACATACAAATTTACTTGGAACGATAGGTAGATACCGCATATAAGAAGGTATAATGGACTCATATGGAACAACTTTGGTGTTTAAGGAGTTTGGATGCACAAGCAGTATTCCCGCTTAGTGCAAGTGAAGGCTAGCAAAAGACTAGGAAGCGACCAACTAAGAGAGCGACAACAGTCATAAACATGCATTAAAATTAATTCACACTGAGAACAAGCATGAGTAGGATATAATCTGCCATGAACATAAATATCATGAAGGCTATGTTGATTTGATTCAACTACATGTGTGAACATGTGCCAAGTCGAGTCACTCAATTTATTCAAAGGAGGATACCATCCCATCATATCACAAATCATTCTAATAGCATGTTGGCACGCAAGGTAAACCATTATAACTCATAGCTAATCAAGCATGGCACAAGCAACTATAATCTCTAAATGTCATTGCAAATATGTTTACTTCATAATAAGCTGACTCAGAAACGATGAACTCATCATATTTACAAAAACAAAATAGGTCGAGTTCATACCAGCTTTTCTCATCCCAATAAGTCCATCATATATCGTCATTATTGCCTTTCACTCCACGACCAAATGATGTGTATAATAATAAGAGTGCACGTGCATTGGACTAAGCTGGAATCTGCAAGCATTCAACTCAAGAGAGAGGACAAGTAATATGGGCTCTAAATTAAATAAATAATCATGCATATGAGAGCCACTAAGCATTTTCAATATGGTCTTCTCGACCCCCAAAAGAAAGAAAAGAAAATAAAACTATTTACACGGGAAAGCTCCCAACAAGTAAGAAGAAGAACTAGAAATCTTTTTGGATTTTCATTTTAATTTCTACTACAAGCATGGAAATTAAACTAACTATTTTTTTTGGTTTTTCTTAAGGTTTATCAAACACACAAGAAGAAAACTAGAAAAAGAAATTTTAAACTAACTTGGATAATACAACGAAAGAGTATGAGCACCGACGACTAGTGTGTGAACATGAATGTAAAGTCGGTGAGAAATACGTACTCCCCCAAGCTTAGGCTTTTGGCCTAAGTTGGTCTATTACCAAGGACCGCCTGGCTGATATCCGTAAGTGAAACTGGGGTTGTACTGAGATGCAGAGGCAACAGCCTCCTGAGCAGCAGCGTGTTGGCGGGCTGCCTCCATTCCCCTCTCATATTCAGTGGCTTCTTCCGTGGTGACAACATATCTTCCTTTTGCCTGATAATCAAAAAGGTAGGGAGCAGGAAGAGTGACAGGGACGACGTTGCGTCTGTCATAGATTAGTCGATAATGGAGGAATTGTTCATTCCTCTCAAGAAAATGATGATGGAACATAGCTTCTTTATCCAAATAAACAGGAGGTAAAATCATATCCCCCTCTCGTGGGGCTATATTAAGAAAGTTAGCCACACGGGTTGCATAAATTCCTCCAAATAAATCTCCCTTTCTACTATTATTCTGCAACCTACGTGCAACTATTGCCCCCAAGTTATAACCTTTATAACCCGACACAGCACTCTTGAGGACACAAAGATCACGAGCACACATGTGACATACTTTGTCCTTACCGTTAATGCATCTGCCAATAAAGAGAGCAAAGTAGTGTATAGCAGGAAAATGAATGCTCCCTATGGTAGCTTGTGCTACGTCCCTAGATTCTCCTACAGTAATACTAGCAAGAAAATCTCTAAATTCAGATTTGGGAGGATCATTAATATTACCCCACTGCGGGAGTTTGCAAGCAGTTGTGAAATCCTCTAAATCCATGGTATAAGATGTATCATAAATATCAAACATGACACTAGGAGAATTACGCGCACAGTTGTATCTAAACCTCCGCACAAAAGAATCAGTCAACTGATAGTACTGCGGACACTTATCTTGTAAGAGGTCCTCCAGCTCGGCATTACGCACATATGCGTCAAATTCCTCCTTGAAGCCTGCTTCGACCATAAAATCATCGGATGACCACTCACAAGCCCGTACATTTGCGTCCCTCGGCAGTTCAACATCTTGCTCACGTATAGCAATCCTTGGCCCTTTCTTTGCCGAGGAACCTCCTTGGTACATTCTTCTAAGCATATATCTTTTTCTGAAAATTTCTGAAATGTTAGTAACTTCAAAATAAAAGTGAATAAAACTAAACAAGATTGATAGCAACTACTCCTACAAGTGCCTAGAGCCTATACCATGCATTGGAATTGCTTGGGACCTCAAAAATTTAACATGCAAGCTCAAGAACATGGTCACCTATGCAGCAAAAAATTGCAATGAATAAAGCACTAGAACAAAAACTAATTGGACCAATGGAGCAGTCACATACCAAGCAACAATCTCCCAAAGCAGTTTTGTGAATGGAGCTTTGAGCAAGGAGATCGAAAATCACAGCAAAATGAGCTAGAACTCGTGCTTGAGCTGGATGGGGATTTTTTTGGGTGGAAGATGAAGTGTGTGGGTGCAGGAATAAGTGGAGGGGGGCCACCAGGGGCCCACGAGATAGGGGGCGCGCCCTCCTCTCTCGTGGCCTGGTGCTTGGCCCTCCTGCAGTGTTTTCAGTGCCTAAAATCCTCAAATATTCCAGAAAAAATCATACTAGATTTGCAGGGCATTTGGAGCACTTTTATTTTCAGACTATTTTTTTAATGCACGGACAAATCAGAAAACAGACGGATAATACTATTTTTGCTTTATTTATTCTAAATAACAGAAAGTAAAAAGAGGGTACAGAAGGTTGTGCCTTCTAGTTTCATCCATCTCGTGATCATCAAAATGAACCCACTAACAAGGTTGATCAAGTCTTGTTAACGAACTCATTCTGAATAACATGGAACCGGAGAAATTTCGAATAACACTAAGTTACCTCAACGGGGATATGAAAATCCCCAACAATAAGAATATCATACTTTTTCTTGACAGTAGGGAGAGGAAATTTAAAACCTCCAAAAACGATAGTTGGAACTTTTTCAATAGAATTGATGCTATGGACTTGAGATTGCTTCCTCGAAAAATGTACTGTATGCTCATTACCATTAACATGAAAAGTGACATTGCCTTTGTTGCAATCAATAACAGCCCCTGCAGTATTAAGAAAAGGTCTACCAAGGATAATAGACATACTATCGTCCTCGGGAATATCAAGAATAACAAAGTCCGTTAAGAAGTGACATTTGCAACCACAACAGGCACATCCTCACAAATACCAACAGGTATAGCAGTTGATTTATCAGCCATTTGCAAAGGTATTTCAGTAGGTGTCAACTTATTCAATTCAAGTCTACGATATAAAGAGAGAGGCATAACACTAACACCGGCTCCAAGATCACATAAAGAAGTTCTAACATAATTTCTTTTAATAGAGCATGGTATAGTTGGAACACCCGGATCTCCAAGTTTCTTTGGTATTCCACCTTTAAAAGTGTAATTAGCAAGCATGGTGGAAATTTCAGCTTCCGGTATCTTTCTTTTATTTGTGATGATATCCTTCATATACTTAGCATAAGGATTTACTTTAAGCATATCAGTTAAGCGCATATGTAAGAAAATAGGTCTAATCATTTCAGCAAAGTGCTCAAAATCCTCATCATCCTTTGACTTGGATGGTTTAGGAGGAAAGGGCATGGGTTTCTGAACCCATGGTTCTCTTTCTTTACCGTGCTTCCTAGCAACAAAATCTCTCTTATCATAACGTTGATTCTTTGATTGTGGGTTATCAAGATCAACATCAGGTTCAATCTCTACATCATTGTCTTTGCTAGGTTGAGCATCAACATGAACATTATCATTAACCTTATCATTAGGTTCATGTTCATCACCTGATTGAGTTTCAGCATCAGAAATAGAAATATTATTGGGATTCTCAGGTGTGTCTACAGTAGGTTCACTAGAAGCATGCAAAGTTCTATCATTTTTCTTCTTCTTCTTTTTAGAAGAACTAGGTGCCTCTAAATTATTTCTCTGAGAATCTTGCTCGATTCTCTTAGGGTGGCCTTCAGGATACAAAGGTTCCTGAGTCATTCTACCAGTTCTAGTAGCCACTCTAACAGCAAAATCATTTCTATTATTTAATTCATCAAGCAATTCATTTTGAGCTTTGAGTACTTGCTCAGCTTGAGTAGCAACCATAGAAGCATATTTGCTAACGCGGTGAAGTTCATCTTTAACTCTAGCCAGATTATCACCTACGCGTCCTATCTCGAAAGCATTATTCTTTAACTCTCTACCAACATAAGCATTGAAACTTTCTTGCCTAGCCATAAAGTCATCAAATTCATCTAAGCATGGGCTATGAAATTTAGTAGAGGGTATTTCAACTTTATCATATCTATAGAGAGAATTTACCTTTACTACCTGTGTCAGGTTATCAAGACAATGTGGTTCTTCAGGCGGTATATTAAGACCATGTATTTCTTCAATAGGAGGTAAATTCTTAACATCTTCAGCTTTAATACCTTTTTCTTTCATTGATTTCTTTGCCTCTTGCATTTCTTCAGGACTGAGAAATAAAACACCTCTCTTCTTCGGAGTGGGTTTAGGAATAGGCTCAGGAGTTGGCTCAATTGGTTCAGGAATTACTTCAGGAACTGGCTCGGGAAGAGTCCAATTATTTTCATTAGTCAACATATTATTCAATAGTATTTCAGCTTCGTCGACTGTTCTTTCCCTGAAAACACAACCAGCACAACTATCCAAGTAGTCCTTGGAAGCATCGGTTAGTCCATTATAAAAGATATCAAGTATTTCATTTTTCTTAAGAGGATGATCATGCAAAGCATTAAGTAACCGGAGAAGCCTCCCCCAAGCTTGTGGGAGACTCTCTTCTTTGATTTGCACAAAATTATATATTTCCCGCAAGGCAGCTTGTTTCTTATGAGCAGGGAAATATTTAGCAGAGAAGTAATGAACCATGTCCTGGGGACTACGCACACAACCAGGAGCAAGAGAATTATACCAAGTCTTAGCATCACCCTTTAATGAGAACGGGAATATCTTAAGGATATATAAATAGCGGGACTTCTCATCATTCAACTTGGTAAGATGTGCCACAACAGTTTCAGATTCAAGGACATAAAAAGGATTAGATTCAACTAAAGTAATAATATCAGGATCAATAGAGAATTCATAATCCTTATTAGTAACACAGATAGGTGAAGTAGCAAAAGCAGGATCGGGTTTCATTCTAGCATTAAGAGACTGCTGCTTCCATTTAGCTAGTAATTTCTTAAGATCATTTCTATCATTGCAAGCAAGGATTTCTAGAGCAGCTTTTTCATTCATAACATAACCCTTAGGAACAACATGTAATACATAATCATTGGGGGAACCTTCATCATCACTATCGTCAATAATAGGTCTTCAATATTTTCATTCCCCCTAACTCTAGCAAGTTGTTCATCTAGAAGTTCACCTAATGGCAAAGTAGTATCGCGCACAGAAGTAGTTTCATCATGCATAGCAGAAGTGGCATCATCAATAACATGCGACATATCAGAATTCATAGCAGTAGCAGGTTTAGGTGTAGCAAGCCTACTAATAACGGAAGGAGAATCTAGTGCAGAGCTAGATGGCAGTTCCTTACCTCCCCTCGTAGTTGAGGGATAAATTGTTGTCGTAGCGTCTTTCAAGTTCTTCATAGTGATCAACAGATATAAATCCCAAGTGACTCAGAGAATAGAGCTATGCTCCCCGGCAACGGCGCCAGAAATTGGTCTTGATAACCCACAAGTATAGGGGATCGCAACAACTTTCGAGGGTAGAGTATTCAACCCAAATTTATTGATTCGACACAAGGGGAGCCAAAGAATATTCTTGAGTATTAGCAGTTGAGTTGTCAATTCAACCACACCTGGATAACTTGGTATCTGCAGCAAAGTGTTCAGTAGCAAAAGTGGTATGATAATAAAGGTAACGGTAGCAAAAGTAAAGATAAATGTTTTTGGGTTTTTGTAGTAGTTGTAACAGTAGCAACGGAAAAGTAAATAAGCGAAGAACAATATGTGAAAAGCTCGTAGGCAATGGATCAGTGATGCTTAATTATGCCGGATGCGATTCCTCATGCAATAGTTATAACATAGGGTGATATAGAACTAGCTCCAATTCATCAATGTAATGTAGGCATGTATTCCGTAAATAGTCATACGTGCTTATGGAAAAGAACTTGTATGACATCTTTTGTCCTACCCTCCCGTGGAAGCGGGGTCCTAGCAGAAACTAAGGGATATTAAGGCCTCCTTTTAATAGAGAACCGGACCAAAGCATTAGCACATAGTGAATACATGAACTCCTCAAACTACGGTCATCACCGAGAAGTATCCCGATTATTGTCACTTCGGGGTTGTCGGATCATAACACATAATAGGTGACTATAGACTTGCAACATAGGATCAAGAACACACATATATTCATGGAAACATAATAGGTTCAGATCTGAAATCATGGCACTCGGGCCCTAGTGACAAGCATTAAGCATAGCAAAGTCATAGCAACATCAATCTCAGAACATAGTGGATACTAGGGATCAAACCCTAACAAAACTAACTTGATTACATGGTAAATCTCATCCAACCCATCACCGTCCAGCAAGCCTACGATGGAATTACTCACGCACGGCGGTGAGCATCATGAAATTGGTGATGGAGGATGGTTGATGATGATGACGGCGATGAATCCCCCTCTCCGGAGCCCCGAACGGACTCCAGATCAGCCCTCCCGAGAGAGATTAGGGCTTGGCGGCGGCTCCGTATCGTGAAACGCAATGAAACTTTCTCTCTGATTTTTCTCCCGAGGCGGAATATATGGAGTTGGAGTTGAGGTCGGAGGAGGTCCGGGGCCCACGAGAGAGGGCGCGCCCTAGGGGCGCCTGTCTCGTGGATAGGCCCTAGGCCCCCGATGTATTTCTTTTCGCCCAATAATTCTTATAAATCCCAAAAGTGCCTCCTGGATTTCCGGGACATTCCGAGAACTTTTCTTTTCTACACATAAAACAACATCATGGTAGTTCTGCCGAAAACAGCGTCAGTCCGGGTTAGTTTCATTCGAATCATGCAAGTTAGAGTCCAAAACAAGGGCAAAAGTATTTGGAAAAGTAGATACGTTGGAGACGTATCATGAAGATGGCCACTGGTGATGATTTCCCCCTCCGGCGGAGTGCCAGAACGGGGTCTAGATTGGTTTTTCGTGGCTACAGAGGCCTGCGGCAGCAGAACTTTTGATCTAGGGTTACATATTGGGGTTTTGTAATATTTGACAATTTATAGGGCGAAGAGGCGGTGCGGGAGGCCACCGAGGTGGGCACAACCCACCAGGGCGCACCTGGGCCTCCAGGCGCGCTTAGGTGGGTTGTGCCCCCTCAGGGCACCCCTCTGGTACTACTTTGGCCCACTGTATGTCTTCTGGTCCCAAAAAAATCTCTAAAAAGTTTTGCTGCGTTTGGACTCTGTTTGGTATTGATTTTCTGCGATGTAAAAAAACAAGCAAGAAACAACAACTGGCACTGGGCACTATGTCAATAGGTTAGTCCCAAAAAATGATATAAAGTTGCTATAAAATGATTGTAAAACATCCAAAAATGATAATATAACAGCATGAAACAATAAAAATTTATAGATACATTGGAGACGTATCAATGGTCTCCTAGATTCCGGAAGGATACTTGGCTGAGGGAGATGCCTCTAGCTCTACAGTATCCAATGCTTTATAATATTGTACATCATAAAGGTGCATCTGTCAGTACAATATTAGGTTCGGTTTCCCTAAATATACAATTCAGACGAGCACCGATTGGGGAATGAGGGGATCAAGGGCTTCATTTAGTGCGTGGGTTGATGGAGTTCCCTTCCCTAGTAAGGGCCAGTTCTTTTCGCCCAGGATTCTATAGAATCAAGATTCTGAAAAATTCTCCTAGAACCTGCTTCTCCCAGAATCTGTGGTCGAGTTCTTTTTTGAGATTGCAGTTTGAGATTCTGGAAAGAGTTGTGTGTTGAAATGTTTGTACTACCCTTGGAGAAATTGTTTGATGAATTGTTAAGACTTTGTTTTTTCTAACAGTATCTACTAGTCGAATGTAACAACATCTTCATACAGTAGCAAAGATCACAACACCAACATCTACCAATAGAACCAATATACACAGTAGCATCGACAATATGAACAAAAAAATCTGGCATCATTCATCCATCTAACAAATTAAAAAATCAATCCATTCATCCATCTATCCAACGGACACATCGATTCATCCATCTATGCAACAAAGTATTTGCATCTATCCAATTTATATAGCTAAATAGGAAGAACAGAGAGTTGGGACAGAGAGGATGGCTCACCGTGGAGGAGTGGAGGATTGGATGAATGGTGGGCACTTCGGCTGCGGCTTCGGGACGGAGGCGCCGTGGGCAGCCGGTGCAGAGGGGCGTGGCGGCAGCTTCCTGTTGTCCCCGCTGCGGCAGAGGGCAGCTGGCCGCGGAGGACGGCTGGGCTATGGCGGGAGTGGGTACCGGCGGCGGCGAGGACCAATCCAGCGGCGGCGAGTACCGGGACGGCGGCGGCGAGGTTAGGGGCTGCGAGGCGGGGCCGGCGGCGGAGCTGGAACCCTAGCGCGCGGCCTTGCTCGAGGTAAGCGATGCGAACAGGCATCGACATGGGCTCGTTCTCTGTGTATCGACCGTGGCTGGCTCGGTGGCAGTTTGGCCGTTAGAACCAGCTGCAATAGGGGTACTCTATTAAGTCCAAATGTTTTCTTTGGTGGGACTTGCCAGAATCCTGATGGGAGAAACCAGGTATTTCGGGATTTTGGGATTGCACTAGAATTCTGGAGAATCCGGTTGAGATTTTGAAAGTTCAATCGAGTTCTTTTCGCTTGGGATTTTTGGGACCAAGATTCTCCATAATCTGCTCAAAAGAACTGGGCCTAAGTCTCCATGCACCACGTTAGTAAAGCAATGAGCTAAAGGAAGCGGAGCAGATTTCATCTCTGCCTCTTCCGTATTGAATACTTCAAAAGTCCAAGGAGACATCCCAAAACAACTCGTCTGATCAGACCGAAGCGTTGAAAGACCGGGCTCACGTCCCAAGACACGCTGGGCATGCGCGCACGCCTACCTGGCTCGGTGTGTGTGCTAGTCACATCATGCCGGTCTATTTTTTTCCTACAAGGTGGTTGTCGAGTTGTGGCACGACCTCTTGCTATTTCGTCCCCTTTGTCAGATGTCGTGCTTTTCTACAGTATTTGGACTCTATGGTCTGCCTGGATGGTCTCGAGTCACCTCAATTGTTCTGAGGAGGAGTGCCCAGTTTCTATGGTTTTGGTCATGTACCGTGGGGGTGCGGTCGGCCTTTCGGTTGATTCGGCTGTTGGGTTGCCTATGCTGGCCACAGAAGGGCATGGGTAACGGTCGTCGTTGTCTATTGTTGGTAAATATACAGGCAGATACAAACGTAATACAAACATAATCATTCGTTGACCATTTACAAGAAACATCCTTCAAATATTTCACCCGAATTTTTGGTTTATATAAGGCACCCTTACATCAATCCATTTGTATACTCATTCGCACCTTTGTGGCTAAACTAATAGCAAGAGTGGCCTATTGAGTATCAAGGGTGTAATATATCTTTGACATCTACTACCATTATCTTATGTAACTAATAGAATGATGTAGGCTGCTTTTAATTATCCCCTCTCCATTAAGACTCCATGTGCCACGTTAGTAAAACAATGAACTAATGGAGGCAGAGAAGATTTCATCTATGGCTCATCAGTATAACTGACTTCACGAAATTGGTTTTGAAAGTCTAGGAAGACATCCCAAAACAACCAATCTAGCCAGATCGCAGCATTGAAAGACCGGGCTCACATCCCAAAACATGCCGGGCATGCGCGAGCTCCTGGAACGACGTGCGAGTCGGTCGCATCCTACCAGGCTGTTTTGTTCTTGCTAGGTTGTTGTTGGGTTGCGCCACCGCCACTTGCCATTGTGTCCCCCCTTGGAAAATGTTGTGCTCTCATATGCCTGCCCGTTATTTGGAATTTGTGGTCTGCCCGGATGGTATTGGGTCACCTCAGCCGATTCCAGTAGAAGTCTATGATTCCGACGGTTCAAGTTATTTACCATGGAGGGTGCGGTCGACCTTTCTATCGACCCGACTATTGGGTTGCCCTAGACGGCCAAAGAAGGACATGTGCAACAATGTTTGTCGTTGGTAAATATACAAGGCATATACAAACGCAATATGAACATAATCACTTGCAGGTCATTCACGAGAAACATCCTTCAAATAGTTCTAAATTTTTGGTTGTATTAGTTGTTTTGCTGCTTGAGTGCAATTGGTTTTTGCGACGATGGTTGTAGTTGGTCTCTTCAAATAGTACACTTAACTTCCATTTTATGTTTTGGGTAGTTCTCTTAACTTTCATTTTTATGTTTCAGATAGTTCACTTAACTTTCATTTTATGTTTCAAATAGTTCACTTTACTTCGGGGCTGCAGTCGGTCTGTGTGCCAATGGCACAATGGGTCATCAAGTTCTATTAGATGTAAGTTGTAGTGTGATGCTTAGATGCTTGCAGCTTCACCATTTATCCCTTCCATACCTAATTTATTATTAGTGTGAGAACCCATGGTAATAAGACTTGCGTGGTACACCATCTACTCAACTTGCTATAACAAACACTTACAGAGACCAACTTGCAATCACCATGCACCTATGGTGATGGATTAGTCAGTTATCCTACAAATAGTGGTCTAGGTAGGGTTATCGATGTCATTTCTTTTACTTCGAGCCTTCTTAAGGCAGTTGTTGTTCTTACCCGCCTAAGGTTTATTCGCTTCCGTTGTATGAGTTGGATCTTGGTCGTAAAACCCTTGTTGTATTCATTGTTGGATCTTGGTCAGAAGCCAGGTATATCTCTAAGTTCCTAAGGCAATCCGTCGATGGCGGTAATGACCTCCTAGTAACCCAACCGTGAGCCTTTCTTCAGGGCCTTCAAGCTCATTGACACTGACACCAAGTGGGCGTCTCTTGGGGTGGAATTGCTCAAAGGGGGTGGATGCACGTGATGATGTGTGCTGGGTGACATGGCGTGGAGAGAAACCACACCTACCACTACAATGCCCACCCAATATCTATACCACTATATAGTGTCACAATAACTTTTTATGTCAACCGTTGGATATGCTCCATCCAACGGTTGAGAGACGGCAAATCCGAATAATAGCATCCATTGGATAAAGTTTTCATCTCACAAGATTCTTCCATGTGGCCTTTTAATTGAGACCCCACTATCATCTCATATTATTTTGGAAGTATCTTTTTCCCATGCCAAGAATCTGATTCTCTAATAAAAAAGCAATGGAACAATCCAGATTCTATAGAGTTGGGTCCTGTCTAATATGATTTGTAGGAAGGAAGTAAAATGTCGAGAATGCATTTCCCCTGCTATTATATATTTCCTAACGTGCAAAGCACATATAATTTAATAGTGTAACAGGTTTCCTAAAGACGGGTGTATTCAGTGTGATGGGATGACAATGGGGTCATGTCTATGTATTGCAACCCGCAAAAAAATCACTATGTATTGTAAGGTAGACAAAAGTATCGAAGATGGTTTGCGGAAAATAGGATGTCATGTGAGCCCTTGTAGGGATGGCACGCCATAGTCGCCACGTAGGGAAAACCGCCTTCAGAAATCACTAAACACGGTGTCAGGGCGTGTTTTGTCCAGTATCTGAAAGATTACGAGATTAAGGGCATCTCCAACGGTAACCCGCAAATTTCCTCCCGCATCCATCCGTAGACCCGAGGGGAGGGGAGGGGGATGGGGTAGTCCACAGACATGGATACGGGAGTTCGCCATCCAACCGTAGGCGCATACATCCAGCCTTCCTCATTTTTTTAAGTTTGCACGATCAAATAACCGCATACAAAGAGTACAAACGTTCAAATAGCCACATGCAGCAGTAGCTCAAATTTAGAGAAGTTCAAATATTACATCCGAACATTATTTTCCCCTTTAACCGTCCACTGATGCTCAATCAAATCTTCCTTCAGACGTTCAAATCACACAATATTCACGAACTAAAAACTGTTCATGGATTTCAAAAAAATCACACACTTCAAAAAATGTTAACAAATTTGAGAAAAAATTAATGTTTTTGAAAAAAGTTCATTGAATTTGAAAAAAGTTCATCCATTTGAAAAAAAATCATCAATTTTGAATTTTTTTTCACGAATTTGAAAAAACTCATCGAATTTGAAAAAGTTCATTGGATTTTTAAAAAGAAGTCCATCTAATTTGAAAAAAAGTTTATCGATCTTGAAAAAAGGTTCATCAATCTTGAAAAAGATCATCGAATTTAATAAAAGTTCATTGAATTTCAAAAACTTCATCCATTTGAAAAAGTTCTTTAAATTTGAAAATAAGTTCATCAATCTTAAAAAAGTTTCTTGAATTTTAAAAAGTTCAAGATTTTGAAAAAGTTTATCGAATTGGAAAAAAATTCATCAGATCTAGAAAAAGTTAATCGAGTCTGAAAAAATTTCATATATTCTGAAAAATTTCATCAATTTTTGAAAATAGTTCACACATTTACTAAAATAAAAAATAAGACCAAACAATACCGTCCCAGGAAAACAGAAGAAAAGAAATAAATCCTACAAAATCGTTCCAAGAAAAAAGAGAAAAAGAAAAAGGAAGAAAACAAGTAAAAAGCTGTAAGTAAACACAAATGTGAGGTGGCTGGGTTGGTTAGGAGGTCTCGTGGCCATGGTGTTGAGCCCGTCATATATTCCCACTTTTTTTGTCCATGACATATCGTCATGCAAAAGGAAGGCATTAGTCAAGAGGGATGTGGAAAAATCAGTGAGGAAGGAGAACTAAAACACCATTTGTCTTGTCCAAAGATCAAGTTTGACGATTACTACACAGCACTGACTAATATGAACGGGGGGTGAAGGTCACAAACGATCGCTCCTTCACGGCACCGCCCATCCAATCCGACATCCGAGCGCTTAATTGGCCACCGGGAGTGATGGCACGCCTACTTAAACCACCCACCCTCGACCTCCACCAAACCCCACACAATCTGTGACCACCCGGCCACCATGGGCACGGTAAGGAACTACTCTCACCTCCTCCTTCTTCCATGGATTCTGCTGCCCCCATCTTGCTCGGTTTTGGTGAGGATTGAGAGCCTGATTGGATTGTCGTTTTCCACGCTTCTACACCTGTAAAATATACAGACATCAGTCCGTCGGTTTTTTTTTTTCAGTTGGAAATCACATAGGGCTGGTGAAGCGGGGCCTGAGGGGGATTCAATTCCTTGCAAATCCCCGCAAAATTAAAAATAAGAAAAATCTTGCAAGTCAAAATCCGCCTAAACCACCTTCAGTTAACACAACATGGCCTCAGGCGTGCATGACGATATAGCTTAATCTGGCTCTTGGCAGGAGGGAGCCAAGCACACGCACATCAGGTTCAGGCTCCAGGTCGACATGCAGTGCCGGTGCATGGGCTGCATCAACAAGATCGACAAGGCCATGGCCGCCATCCCAACCTTCACAGGTACGCGCCTGACCCATCTTGCTTGGTTTACCTGTTTTCTGCTTGACTTTTTGGTTTGACAGGGGTTGAAATGTCGGCGGGAGACGTCGGGACTGGGGTCGTGGCCGTGGCGGGGAAGGTGGACCCGGCGGAGCTCTGCCAGTGGCTCAAGAGGAAGACAAGGAAGGACGTCAAGATTGTCCGCCCTCGTCGACCGTCTGACAATCGTAATAAGCAGGTATGCATCCCTCTTTTCTACTTGTACTGCAGAATGAAGGAAGCTTTGTGTAGTATCCAAATGAGGAGCTGCGATATGTATTGTACTTTGGTATCCTCTGCAAACGGCGACAAGGATCGTGTGTACTCTGTTCTAGCCAGAATGATGATACAAACACCAATTGCATGAAACTGAAACCAGAAAAAGAGGTATTGGGATAAGCCGTTTTGAAACAGGGGAAAAAGAAAACAAGATGAAGCTCTACATGTCCAAACACTTAACTTGAACCGCTGCCAGTTTTCACCACTTAAGGGAGTGAATTGTTTCCTATTTCAACAATTACTTCCACAACTAGGACTAAACTGCTACTTACTTGTTTGCAGAAAAGAAGCAGGGACACGCCGCCTTCAGCTCCACCGTTACCGCAATACTTGTCCAGGGCTCTACCGACGTCAAGAGTTCACTCTGACCACAAGGATCTGCATCTGATTGAGAAGAAGATCAGGGACCTCGACAAGGCCAGGGATACGTTGAAGATGAGGAACCTGAAGAATGAGCTGACTGCTGCCAGGTGTAAGCTCAAACAGTCAACAGAAGCGATCAGCAATGGCAAGAAGGCTCTCCTAGATGGTGCTCTGATCCAGCTCCACGCGTACAAGAAACTAGAATCACTCAGTCGGCTCACTATATGAGTGAGCTGACCACGCTTTTCGCCATTATTATACTATATAGCATGAGAATGGTCCGCCGGTGTAAAACTTGTTGCTGCCTAGTCTGCAAAACAAAACTTTCTTGAGGTTTTTATGCATCTCTGAAGCCTAATGTTATTGCATTGTTGTTACAACTGTCAACAAGCCATATGGGGTGTAAATTTCCTGCCATTACAGCTGTTATCCTGCTTGATGTTTTGGTATATCTGTAAATGCATTTCATTTAAAGCGTACTGAAATCTGATTCAGAAACACTGCAGAGTTATCTCTGTTTCATTTAAATCTTACTGAAACCTGATTCAGAAACGCAGCTGAGTTGTCTCTGTTTAGATATAAGTTTAGTTTCAGCAGTGACCTTGCAATAAACCAAACTGATGTACGGTTTGTTTGAAGTGACAACAAGTTATGGATTGTAAATTTCTATGCCACTACAGCAGTGACCCTAATTGATATTTTGGTACATTTGTTACCACATTTCATTTCATTTTACTGAAATCTGATTCAGGAACACTGCAGAGTTACCTCTGTTTAGATACAAGTCATGTTTCAGCTGTGACCTTGCAACAAGGCAAAGTATTAGATGTTCATACTTGAAACATGGAT
The DNA here is from genome assembly GCA_021605205.1 of Aegilops longissima. Lineage (NCBI taxonomy): Eukaryota > Viridiplantae > Streptophyta > Magnoliopsida > Poales > Poaceae > Aegilops > Aegilops longissima. Next base: position 561,296,488 of record CM038680.1, read on the forward strand.
ACAACTAGCTGGGAGCAGAGAACTACAACAGTGAAGCAACATCAAATATCATGTTGAATTCAAAGCACTGAAAGCACTCAAACACCTGCACCTTATTTGTAGCATCTTACGTTTAGAAGGAGCGTGAGGGCAGAGAGTTGGAGGGACGCACTGATGCTCATCAGACGTGCCGCCTATGGTCGCCGTCGTCGTCTACGTGGAGGTTGATGCCGTGGCTGCGGAGGGCGTTGAGGATGGCCCAGACCTTGGTGCGGTTCTTGAAGCCCTTCTTCTCGACCTGCTTGGCGGCGTCGGCGTGGATGGGCTCGCGGGCCAGGCCGTCCACCCGGAGGCGCATGGCCAGCACCTCGCCGGCGGCAGCGGCCGCACTCTAGCCCGTCCAGGAGGGGCTTCTCGATGGTGGAGGCCATGACCACGACGCGGCCGCTCTGCCGGTCCACCACGTTGGCCGTCACGTACTTGAGCGAGATGAAGAGCCGCAGCACGTACCGCTTGGCCTGCGACATGAGGACCCGGTCCGCCGCCGCGACAGCAGCCGAGGACGCGCCTAGCACGCGTGGGGGCGGTCGAGCGCCTCTGCGGCGTTTCGACGAGCACCTGGGGGGCGCCCGGTGCGACCGGCCGAATGAGGCTGTAGCGGGACGCGGAAGGACGGCGAGACAGGGCCGGGAGGACCGCCGGTGGGCGAGGCCGGATGAGTATCGACGCTGAAGGAGGAGGGAGGCGGGGGCGGGGGCGGGCGGAGCGGCGTCGACCGGCGCGGTGTAGCCGTCCGCGCAGGAGAAGGCGAAGCAATTTCTGAGCGGGGCAGTCGTGCGGTGTGACCGTGTGAGAGTCCGGCTACCATCCATTCCATGGGTATCACAATTGTCAAGGTCAGAATACAGTGGGTGGTTTATCACGTACTCCTTCCGTTCGGAATTACTTGTCTCGGAAATGGATGTATCTAGAACTAAAATACGTCTAGATACATCCATTTCTGCGATAAGTAATTCCGAACGAAGGGAGTAGCATCGTGTGAACCACACCCAGGGAAGTATCAGGTACTCCCTTGGGTACTCCCAGTACTCCAAGTTTTAAAAAAACATTCATAAATGTTTAAAAAGTTTTTGAAAAAAATGTGAATGTTCACAAGGAATATAGCTACAACCACTAAAAAATTCAGGTCCAAACTCGAAATGCACATTAAGAAACAAAAATGTGAAATATGGCATGAATAGTGTAAACAAAAAGACAAAATCAACATTGACACTATTCACATCTAGATTTCACATTTTTGTTTCTCAATGTACATTTTGAGTTTGGACCTGAAATTTCTAGGGGTTGTAGTCACATCCCTTGCGAACATTCATTTTTTTCCAGAATTTTTTGAAACATTTAAGATTTATTTTTATACTTGGAGCACCGGGAGTATCCCAAGGATGGGAGTACCAGATTCCCCATTCCATGTCACTAACAATGGGTGAGAAAGTACAATAATAATCTCAACAATGCATTAGTGTTCACACGAAGGATCTCGTGAAGACCCCGAGGCAGAATAATGTGAATTTGGCCAAGGTGTACAAAATTATCAGCAGTTTCTTCGGATCAATTGAGAGGGTTCCATTCAGCCATTCACAGAGCGGACGCGTCGGAACCTATGCAGGCGCATAAGTTGAGATCGGACATCGATGACGTTAGCAAGACAATGGAAGTATTTGCGAAGCTAGAGGCTAGTGGCCCGGAGTTCACTTAGTTGGTAAAAAATATTATCGATCAGTTAGGCTTAATTAATCGTCTTCTAGACACACCTTCAATTAAACATATAATTTTTTTTAGATAAGATAGTTGTACGAAGACTATATTTTTTGTTTACAATGTAAATGATTTCAGTGACCAGAAAAGTTCACTTTTCTTTGTTTCTTTTGGTTTCCTAGATGAGAAGGCAAACATACTTGAGCATTATGAAGAAACAAGTATTGTTCTCTCAGAAGTTAGAAGTTTCCATTTGATAACTTTGGTACAAAACTTCTTTAAAAAGAAAGGCCAGTCTGCTATCAGCACCAAGATTATATGTCAGTCGTAGACTCTTAATTGCCAATAATTCTTTTATTTGTTTGATTCCTTCTGTTCATATTTGTGCAACAAGAAATTAGTTTCAAGATTGTTACGGGTGAGGATTGAACAAGTGAATTTAGGTGGCATCAGGCTGAGTCTTTTGATACCTTGCTCTACTTTTCTTTTGCTTTATAGAATTATTCTCGTCACTGGAGATGTATGTTAATCCTCTAGCTTTTCTCATTTTATCTTTTGATTTCTTCTTAGTTGGTAGAATATTGTGCCCTTGTTCATAGGTTGAAATGCATGTTGAGATCTCAAGTCATTGTTTTCTAGCTCAGCGACATGTTCATGGTGGTTGGGGTCTAGATTCAAAGAGATCAACGATCTACCAAAATATAAAGAAGACAATGTTGGTAAGGTGGGTTTTGAGCTATGCCTTACTTTCTGAATGTTGTTTGTGAAAAAGTATTATCAACTCTCTCTGTCTTTCAATTATGACTGGTCGTTGCGCCAAGGCTGATTCTGAGTTGTAGGTCTTATCATGGTCTCATAAGGCAAGTCTAACAAAGAAAACAAGTCTAACAAAGAAACATACTAAGGTTGGTTAGTAGTTGCTACAACCGAAGCTATTATTCATGCAACTGCATGGTTCCTCTTGTTTGTCTATTAATGAAATAATAATGCCAAGGTCCTTCAAATTGTATAGGTTTCTTTAGTCCAGATGTGCATGGGAATGAACTACTTCTAGAATTAGTTTTCTACAAAATGTAGTGATACTTATAAAGAAGTTCCATAGAAAACAACATTACTCTGTTTCATCTCGATTATTTTTTACATCAGAAGCCAACCTCGTTCAACTCACTGACCAACACCGATTCATGAGGAGGGCTTGGAATCTAGTGCTGCTCCACAGAAAAGCACGATTGCAACTATGCAACCAAACCGATGTGGTTGTTGCACCATTGGAGTCTGGCGTTGCTTCAATATTGGATAAAGTAAGTTCACAAATTACATGGCTGTGTGCAGAGGTGTAGCTAGGCCCCAGGCAACAGGGGCCATGGCTGTAAGAACCTTTGTATACTGTAGCTATTTTTGTCACTATGGCAACTACAAATACTCTAGCTAAGAAGGTTAGCCTGGGGCGGTGTGGCGGCTGCTTGTCTCTCGCTAAGCTCGGCCGTGCCTCAGCGCCAGGACTATATCTCACTATTCAGCGAGATGTACGACATATGCTCATGTGAAGCTTTTCTCATCGCGCAGTTGTTAGGCCGGTCCATTTAGTTGGACTTTTTTCCAATCGCTGCTTGCTCGTGTTTCGTTCTTTTCTTCTTTCTTTTGCTCGTTGTAGAGTTTAGTGTTTTTCTTCCTTTTGCCTATTAATTACACTGCTTTGGTTTGGATCAGTTTTTTCTTTCTATCCTTTTTGTGTTTTACGATTTTCATTTGTGTGTGTGTTTTCTATACGGTTTTCTTCTGTTCATTGTTTTTTTTCTATCTATTACAATTTTCTTTGCTTTCCATTAGTTTTACATTTCTCTTTGAGATTTTCACTAAAAATATTGGGAAAAGAAGAATAAAAAGACTAGTAAAAGAAAAGTCAAAATATTAGGAAAATTAAAAAGGAAAATATTATGAAAACAAAATAAGAAGCCTAATAAAAGAAAAGGAAAATATTAGGAAAAGGAAAAAATCTTAGTTTATTTTTAGTTTAATATTAGACTGTACATGTTCAACTATTGCACAACCTGCAAAATATTGAAATAAAAAAGAAAAATGGGAAAAGAAAAATAATAAATAAATACTAGTAAACGAAAAGTAAAATTATTAGGAAAAGAAAAATAGAAAATATTAGGAAAATAAAAATTAATAAGACTAATAAAATAAAATGAAATATTAGAAAAGGAAAAACCTTAGTTTATTTTTAGTTTTAGTTTTAGACTTTACATGTCCACCTGGTGCATAGCCGACAAAATAGTAAAAGAAAAAAGAAAAAATGCGAAAAATAAAAATAATAGAAAAGACTAGGAAAAGGAAAGTAAAAAATATTAGAATAATAAAAATAAAAAAACTAATAAAAGAGAAGGAAAATATTAGTAAAAGAAAAGGAAAGTTAGTTAATTTTTATTTTCTAGCTTTTATTTTAGGATTTACATGTGCACCTATTGCACAACCTGCAAAACATTCAAATATGGGCCTGAGAGTAGCAAAGAAGGGAAAAAATAATTAGTGAAATAAAAGTAATAAAGAGCAATAAAAGATAGGCCAAAAAAGATATTATTGGGAAAATAAAAGTAACAAAAAGATTAATAAAAGAAAAGTGAAGTTGCATAACCTGCAAAACATTCAAATATGAGCCTTAGAGTAAATAAGGGAAAACATATTAGGGAAATAAAAATAATGAGCAATAAAAGAAATATTAGAAAAATAAAAGTAATAAAAACGCCTAATAAAATAAAAGTAAAAAATATTAGTTAAATGAAAAAAAGACTAACATCGCACCGTACTTCTAACCCCCCGCACCTCCAAGGAAGGAGAGACCTAGGGTCACAGACCGCCAGGACAGGCCCGGCCAGAAGTGCGTAGCGATTGCTTTTGCCTCGGCATAGCTGATGATGAGATCAACTCTGCGTCCTCGGCGATGAAAAGGTAAGCACTGGGCTATTTAGGCCGCGTACAATGTTGCTAGCCGAGCGATGTGGTACTAAAACATTCCAGATGCTGCTGCGTTCGCTTGTTCGCAGACTGGGCCATCGTGGTCGTCCGCTGGCCCACAGTCTAGTGAGCCGCAAGTAGTAGAGAAATAAAACCCGAAATGAAAAAACGCTCCATCAGCGAACGTGGTTATCGCCACACGAATTAACGTAACAGTCCGATACTCCAGCTGGTATCCTTGTGCTTGTAGACATGAAAAAAAACGGAAGAAAAGGAAACAGAAAATCAAACCGATCCAAGAACCTATCGGGTTTCTCTTCTGCTCCTTATGTCTCCGCACAGGGCCGGATCCCTAACACAGAGACGCCGATTTTCTAGGGCTCGGCTACTCGACATCGATCCAAACACACGAATGTCGACGACGGAGCGATCAGCGGGGCGGTGGTCCGACCTGCCCGACGAACTCGTCGGCATGGTCCGCTCCAGGATCGCCTCCCTAGGCGACCGCGTGCGCTTCCTCGCCGTATGCAAGTCGTGGCGGGCCGCCGCATCGCGGCAACCGGCGCCTCCCGCCGCTCCGCTGCTGCTCCTCTCGCTGTGGGCAGGCTTTGAGAAGAAGCACATGTGCGGCCCCGATGGCAGTTGGGTCTTCCGCGTCCCAAGCAAGGCAGACGGTAAGCGATTCCTAGGCTCCCATGACGGTGGATGGGCCGTGGTGTTCGACTTCCATGTGCTCACCGTTGTGAACCTCTTCTCTGGAGTCGAGGTGGCGCTCTCCCCCAAACAATCCCGGCCGGCCTTCTTCATGAAGAACATGCAGAAGATCATCTTCTCTCAGCACCCTACCTCCTCCAACGGCTGCATCCTCGCCGCCATCGTGGATAATTGGTCCCAAATTGCGTTGTGCAGACTTGGCTGCTCGGAAGGCGAGTGGACCACGTACGGCCGGCATGAGTGGACTGGTGGCTGGCGCAGGAAGGTGATCTTCGACATTGCTTTCTGCAATGGCGAGCTCTATGGCCTCATGGGCCACGAGGGCGAGGGCGAGAGCGAGCTATTAGTTAGATTTGAAATCGGAGCAAAAAAAGACGGCACACCTGTGATCATAACAAACCACGAGCTCCCTATCCAAAGACCCTCTGGCACCAACGACTGTTTACCCTACGCCAGGTACATCTTTGAGCTGCATGGCAAGCCTTCGATGGCGGTAATGACTCGATGGTTGCCCAACCGTGAGCCTTTCTTCAGGGTCTTCAAGATTGTTGATGCCGGCACTGATGAGGTTTGCGAGGCAGAGGTGACGAGCTTTGACGACTACAGCTTGTTCTTGGGGACACGGTGGTCTAAGGCAGTGCACGTGGCAGTGGGTGTCGGGCACCACAGTGCGGAGAGAAACCACATCTATTACTATACCTACTCACCACAAAACAAGTCATCGGGAGATGAGGTGTACTCGGTAACATCAAACCATGGCACGTATATTGAGATGTGTTGCAAGAAAGATCAAAGTATCGAAGACGGTGTCGACAAAATAGGATACTATGTGAGTGCTCGGGATGATGCAGTGTGGCTTCTTCCTCCAGATTTGTAGTTGATCGACATATTACTTTGGCTGTTGGGGAAGGAAACACGAGACCGAACAAAATTGCTAGCGAAGTTTACATTTCAGGATCGACTGGTTTCCCTTGTCTGCAGTAGCAGTTTCAGGCCCGAGAGGCAACACGAACTATACGATTCACATGTAACGTACGTGTTATTAGATACTTTTATTTATCCTTTCTGGGTTTATATACCCTTGGTGGTGAACATGTTGAAACATATACACAGAGTTGCATATTTGCAAATAAAGCTCGTCCTTCACTGAATTAATCTGCTACTCTGGCGTCGTGGTGGTGTGACGTCGGTGGCTGGTGGCAGCAGTGAGCTTGCGGATGCTGGGAGGATGGAGTGTGGCGTATGACGGAAGAAATCCTTCTCCGACTCTGGTCGGAGGCTGCAATGGCGTCGCCAACAGCGACCTCCCCCCTTGTTGAAGGCGCTGCAGTGGTCCTGCTGTCCTGTCCTTCGCTCGACGTTTCTGCTCCTGGTGGTGGCTGTTGGAGGCGGTGACCTGTTGACGACGCATGGTTTTTGTGGCTCGAGGGATGGCTGGATGGGATGCATTGTTCTAGGATTTGGTGATCTCCAGGTGAAAGCCTCACATTGACTTTTGTCGGTGGCGGCGACGACAACGTCCTGGGACATCGTTTCTCTTCTTGGAAGCGTCATCGAGGAGCCCGTTCACCTCCCTTCTTCTGGGCCTCGAGTTCTCCGGGTGAAAACCCGAGTTGAGGCTTTGGCCCGAGCAGCCGTCGACGACGTGTATGTCGCTTCCCCCTTGGTGGTGTCGCCTTTAAGGTCCAGTCTTTTGTCTGGTGGCAGTGCCTTGTGTTCGTCTTGTAGTTCGGCGCCGCCTAGGCAAGTGTGTAGTCTCGGGGCGGCGTGGAAGCTGGAGCGGCGGCTCCGCGATCGGTTGGTAGGTCACTACTAGGACAAGGCTAATTAGTGGCGCACCTGTTTTGGCCATTAATGGCGCACTACAGGTGCATCACTAGCATCACACCACTAGTAATTAATACTAGACAATAGCGGCGCATCAGGGAGTGTGCCATTAGTATGTCAAGTGGTGCGTCATTACTATGCCTCCCAGGGGACCATATTTACCATGTGCCCTGGGTTACTAATGGCACACTTCTAAACAATGCGCCACTAGTGTGCTTATTGCAGTGCGCCACTAAAGTGCAGTGTGGTGCGCCACTAGTATTAGGATTTTTTTTCTTTTCTGATATTTGCACAGGTTACAAAACATATTACTGCATAGAATATAGACATCACAACATATAAACAACAGATTTATCGAATACAATAGAAGATTAGTCTCCGAATACAATTCATTATATTAGTCTCCGAATTCAAAATACCGAACAAAGTTAGAACATTACAAGTCTCGAGACCGCGAGTAGCGAGTTTGTCTTCACATTACAAGTCGATATCGATCATCTAAACTACCATCACATAGAAGAGAGCTGTGGTCATCACGATGAGCATCATCGTGATGCAACTGGTCTTCATCCGGTTCCTCCAACGCTCCCTCCTCTCTCCTGCTAGATAGCGCGCGTATCTAGCTTCCGCCTCCGCCCTAACGGTGTACCCTTTGTAACTGTTACCGCTGAAACGGTGAACCTGTCTCCGACACTCCTTCCAGTCGTCGTAGACTCCGGGAACCTTACCCTTGTACATGACATACGACGTCATCTCTATGCACTAGCCAAAAAAAACGTTAGTAGCAATTCACAGACAATACATAAGCAATATATAAGTATGCAACAAAAGGATCGGAAGAGAAAAGCAACACATTAATAGCACGATTCATGGTCCTACTAATAAATAGCATCGATTACATATAAGTTGAAGGCTGTCCAAACCAAAGAGACATACAAGTTCATTAAAGTTTAATTACAACACGAGCCAATCGATATTTCAGAACTACATAGCATCACTACTTTCAACTCGACTCAGGGACCGGAGCGTGGACGAAGCCGCCGTCTTTCGTGATGGTCATGAAATCGCGGGCGTTGTCAGCCTGCATTTGTAGCGTTGTTTCTATCTCACTTTGTTGGACGGTTGATATCGAGGTAGAACTGCCCGAGTACGAAGGACATCTTGATGGATGATTTCCGCAAACTCCATTGTATGCGGAAGAATTCTTGTCGATGTCGCGTCTGGATGCCGACAAGCGTGTGGCCAATCTTTGAGATTATTTGGTAGCAGAAGGTGATTATGGTCCCGTACGATCACCCGCATGTGATGGAGGGCGTAGTAGGCATCCTTCTGACCGCCCGGCGGCTGCTTGACGCAGGGAAACGTCGTATTGTGGGTGAACACGTGCTTGCCGTATTGGGTAACGTAGTAATTTCAAAAAAAAATCCTATGCACACGGAAGATCATGGTGATGCATAGCAACGAGCGGGGAGTGTGTGTCCACGTACCCTCGTAGACCATAAGCGGAAGTGTTATGACAACACGGTTGATGTAGTCGTACGTCTTCACGATCTGACCGATCCAAGTACCGAACGTACGGCACCTCCGAGTTTAGCACACGTTCAGCTCGATGACGTCCCTCGAACTCCGATCCAGCCGAGTGTTGAGGGAGAGTTTCGTCAGCACGACGGCGTGGTGACGACGATGATGTTCTACCGACGCAGGGCTTTGAAGGAAATATGCCCTAGAGGCAATAATAAAGTTATTATTTATTTCCTTATATCATGATAAATGTTTATTATTCATGCTAGAATTGTATTAACCGGAAACATAATACATGTGTGAATATATAGACAAACAGTATGTCACTAGTATGCCTCTACTTGACTAGCTTGTTAATCAAAGATGGTTATGTTTCCTAACCATGAACAAGGAGTTGTTATTTGATTAACAAGGTCACATCATTAGTTGAATGATCTGATTGACATGACCCATTCCGTTAGCTTAACACTTGATCGTTTAGTATGTTAATGCTTTCTTCATGACCCATACATGTTCTGTAACTATGAGATTATGCAACTCCGTTTACGGAGGAACACTTTGGGTACTACCAAGCGTCACAGCGTGGCGGGTGATTATAAAGGAGTACTACAGGTGTCTCCAAAGGTACTTGTTGGGTTGGCGTATTTGAGATTAGGTTTTGTCACTCCGATTGTGGAGAGGTATCTCGAGCCTTCTCGGTAATGCACATCACTTAAGCCTTGCAAGCATTACAACTAATGAGTTAGTTGTGAGATGATGTATTACGGAGCGAGTAAAGAGACTTTCGATAGCGAGATTAAACTAGGTATTGGATACCGACGATCGAATCTCGGAAAGTAACATACCGATGACAAAGGAACAACGTATGTTGTTATGCGGTTTGACCGATAAAGATCTTCGTAGAATATGTAGGAACCAATATGAGCATCCAGGTTCCGCTATTGGTTATTGACCGAGAATAGTTCTAGGTCATGTCTACATAGTTCTCGAACCGTAGGGTCCGCACATAAGGTTTCAATGGCGGTTATTATGAGTTTATGTATTTTGATGTACGAAGGAGTTGAGTCCCGGATGTGATCACGGACATGACGAGGAGTCTCGAAATGGTCGAGACATAAAGATTGATATATTGGATGGTTATATTCGGACACGGAAAGGTTCGGAAGTTTCGGAGAAAACCGAGTCTTGGGAGGGGTTACGGAACCCCGGGAAGTTATGGGCCTTATTGGGCCAAGAGGGAGAGAGGGCTGCACCAGGAGGTGGTGCGCCCCCCTCCATGGGGAGTCCGAATTGGACTAGGGGGGCAGCCCCTTCCCTCTCCTCTCCTCTCTTTCCTTCCCCTTCCCTCTTCCTAGTAGGACTAGGAAGGGAGTCCTACTCCTACTAGGAGGAGGACTCCCCCCCTTAGTCGCCCAAGGGCTGGCCGCCCTCCCCTTGCTCCTTTATATCACAGGCAGGGGGCACCCTAGAACACACAAGTTGATCTTCGTGATCGTTCCTTAGCCGTGTCGGTGCCCCCTCCACCATATTTCACCTCGGTCATATTGTGGCGGTGCTTAGGCAAAGCCCTGCGATGGTAGAACATCAAGATCGTCCACCACGCCGTCGTCTTGACGGAACTCCTTCCCGACGCTTTGCTGGATCGGGTCCGGGATCGTCATCGAGCTGAGCGTGTGCCAAGAACTCGGAGGTGCGGATGCGGTGCTTGGATCGGTTGGATCGTGAAGGCGTCGACTACATCAACAGCGTTAATATAACGCTTCGCTTTCGGTCTCGAGGGTGCGTGGGCGGACACTCTCCCTCTCGTTGCTATGCCATCACCATGGTCTTGCGTGATCGTAGGAAATTTTTGAAATTACTCGTTACCCAACATGGCATCCGAGCCTGGTTTTATGCGTTGATGTCATATGCACGAGTAGAACACAAGTGAGTTGTGGGCGATACAAGTCATACTACCTACCAGCATGTCATACTTTGGTTCAGCGGTATTGTGAGATGAAGCGGCCGGACCGACATTACGCGTGCGCTTACGCGAGACTGGTTTCACCGCTATGAGCACTCGTTGCTTAAAGGTGGTGGCGGGTGTCTGTCTCTCTCACTTTAGTTGAACCGAGTGTGGCTCGCCCGGTCCTTGAGAAGGTTAAGCGGAGTCTATTTGACGAAATATCGTTGTGGTTTTGATGCGTAGGTAAGAACGGTTCTTGCTCAGCCCGTAGCAGCCACGTAAAACTTGCAACAACAAAGTAGAGGACGTCTAACTTGTTTTGCAGGGCATGTTGTGATGTGATATGGTCAAGGCGTGATGCTATATTTTATTGTATGAGATGATCATGTTTTGTAACGAGTTATCGACAATGGCGAGAGCCATATGGTTGTCGCTTTATTGTATGAAATGCAAGCGCCATGTAATTGCTTTACTTTATCACTAAGCGGTAGCGATAGTCGTAGAAGCAATAGTTGGCGAGGCGACAATGATGCTACGATGGAGATCAAGGTGTCGCGCCGGTGGCGATGGTGATCATGGCGGTGCTTTGGAGATGGAATCACAAGCACAAGATGATGATGGCCATATCATATCACTTATATTGATTGCATGTGATGTTTATCCTTTATGCATCTTATCTTGCTTTGATTGACGGTAGCATTATAAGATGATCTCTCACTAAAAATTATCAAGTAGTGTTCTCCACGAGTATGCACCGTTGCCAAAGTTAAATCGTGCGAGACACCACGTGATGATCGGGTGTGATAAGCTCTCGTCCATCTACAACGGGTGCAAGCCAGTTTTGCACACGCAGAATACTCAGAGTTATACTTGGCGAGCCTAGCATATGAGATATGGCCTCGGAACACGGAGACCGAAAGGTCGAGCGTGAATCATATAGCGAGATATGATCAACATAAGATGTTCACCATTGAAAACTACTCCATCTCACGTGATGATCGGTTATGGTTTAGTTGATTTGGATCACGTGATCACTTAGATAACTAGAGAGATGTCTGTCTAAGTGGGAGTTCTTTAGTAATATGATTAATTGAACTTAAATTTATCATGAACTTAGTACCGATAGTATTTTGCTTGTCTATGTTTCTTTGTAGATAGATGGCTCGTTTGTTGTTCCGTTGAATTTTAATGCGTTCCTTGAGAAAGCAAAGTTGAAAGATGATGGTAGCAATTACGGACTGGGTCCGTAATCTGAGGATAATCCTCATTGCTGCTGAGAAAAGTTCGTCTGGAAGCACCGCTGGGTGCAGAACTGCTGCAGATCTTGAGCGAAGTTGTGAGCGTCGCAAAGCGAGCTGATGACTACTCTATAGTTCGATGTGCCATGCTTTACGGCTTAGAACCGGGTCTTCAACGACGTTTTGAGCGTCATGGAGCATATGAGATGTTCCAGGAGTTGAAGTTGATATTTCAACAGAATGCCGGATTGAGAGATATGAAGTCTCCAATAAGTTCTATAGCTGCAAGATGGAGGAGAATAGTTACGTCGGTGAGCACATACTCAAAATGTCAGGTATTACAATCACTTGAATCAACTGGGAGTTAATCTTCCGGATGATTGTGTCATTGACAAATTCTTCAATCACGCCACCAAGCTACAAAGGCTTCGTGATGAACTATAATATGCAAGGGTTAGTAAAGACTATGCTCGAGCTCTTCGCAATGCTAAAAGCTGCGGAGGTAGAAATCAAAAAGGAGCATCAAGTGTTGATGGTCAATAAGACCACTAGTTTCAAGAAGAAAGGCAAAGGGAAGAAGAAGGGAACTTCAAGAAGAACAGCAAACAAGTTGCTGATCGGAGAAGAAACCCAAGTCGGACCTAAGCCTGGCTGAGTGCTTCTCTCGCAAGCGGACTAGTCCTTTGGAAGCGGAACTGGCCCAAGTATTTGGCGGATAAGAAGGATGGCAAAGTGAACAAAGGTATATGTGATATACTTGTTATTGATGTGTACCTTACTAGAGCTCGCATGATAGTACAGGTATTTGATCTGGTTACATTGCTAATATTTGCAACTCGAAGCAGGAACTACGGATTGCGAACAACGGCAAAGGGCGAGGTGACGATGCGCGTGGGAAAGCGGTTCCAAAGTCGATGTGATCGCGATCGACACGCTACCTCTACATCTACCTTGGGATTAGTTTTAGACCTGAATAATTGTTATTTGGTGCCAGCGTTGAGCATGAACATTATATCTGGATCTTGTTTGATGCGAGGCGGTTATTCATTAAATCGAGAGAATAATGGTTGTTCTATTTATATGAATAATATCTTTTATGGTCATGCACCCTTGAAGAGTGGTCTATTTTAATGAATCTCGATAATAGTGATACACATATTCATAATGTTGAAACCAAAAGATGCAGAGTTGATAATGATAGTGCAACTTATTTGTGGCTTGCCGTTTAGGTCATATCGGTGTAAAACGCATGAAGAAACTCCATCTGATGGACTTTTGGAGTCACTTGATTATGAATCACTTGGCACTTGCGAACCGTGCCTCATGGGCAAGATGACTAAAACTCCGTTCTCGGTACTATGGAGAGAGCAACAGATTTATTGGAAATCATACATACGGATGTATGTGGTCCAATGAATGTTGAAGCTCGTGGCGGATATCGTTATTTTCTCACCTTCACAGATGATTTGAGCAGATATGGGTATATCTACTTAATGAAACATAAGTCTGAAACATTTGAAAAGTTCAAAGAATTTCAGAGTGAAGTTGAAAATCATCGTAATAAGAAAATAAAGTTTCTACGATCTGATCGTGGAGGCGAATATTTGAGTTCTGAGTTTGGTCTACATTTGAAACAAAGCGGAATAGTTTAGCAACTCACGCCACCGGAACACCACAGCGCAATGGTGTGTCGAGCGTCGTGTCGCACTTTCTTTGGATATGGTGCGATCTATGATGTCTCTTACAGATTTACCGCTATCATTTTGGGGTTATGCTCTTGAGGCGGCCGCATTCACGTTAAATAGGACACCGTCAAAATCCGTTGAGGCGGCGCCTTATGAACTATGGTTTAGCAAGAAACCAAAGTTGTCGTTTCGAAAGTTTGGGGTTGCGATGCTTATGTGAAGAAACTTCAACCTGATAAGCTTGAACCCAAATCGAATGTGTCTTCATAGGATACCCAAAGGAGACAATTGGGTACACCTTCTATCACAGATCCGAAGGCAAGACATTCGTTGCTAAAATGGGTCCTTTCTAGAGAAGGAGTTTCTCTCGAAAGAAGTGAGTGGGAGGAAAGTGGAACTTGATGAGGTAATAGTACCAGCTCCCTTATTGGAAAGTAGTTAAATCACGAAATCAGTTTACGTAACACCTACACCGATTAGTGAGGAAGATAATGATGAAGATCATGAAACTTCAGATCAAGTTGTCCTTGAACCGTAGATCAACGAGAACAAAATCCGCACAGAGTGGTACGGTAATCCTATTCGGAAGTCATGCTACTAGATCATGATGAACCTACGAACTATGAAGAAGCGATGGTGAGCCCAGATTCCATAAAATGGCTTGAAGCCATGAAATCTGAGATGGGATCCATGTATGAGAACAAAGTATGGACTTTGGTAGACTTGCCCGATGATCGGCAAGCTATTGAGAATAAATGGGTTTTAAGAAGAAGACGACGCTGATGGTAATGTAGCTGTCTACAAAGCTCGACTTGTTGCAAAAGGTTTTCGACAAGTTCAAGGGGTTGACTACGATGAGACTTTCTCACCCGTGGCGATGCTTAAGTCCGTCCGAATCATGTTAGCAATTGCCGCATTTTATGATTATGAAATTTGGCAAATGGATGTAAAACTGCATTCTTGAATGGATTTCTAGAAGAAGAGTTGTATATGATGCAACCAGAAGGTTTTGTCGATCCAAAAGGTGCTAACAAAGTGTGCAAGCTCAACGATCAATTTATGGTCAGTGCAAGCCTCTCGGAGTTGGAATAAGCGCTTTGATAGTGTGATCAAAGCATATGGGTTTGTCTGAGACTTTTGGAGAAGCCTGTATTTACAAGAAAGTGAGTGGGAGCTCTGTAGCATTTCTAATATTATATGTGGACGACATATTATTGATTGGAAATGATATAGAATTTCTGGATAGCATAAAGGATACTTGAATAAAAGTTTTTCAATGAAAGACCTCGGTGAAGCTGCTTACATATTGGGCATCAAGATCTATAGAGATAGATCAAGGCGCTTGATTGGACTTTCACAAAGCACATACCTTGATAAAGTTTTGAAAAAGTTCAAAATGGATCGAGGCAAAGAAAGGTTTTTACCTGTGTTACAAGGTGTAAGATTGATTCAGACTCAATGCCCGACCACAGCAGAAGATAGAGAGAAAATGAAAGATGTTCCTATGCTTCAGCCATAGGCTCTATCATGTATGCAATCTGTGTACCAGACTGACGTATGCTTAGCTGTAAGCTTGGCAGGAAGGTACCAAAGTAATCCGGAGTGGATCCTTTGGACAGCGGTCAAGAACATCTGAAATACGAAAAGGACTAAGGATATGTTTCTCGTATATGGAGGTGACAAAGAGCTAGTCGTAAATGGTTACGTCGATGCAAGCTTTGACACTGATCCGGACGATTCTAAATCGCAAACCGGATCGTGTTTTTATTAAGCGGTGGAGCTGTCGGTTGGTGCAGTTCTAAACAAAGCGTCGTGGCGGGATCTACATGTGAAGCGGAGTACATAGCTGCTTGAAGCAGCAAATGAAGGAGTCGGATGAAAGAGTTCATTTCCGATCTAGGTGTCATACCTAGTGCATCGGGACCGATGAAGATCTTACGTGACAATCTTGGTGCAATTGCCTTGGCAAAGGAATCCAGATTTCACAAGAGGACCAAGCACATCAAGAGGCGCTTCAATTCCATTCGGGACCAAGTCCAAGTGGGAGACATAGAGATTTGCAAAATACATACGGATCTGAATGTTGCAGACCGTTGACTAAGCCTCTTCCACGAGCAAAACATGATCAGCACCAAGACTCCATGGGTGTAAGGATCATTACTTTGTAATCTAGATTATTGACTCTAGTGCAAGTGGGAGGCTGAAGGAAATATGCCCTAGAGGCAATAATAAAGTTATTATTTATTTCCTTATATCATGATAAATGTTTATTATTCATGCTAGAATTGTATTAACCGGAAACATAATACATGTGTGAATATATAGACAAACAGTATGTCACTAGTATGCCTCTACTTGACTAGCTTGTTAATCAAAGATGGTTATGTTTCCTAACCATGAACAAGGAGTTGTTATTTGATTAACAAGGTCACATCATTAGTTGAATGATCTGATTGACATGACCCATTCCGTTAGCTTAACACTTGATCGTTTAGTATGTTAATGCTTTCTTCATGACCCATACATGTTCCTGTAACTATGAGATTATGCAACTCCGTTTACGGAGGAACACTTTGGTACTACCAAGCGTCTGGCGTATGCGGGTGATTATAAAGGAGTACTACAGGTGTCTCCAAAGGTACTTGTTGGGTTGGCGTATTTGAGATTAGGTTTTGTCACTCCGATTGTCGGAGAGGTATCTCGAGCCTTCTCGGTAATGCACATCACTTAAGCCTTGCAAGCATTACAACTAATGAGTTAGTTGTGAGATGATGTATTACGGAACGAGTAAAGAGACTTTCCGTAGCGAGATTAAACTAGGTATTGGATACCGACGATCGAATCTCGGAAAGTAACATACCGATGACAAAGGGAACAACGTATGTTGTTATGCGGTTTGACCGATAAAGATCTTCGTAGAATATGTAGGAACCAATATGAGCATCCAGGTTTCGCTATTGGTTATTGACCGAGAATAGTTCTAGGTCATGTCTACATAGTTCTCGAACCGTAGGGTCCGCACGCTTAAGGTTTCAATGACGGTTATTATGAGTTTATGTATTTTGATGTACCGAAGGAGTTCGAGTCCCGGATGTGATCACGGACATGACGAGGAGTCTCGAAATGGTCGAGACATAAAGATTGATATATTGGATGGTTATATTCGGACACGGAAAGGTTCGGAAGTTTCGGAGAAAACCGGAGTGCCGGAGGGTTACGGAACCCCGGGAAGTTATGGGCCTTATTGGGCCAAGAGGGGAGAGAGGGCTGCACCAGGAGGTGGTGCGCCCCCCTCCATGGGGAGTCCGGTGGACTAGGGGCGCAGCCCCTTCCCTCTCCTCTCCTCTCTTTCCTTCCCCTTCCCTCTTCCTAGTAGGACTAGGAAAGGGAGTCCTACTCCTACTAGGAGGAGGACTCCCCCCTCCCTTAGTGCGCCCCAAGGGCTGGCCGGCCCTCCCCTTGCTCCTTTATATACGAGGCAGGGGGCACCCTAGAACACACAAGTTGATCTTCGTGATCGTTCCTTAGCCGTGTCGGTGCCCCCTCCACCATATTTCACCTCGGTCATATTGTAGCGGTGCTTAGGCAAAGCCTCGCGACGGTAGAACATCAAGATCGTCCTGCCACGTCGTCTTGCCGACGGAACTCCTTCCCGACGCTTTGCTGGATCGGAGTCCGGGATCGTCATCGAGCTGAGCGTGTGCCAAGAACTCGGAGGTGCCGAGTGCGGTGCTTGGATCGGTTGGATCGTGAAGGCGACGACTACATCAACAGCGTTAATATAACGCTTCCGCTTTCGGTCTCACAGTGCGTGGGCGGACGACACTCCTCTCGTTGCTATGCCATCACCATGGTCTTGCGTGATCGTAGGAAAATTTTTGAAATTACTACGTTACCCAACAGGCTTCGCCTAAGCACCGCTACGATGTTATCGAGGTGGATTATGGTGGAGGGGGGCACCGCACACGACTAAGAGATCAATGATCAATTGTTGTGTCTAGGGTGCCCCCCTGCCCCCGTATATAAAGGAGCAAGGGGGGGAGGTGCGGCCGGCCAGGAGGAGGCGCGCCAGGAGGAGTCTCCCACCGGGAGTAGGACTCCCTCCCTTCCTTGTTGGATTAGGACACTACAAAAAAATACACTTCCGTGATGATACGTGTTTGTCACAGTAGGTCGCGTTTTTTTGTCATGCATGTACATCCATGACAATTTTATGACAGAATCAAGATAGTCATACCTGTGCTGTCGTAGAAGTGTTCCATGACTTTACCAAAATTATCATCACGGAAGTGTCCACTTCCATGACGATAAATCGCGCGTCACAGAAGTGCTTTCATCAAGGGTGACCGACACGTGGCATCCACCGTAACGGAACGCCGTTAAGCTATCGGGTCGGGTTTTGAATCCGATAACCCGTTAACAGCCCCGACCAATAAGGATTTTCCACGTGTAAAATCATCATTGGCTGTAGGAGACACGTGTCAGGTCCGCGTTGGCACATGTGTCACTCATCCAATGGGCGAGACGCGCCTATGATATGTTGACATGTGGACCGGCCCATCAAGTTTAAATAGGTCGGCCCAACTGAAGGCCCACAAGATTTTGCGGACCATAATGGGCCGGCCCAGCTAAAGGCCCACGAGATTTTGCGGACCATAATGGGCTGGCTCAGCTAAAGACCCACAAGATTTTGCGGGCCATAATGGGCCGGCCCAGGTAAAGGCCCACAAAATTTTTGTGTGCCATAATGGGCCGGCCCAGGTAAAGGCCCACAAGATTCTTGCGGATCATAATGGGCCAGCCCAATTAAAGGCCCACGAGATTTCGCCGACATTAATGGGCTGGCCCAGCTGTAGGCCCACAAGATTTTGAGGACCCTAGTAGGCCGGCCCATTAACTGGCTGCCATGTTTTGGGCCAAATGCCGGCCCATATTTGATCCGGTCCATTAATGGCCTGCCACGCTCCGGGCCTAATAGTGGCCCATTTGAGATCCGGCCCGTTAAAAGCCTACCACGTTCTGGGCCAAATTACGGCCCAGATCAGGTCCGGCCCTTTAAGAGGCTTTGGGCTCAATTATGGCCCATATCAGATTCGGCCCGTCAACTGGACACTATGCTTTTGGGCCCACTTGCTAAAGGCCCACTTAGTAATTTGGCCTGATATTAGTTTTGGCCTGTTAGGGGCCCATTAAACATTTCGGCCCTATATTAATTTCGACCTATTAAAAGCCCGTCATATAGTTGGGCCTAACTACAGCCCGGTTTGCATCAAATCACCTTTCATGACCGATATCTGATTGGGCCAAACAAGGACCGAGACAATTTTGTCCTGTTGAAAGCCCGTGATTTGATTCGCACAATTATGGGCCGGGGTTCATTTCGGGCTACTGCCGGCTCGTGAGCTGTTCGGCACGTTTCAGGCCCAACCTACATCGTGATTGCATGATGGCCCGATTATGTACCGTAATTTTACGGTTTGGCCGGTTTACTTCGAAGACAGGATATATATACAGTAAAATAACTGCAGCATCGTGAATAAGAAAATAACCTAGACTATACAATAAAGAAATTACGGCATATTACACCCACTGGGCATCAAAGTCGCCACTATGATAATAAAGCACAAGGAGATGGCAGATTACATACACTGGGCATCAAAGATCGCCACCAGTGCAAATAAACACGCCGACAAAATAATATACAAAACCGACAGCACTTCAATAGAGTTCAAGAAAGGTTAGCCCTCTTGGGAGACTGCAGCGCAAGCGGTGAGCAAGATGATGAGGCTGCGCTTGTTCAACACTTATATCTTCCTCACTCGGAAAGATAAACAAGCGAGACGGATGACAGGTTTTGCACATAAAAGTATCGATCTTGACAATTCATCACATTTCTTCTTGACGAATAAAGTGACACAATTTAAAATTGCATTAACACAATATGGTATTGTTCAGGTCAAGATATGGCAGGAAATGACATTGTGAAGGAGTTGGCAGCTTCACGACAAGACTGGATTACAGATCAAGAACTCATAAGTATCAATGGTTAGTGTCTTGTCAATTTATACCATTTCAGATTGGCAAATAAAGAGCGGTTTAAATAATAGTAGAATGATATGACATTGTTCATAGTTAAGACATTGCAGAATATGACATTGTTTGTAGTGGGTAGGTTCACCACACCTTTGGATTACGGATGAAGAACGAAGCATACATGCAAAGTGCAAAAGAAGACCACTTGCTCAGATAGTTTAATTTACATGGTATGAAGAAGGAACTTGGTTGTACAACTAAGAACTTAAATTGAGAAAGGACAAACTTTTGTTTATGAACTACATAATAAACTTTAAACAAGCAATTTGATGCAAACACCAAAAATAAACAGCTGTTGCAGTCATGCCTAACCAAATATATACAACAAAGTT
Organism: Aegilops longissima; assembly: GCA_021605205.1. Classification (NCBI taxonomy): domain Eukaryota; kingdom Viridiplantae; phylum Streptophyta; class Magnoliopsida; order Poales; family Poaceae; genus Aegilops; species Aegilops longissima. Next base: position 561,316,535 of record CM038680.1, read on the forward strand.
TGAAGGCTTGAGATGGACAAACTTAGATTATTGGTGAAGACAGGCTCTATAAAGGCCTTGTCCATGCTGATGGGGGGGGGGGGGCAATTCAAGAAGTTTACCACGGAATCTTCTTCAAAAGCATTGCCTTTATTCTACATTTTGTTTTAAGAGTGAATATAGATGTGATAATATACGAAAAAATGGAGAATATTTAAGATAAGATGAAGAGTGATGCTACATAACCAAGTAGCTATAAATGTAAGTGCAGCAATACAGGAAAAAGGTACAAGCAAGAGCAATGCACATCTAAACTTCTTCAGTACCAACCTTATGGTAAGAGCAAATAAAGATCTGATGTGTAGAAAATGGAGGGCAAAGAAAAATAAGCTGCAGAGTGATGGTACATGAACAACTACCTGGCATTATAAGTACACTGATAAAGGACAGCATGTACTTACAAGAACAATGCAGAGCTAAAAAAAACATTGGCATTGGATATATTCTACACTAATATAACCATTCATACAGATCAGATAATTTGGAGCGAACAATTAATAAGCAAGCTATCATGCATACTGCTGTCAAATAATGAACCGGTATGTATGCAAATACAGTGATACTGAGGACAACAGTACTAACAAGAGCAAAGCAGCGGGCATCATATTTGCGATATCACGTCGTTCTTGTCAAACCGAATTCTTCTTGAGCAGATTTCCTGCAAAAAGATCCGTAAGGCACATGCGGAAAAGTAGAAGTTCAAATTGTCATGTGATTTTATAGGCAGTACCTCATCACAGGAGCGAGACCGATTGCATAACAAGGTTTTTCCATTCAATGTCTTCTAAATTTAGCACAGGAGACTTCACCAGAAATTCGTTTATAGACTTGCCATCAAAGTGTGATTTCCTCAGGTAACAATGATACTGCTGCAATGCTTCCTTGAAAAGCACAAGCAAGCTTTGCTCGTCATGACTATCCAGATTGACCCTCGCCTAGTTACAACAATGTAATGTAAATCATTGATGTGTTCAATCAGCAGAAAACAGGAAAATAATAACCATGAATAATAGCACTTACACATAAGTTGGACAGGAAGATGTGAAAATGGTGTTTGTCTTCACAATAATCTTCCCATGATGGGAATATATGCACGTAGTCCCTTACAACATTGAAAGCATTGTCTTTTAAACTGGGAATAAATGGAATGGGGTTCCAATCTGCAGGAATTGGCCGTCTCTGCAGTTGGGATAGGTCTTAGGCCGGTGGACTTGCTATACTTTTTGCTGGAGGGGGATTTTTCTGTGGTACAGCTGGTGCTATGGCAAATGAAATCGGTATACCTTTTGCTGGAGTGCAGGTCCTGTGTGGTGGGGCTAGTGGTGTGGCCAGTGAAGTATGGGTACAGTCTACTAGAGTCGGTCCTACGTTTTGTGTCACTGGTTGTACAGCCAATATAAGTCGGGTGCTGTCTGATTTCTCCGGCACCACCACGTTTTTCAAGGACTTTGCTGGTGCTCCTTCAGGTTCGAAAATCACCCTCTTCGTTTTTGATGTCTGATGCACAAGAACAACATTTGAGTGGAAAAACATTGTATGATGACAGATGGAATATGTATTGATAATGGATGGGCATGGCATCTCGACATATATGATGAGTAAACTAAGCAGATGGCGGTGCAACAAAGTAGAAGAAATGCAAGACAACATATGCAAGATACCCGCAATCAATAAAACATTGCCAAATTAGAACATGCACCTTGATGGGTGAACAGGACAGGCCATCTGCCTTTGACTCCTCGAGGTTAGAATAGTCATTAGGATCATATTCTGAACAAGAATCAACAGGTGGGGAGCGTATGAGTTTCATTGCATCCAGAATGGCACTCAATGCCTTGGTGCCAATTTTGTAAGTCATTGCAGTGTTTAGCTTCAAGAGTGGACTGCTGCTAGTGCGACACAAAGCAGCTACACATATCATAGTGTAGATATAACGGGAAAACCTTAAGCATCAGAGTAAAATCAGCAAAGTGGAACTTGCTGGAATATATGTGCTAGTATTGCGATGCGGCTAGAAAGGCTTGGATACCAGCTCTCTTCAAGTGAAGGTGTGGTCTGTTAATATCAGTCTAACTCTCAAAGGCAACACAACTCCCACATTTCCTTGCTATTCTTATAGGATTCAAGTGGGCAGGCCACTACAAATCCTATTCCTATGTTTACAAGATCCCTCTGAATCAAAGAGGCTCAAAGTGTCCATCACAACCGAATCGTATAGACCTCTACACTGCAAATGTCCTGCTCATCTTCAGTACAAGGAACATATTGTACTACTAACATACTCCCTCCGTTCCAAAATATAAGTCTTGGTAGAGATTTCCACTATGGATCACATACAGATGTATCCAGATACATTTTAGAGTGTAGATTCACTCATTTTGCTCCATATGTAGTCCATGGTGGAATCTATACAAAGACTTGTATTTAGGAACGGAGAGAGTACATATTAAAGAAGAACGGAAGAGGAACATGGTAAAGAAGAGCAAGCAGATTTTGGATAATAAAATGTTGGTTGCGCGGTGCCCACACATGATGAACCAGAGCGCATTAGGAATGCAACTACCAGCTGTCTCTCGACCATTTCAGGCGGTTGGATGAAGATCCTTCGTCTCCTAACCTTTCTTCTTCCTCGTCTCTCGATTCTTCCCATCTGAACACACACCTTGCACGGACATGGCCGGACCACCGACCCCCACGCTGTGTTCCTCCGCCAACCCTACCGCTGTGTTCCTCCGCCACCCCACCCCCACCCGCCCCAACCCCACCGCATCGAGTTTTCTTTGTTCGTGAGGCCCCACAACCACCGAGCCCCTTGATCGCATCAGCGAACTCCGTGACTTTGAAAATCGGTGACCCAATTTTGAAATTTAGTCTCTTGTGATTTAACTAGTGTGGAATATAAAGGGAAAACCATAAGCATTGGGAGTATAGTGTTGAGCGTGCCATGGCGGATCTGAAGGTGCAAACCGGACAAAGGCAACCGCAACCAAGACAAGAAATCAGAGTAAAGCGGTGGCGATCTATTTTCTTGCTGCGATAAATAAGTTGAGCGAATCTGAAAAAGTACCGTCTCAGTGCGGCGCTGCACGCATCTGCCGAGAATTTGACGGTGCTACGATGGCGATGGCTGTCGGCGGCGTGGAAGCAGATCTAGGAGGATGAGCGGTGGCGGCGAAGCGCGGTGGATGAGATGGTCGAGGCGGCGCGCCGGCAAGGTGGACGATGGCGGGGATGAAGCGAGAGGGCGGGATGCAAAGATCCCGGTCGAAGCGTGGATGAGAGAGGTCGATCTCTTGTAATGGATGGCGGCATCGGGTATCAGCTCGGCATGGTGGAGGAGGACGGCGGTGGATGGGGTGGCGGACGGCGGACGGAGGAGGTGGGGTGGAGAGGGTGTTTTGGCGCCCACGGAGTGCGAATGGGGAAAAGGGAGGTAGAGAGGAAGGGGAACCATGTATTCAGGGTGCGCTTGTCTCAAATGCGAGGAAATTTACAAACTTAGCCCCCGTTTCAAATTTCTACTACATCACAGCAACATTAGTCGGTTGGGGATAGGGCGGTAATCTCAGCATACACGAATATTTGCCGACGAGAGTTTGTTTTGGCGCCCACCGTGTATGAATATGAATTGGGAGGAGTCGATTTCGCCGAGGACATAGTGTGTTTTGGCGCCCACCGTGTATGAATCCGGGTGAGAGGCGGTTACGTCACATTTGGGTGAAATTACAAACCTACCCCTATTGAAACCTATAGAAATCCAGCAGATAGGCTTTGCGTGGCAGGGATAGGCGATAGTGATTTCCATCTCACAGATTTTGGTTTGGTGATTCTCGCGACTTTCCCCGCTTCGTTTAGATTTTGTAGAGTGCACGTTTACCGTGCCAACTCAATTCGAATCCTGTTTTTATTCTATTTTTTCGGGCAGGATCCATTTTCAATTGGAATTACATTCTATATACATCATTTTTTATATATACTTTCAAAAGCACAACACCATTTATACATAAATATGGTTTACAAATGGCATGATCCCAGATTCATAAGGTTGTATCCATCAATTTGGATTTTCAAATATTTGAAACCACTTTATGTTGAAATCCAATGTATGCATTCCTCGCTAACTGTCCCCAATTAATGTGTGTTTCATGCGGGTTTTTTTACTTCTCAAACATGTATAATGTGTTTCACACAGGCAACATATAGTGTAATCCCGTTTAGAAATTAATTGCATATAAACCATGCATTGTTTGTAATTGAAGAATCTATGGATCACCAATATTGATAAACTATATAACATTACACGTGTGCCCAAATTCAAATGAATATGCATGTTTGATACACCAATTTGCGTTATGATATTATCGATGTCGTGATCTCTAGTTTAAATATTTGAATCCCCTTTAATCCAGATATTCGTCTCATATAACTATCACTCATGCTTATAAGACTATCTCTCTGGACCTATACGCGTTCATCGTCTCTCAGGTATCTCTCGTGCTACCTGTATGTCGACAATGATCTTTTATCTTCGTAACACATTGACGATACTCTCTCCCTCGACCTTCATCACTCTATCTCTCTCTAAGTATATCTCGCTCCCTACTATGTGTCTCTAACTATGATTCTCCATGTGGAATCTCTTTCTCTCACACAAACACAAACTTTGTCTCCCGGGGTCTCATTTCTCTCTACTATTCCCATGTGTGCCACTCGCACACCCCTCATACAGAGATGTCTTTCGCTCCTTAGATATGAGAACCTATGACTCTTCCTCTTCAATATCTCTTTCTCACACACAAACACAAACTCTGTCTCCCAGGGTCTCATATTTCTCCATTGTTCTCTTGTATGTCGCTCACACACACCCTCTCTCCCTAGAGATATCTTGCGTTCCCTCATATGTCTCTCTAGCTATCACTCTCGTTGTGAAATATCTTTCTCTCTCGCAGACACAAAACTCCGTCTCTCTGGATCTCATTTCTCTCTGATATCTGTTTGTATGTGACTCACATGCACCCTCTCTCCATCTCTCTCACACCCACACACATAACCCGACCTTCTGATCCACTCGACTCCTATCTCTAACGCACACTAGCTAGCATCTTTATCTTTCTATTTATCTGTTTCTCCATCAACCTTCTTTCTCGCCCTCACTCTTGATTCCTATCACGCACACTACATATGTTTCTCTCTACATGCAGTCAAGTGCCCTCTCACACACATATATAACTTCACCCTTTGAACCACCCGACGGTCATCTCCAACACCCAAACTAGCGGATGTCCCTCTAGCTAGCATCTCCATCTCTGTATCTATCTGTAGTTTCTCCGTCAACATTTCTTTCTCGCACGGAGTCTTGGTTCCTATCACCCACACTATATGTCTCTCCATACATATGCATTTATAGGTTGGTCTCTTTTGCACAATCGTTGCGCATCACTCCCTCTGCTCGCCATAGATGCATGCTCCAGCCCACGCCACTATCTCTTAAAGACAAAAACACATGCTCAATTGTCGGGCCTTCTTCCCTGCATTCTCACATGCATGCATATTGTCATACCGATCCGTCTCTCCCATGTCATTGATCTTATGACTTATGTCTTCTTTCTTTTATCTCAAGCATGCACGCACGCACACACACACATCCCACGTATACATGTATACCTCTCACACATGCACGTTCAAGGTCTCTATGTCTCCATACGTAGTTAATTACCCTCAATCCTAACGCCACATCGAATCATTCTCCTCTTTTGTGCACATAACTTCTGCCTGGATGGGTAAAACACACACTCACACTCACACTTAACAATCGCCTTCTAGCTACCCTCCCGCCTCTCACTCTTCCCCTATATCCCCAAAACCAATAAGACCATCCCTTTGTTTAATTCCCGCCTACATGCACCATCGATATATAGTAGTCTTCCTCAGTGTCTCTCGACCAAACACGTTCTCTCGATGTCGACTCCTCTCACGCGCACACACCTTCTCTTCCCTCTCTACGGGCATTTTCTCTCTCGCACCTCATCATTGGTGGCCTCTGCCATACACATCACCTCTCTATGATGAAGCCATGCACACTTAAATTACATCCGCCACAGAGGACCACGCGACACACACACACACACACACACACACACACACACACGCACGCACGCACCCCCCCACACACACTAAGACTCCATCTCTCTCTCTCTCTCTCTCACACACAAACACACACACACACATGCACGCACGCACGCACACCCCCCCACACACACTAAGACTCCATCTCTCTCTCTCTCTCACACACACAAACACACACACGCACACACGCACGCACGCACGCATGAACACCCCCCACACACACTAAGACTCCATCTCTCTCTCTCTCACACACAAACTAAGACTCCATATCTCTCTCCTCTCTCTCTCTCTCTCTCACACACACACACACACACACACACACACACACACACACACACACACACACACACACACACACACTAAGACTCCATCTCACACACACATGCTCTAGGCGGAGCATTTGTTCCTACCACCCTTCATCCAATCTTACCCGTATGATAAACAATCACCTTTATTTACTTGCATAACATGGACAAATTCCACTTTACTTTAGTAGTCAGCAAACTTATCATCTGCACCCTTATAAAAAAGCGAGTTGGCGGTGATGGTGTGCCTGCCATCTTGTAATCTGAGACCGTATGATCTATATCGAGGATAGAAAGCAAACTATGATAATTTTACAAAAGATAGCCGCACCTCTCTCCACATCATTATCTCCGCAACCTCATTGCTCAGCAACTAAAAAGGAATAAGTCTGGAACAATCTAGCATGCATGGTGGCGCTGCTTTGCGGTGCCATCCATCCCCATGCCTCCGCCCATTCCGACCACCGGTCACCACCACGCCCACTCCTCCTCGCCTTATCTCTCATCTTTCATTTTTCGATGACATTCTCGAGATACCAGTTTTCCGATAAAATTCTCGAGATATCATTAGTTTTTACACATGGGATTACTCCTGCATGGGTCAATCACAACAGGTGTTTTGTAAAAAATGCATATTGATGTTCCGTGCAATGCACGAGAATCTTGCTTGTAATTATATATGCAAACCACGAGCAGGAAGTGACATTTTTTTGACACAACCACGTTAACATGGCCACGTAAATCACTAGCTAAAGTAAATACCATTATACTTATATCCCGATGCAAAAGGTTGAGTACATGTACGAAGAGTAGAGTCGCACACACGCACTCTATCTCTCAGAATATCTCTCACACACACACCAGTTACGTGACGCCCACTTAAGCAGACACGTATGTTACAATTTGTGCACCCGCGGGTACACGTGATGCTGCGCATTTATTTAAGCCGGAAGGCGAACCCAAACAGTAGCTGCATTCATTCCCCTCCCGCTGCCTCTTCTCTGGTCGCCGTCGCCCGGTAGCCATGGGCGGCGAAGGTAACAACATCGCCATACTCTCGCGTGAGCGGTGCTTTAATATGGAAATTTTAGTGGTCATGCATGCATCTTTTGTGCTAGCACTCCTATATAAGGGTTGACGGTTGCTTCCGTGGGCGTCTTGGCGGTGGAAGAGGAAGGAGAAGGAAGTGGGCTGTGGAGTAATGTTTTTACCACAATTTCTTAGGAAACTGAGTGCAATAATTGAGTAGTTTTGCAAACTACAATTACTACACCAAACGGTTCAAAACCTATACTCCCTTGCCGGTAGTAGCGCTTCCGCGTGAAACGGTCAGCGTCGCCTCGAGGCGTCGATGCCGCATTAATGCCCGCCAGAGCGAAGGCGACCTCTCACTGGCACCGACTTTGAAGTGGCGCGACGGCCGAGAAGCGCCGCTTCCCGTGCTGCGATCGCTCAGCGTCGAGACTGGCCATAGGCCCTGTTTGGATCCATGGGTTAGAGTTAGTTTGAGCTAGTTGGGGCTCAAATAGCCCCAAAGTATCCAAGCATGAGGGTTTAAATTGGAGCAAGTTGCACCGAACCCACCAAAAAATATCCCACCCAAGAGGTGCTAGCGGAGATAGTTCTCATTGGGACCATTGAAAAATCACTTTTCTCTCTCCATGAAGTGCATTTATTGTCAATATAACCTGTCTCCCAAACACCTCTTTGGCTACAGGTTAGTTCAGGGTTAGTCATGAGTTAGTCTAACCTCTAGCTAAGTTAGAGTATCAAACAGGAGCAGTATAGGACATGCAAGTTGCTCAAAGCATACATGCAAATTCGTACGTGAAAGAATTTTTTTCTTTTTGAAAAAGGAACATGAAAGGAATTTTTTTAGAATGCTCTTGGCATGTCGCTAACATGTGATAGTTAACCGACCTCAATAGACGACAGAAATGCCAGCCCGCCGCACTTTTATAGAGACGAGGAGGGAGAAGCGATACAGGCTGCTGGATTACTAGAGATAGGTGACGCACGGAAGCCAAGAAATATGGTGATAGAGTGGGTTAGCCATGTACTAGTATGATGTAACTACACTGGGCTGCAGTGTTTCGTACTCTTCCAGTCCACTATGGAGATGATTGGTTAATTTTATATCGCTGAATAATATTAAATATTATGAGTGCAGACGCTCCACCATGAGGTTCCTTGCTCCTTCTCGGTCGTCCGGAATCTATGTTCTTCCACTCTATTTTTTACGTGAGCTTTGTTCATCCTTTTGCCAACACGCGATACATCTAGCATCAAGGTGCACGTGTTATGCAAGGATCGTTCCATCTATATGGAGAACACGTGGGACTGGAACTACGAGACGGACATGTACCCAGGAGTGGACGTACGAACCTGAGTAATGTAGCGCAGTAAGTGAAGTAGAAAGGCACAAATGGTATGAACATGCGTGGCATATAGGGTGTGTTTGGTTGCATTCTCGTCTTAGCATAGTTGTTCCCTCTTCATGCATGCTCAACTCAACACCCCTCTTCATGCATGCTTCTAGTGTATTTATGCTAAACTAGTGTGGACTCATGCACCCTCCATACACTCTACCAAACACCCAAAAGTAGGTCAAGAAGGGAACTCTTGGGAGGCATTTGTCTCTTACTACGTACTACCACTAAATGTTGTACGTGCAATGCACGGTGATGTTATGCAGTACGTGCCTAAGTACTCTACTACTACTATATTAGTTGGAGGCACATATTAACTTTTATATTTTTTTACGTGTATGCCTCGAGACCTTCCAACTAGACGTGTTTTTCTCTCCAGGTCGCACTTTGTATCGTTCATACCACTAAGTACTACTACATGTGGTCTCCGACCCAGAAGTGGAAGAATTGGAGACGCTCTACCACGTTGTTTTTTCACGCTGGGCTCTACCACGCTGTTCATGTCCCACTCCTTTCGGCGTGTGGGACATCCAAAGACGCGTCGTGTTTGGCACCCTTCGTCGTAAGAGTTGAAACGCTAACATTTATCAGAAATAAAAAATAATTATAAATCGGCGGTGATACTATTTTTTTGCGAACCAATCAGCAGTGATACTATACCACGCAGTTTCCTTGCTCCTCGATATCAGAAAGAATACTTCCGTTCGCCAACATGTGGGACGTCGACCATCTGGTCCACTTGCCATGCAGCAGAACTCAAGGAGAGTCACCCAGTCGTCGCGTCGCAGTAACAATGACTAATGAGCCGTCAAATCACAGGCCCACTTCCCACTTTGAAGTTGCTCGGACGAAGGAACCATCATGACTTCGTTGAATTCCTCTTCTTGAAGAAAACTAATATACCAGCAGTACTGCTAGCTACAGTAGTTACTCCAACAGAGGCCTCCTTTCGTTCATAGGATAGGAATATGAAAATCATAGGAAGTGAGATGACATGCATCTCAATTCCTATAGAGAAAGAGATGCCCTTTGATGCTTAGGATAGGAATTTTTCCATTTAGTCTAGGCTAATGTACTGGTAATTTTCTCTAAAAACTACAGTAGTAACTAGTAGTACTGGTACATCTTGTACTCAGACACAAACACAGACACACATACTAATTACTACTACTACTACTTCTCACATGCTGGCCAGACACCGTCGTTCTCCTTCCCGGCTTTGTCGGTGACACCCCACCGTGCTTGGATCTCCGCCGACCTCTCCGCAGCAGCGCGTGCGTCCTTTTCTTTCTTGCGGCGGCGGGCCTCTCTTTTCTTCAGTGCTTTCTGACTTTTCCGCTCCCTCTGTGCAGCTTTGGCCGCCTCTTGCTCTACCGCCCATTCAGCCTTGGCATCTTCAAATTCCTCCCACATAGTTGCACTACAAAAAAAAGACACATCCGTGACATTTTGGGCCGAACGAATTTTTTTCTGTCAGACATATGACACTTCTATGACGATAATTGTGACAAAACCCGGTATCATCATAGATGTGGCGGGCTCCTACTTCTATGACAAAAAATCATGACAGAAAATGCGCTTTTTGTCCTGGGCGGGCCGGAGAAGCAGCTGCATGACATTCTTTGGGCCGTCCATGACGGAAAAAACCGTGGTAGAAGCGAGGGCGAGGAAAATTTCGGGGAGTTCCCGGTAACGGTGGGAGGTCGGGGGCCGAGTGATGCGCGTTTGTCTCGTACACGTACGTGCGTGTGTGTGAGGCGTTGGCTCTAACTGAACCCGAGCAAGGTATTGGGCCCTAATCGAACCCGGCGATTGCCTTTGCAGGCTACGCGTTCATCGAACCCGGCGATCGATCAATGGCTGTTTGGCGAACCCGATCGAGTGATTCGCCGCTCTGCTGCTAACTGAAGCCGATCGATTGGATGAGCGATGGCGTTGCGGGGGGGGGTTGGATGAGCGATGGCGGTGGCGTTGCCTCTGGATGAACAGGACCCGTGGTGTGGCGGAGGGCTGGATGAGCGATGAGCGGTGGAGGGTGCTCGTGGAGGGTGGTTGAACAGGACCCCGTGGTGTGGAGGGCTAGATGAACAGTAGACGATGGATGTGTGCCCGTGGAGGGGTGGTTGAACCGTAGCCGGTGGAGTAGCGCGCGGTGGAGGCTGGACGAACAGGAGCCCGTGGAGGCTGGAGGAGGTCGACGGTAGCCCGTGGAGGCTGGAGGAGGTCGACGGTGGAGATGAACAGTATCCCGTGGAGTCCCGTTTTGAGGTACGCCACACCCCTCCCGATGAACAGGACCCCCGTTTCGACCGTAGGAGGTCCGTTTAAATCCGCTTTTCTGCGACGCCACACACCTCCCGATCAACATGACCCCGTTTGACCGTATGAGGTCCGTTTAAATCCGTTTTGCGGCACGCCACACCCTCCCGATCAACGGGACCCTGTTTGACCGTAGGAGGTCCGTTTAAATCCGTTCTGCGGTACGCTAGACCCCTCCCGATGAACAGGATCCCGTTTCGAACGTGGCCGGTCGAACACAAGGCCGTTTCCTCCGTTGTGCGGTACGCCAGGCCTTGTTTCCATCGCATGTTCTGTGCAAGCCCTCCCAATGAACACGACCACGCATTCCGTTCCGACCCAGCCGGTTGGCTCCCACGCGTTCCGTTGCCTCCCGATGAACACGATGCATTCTGTTGCCTCCCCATGAACACGACGCATTCCGTTGCCTTCCCATGAACACGACGACGATGCTGTTTCTCCATTCCGACCCTGCCATGTACACGAGCCCTGGCCGTATGTATGCGCGAGTAGTCGTTCGAGACCCTGCCCGTATGTACGTACGTGGCCGTATTTTCTTTCTTGCACCCTGGCCGTTGTACGTACGTGTACATGCTATGTGCGCGCCTCTACTACGACACGTACGCGCCTCTACTATGACGTCGCGGCGCCTCTATATCCACCAGATATATATATGCGTACCGTTCGCGACCAGAATGACAACGCTATGTATGCTTCGACCAGGTGGGTCCCGGTATCGAGCACTTCCTTCCCAGCGATCGGGGCGATGTCGTTTTTTTTTTCAGGGCGCACTTCCTTGCGTGCGAAGGTGTAACTCTGGGTCCCAGCGATCAGAGAATCATTTTGTTTTTGCCCGGACGCACTTCCTTGCGCGAAGATGTAGCTGGTGGGTCCCAAGCGGTGGGCGAATCGCTTTTTTGAGCGCACTTCCTTGCGTGCGAAGATGTAGCTGGTGGGTCCCAGCACTCGGGGGCGAATCATTTTTGGGCGCTCTTCCTTGCGTGCGAAGATGTAGTGGTGAGTCCCAACATCGGGAGAAAGCGTTTTTTCACGAAATCGGTGGCCCGTCCGGTGGGTCCCGCTGTCGGTGGAGGAATAATTATTTTGCGGCGTAATAAGGAGGCACTTCCTTGCTGCGGCCGTGGACCCAGCCGTCGGCCTCTCCGCGTCTGATCCACGTCCGATGGAAGCCATTCCTTGACCACGTTGACCACGCCACGCCGAGAGCACCGGGGTGGTGGGCGATGGCGAGCCTAGGAAGGGACGGCGCGGGCGGGGAAAACGGCGATGGATGCCAACGCGTGAGGAGTATGAGGTTCACTCGTTCGGCTGCGGTGTGAGGCTGCCGTCACCGCAGAATAACAGGGGGTGTGGGTGCGTAGAGGGATGGCCTGGCCAGAGGTGGGAGTAGTATGGGGCGGCGAGGCCTCCGCGGCATCACAGCCGGCCGCGGGCGGCAGGAGCAGGCGGCACGACCGGCGCTGCTTTGGGCGGCTGGAGCAAGAAAACCAGAGGTTGAAGAAGCACTACGGCCGTTGGATGGACATCGTACGGTCACTGGAGCTAGAATCGTTCATATATTGACTAAAGTTGACAAAGGCCTCTGTCTGACTCAACTTAGTAGGCCCACAAGTCAGCCTCCCACCAAGGTGGGTCCCAGCTAGCAGGGGGTATTCATTTTTTTATACGTAATAAGGAGGCACTTCCGGTGGGTCCGAGCTGACAGCGGGGGGAGCGTTTTTTTCACGAAATACGGTGGCCCATCCTGTGGGTCCTAGCAGTCAAGGGAAGTGATTTTTTTCATGAAATACTGGTGGCACGTCTGGTGGGTCCCTGCTGTCAGGTGCAGGAATAATTATTTTCTGCGTAATAAGGAGGCACTTGTGTCGGAGATATTGGCCACGGGTAGCCTAGCCGGCTCCCCCTGGGGCTTCTGAAAAAATCACGAGCCACCCAATTCCTCCATCCTCCATGACACGGGGCCACCTTCCCCCGGCCGGCTAACTCTCCGACCGGCTTCCGGGAGGAGGCCCAGCTCTAAAACCTCCAGGCAGAAGGCCACAAGAGGGCCGACTCCCCCGGGAGCCGGCCACCAGAGGGCCGACTCTGCGAAGCCGGCCACAAGAAGGCCGACTCCAGTGAGCCGGCTCCCCAGCAAGCGGCCAAGGCCGCCCTCTCATAATCTGCACCCACATAACGGCAATGAGACGGGGCGTGGCTACAGTGAAGCCTGCCACCCCTGCATCCCGGAGTGCGCATGGCCACAGTGCGCCGTACGAGGCGGCCATCACCCGTCCAGCGCGACACTGTTGCCATGCTGACCATGACGTCACCCACGACAGGCTGTCAGTACGACCCGCGGGCGGCGGGCCCCTCCGGTCAGAGAGGTGCCCGAGGGCGGCTCGGCCTCCCCTAGTCGGCCCGAGGCATGGCCGGCTCCCCATAGCCGGCTTGTTCTCTCCCTCGAAGGAAGCGCCCCATTAAGGAGACAAGACGGGGTGAGGCTACAGTGATCTCCGCCAAGGCGGCGGCACTGTAGCCACGCCTACCCCGACAAAGCCCTCGTCATCAGGGTTGAGGCAACAGTAACCAGCCCCCGACAAGATCCTCAGCGGTGGGGCCAGCTTGTCGACCAAGAAGCCGGCAGCCGGCGGGGCCCACCAGTCTGCGGGCCCCAGCAGCCGGCGGAGAAGCCAGCGAGCGTATACACTGACGGCTAGGGACCGCACCCAGCCGGATTACCATTGTACCCCCGGGGGGGTAGGCCTATATAAACCCCCCGGGGCACCCATGCAAAGGGTTGATCTTTTAGAGGTTTAGACACTACATAGAGAGAGGAGGAGAGCTAGCCGAGCCCTTCTTCTTCCTCTCGCCGAACAGCTCAAGGAGCCTCTTGTAGCTACTCGTTCATCTAGTGATCATGCGGAGACCCCGCAGAGCAGCAGTAGGGGTGTTATCTCCACGGAGAGCCCCGAAGCTGGGTAAGATTCGCCGGCGTGCATGTCTTCGCCTCATCCCGTTTCCAGGCACCGGCGACGTCTTATTGGCTCCCACAATGATAAGCCACCCGTTGGCATATGTGTTGGGGAACGTAGCAGAAATTCAAAATTTTCTATGCATCACCAAGATCAATCTATGGAGATTCTAGCAACGAGGGAAGGAGAGTGCATCTACATACCCTTGTAGATCGCTAAGCGAAGCGTTCAAGAGAACGGGGTTGAAGGAGTCGTGACTCGTCGTGATCCAAATCACGGAGATCCTAGTGCGAGCAGACGGCACCTCCGCGTTCAACACACGTACAGCCGGTGGCGTCTCCCATGCCTTGATCCAGCAAGGAGAGAGGGAGAGGTTGAGAAGACTCCATCCAGCAGCAGCACAACGGCGTGGTGGTGATGGAGGCGTGGCAATCCAGCAGGCTTCGCCAAGCACCAAGGGAGAGGAGGAGGAGGAGGCAGGGCTGCACCAAGAGGAGAGGTTCTCGTGTGTGTTGGGCAGCCCAAAACCTCAAGTATATATAGGGAAAAGGGGCTGCGCCCCTTTAGGGTTTCCACCCCAAGGGGTGCGGCCAGCCCTAGATGGGACTTGGGGGGCGGCCAAGAGGGGGAGGAGTGCCTCCCAAGTCAAGTGGAGGCCCTCCCCCTTAGGGTTTCCCCCCTCCCATGTGCATGGGCCTTGGGGGGGCTGGTTCCCTTGGCCCATTATGGCTAGGGCGCCCCCCTACAGCCCATGCTACTGTATTGGACGTGGTGGAACAATTTCGGACCTCCGGACCCCTCCGAATCCTCCGGAACCTTCGGAAGCTTCCGGTACAATACCGAAAAAACCCGAACTTTTCGGAACCGAACAACAACTTTCCATATATAAATCTTTACCTCCGGACCATTCCGAACTCCTCGTGACGTCCGGGATCTCATCGGGACTCGAACAACATTCGGTAACCACATACAAACTTCCTTTATAACCCTAGCGTCATCGAACCTTAAGTGTGTAGACCCTACGGGTTGGAGACATGTAGACATGACCGAGGCGTTCTCCGGTCAATAACCAACAGCGGGATCTGGATACCCATGTTGGCTCCCACATGTTCCACGATGATCTCATCGGATGAACCACGATGTCAAGGACTCAATCGATCCGTATACAATTCCCTTTGTCTAGCGGTATTGTACTTGCCCGAGATTCGATCGTCGGTATACCGATACCTTGTTCAATCTCGTTACCGGCAAGTCTCTTTACTCGTTCCGTAACACATCATCCGTGATCAACCCCTTGGTCACATTGTGCACATTATGATGATGTCCTACCGAGTGGGCCCAGAGATACCTCTCCGTTTACGGAGTGACAAATCCAGTCTTGATCCGTGTCAACCCAATGGTCACTTTCGGAGATACTGTAGTGCACCTTTATAGTCACCCGATTCGTTGTGACGTTTGATACACCCAAAGCACTCCTACGGTATCCGGAATTGCACGATCTCATGGTCTAAGGAAGAGATACTTGACATTAAAAAAGCTTTAGCATCTGAACTACGATCTTTGTGCTAGGCTTAGGATTGGGTCTTGTCCATCACATCATTCTCCTAATGATGTGATCCCGTTATCAATGACATCCAATGTCCATGGTCGGAAACCGTAACCATCTATTGATCAACGAGCTAGTTAACTAGAGGCTTACTAGGGACATGGTGTTGTCTATGTATCCACACATGTATCGCTGTTTCCGGTCAATACAATTATAGCATGAATAATAAGCGATTATCATGAACAAGGAAATATAATAATAACTAATTTATTATTGCCTCTAGGGCATATTTCCAACAGTCTCCCACTTGCACTAGAGTCAATAATCTAGTTCACATCGCCATGTGATTAACATCGATAAGTCACATCGCCATGTGACCAACATCCAAAGAGTTTACTAGTGTCTTAAACTAGTTCACATCACCATGTGATTAAGTCTCAATGAGTTCGGGGTTTGATCATGTTTTGCTTGTGAGAGAGTTTTTAGTCAACGGTCGAACCTTTCAGATCCGTGTGTACTCGCAATTCTCTATGTCATATTGTAAATGCTGCTTTCACGCTCCACTTGGAGCTATTCCAAATGGTTGCTCCACTATACGTATCCGGTTTGCTTCTCGAGTCACTCGGATAGGTGTTAAAGCTTGCATCGGCGTAACCCTTTACGCCGAACTCATTATCACCTCCATAATCGAGAAACATGTCCTTATTTACTCCAAGGACAATTTTGACCGCTGTCCAATGATCCATTCTGGATCATTCTTGTATCCTTGAGTGACTCATGGCAAGGCACACTTCGGTGCGGTACACAAAGATAGCATACTATAGAGCCTATGTCGAAGCATAGGGGCGACCTTCGTCCTTTCTCTCTTTTCTGCCGTGGTCGAGCTTTAACTCTTAACTTCATACCTTACATCTCGGGCAAGAACTCCTTCTTTGACTGATCCATCTTGAACACCTTCAAGATCATGTCAAGGTATGTGCTCATTTGAAAGTACTATTGAGCGTTTTGATCTATCCTCATAGATCTTGATGCTCAATGTTCAAGTAACTTAATCCAGGTTTTCACTTGAAAACACTTTAACCCTATATGCTTTCGAGAAAATTCTACATCATTTCGATCATCAATATGTCAACAACATATACTCATCAAAAATTCTATAGTGCTCCCACTCACTTCTTTGGAAATACAAGTTTCTCATAAACTTTGTATACACCCAAAATCTTTGATCATCTCATCAAAGCGCACATTCCAACTCCGAGATGCTTACTCCGGTCCTTAGAAAGGATCGCTGGAGCCAGCATACCTTTTAGCATCCTTAGGATCGACAAAACTTTTCGATTGTATCACATACAACCTTTCCTTCTGGCGGTAAGGAAACTCATTTTGACATCCATCTGCCAGATTTCATAAATGCAGCTTATGCTACATGATTCCAACGGACTTAAGCATCGCTACGAATGAGAGAATCTCATCATAGTCAACTCCTTGAACTTGTGAAAAACTCTTTGCCACAAGTCGAGCTTCATAGAAGGTGACATTACCGTCCATGTCCGTCTTCTTCTTAAAGATCCATTCATCTCAATGGCTTGCCGATCATCGGGCAAGTCCACCAAAGTCCATGCTTTGTTTTGATACATGGATCCTATCTCGGATTTCATGGTTTCTAACCATTTGTCGGAATTTGGGCCCACCATCGCTTCTCCATAGCTCGTAGGTTCATTGTTGTCTAGCAACATGACCTTCAAGACATGATTACTGTACCACTCTGAAGTAGTACGCATCCTTGTCACCCTACGAGGTACGTCAGTGACTTGATCCGAAACTTCATGATCACTATCATAAGCTTCTACTTCAATTGGTGTAGGTGCCACGGAACAACTTCCGTGCCCTGCTACACACTTGTTGAAGTGACGGTTCAATGACCTCATCAAGTCTCCACCATCCTCCCCTCAACTTTTCGAGACGAACTTTTCCTCGAGAAAGGACCCGATTCAAGAAACAATCCCTATTGCTTTCGGATTTGAATTAGGAGGTATACCCAACCGTTTTGGGTGTCCTATGAAGATGCATTTTATTCGCTTTGGGTTCGAGCTTATCAACCTGAAACTTTTCCACATAAGCGTCGCAGCCCCAAACCTTTAAGAAATGACAGCTTAGGTTTCTCTAAACCATAGTTCATACGGTGTCATCTCAACGGAATTACGTGGTGCCCTATTAAAGTGAGTGCGGTTGTCTCTAATGCCTAACCCATGAGCGATAGTGGTAATTCGATAAGAGATATCACGGTATATCCAATAGAGTGCAACTATGATGTTCGGACACACC
Organism: Aegilops longissima; assembly: GCA_021605205.1. Classification (NCBI taxonomy): domain Eukaryota; kingdom Viridiplantae; phylum Streptophyta; class Magnoliopsida; order Poales; family Poaceae; genus Aegilops; species Aegilops longissima. The sequence continues at coordinate 561,334,578 of CM038680.1, forward strand.
ATCACACTATGGTGTTCCAGGCGGCATTAATTGTGAAACAATTTGCACAAGTTTTAATTGTATGCCAAAACTCCGTAACTCAGATATTCATCTCTATGATCATATCATAGACATTTTATCCTCTTGTCACGATGATCTTCAACTTCACTCTGAAATTACTTGAACCATTCAATAATTCAGACTTGTGTTTCATCAAGTAAATATACTCAACATATACTCGAATCATCTGTGAAGTCAGAACATAATGATATTCACTGCATGCCTCAGCACTCATTGGACTGCACACATCAAAATGTGTTACTTCAACAAGTTGCTATCTTGTTCCATCTTCTTGAAACCGAGGCTTTTGGTCATCTTGCCCATGTGGTATGTTTTGCATATCTCAAGTGATTCAAAATCAAGTGAGTCTAAACGATCCATCTGCATGGAGTTTCTTCATGCATATACACCAATAGACATGGTTTGCATGTCTCAAACTTTTCAAAAACGAGTGAGTCCAAAGATCCATCAACATGGAGCTTCTTCATGCTTTTACACCAATATGACTTACATGGCATTGCCACAAGTAAGTGGTACTATCATTACTATCTTATACATTTGGCATGAAAATGTGTATCACTACGATCGAGATTCAATAAACCATTTTTTTAGGTGCAAGACCATCGAAGGTATTATTCAAATAAATAGAGTAACCATTATTCTCCTTAAATGAATAACCGTATTGCGATAGACATAATCCAATCATGTCTATGCTCAACGCAAACACCAAATCTCGATGGTAGAGGGAGCGTGCGATGCTTGATCACATCAACCTTGGAAAAAACTTCCAACACATATCGTCAGCTCACCTTTAGCTAGTCTCCTTTTATTCCGTAGCTTTATTTTGAGTTACTAACACTTAGCAACCGAACGGTATCTAATACCCTGGTGCTACTAGGAGTACTAGTAAAGTACACATTAACATAATGTATATCAATATACTTCTATCGACCTTTCGAGCCTTCTCATCTACCAAGTATCTAGGGTAATTCTGCTCCGATTGGTTGTTCCCTTTATTACGAAGCACTTAGTCTCGGGTTTGGGTTCAACCTTGGGTTTCTTCTTCGGGCAACAACTGATTTGCCGTTTCATGAAGTGTCCTTCTAGCCCTTGCCCTTCTTGAAACTAGTGGTTTCACCAACCATCAACAATTGATGCTCCTTTTAGATTTCTATTTTCGCGATGTCAAACAACGCGAATACCTCAAGGATCATCATCTCTATCCTTGATATGTTATAGTTCATCACGAAGCTCTAGCAGCTTGGTGGCAATGACTTTGGAGAAACATCACTATCTCATCTGGAAGATTAACTCCCACTCGATTCAAGTGATTGTTGTACCCAGACAATCTGAGTACAAGCTCAACGATTGAGCTTTTCTCCCTTAGTTTGTAGGCTAAGAAAATCGTCGGAGGTCTCATACCTCTTGACGTGGGCACGAGCTTGAAATCCCAATTTCAGCCCTCGAAACATCTCATATGTTCCGCGACGTTTCGAAATCGTCTTTGGTGCCTCAACTCTAAACCGTTTAACTGAACTATCATGTAGTTAACAAAAACGTGTATGTCCGATGTTCGCAACATCCACAAACGACGTTTGGGGTTCAACACACTGAGCAGTGCATTAAGGACATAAGCTTTCTACTGTCCGCATAATCGCTACTTTCAACTTTCAACTATATTTTCTCTAGGAACATATCTAAATAATGGAACTAAAGCGCGAGCTTTACGACATAATTTGCAAAAGGTCTTTTGACTATGTTCAGGATAATTAAGTTCATCTTATGAACTCCCACTCGAGATAGACATCCCTCTGGTTATCTAAGTGATTACATGATCCGAATCAACTAGGCCGTGTCCGATCAACACGTGAGACGGACTAGTCATCATCGGTGAACATCTTCATGTTGATCGTATCTACCATCGACTCATGCTCGACCTTTCGGTCTCCGTGTTCCGAGGCCATGTCTTCACATGCTAGGCTCGTCAAGTTAACCCTAAGTGTTTCTGCGTGTGTAAATCTTGCTTACACCCGTTGTATGTGAGCGTAAGAATCCATCACACCCGATTAACACGTGGTGCTTAGAAGCGACGAACTGTAGCAACGGTGCACAGTTAGGGAGAACACTTCTTGAAATTTGTGTAGGGATCATCTTATTTACTACCGTCGTTCTAAGTAAACAAGATGCATAAACATAATAAACATCACATGCAATTATATAGTAGTGACATGATATGGCCAATATCATATTGCTCCTTTGATCTCCATCTTGAGGCTCCATGATCATCATTGTCACCGCATGACACCATGATCTCCATCATCATGATCTCCATCATCGTGTCTTCATGAAGTTGTCTCGCCAACTATTACTTCTACTACTATGGCTACGGTTAGCAATAAAGTAAAGTAATTACATGGCGTTGTTTAATGACACGCAGGTCATACAATAAATAAAGACAACTCCTATGGCTCCTGCGGTTGTCATACTCATCGACATGCAAGTCGTGAATCCTATTACAAGAACATGATCAATCTCATACATCACATATATTCATCACATTCTTTTTGGCCATATCACATCACATAGCATACCTGCAAAAACAAGTTAGGCGTCCTCTAATTGTTGTTTGCATGTTTTACGTGGCTGCTTTGGGTTTCTAGCAAGAACGCTTCCTACCTACGCAAAACCACAACGTGATATGCCAATTGCTATTTACCCTTCATAAGGACCCTTTTCATCGAATCCGTTCCGACTAAAGTGGGAGGCGGCACCCGCTAGCCACCTTATGCACCAAGTGCATGTCGATCGGTGGAACCTGTCTCACGAAAATGCGTGTAAGGTCGGTCGGGCGCTTCATCCCACAATACCGTCGAAACAAGATTGGACTAGTAACGGTAAGCATATTGAACAACATCAACGCCCACAACTACTTTGTGTTCTACTCGTGCAAAGAATCTACACAATAGACCTAGCTCATGATGCCTTTGTTGGGGCGAGCAGAAATTCAAAATTTTCACGCATCACCAAGATCAATCTATGGAGAAACTAGCAGCGAGGGAAGGAGAGTGCATCTACATACCCTTGTAGATCGCTAAGCGGAAGCGTTCAAGAGAACGGGGTTGAAGGAGTCGACTCGTCGTGATCCAAATCACGGAGATCCTAGTGCGAACGGACGGCACCTCCGCGTTCAACACACGTACAGCCGGTGGCGTCTCCCATGCCTTGATCCAGCAAGGAGAGAGGAGAGGTTGAGAAGACTCCATCCAGCAGCAGCACAACGTGGCGTGGTGGTGATGGAGGGCGTGGCAATCCAGCAGGCTTCGCCAAGCACCAAGGGAGAGGAGGAGGAGGAGGCAGGGCTGCACCAAGAGGAGAGGTTCTCGTGTGTGTTGGGCAGCCCAAAACCTCAAGTATATATAGGGGAAAGGGGCTGCGCCCCTTTAGGGTTTTCCACCCCAAGGGGTGCGGCCAGCCCTAGATGGGACTTGGGGCGGCCAAGAGGGGAGGAGTGCCTCCCAAGTCAAGTGGAGGCCCTCCCTTAGGGTTTCCCCCTCCCATGCGCATGGGCCTTGGGGGCTGGTTCCTTGGCCCATTATGGCTAGGGCGCCCCTTACAGCCCATGCTACTGTATTGGACGTGGTGGAACAATTTCCGGACCTCCGGACCCCTCCGGAATCCTCCGGAACCTTCTGGAAGCTTCCCGGTACAATACCGAAAAAACCCGAACTTTTCGGAACCCGAACAACAACTTTCCATATATAAATCTTTACCTCCGGACCATTCCGGAACTCCTCGTGACGTCCGGGATCTCATCCGGGACTCCGAACAACATTCGGTAACCACATACAAACTTCCTTTATAACCCTAGCGTCATCGAACCTTAAGTGTGTAGACCCCACGGGTTCGGGAGACATGTAGACATGACCGAGACGTTCTCCGGTCAATAACCAACAGCGGGATCTGGATACCCATGTTGGCTCCCACATGTTCCACGATGATCTCATCGGATGAACCACGATGTCAAGGACTCAATCGATCCGTATACAATTCCCTTTGTCTAGCGGTATTGTACTTGCCCGAGATTCGATCGTCGGTATACCGATACCTTGTTCAATCTCGTTACCGCAAGTCTCTTTACTCGTTCCGTAACACATCATCCGTGATCAACCCCTTGGTCACATTGTGCACATTATGATGATGTCCTACCGAGTGGGCCCAGAGATACCTCTCCGTTTACGGAGTGACAAATCCAGTCTTGATCCGTGTCAACCCAATGGTCACTTTCGGAGATACCTGTAGTGCACCTTTATAGTCACCCGATTACGTTGTGACGTTTGATACACCAAAGCACTCCTACGGTATCCGGAATTGCACGATCTCATGGTCTAAGGAAGAGATACTTGACATTAAAAAAGCTTTAGCATACGAACTACGATCTTTGTGCTAGGCTTAGGATTGGGTCTTGTCCATCACATCATTCTCCTAATGATGTGATCCCGTTATCAATGACATCCAATGTCCATGGTCGGAAACCGTAACCATCTATTGATCAACGAGCTAGTTAACTAGAGGCTTACTAGGGACATGGTGTTGTCTATGTATCCACACATGTATCGCTGTTTCCGGTCAATACAATTATAGCATGAATAATAAACGATTATCATGAACAAGGAAATATAATAATAACTAATTTATTATTGCCTCTAGGGCATATTTCCAACAATATGTCGCACCTACCACCCGACATTTGGCACCCACTGTGGGGCCAGGTGCAACGTCGTCCGGAGACCTGTTCTGGACGGGAACCCTCTTCCTCCCCAGCGAGCGTAGCCAGCCTGGCACGCCCAATGGCGCTTGCCCCAACGCGTTGCAAGGCATCGCCGACGCCTGTGCGACGAGTTGCCTCGCCGATCTTCTTGGCGAGGCTCGCATCTCCGACGAGCCCGCTTCCGACGCGGGCACAGGCTGCCTCGAGAGCCACCTCGTTAGCCTCCTTGACCAGCTCCACGTCTCCAGCGAGCCTGCTGTGCATTTGGAGTCGGTCCTCCACCGACCCGATGCTTGTAGACGCCGACACGACATCGCTCGATGCTTTCCCCACCGACGTTGTGATCTACAACGACCCGCTCCCCCGAGCCGACAGCTGTGGCAGTGCCATCACCGAGGTGCTGGTGATCAGTCATGGCAACGCTTCTGGCCAGAACACCCACGACGCCCTGCAAGAAGCAGTCCACAACCTGTCCGTCCCCCTCCGGGCCGATGCCGACGCCGAAACGCTGGAGGCACGCCGCCTCGCCCTCATCACGGAGGGTCGAAAGCTGGCCTCCATGAGGCGCCTCACCGAGGGTCACCAGCGCGAAGTCGACCGCGCCGCCTTCGGCACGCCGCCTCCTGACGGGCCAAGCCGGATCGACGCCATCAAGCAGCATGGTGCAGTCATCGCCGACATGCTAGGAGTTGACCGACCAGTCTACGCCACGCCCCTCGAGAACCTGCGCGCCGCCCAGGCGGCCGTAGACGAGCTGAATGGCCTGGGGTCCGAAGAACTCCCTCACATGACCAAACGCATCCAGCAGCTGATTGATGCAGCTGCGCAACGGCATGAAGCCGGCGTCCGCGCGGAGAGTCCTCCCCCGCGTTGAGAGCACGGTGCAACGTCACGGACGCCGACTGCGGGCAAAACCCGCGTGCGGCAAGAAAAAGAGCCGGCTGCCAGCCGCAGCCGGACCCGGATCTCCATCGAGTGTGACGCAGAAGGCCACCCTCGAGCCGTGGAGCTACGAAGCAACCCACCTCCTCCTCTGCCTCGAGGGGAGAGATATCCCACCCCGCCGCCTGTCACGCATCCGACTCTCGGCGGCCGACTAGGTCGCCGCAAAGGAGTCGGTGAGAACGATGCTCGCCACCGGATCGACCGCCTAGCGTGATTCTTGGCGCTCGAAGAAGAAGACGATGTCGGTCCTCCTTGCTTTGGTCCCCGCATCCGCGACAAGCCCTTCCCCAAAGGGTTCTCACTCCCAAGAGACACGCCCAAGTACAACGGCTCTGTGAAGACGGAGGATTGGTTGATCGACTACTCCATTGCAGTCAGCATAGCGAACGGCAACAGGCGTGTTGCCGTGAAGTATGTGCCCCTCATGCTCCAAGGCACGGCTCGAACCTGGCTCAACAGCCTTAAGCCGTATAGCATCAACAGCTGGCTAGACTTCACGGACGCCTTCATCCGCTACTTTACCAGCACCTACAAGCGGGCTCCCAAGCCCAGACAGCTTTCCTTGTGCGTGCAAGGACCCACCGAATCAACTCGCGACTACCTCACGCGCTGGGCCGAGCTCCGCAATTCCAGGCCATAGAGTACTTCACCGCCGGGTGCCGGGAAGGCACCCTCCTCAAGAACAAGCTCCTCTGCGACGAGCCGACTACCCTCGACGAGCTGTTGGTCATAGCAGACAAGTACGCCACCGCCGACTCCTCGATGAAAACCGAGCTCCGGGTGGACGCCTCCGGGAAGGTACTCAACCCGGCTCCCAAGACGCCGGCTGGCGACTCCAACCGACGCCCGTACCAGAGCGACAACAAGCGCAAGGGCCCCATGCCGCCTTCAACCAGTCGGCAGGTGGCCACGGTCGAAGACGAGCAGCTTGAGGGGCGGCCCGTGCCCAAGAAGCAGAAAGGCGGCAGGCCGGCTTGGCAGCCGGCCTTCTCCTATGAGCAGGACCTCGACATCCCATGCAAGTTCCACAGCGGCGCGAAGCCGTCTAACCACACGACCCGGAAGTGCCACTAGCTCACGCGAATCTCCAAGGGCGAGGGGATGATGCCGCCTCCGCCTGCCGGTCAGCCGCCTCCGGCTCCTCAGCAGCCAGCCGCTCGACCAGCAGTCGGAACCGTTCAGGATGAGTTCCCTGACGAGCACGCCGCCTACGTCGTCTTCACAAGCCAGCTTGAAGACAGGCGCAGCAGGCGCCGACAGCACCAAGAAGTCAACGCGGTCGCCTTCAACGCCTCCGGGTACATGCACTGGTCCGAAAGGCCTATCAGTTGGAGCCGAGCCGATCACCCAGAGGTGATGCCGTCACCTGGATCTTACACATTGGTCTTGGAAGCCACCCTTGCGACAGACATGCGTGCTGCCCGATTCTCCCGCGTGCTGATAGACGGCGGGAGCAGCATCAACATCCTGTACCGAGACACCATGGAGAAGCTGAACATCAAGACGAAGCATCTCATGCCCAGTCGGACCGTGTTCCATGGCATCGTACCCGGTCTGTCCTGCTCTCCAATCGGCAAGATCAAGATAGATGTCCTCTTTGGGGACAAGGATCATTTCCGCCGAGAAGCGATCTGGTTTGAAGTGGTGGACCTTGAGAGCCCTTATCATGCACTGCTTGGCCGGCCAGCTCTGGCCAAGTTCATGGTTGTGCCCCACTACGCCTACCTCAAGATGAAGATGCCGAGTACCAAGGGCATCATCACCATAGCCAGCGATTACAAGAAATCCTCCGAGTGCGCGGCAGCCAGCAGTCGGCTGGCCGAGTCCCTTGTGATTGCCGAAGAGAAGAAGATGTTGGACCGGGTCATGGCCATGGCCGGCAAGCAGCCAGTCCTGTCCCCCGACCCCAAGGAGTGTGATGCCCAAGGTTCTTTCCAGCCGGCCAAGGAAACAAAGAAAATACCTCTGGACCCGAAGAACCCCGAAAGGCTTGCCGTCATTGGGGCAAACCTGGACAGCAAATAGGAAGGCGAGCTCGTCGATTTCCTCTGTGAGAATCGGGACATCTTCGCATGGTCCCCCAAGGACATGCCGGGTGTTCCGAAGGAATTCGCCGGGCACAAGCTACATGTCCGAGCCGATGCAAAACCAATCAAGCAACCCCTCTGCCGGCTGTCGGAAGAAAAGAGAAGGATTGTGGGAGAAGAGATAGCCCGGCTCCTCGCAGCCGGCTTCATAATGGAGGTGTTCTTTCCAGAATGGCTTGCTAACCCGGTCCTCGTGCTGAAGAAGAATAACAAGTGGCGCATGGGTATAGACTACACGAGCCTCAACAAAGCCTGCCCCAAAGATCCTTTTGCCCTGCCAAGGATTGATCAAGTGATAGACTCCACAGCCGGATGCGAGCTGCTGAGTTTCCTGGATGCCTACTCGGGCTACCACCAGATAAAGTTGGACCCAGCCGACCGCCTGAAGACCGCCTTCATCACGCCATTCGAGACTTTACGCCGACTATGACATTCGGCTTGAGAAATGCCGGTGCCACTTTTCAGCGTTGCATGCAGAAATGCCTCCTCAAGCAACTCGGCGGAAATGCCCACGTCTATGTAGACGATATCATGGTGAAGACGGAGAAGCGCGGCACCTTGCTGGAAGACCTCAAGGAAACATTTGAGAACCTGCGCCGATTTCAGATCAAGCTCAACCCCGAGAAATGCATGTTCGGAGTGCCAGCCGGCCAACTTCTAGGCTTCCTGGTCTCCGAACGCGGCATCGAATGCAACCCAGTGAAGATCAAGGCCATTGAGAGAATGGAGATTCCCACCAAGCTGCGAGACGTCCAAAAGTTTACCGGGTGCCTGGCCTCCTTGAACCGATTTATCAGCCGGCTTGGAGAGAAAGCTCTCCCCCTCTACCGACTCATGAAGAAGACCACTCACTTCGAGTGGAACGACCAAGCCGACCAAGCTTTCCACGAGCTGAAGAGGATGCTGGCCACGCCACATATCTTGGCGGCGCCGACTGAGAAAGAGCCTATGCTCCTTTACGTTGCCGCCACCAGCCGGGTGGTCAGCACCATCATCGTGGTCCAACGCTCCGAAGAAGGCCGAGCTCAGCCAGTCCAGAGACCGGTGTACTACTTAAGCGAAGTGCTATCCACCTCGAAGCAGAACTACCCGCACTACCAGAAGATGTGCTATGGTGTGTACTTCCCAGCGAAGAAGCTCAAGCCCTACTTTCAAGAGCACCCCATCACGGTCGTATGCACCGCCCCGCTCGCTGAGATCATAGGCAGCCGAGACGCATCCGGCCGGGTGGCAAAATGGGCTATTGAGCTGGCCCCTTAAACGATCTTCTACCAGCCTCGCACCTCCATCAAGTCCCAAGCATTGGCCGACTTCCTCGTTGACTGGGCCGAGACCCAGTACCTGCCGCCGGCCCCCGACTCCACTCATTGGCGGATGCACTTCGATGGGTCCAAGATGCGCACCGGCTTGGGAGCCGGCATCATCCTCACCTCTCCCAAAGGCGACAATCTCAGATACACATTGCAAATTCATTTTGCCGCCTCCAACAACATGGCCGAGTACGAGGCGCTCATACACGGGCTCCGGCTAGCCAAAGAGCTCGGCATCCGCTGGATCCTGTGCTATGGCGACTCGGATTTGGTAGTCCAGCAATCATCTGGCGACTGGGATGCCAAGGACGCAAACATGGCAAGTTACCGCTTCCTCGTTCAGCAAATCAGTGGATACTTTTAAGGGTGCAAGTTCCTCCACGTGCCACGGGCCGACAACGAGCAAGCAGATGCCCTGGCACGAATAGGCTCTACTTGACAAGCTATACCAACCGGCGTCTCTCTCCAACGCCTCCTCAAGCCGTCTATCAAGCCGTCTCCAGAATCCGATTCCATCTTCGTGCTGCCTAACCCCGACGCAGTCGGATCCGGCTTGAGGAACCTAGCAGGCGGCTTGGGGACTTCGATAGGCGGCCCGGGGACTTCCATAGTCGCACCCGGCCCGGGGACTTCGGAACCCGGCCCGGGGACTATGGTAGTCGGCCCGGGGACCGCGTCAGCACCGCAGGCGGTGGCCGACTCCAGCTCTTCGCCACCCAGCCCACCCGCCCTGGTTGCAGTAGCCGTGTTGGCTATAGAAGAAATCACAGCTCCGTCATGGGCCCAGCCCATCCTCAACTTCCTGGTAAACAGAGAACTGCCGGCTGACGAGACCGCGGCAAGACAAGTCCAACGCCGAGCCGGAGCATACACAATTGTTAACAGAGAGCTCGTCAGGCGCAGTGTCACTGGAGTTTTCCAGCGCTGCGTCGAGCCAGAGAAGGGCAAGCAATCCTCAAGGACATTCACCAAGGCGAATGCGGCCACCACGCAGCCTCAAGATCACTCGTTGCCAAAGCTTTCCACCATGGATTCTTCTGGCCGACTGCTTTGGACGACGCCAAGGAGTTGGTCAAACATTTCAAAGGGTGCCAAGTCTTCAGCTCCAAGCAACACCTGCCGGCTTCGGCACTCAAGACCGTTCCCCTCACCTGGCCTTTTGCCGTCTGGGGACTGGACATGGTGGGCCCGTTCAAGACGGCGGGCGGAGGCATGACACATCTGCTTGTTGCCATGGATAAATTTACCAAGTGGATTGAAGCGAAGCCGATTAAGAAGCTGACTGGGCCGACTGCCATGACATTCATCGCAGACATTACAACTCGGTACGGTGTGCCACACAGCATCATCACCGACAACGGCACAAATTTTGCCAAAGGAGCCTTGGCACGTTTCTGCGCGACGCAGGGCATCCGACTGGACTTAGCGTCCGTTGCCCACCCGCAGTCAAACTGCCAAGTCGAGCGAGCCAATGGCCTCATCCTTTCCGCATCAAGCCCCGACTGGTCGCGCCACTGGAGCGTTCGGCCGGCTGTTGGCTCGACGAGCTGCCGGCCGTCCTCTGGAGTCTGCGCACTACCCCGAACAAGTCAACCGGCTTCACCCCTTTCTTCCTTGTATATGGTGCCGAGGCTGTCATCCCAACTGACATCGAGTTCGACTCGCCTCGGGTGACCATGTACACGGAGGCGGAGGCCAAGGAAGCACGAGAAGACGGCGTCGACCTACTGGAAGAGAGCCGGCTATTAGCCCTCAGCCGGTCCGCCATCTACCAGCAGGGACTGCGCCGCTACCATAGCCGGAAGATCAAGCCAAGATCCTTCCAAGAGGGTGACCTTGTGCTCCGGCTGATCCAGCGAACAGCCGGCCAGCACAAGCTCTCGGCCCCTTGGGAAGGCCCCTTTGTCATCAGCAGAGCGTTGGGAAATGACTCCTACTACCTGATCGACGCACAGAAGCCGAAGGCACGAAAGAGAGATGATTCCGGCAAGGAGTCGGAACGACCATGGAACGCCAACCTCCTCCGAAGATTTTACAGTTAAAATGCAGTATGTATCACGCCACCTGTTGTATTTAGTAGGAGACAATAGGCCCCCCGAGGAGCACTCGGGGGCTGCCATCTTTTATCTATGAATGACGAGTATCATGCTTATGACTATGTCACTGCATTCATTCTTCTCGTCCGGCACCGGGTTCGACCAGCCGGCCCGGGGACTCGCTGCCTTGAGTTATATTCAAGTTCTACCTGCAGTCAGACAAGTAGTGTGCCGACATCCAAGCCCTCTCTTGTAGAAAGCCGCAGCTCGAAGAACCGACTGCCCGGCTGGCAAGAGTCAAAGGCACGAAAGGGTGCCCACACGAAAAACGGCTAAGGACTAACGAACATATATAACATAAGCCGGCTTCCTCCCATCGCCGGCCGGCTTCCCATTCACCTTGCCACAATCTAAGAAAGCTCAAGTACTTGTCTTCCCAAAAAAATGGCCAAGCTCCTCCCCAGCCACAGACTGCAGAGCAGCTGTTCGGCTGAGAAGGCGGCAACCAAGGGAAGGCGGCAAAGGAAACATCCTAAGGATGAAAAGAAAACTCGAATGAAAGCCAAACACATGCATGATTATATTTACACAAAAGCCCTCGAAAGGCCGGCATTCAACATAGTTTGAATACACCCCCAGTGGGTGGAACTGCGCAAATTTAATAAAAAAGTTGTTCAAAGAGTAACCGCAGGAAAAGCAAGAGTGGCGGATCAGGCCAAGGGAGCAACGGGCGAGTCGGGCAGGTCGGCGGAGGCGGCAGTGCGGGACGGAGGAGTGGCCGGCTAGCGAGTCTCTGCCTGATCATCACCTCTGGCAGACGGCGCGCTCGCGCGTGCCTCGTTGCTGGAGGCACGATCAGGCTGAAGCTGGCTGGTCGCTTCGCCGTCAGGTGCGACGTCTTCGCCGCCCTCCCCTTCTTCGTCTTCGCCTTCATCGCTGGAAGAGATCTCCTCCGCCGAGTCCTCGCCTTCTGGCGGGTTCAACACGAACCACTCCTCCGGCTGGGCGACGCCGTTGTCATTCACCTCAGGAGCAAAAAAGCTGGTGTCGGCATAGTCGGCGATCGCCAAGGCGCGCTGGATGATGTCCGGCCGCACCGCCACCAGCTCCTCGTCGGCCTCCTGCCGCCAGGTGCTCAGCTGGGCTAAGCTCAGCCCAGGATACCAGGCTCGGACGAACTCCAGCGCCCGCCTGGCGCCGAACCGAGCAGCGGAAGCCTTCCAAGCCTCGAAGCGGCCAACCGCGACCTCCCGCCAGTCGACAATACGTCTGGGGGTACGGGGAATCGCCTCGCCGGGCCAGAGGGCGGTCAGCACTTGCGCCTCGGCGCGCTGAAGGCGGCGGAGCATACGATGAGCCGGCTGCAGTCGGTCCTGGATCGCCAAGAGCTGCTCCTCAAGCGTCCGGCCCGCATCTGGCGCGATCTCGACCCCTGCTTGCCGGCGTGCCTCGCGGTGGGCCTCGATGGCTTGGGTGGCGGCGACAGAGTAGCCGGGGAAGTAGTCTGCGTGAAGAACAAAGAAGCAGCACAAAAATTAGAAGATAAGCAAGAAGAGCAAGGGGCAAGGAGGAAGGCGGCTTACCGTCGATCAGATCCTCAACCCGGCCATAGCCCTCGCTCAGCGCTTGCTTCGCCTCGGCCCAGCCTGCCGCCTCGGTCTCGAACTCGGCTTTGAGGGTGGCCTCGCTGTCCTGCGCCTTCTTCAGGTCCGCCTTATGGCTCTCCTCCTGGTCGGCCAGTCTCTTGGCCAGGCGGTTACGTTCCTGGCACTACTAGGGAAAACCTTATACACAGAAGTTTATCAGTAGCGCGGTTTAAAAGTGGGCGCTACTGCTAATTAGTAGTAGCGAGGGTATAAAAATTGTGCTACTACTAAGTTGATAGTAGTAGCGAGGGGTATAAACCCGCGCTGCTACTAAGTGGTCTCCAGCAATGCCCCCTGGATGGGCCATAGTAGTAGCGAGGGGTATAAAACCGGCGCTACTACTAAGTAAGTAGTAGTAGCGCAGGTAAGACCCCCCGCTACTACTAAGCGTGCCCACACTGGCCGATCCATACTCCCACCCCACCACTCTCTCTCTCTCTCATCCCTAAAAAATACTCTCCCACCCCGGTTCCTCTCCCCACGATCTCCTCGCCGCCTCCACCACCCACGCCGGCCGGTTCCGGCGAGCATCGGCCGGTTCCCCCAAGCTCCACCCCAAAATTCGCCTCGTCCGGGTAAGGAAACGAAGATGCAGAGGCTTAGGGTTCAGCTCCCATGGCGGCTCCCCGACCCCCACCGCATCCTCCGCCTCTCCCGCCGCCTCCACGCCTCCGCCGGCTCCGGCACCGGCGCAGGCCAAGGTATCCATCCATACACCCATCCATCTGTCTCCCCCCCGCCCACAACCTCTCATGCCCGCCGCGGATTCTGCACGGCCGCCGCCGCCGACGACTGCGTTCCCCATCGGGGCATCCGCGAATGCAACGCCGCCGCCGCCGCTGCTACTGCTAGCTTCCGGGCGGGCCGTGTAGCGAGCGACCATCGCAGACTTCGCTCCAGTGGACTGGGCCGGACGACTTTCGCGGACTCTGCGCCACCGCTGCCCACCGCGATTCCTGCTCCATCAGTCCTGCTCATTTTAACCTCTCCCTCTCCCTTTTTGGGCTTCGATTTGAGCAGCAAGTTCAGTGATACGGAGTACAACTGAACCACACATGTTCCTTAATTACTCACTCTACTACATCAATGAACCCTATCAATTTTTTCCTCTGTTTTTTTTCCCCATCCATCAACTCAGGGCGTCTCACTGCTGATATTGTTTGTGCTTGCCTGCCCCTATCGGTTTTCAGGCAAATTCCTTCTGCCCGCCGCCTCGGCGACGGTCCTTCTCATGCTCGGCGTTTTGCACGCCAAACGAATGTACGATGACAAATAGGTAGCTAATCTATGCAAGCTTCAACAATGTGTATGCAAAGCTTTAGCACCAACATCTTGTTCAATGCGTCAATGTGTGTGACGCTTTCTTTCATGATTTAGCTTGTCGAAAGGAAGGGGCAAGGAATCGAGCCCGAATTCTCACCAGACCTTAAGGTGCTCTTGTTGCTACTGGAACTGCCTGTTTTTGTTTCTCTCAAAATTCGGCACGCGGCTGTGAAATGACCTTGTTTTTAATGCAGGCTTCGTTTCTGAGGCTTCTACCGCTGTGTTCCATGTCACGTGCCTGGGGATCCTTGATGGAAGTGGTGTGTATTCTTTGCAGCTACAGAAATTGCTTGTCTTGTCTCGCTGCCGAATTAATGGTTTGATTCAGTTTTGTCATGATTAGGATAGAGACTTCGGAGTCGGGACGTTTTGATTCACTGTAGTGTCAGGTTGTCCAAGCGATTAAATTGAAAAGAAAATCCTCTGATAAGATTAGCATATACGGTGTGCTTCATGCATCCAAGAGACCAAGACGTCTTCTCTTCTCTGTGGAGAGAAGCTGATTTGCATTGACGGCTAATGATGATTCTTTGTGTTCCATAGTTTAAAAGGCAACCATTTTGCACTGGATAACCAAGTATTCTGCAAGGGTTAAATTTAATTAAGAATGCTGGTCTGCACTTTTGCTTATTGTATGCTCCTCCTATTGCCCATTTTATTTTCTTAGGCAATGTACTTTGATTCAGCCAGGACATCACACGACCGTGCTCTGTTTCTTCTCAGGTCCAGCCTAATTCGAGCTTCCTGGACAGCCACAAGGCATGCCTTGGCCGCCATTGAGCAGAATGCCGCTGGTGGCCAGCGACGACAGAGTGCCGTCTCAGCGGACAAGGGAGTATCAAGCGAGACATCATCATCATCAAGCGAGCAATTGAGTTTTTCCGGCAAGCAAGTATCTCATTATCCTTACCTTCATCTGAACCACACTTGCATTTTTAAATCTCTGGATAGTCAACGCCGACCCCGGCGCTGGTGCAGGAGGTGTCCATGGGCAACGTCCTCAGCGCAAAGCTCGGCTAGGCCCCGGCTAGGCAGGCCTCTCTCCGCGTCGCCTGCCCAACACCGTACCCTGCACCACTGTCAACAAAGTCTGCTCGTCGGGGACAAAGGGTATCCATATTTCATCTCTTCACCTGCAATGTCTCCGTAGTTACTTGTCGCCGCTGCTAAAAAACTTATGTTGTTGCCTGTTGGCCTGCTCCTTGCTATCTGAAGTATATATTTTTTTGTCTATCGCTCATTCGCTATCTGAAGAATTTTATGAAGGTAATTTTAGTTGTTTATCTTTCAGTTTTTGCTTCTACTTCACGGAGTGGAAGATCGTAAGAAAACATTGGATGATCTTTAACAATTATTCTTAGAAGTAAACCTGAGCAGTATTTGATGATAAATTGTGAGTCACTGAAAATGTATACTGTTTTTTCTTTAGGATATGGATGACTATCTGAAGGGATGCATGTTTCTTCCCAAACTTAAGAATGAGATACCTGGTGAAACAAATGCTCCCTAGTCCCTACAGGGAATAGGTGAGCAGCCTAGAGAATTTAGTACTGATCA
Organism: Aegilops longissima; assembly: GCA_021605205.1. NCBI lineage: Eukaryota > Viridiplantae > Streptophyta > Magnoliopsida > Poales > Poaceae > Aegilops > Aegilops longissima. The sequence goes on from CM038680.1 coordinate 561,350,289, forward strand.
TGGTAAGGCCAACAAAGCCTGAAATCTCATTTTGATCCACGTTCAAAGATTACATGCTAGCATATATACTTGAAGTTGGCATGGAATATCAAAATTAAAAATAGACTTCGCCTATTCCCTATTTTGAAGAGCAGTGGGAATCAATTTTTTGATGTCCTTTGTTGGCGATTTCCCTATCCATGAAATGATAAATTTTGAACAGATGTTAACTGTCAAATATTTCAAGCATATATAGCTCAAATACACTAGTATTTCTTGAATGCACCAAAACAAGAAGATAGCATGAACACGTACAACTAGGGTATGCATTTAGTAGGTGTTTTTCCGTTTTGAAGATTCATAATAGACTAAAACAGACAGATAATTGAAGAAAATACCCTACTGGATCTGCACGAGGGCGCGAACTAACAAGTTTTCACTTTCTCGACTGGGTGCAGGGTGATCGACGGGGACTACTGCGGCCCGATGGGAGTCGTGCTCTTCAACTACTCGGAGGCAGACTTCACCGTGAAGCCCCGCGACCGCGTCATACAGATTATCGTCCAGGTGATTGCGACGCAGGAGGTCCCCGGGGTGGAGGACCTCAAGGCCACTGTCCGGAGGTCACCTAGGTGGAGGACGACGCCACCGTATGGAGTTCCTCAAGGTGTAGGACCTCGACGCTTTGTACATACATCTAGAGAAGTGGTCTGGTTAGGTTGGTGGTGAAACGCTAGGGAAGGTACCAACCTTTTTATGATGGTTGTGTGCGTCCTCGTGATCTCTTCATGTTGAGATGTTCAATGTTGCATCCATGAACACTTCAAGTGTTAAGATGGTTCTGTGAAATTTATTTTGCATTGGACGTGTCTCTGATCTCCATTCATGAATACTGCATCTATTTTTATTTTTTTTAATTCCTAATTTGTTACTAGTAGCATTGGGAAAAAAATGCCCTACTAGTATTTAGGATACTAGTAGCGCTGGTATTATAGGCACGCTGCTACTACTTCATTAGTAGTAGTGCGGGTCTGTAATAGTAGTAGCGTGGGTGGCACACGCTACTACTAACAAAGTTAGTAGTAGCGCGGGTTTCACCCACGCTACTACTAACTATTAGCTGTAGCGCGATACTAGTAGCGCGGGTACCCGCGCTGCTAGTAGCCATTTTACCGCGCTGCTAGTAGCCTTTTTCCTAGTAGTGTGGGCCAAGGCGCTGCACCCAGCCTCCTTGGCACGAAGGGCGGTCTGGGCCCCGCCTAGCTGCTCCCTCAAGTCGGCTTTGGCCTCTGCGAGCGCGGAGAAAAAGGAAAAAGCAATAAGGAAGAAGTCGTCGGGAAAGATCCGACCCGACTGCTCAGCAGTCGGCCCGAATCTCGGGGACTACACCCAGTGGGTGCGCTGACGCGCCCCCACGTGAGACAAAATAAACAAGGCACTCACTCCGACTATTGGTCAGGTCGGCGGCCTTCTGGCTCAGCTCCTGGGCCTGGGAGTTGAAGGCGGCTACGTGGAGGTTATGATAATCCTGGAGATCAGGCGGAGTGCGGATGAGAATAAATAGCAAGCCAGGGCCTACCGGAAGTTCCAAGCCGCCTGCTCAGCAGCCAACTTGGAACTCGGGGACTACACCAATGGTGCTGTTGTGCCATACGGAAGAAATCAAGAAAGAAATCGAAGGCTAGAAGACTCACCCGGATGACCGCGCGCGTCGAGAGAAACTCCTGGGTGTACCGCTGCAGCGAGGCGGCCTGGGTCTGAAGCCTGCGACGGACCTCCTGCGCCGCCACGTTCAGCTCATTCGTTCCACCGCTAGGTATCCACTCGGACGTGCTAGCGCTGGCCGCCTCCAGGTCCTGCGCCGTCGAGCCAGCGCCCGCGGCTCTCTGCGGCTCTGGCGCGGAGGTCGTCTCCCCCGCGCGCCGGCAAGGCGCCGACTGCACCACGAGACCCTCCCCCGCTGCCGACTCGCCCCCAGCCAGCCGCTCAGGTGCCGCAGCAGGTTGGCCACCTGGGCCCGTTCTAGTCGGCACCGACCGTGGCGCCTACTCGAGGATGACCACGTCGTCCTCCCTCCTCTCCATCATCGGCCGGTCACGGTCGGCTTCCTTCGACGGGGGCACGGGGACGTCGGGAGCCACGACGCAGAGGGGAACGACGAGCTGTGGAGGCTGGTTGCGCAGAGCCTCCGCCTCCTTCTCCGCGGCCGCGGCCTCCGCCCGAGCCTTAGCCGCAGCATCGGCTGGCGCCTCGGCCGACTTCTCCCGCGCCTCCTGGGCGGCCCTCCGCTCCTCCGCCTCCCACTCCTCCCGCGCCTCCCGCGCGTTCCGCTCCGTTGCCTCCATGAGGTCGGCGTGGGGATCCATGCGGCGGGAACTCGAAGACCCTCCCGTCGGTCCAACTATGGAGGCGGCAGAAACTCGTTCGAAGGAAAGCGGCACCCTGGTCAACAAATCAAGAAAAAGGCTCAGAAGAAGCCCCAACTCAAGAAGACAGTAAAAAAGAAGAAGCATGAGATATTCAATACTTACGCCGAGACCGCCTGTGGCTGCTTCACCACTTTGCGGAAGCGGGCCGCTTTCATGGCCGCCTCGTCCCGCTTGGTCGCCGCCGCAGAGCCCTTGGGTTTCTTTGGCCGGCTGCCAAAGAGGCCCGACCCGGCCCGACGTTTTGGCGCGCCGCCCAGAGCAGCTGGCGCGGCAGAAGGTCCCGCGCCCTGGCGGTCGCCTGCCGGCTGGCGGCGCGGGATGGCCTCGGCCTCGTCATCATCCGTCCAGTCTCCAAAGCCGGTCGTGAACTCGGGGCCGCCTGCCTCTCCGCCGGCTCCGACTACGACGTCGTCCATGGCGGCCGCCCCCAGATCCGGGTAGTCGGGGTCATCTGTCATACGGTCGGCCATGAACTGGCGCTCTGGCCCTGCGGCCCCGGCCGCCGGTGGAAGATGGGGATTCTGCTCAAAGCGAAGCCGGCTAGTCAGAAGTCGGTCATCATGAACCCGACAACAAAAGAAGAAGAGAAGAAGGAAAACTCACCACGGGCGGGGACTCAGCCCGAGAATACGGCGCCTTGCCATACCGCCACTCCACGGTGAGCTTGCAGTTGGAGATGTAGTTCACCATGTAAGACACCTCGTCGTGAGGCATCTCCCTGGTGCTCAGCCGGCATGGATCGAAGCGGTCGCTCATGTGGCAGGTCATGTGTGGCCGGCCTTGGAGCGGGAGCACCCGACGCTGCATGAAAGCGGCGACTAGGTCAGCTCCGACCAAGCCTTCCAATTGGACCATCACCCGGAGCCGGGTGACGGCAGCGTTCCCGGCCAGAGAGAGCGACCTGGCTCGGTAGGACCAAGTCGACTGCCTCCCAGCCGGCGGGCCGGCTACGCAAGGCGGCAGATTGACGAAGTCGCCTTGCGGGGCGACGTTCTTCACATAGAAGTACGATTGCTACCAGAGCTTCACCGACTGGATCAGCGGGATAGGCGGAAAGGGGTTGTTGTCGGCCATCCTTCGTATGGCGATGAAGGCGCCACAGGGGGCGGGCACACCCGTGGAGACAGTGCCGAGCTTGCACTGGAAGAACTCCCCAAAGAGCTCAAGGGTGGGGAGGACGCCAAGAAAGCCCTCGCACAGGGTGACGAAGGCCGACAGCTGCATCACCGTATTGGGGGTGAGATGATGCGGCTGGAGGCGGTAGAATTCGAGGAAGGAGCGGAAGAACCTGCTCGCTGGCAGGCCGAGGCCGCGCAGGCAGCGCGAGCGGAAGATGACCCGCTCGCCCTCCTCCGGCGCCGGCGAAACCTCTGCCTCCGGCACAAGGTGGGTCTTCACGTAGCGCTCGCTCGGAAACCGCCGCGTCCTGCGAAGCCAATCGATGTGGTCCTCGTGGACGTTGGAGCCGTCCCACGAGCTCGACAGCACCATGGGAGCAAGGAGGAAGCGATCGAGGCGCGATGGCAGAGAGCGCGCAACCACGCTGCGGCGGAACGGCAGCGAGTCAAGAACATCGACGGTAGAACAGCATGTCGGCGAGGCGCTGCGGCGGCAGAAGGAAGGAGAAAGGAGTAGGAGGAAGGTTGGGGTGAGGGCGAGCGTGCGAGCCTCTGCCGCTCCCCCTCCTCCCCCTACTTATAGGCTCGAGGGGCGGCGCCGAGGAGGCGAGGCGTGGGGGAACGTGGGATTAACTGCGCCCACTCCCCCACGTCCCGCGATTATTGCGCCCTAAAGACGTGGCGAAACTGCCACGAGAAGGCGAGCAGTCCGTTCGGGCCGCAGAGGATCTGCACATGGGCCGAGGCCTAGGTGTGGCGGGTCCCAGCCTGCGGCAACGTCTCGTCGCGCGCGTGGGCTAGCAGGCCTTTTTGGCCACGTGGCACGCGGAGTGGCGCGTGATCAACGCGCAACTCGGCGTGCGTTTTCACCTTCCAGCTATAGAGCTTCCCGAAGACGGCGCACTCACTCAAAGCCGGCTCCTAGCCGCCGACTCCTCAGAATAGGAAGCTGATCAAGCTTCTCGTCCTCTTCTCAACCTTGAAGCTCAACCAGCTTCGGGGACTACTGTCGGAGATATTGGCCACGGGTAGCCTAGCCGGCTCCCCCTGGGGCTTCTGAAAACATCACGAGCCACCCAAGTCCTCCATCCTCCACGACACGGGGCCGCCTTCCCCCGGCCGGCTAACTCTCCGACCGGCTTCCGGGAGGAGGCCCAGCTCTAAAACCTCCAGGCAGAAGGCCACAAGAGGGCCGACTCCCCCGGGAGCCGGCCACCAGAGGGCCGATTCCGCGAAGCCGGCCACAAGAAAGCCGACTCTAGGGAGCCGACTTCCCAGCAGGTGGCCAAGGCCGCCCCCTCAGAATCTGCACCCACATAACGACGATGAGACGGGGCGTGGCTACAGTGAAGCCTGCCACCCCACATCCCAGCGCGCAAGCGCCTGCAGTCCAAAGCAGCCAGACGGGCGGCCATCACCCGTCCGGCGCGGCATTGTTGCCATGCTGACCATGACGTCACCCACGACAGGCTGTCAGTACGACCCGCAGGCGGCGGGGCCCTCCGGTTAGAGAGGTGCCCGAGGGCGGCTCGGCCTCCCCTAGTCGGCCTGAGGCATGGCCGGCTCCCCACAGCCGGCTTGTTCTCTCCCTCGAAGGAAGCACCCCATTAAGGATACAAGACGGGGTGAGGCTACAGTGATAGCCGCCAAGGCGGCGGCACTGTAGCCACGCCTACCCCGACAAAGCCCTCGTCATCAGGGTTGAGGCAACAGTAACCAGCCCCCGACAAGACCCTCAGTGGTGGGGCCAGCTTGTCGACCAAGAAGCCGGCAGTCGGCGGGGCCCACCAGTCGGCGGGCCCGGCAGCCATGGAGAAGCCGGCGGCGTGAGACAGCGGCAGCTAGGGCCGCGCCCAGCTGGATTACCATTGTACCCCCGGGGGGTAGGCCTATATAAACCCCCCGGGGCACCCATGCAAAGGGTTGATCTTTTAGAGGTTTAGACACTACATAGAGAGAGGAGGAGAGCTAGCCGAGCCCTTCTTCTTCCTCTCGTCGAACAGCTCAAGGAGCCTCTTGTAGCTACTCGTTCATCTAGTGATCATGCAGAGACCCCGCAGAGCAGCAGTAGGGGTGTTATCTCCACGGAGAGCCCTGAAGCTGGGTAAGATTCGCCGGCATGCATGTCTTCGCCTCATCCCGTTTCCAGGCACCGGCGACGTCTTATTGGCTCCCACAATGATAATCCACCCGTTGGCATATGTCGCACCTACCACCCGACAACTTCCTTGCGGCTGCCGTGGACCCAGCTGTCAGCCTCTCCACGTCTGATACTCTTCGATGGAAGTCGGTCGTTGACCACATTGACCACGCCCGGCGTCGAGAGCACCACGGTGGTGGGCGACGGCGAGCCTAGGAAGTGGGCGACGCAGAGCCGGGAAGACGGCGGCGGTGGAAGCCAGCGGAGAGGAGTACGAGGTTCACGGTTCGATCAGTAGTGTGAGGCTGCCGTCGCCGCGAGAATAACGAGGGGTGTGGTTGAGTAGAGGATGCCACGCCAGCGGTGGGAGTAGTAGGGCGCTGAGGCCTGTGGCAGACAAGCCGGCCACAGGAGGCGGGAGTAGGCGGTCCCGCCGACGCTGCTTTGGCGGCTGGAGCAAGAAGATCAGAGATTGAAGAAACACGACGGCCGTTGGATGTCAATCCAGCAGTTCGTCTCGCTAGAATCGTTTGTTGGCGTATATAATAACTAAAAAATCTTGCATCTGCGTCAACTAAACAGGCCCACAAGTCAGACCACTCCTCTTTTTTAATAATTTATATATAGCTCATGGCAACTTCTTATGCAATTTATTGCAGTCGTTTTTAGTTGGCGGGGCCAATTTAGCATATTTCGTGGGTTCCAAACTATTTTTAATACCGAAATGTTGAGCCAGATTTAAAGTACTTTGAAGATATATTTAAATTAGGTTAATGCCCAGTGAAATAGGAATCTGAAAATGTTAAAAAATTCAGAAATTATAAAGTAATTGCCAATTTCTCATCTGTTTTTATATTTACAACCCATTTCATATTACTTTCAAGATTTGCAGGCGTCTTGAAAGAGTTGCAGCCCATCAGGGCGTAGAAAAATAAGTAGGCCTGGATTGGGTATTCTTCAGAAAAAATAAACTGGGCTCATTTTCACAAAGAAAAAATAGCTGGGCTGGTCACATGGTGAACATAAAATATAAGCATGGGCTAGACGGGCCACAGCCAGTTCAAACCCTGCTCCATCTCAACAATACCAAACAAAAAAAATACTGCTCAAGTAGCTACGTCCCAGGTGTCAGCCGATCTTGTGCTGTTCTCTTGTCTATTGACTATATACGCTCATAATATCGTGGGTCCCAGATGTCAGGAAAACACTAGGAGGAAGCATTTTATTTTTCCATACGCTGACGTGGTGGGCCCCTACTGTCATCCTCTCCATGTACTTCTGCCGATTCTTGTTGTTTGTTGACCATGTTGACAACGCGAGAGGGCAGCGCCGCGGCGAGCGCACCAAAGCGCGTGGAGGACGTCGGCGTTAACGATTTAGGAGACGGTGGGGCGGCGTCGTCGCGCCGAGGCGCAGCCGACCGTGGGTGGTGGAAGAAGCGGCCCGCGGCGCTGGTTTGGTTTTTGCGGTGGAGGAAGACATGGTGAAGAAACACGACAAACTGTAAAAGCAGCAGGAGTACTAAACAACCTTAACTGAAACCAGCAGGGGCACTTAACAACCAAAGCTGAAAGTAGTATGAGTACTTATACAGGTTCAACCGTACAAAGCACGCCTCGAACAGTGCTACTTTGCCTACAGTTAACCAAGGGCGAGGCCGCCAAGCCCCAGGACAAGGCCCAGGTGCCACCTCGCGCATCCACAACCTTCTGAAAGAGGCTTCATCTCGCAACATGGTCAATAAACAGGATATTCGCTTTAGAGCCATGGAAAAGCATGAACATAATCTTCTATCCTATTCTCCAAGATGGACGGGTCTTCATTATTTGAGACCTCCCATGAATAAGTATCTTTTCACCTCCAAGGGGAATTGAGTAGGTCGACATAAACATCATGTTGTGACCAAGCGCAAGTCTGACCCGACCATGGTCAGGCATCTGTATAGGAACAATAGAACTCGGCAGTTCTTGTTTCAAGAAGATCACAGCTGTAAAACTGTGTATAAGCAATATTTTATGAACAACATATGTAACAGAAAACAACTCTTACCATAAGTTTCTCGACACAGTTGGACCTGTTCAACGAGTGCAGTAGTGGCACACATATCCCACGTGGCCTTCCACCATTGAAACGGCCCACAAGGACCTCAAGACGATCAATAAAGTGTAGGAACTGGTGGACGTCGATCCAGTCAACTTAAGTGCCATTAGTAATAGCCGAGTTATTGCAGAGTAACAAACGAGCATACTTCTTAACTTTGAAAAAACCTACACGTGCCACCAATTATAAGAAAATATTAGTTAGAAGTAGCATCTTCGTGAGAGATTTGTTTCTACTTCTAAAGTTAAATTGTGATTAGTTAGACAGAATAGGTGGATTAAGAAGTAATCGAGGCAACAAGAAAGAACCAGATACAAAACTAACATGGATGAACAATTGGAACGACGTCGGGGCGGAAGATCGCAGTGAAGATGAGACCAGGTTCTGCTATTTCCATCAACATTCGTGCGCCAACTTTCAGTCCGTAACACTTGAGAAAGTTTATCCAAGTTCGGCCATAAAAAAAGCAGCGATCTTCTTGGTTCATGAACCCAACTCGGAACTTATATCCATGGCTTGTGTTCACTGTGACCATTAAACTAGTGTATTCAGTTATGGCAAGGCCGAGCATCTTGAGTACATGTGTTCTGGCAGAGCAAATAATACACTGCAGGAAAAATAATATGAGAACACAACATGTTCAAAAAACCCCCACCCTCCCGGATAGAAAATAGGATTCTAGGAACATACTGTGCGCGTTTCAAAATGATGTGTTAGGATGAGAAGGAACAAGTGTGGTGTCTCGCCGAGGGCGCTGAAACCTGTAGGGTACTCGCACTTTGGGCACTTCAAATGAAACACACTAGATTCAGTAGGAAGAAAAATGCATCAACGGCGGCGGCTGCCATCCTAGGATTACCTGCGACCAAGGGACTTGGATTTATCGGGGATGGATGAAGAATTCGTACCTGATTCTCCATGAGAAAACCCTATGCAATCGCCGAGAGGATGTTTTCTCTGAACAAGCAGACGAGGGAGAAGGGGATTCAGGCCTAGTGAAAATATTGCCGCTTCGTCCGTCCAGCTTGCTGCTAAAGCTGGAAGGGGGGGGGGGGGTTGTGATTTGACGGCTCATTGGGCATTACTGCGGCGCTACGACCGGGGTGTGTCTACCGTGAAGTTGTGCACTCTAATTTGTGCATATCGAACGACAGTTCCTAACCAGCAATCAGAGTTGCAATTCTATCAACGATATACCATGTGATAAATAATAGCGTCGTACTACCTATACACACAGGACACTTGTTTCACCATGCCAGATTATTACATCAAAATCTCTCGGAGGATAGATCAGTTCGGCAGTTGCGTGCTGCTACTGAAGAATTTCAAAGTTGATTTGGACCAGCTCTCCTTGCTGAGAAAGTTCGATTTTGATATCATCCCCTACCGCAAGATATGATTTAGATTTGAACCTTGACCATCCTTTAGCATCAATCATCATGCGACCATCCTTTGTACTTACGGTATATTGAGCAGGTTCATTCACACCAAGGCTGCGCATGGTAAGAGAAACTTGGCCGTGGTCGCTCGGATTGTTGAACGACTCCCTCGTTGCTCTAGGAATTCTCTGTTTGCAAACAAGAAGACATACCCAAACAGTTAGATCAACACAGTGAATCATGTGAAACAACATGGAAAGAAAAAAGAACGAAGCACTTGGGCGGCCAATGCTTACCAAGAAGGTGGACATGTCGGTTTTTGTAAGGAATCTGGTATATGAAGTGCAAACTGCAGCCCAGTCTGTTGCTGGTGCAACTGCACAAGCCGGAGCAGATGCAAGTGCAAGTGTTGGTGCAGGTGCCGAAACCGCTGCTGCTGCTGCCGGAGATGGTGCTCCTTGTAGAGCTGGTGCCGGTGTCGGAGCAGGTGCCGGTATCGATGCCCGATCCTCTGGTAGATCAGACTGATCCGCTGACGCGGTCGGTGCCCAATCCTCAGCTGGATCAGACTGAGCTGCTGCCGCTGTCAGTGCTAGAGCAACTGCCGGTGCTCGACCTGTGTGAGACAGCAGCGATCGTGTCTGGTCTGCTATGAACATCTTTCTAACTTGACTAGGATCCGTGACCGTGATCCAGTTTTTTTCTTCATTTCTTTTAAACGCGAGAAGGACTAATTGTCGCGTTTTTGTTAAACCAAACTTCAGTTCATCATAGGGATTCAGCTTGTACTCAGACAACAGACTGATCCAATTTTTTCCAGTAATAGAAGTGATGGACTGTGCCTTCGTTACTGACATGACATAAGAAGTGAAACCTACAAAAATAGACATCGTAGATCAAACCAAACGGTTTATTCTGTGATGAATGTCACATGGCAAAACCTGCATTGTAAAATTGCAGGAAAAGAAAGAAAACATGACACTAAATCAATAAGATTTAGACAGTAAATCAATAAGATTTACTTGATGTGACACGAGTGAATCCTTACCAGGAAATCACTATGTTGAAGTACTAAACAGAAGATTGATCGTCCAACTACGCGTGGCATGCAGGGGCCCCACCTACTCCCACAAGCAGGACAGTCCAAAGGTCATGACAAATCGTATGGACCGAACATCCATGGGACTGGAAATCCTGGTGGGTGCGATAAACCCTGCAATGCATACATATATTGGAGTGTAACTGTCGGTGTCAAAACCGGCGGATCTCGGGTAGGGGGTCCCGAACTGTGCGTCTAGGCGGATGGTAACAGGAGACAAGGGACACGATGTTTTTACCCAGGTTCGGGCCCTCTCGATGGAGGTAAAACCCTACTCCTGCTTGATTAATATTGATGATATGGGAAGTACATGAGTAGATCTACCACGAGATCAGAGAGGCTAAACCCTAGAAGCTAGCCTATGGTATGATTGTTCATCGTCCTATGGAATAAAACCCTCCGGTTTATATAGACACCGGAGAGGGTTAGGGTTACACAGAGTCGGTTACAATGGTAGGAGATCTACGTATCCGTATCGCCAAGCTTGCCTTCCACGCCAAGGAAAGTCCCATCCGGACACGGGACGAAGTCTTCAATCTTGTATCTTCATAGTCCAGGAGTCCAGCCAAAGGTTATAGTCCGGCCATCCGGACACCCCCTAATCCAGGACTCCCTCAGTAGCCCCTGAACCAGGCTTCAATGAAGACGAGTCCGGCGCGCAGATTGTCTTCGGCATTGCAAGGCGGGTTCCTCCACCGAATACTTCATAGAAGATTTTGAACACAAGGATAGTGTCCGGCTCTGCAAAACAAGTTCCACATACCACCGTAGAGAGAATAATATTTACACAAATTCAATCTGCTGACGTATTCTGCAGCGTGACATCACACCACGGCCAAGCCTTTATTCGAATCTTTTTACTGTCCTACCTCAGCGCATTTAGCGAGGCGGTTTCCTTGGCACGTCTTGTCGAAGCAGAGATCGTGTCCCCTTATTCCGGGATTCTCATCAATACGGGCGTGGGTAACCCAACCGTGCCCGTTGGTATTTTTCCTTAATCGAAGGAGAGTCCCATACGGTCACGGGGAGGGCTCTTGGCATTCAACCTCTTTATAAAGAGACCAAGGCTCTACCTCTTTCTTTCAATCTCAATCGAATCCGCCTCTCGCCTCGAGTTCCAACACCCAAAGCTCCAGATTCAGGCGCTTCGAACCTTTGATGATGTCCGGCCCCGACCTTCAAGGCCGGTGGATGCCTTCCTCCGTCAGGGAAGAAGATGTGCTAAAGCTGAGAGATGTCAGGTATCTAACCGGCGAAATCTCGCATAGGCTGCCTGCTCAAGGGCAGGTTATTTCCACTCCTAAGCCTGGTGAGAGCATGGTGTTTGCGTCTCACTTCCTTCGGGGCCTTGGTTTCCCGACGGACCCCTTCGTGAGGGGATCATGTTTTATTATGGGCTGGAATTTCACGACTTGGCTCCGGAGTCCATCCTCCACATCTCATCGTTCATTGTCGTGTGTGAAGCCTTCCTCCGTATTACCCCTCACTTCGGATTGTGGCTTAAGACTTTCAAAGTAGAGTCGAAGATGATCGAAGGGCAGCACGCGGAGTGCGGAGGTGCTATTATAAGCAAGAATGCTGACGCTCCATGGCCCGAGGGCTCTTTTCAAGAGGAGTTCAGTTTATGGCAACGAGAGTGGTTTTATATCACAGCTCCCAGGGGCACCAAATGGGTGGCGCCACCTGCCTTTCGCTCGGGTCATCCACCGCGGCTGGCGTCATGGGTCAATAAGGGGCTTGACTGGGGGCCGTCCAAGGACGTGCCCTTGCTGCAGGGCCGCATTCAAGATCTCCTAGAAAGAGGCATCAACCTGGTCGTAGTGACGCAGGTTATGTTGACTCGCCGCACGTTGCCCTACAAATGCCGCCCCCTCCGCCTGTGGGAGTTCAATCCGGAGGGACCACGAGCTCTCCAACACTTTATGGGCGTAACAACCCATGGAGATGTACAAATTGTTCTTCGGACCACAAGAAATGTGTCCGGACTTGACCGAGGACGCAGGTCTGAGCTGCAATCGCCCGGATACTCAAGTAAGTAGCCCTGTACCCGGACACGCTATCCGTATATTTATCATAAACTTGCCCTTAAAAGAGTTGTCCCTTAAACAGGAGTGGATAGCGAAAGCAAAGTTACTGAGGTGTCCGGCCCCCCTCCCTGAGACCACGCCGGATCCCGTGTTAACCAGGATGCTGGAGGCTGCGCCTTTCGAAGAAGGCGAAGGGGGGAACAAGGAAGCTACCACCTCCCCGAAGGAGGCAGTCAGGAAAGGAGGGATCGAGAATCCCTCCATCCAGGGGAAGAAGAGGACCGCCTTTGAAGACCCAGAGACCATGGTCTCAAAGCGGGGGAAGAAATCTTCGCCAGAGGGTCCTGCGCAGGGAGATGCCTCGGCCGCACTGTGCCCCCACGGGAATCAGCCCTCCACCGAGCCGTAAGTAGAGAGGGGAGTTTTTGAAATATGGGATATCCCTGTTCTATTTCTGATGAAGATAACCGAAATATTACCTTGTAGTTCGGATCTCAGCCCTTCTCAGCAGAGCTCATCTTCAGGGGATCTTCGTCCGGAGATGATGGAGAGCGGAACGCCTCCCCCTGCTGTACCGCCTTGCGAGGCGGGCGACTCTGAGGTGTCGTTGCGGAGGGTTCCTCCGAATACGGCAGGGCCGGAAGGCAGTCGTATGGGCCCCCAAAGCCCTCCATGTCCGGCCTTCGAAAAAGGCCATCAGACGAGTCCGGCACCGCCAGGTGCACGGTCGGAGGAGCTGAAGGATCTGCTCGGGCGAGCGTCTATCTCAGAAGATCACCGTGCGTTAATGGGTACGGTGATTGAAAGGATTGCATCCGCTGAGAGAGGATTGCATGAAGCCGTCAGGAGTTTACTGACAGGTTTTGAGGTACGCAAAATGATGTACCTTCTGACAGTTCCGCATATATAAAATGCGCCCTGTGTAGATAGTAGCCCCTGAGACTCGGTGCGTTGTCAAAAATGACAGCGCGCCGAGGATCATAATCCCAGGTATAATATGTCGCCCTTCCTATGTAGGTGGCGACGTGTCCGGTGGCTAGCCGGACTGATGAATTTGCCGAACTAAAGCGGCAAATTGACGTGGAGGATGCTGACATCGCGCTTGTCAACAAGCGGCTTGACGAGTCACAAGGTATGCAGTTTCTCCGTGGACACCTGGTAAGGGGGCTTGATGCTCGTACCTTACAACATGTATGTTTGATGCGGATGGTGCCACTGCCATGGAGAGCCTTCGGGCGGAACTCGCCCGAGCCAAGGAGCAGGCCAGAAAAAGTGATGCGGCTGCCTTAAAGGCGGCCGAAGGCTAAAAGCCGAACAGGCTGCTCACTGCCGAAGTAGGAAGGAAATGGCCGAGATGGCTGTGAATTTGAAGAATGCTGCCGACCGCTGCAAGCTTCTTGAAAAGGAAGATCGGGCGGAACAGAGGGACCTGGAGAAGGCCACTACCGAGGCCAAGGATGCTCGCTCTGCAATGAGAGCTATGAAGGAGGAGCTACGTCAGGCCGGAGATATCGCGGCTGGAAAGCCCTTTCTGCTGCGTATGAAGTTCGGAGATCCTAAATATGCTCAGTTGGACCGGCTGTGGAGTGCGGCGGATGCTCATCTGGACTTGGCGGCAAGTGCCGCGGACGCGGCCGAACACTTCCGAGATCAAAAGGATCACGGAGTGGAAAAGCTTTTTTGGTCGCAGTTCCATAATCCGGAGCGCCCACTTCCATTAACCGATCGTTTGGCCGAATGGGCGGAGCTGCATAGGTTATCCGGACTCGCCATGAAGGATGTCTTGAGTCATCTGTGGCCAGAAAGGCCCGAGCCTAAGAGTTATTTTGGCTTGGTGCAGCAGTTCCTTGGTGCGGTGCCGCATATCAATGCAATGAAGAGGTCGGCATGCATAGAGGGTGCGCGGATGGCTCTTGCCCGTGTCAAGACATACTGGGCGGAGATGAAGGCCACCGATGTTGCATCCCGAGATTCGGACGGAAGCCGAGTACCTGCCAAGCACTATTTTCAGGAAGTTCTGCAGGGCGCTCGTTTAATAGAGACACAGTGCTCGAAGGATATTATGTTCGAATAACACGTATTATTGTAAAACAATGTTTCGATGGAATATAAAAGCTTTTTATACTTGTGCTTTAAAGAATTAAAATACCTCCTGTGCGGCCGTTAATGTATATGTGTATATAACCTGAAAGATGGCAGTCTTCGGCTTCAGCCCCCACGCGTATAATGCGGGGGTGTTCGCAGAAAGCGCATTTTCACACTTGATCCAACGTCTTGGTCCTATAAAGGAGGTGATAGCGCAGCGAACTAGGCAACCGGACTATAATGCTTTATCACTTTCACTTAGCCATAGGAGTTTGACAGTGGGGCTACTATATAGCCCCTAGGGCACGCGCTCACCCAATTCGAGGCGCGTGTGTGCTGACCGAAGCGACCCTTCGTTAATCGGAGGAATCCTAAAAGTTCTAGCGGGTCACCGAGTGGTTGACCAGTCTCGCGCTATATCATGACAGTCAGTTTTCGGCTTTCTCTACTGAGGTGCTCGCCTGGCCGAACCGGGGCACAATCGCAGTAGTTCTCCTGGTGCCGCCTTAGCCAATAGAGCGGAACATAAGGCAGCAAAACACAGGAGCCAGGCAAACCCAACATTTGACCAAAGACATGATTCGGAGCTGATGCATATAAGGCCAAACTCGCGACGCCGAACACTCCCTAAGGTATTCGGTCTTTATGAAAACGGGTTGAACAACGCCCTTAGTAATAAGCCCCTAGTGTCCAGGTACTCGCATAATTCTGGCGTGGCCACATGCCAAGACGCTAGCCTCCACCTTGGTTTATAGCAAGAAGCTGCGGGATGTGTATCAACAAGAGACAGTAAAAAAGGTTTACGCAGGGTCTTGACCTGAAAAGAATCCATGCAACTGGTCCCTACTGCACGTCTGCGCCTGTGTCTCCGTTGTGCCGTATCCTGGACGGGTGTAGCAGGGTGTTCATCTGTAAATGAGAGGAACTTAGTTGAAAAATATCACGCGAAAATGTACGTTATATTAAATAAACAAAGTATAATTCAAAAAATGAATAAAATTGAGCTTTATTGTCTCTTGTTGTACATGCGCGGAGCCCCTTGTACGGGGGTATGCGGCTAGTAAGCCCTTGTATGTTTACGCCGGACTCGTCTAGCCATGTCCGGGGTCTGAACGACCTGTTTAGGTGCTTTTGATTAGTGAAGCCGGTTTATTGTGTGGCTGTCAAGGCGGCCGCACAATCTTCCGCGTTCGAGGAACACTCAATATTTCCCTTTAATGAGATGATGCCGCGCGGACCGGGCATTTTAAGTGTAAGAGATGCATAATGCGGTATTGCGTTAAAGAGGGCGAAAGCTTCGCATCCCAATAGTGCTTGATAGCTACTCGTAAATGGGGCGATGTGGAAGGTTAGCTTTTCGCGGCGAAAGTTGTCGAGTGAGCCGAACATAACTTCTAGCAGGAGAGAGCCCGTATAATGGGCATCTGGGCCTGGCGTTACCCCTTGAAAGGAAGTGTTGCTATGGCGAATTTTTGTTGGGTTTATACCCATTTTGCGGATTGTGTCCTGATATAACAGGTTTAGATCACTGCCGCCGTCCATTAGGACTTGTGTAAAGTGGAGTCCGTCAATTATTGGATCTAATATCAAGGCAGTCCAACCTGCATTCCGGATACTTCTAGAGTAATCCTGGTGGTCGAAGGTAATTGGTTTTAATAACCAGTGGTGGGACTCCTCTGGGATAGGCCATATGGCGCGTGTCTCTATAGGTGCTGCTATGTTTTCCCCTTTTGTCACGTAAAGTGAGTTTACTATTTTGACTTCTTGTGGGAAATTCTTTTGTTTTCAGGTGTTCTGCTTGTGGGGTTCTTCATCGTCCTCGCTTGGTGTTTCGAGCCCCTTGTGTTCGGCGTTGAGTTTGCCGGATTGCTTGAAGACCCAACAATCTCTGTGGGTATGGTTTGCAGGCTTCCCGGGGGTACTGTGGATTTGGCATATCTTGTCCAAGATTTTGTTTAAGTTGGATAGCTCGTCCCTGTTATCCTTGAGGGGCAGCTTTTTCTGATTCTGCCGAGAGCTTTTGAATCCGGCGTTGACTGCCGTGCTCTTCGGGATGTTTCCCTTGGTCCGGCGCTTGTCCTTGATGCGTCGCGGTTTCCCGTTTCCATCCCTAACTTCGGATGTACTTGGGTCGCTGGTACTTCTTCTTGCCAACCAGCTATCCTCTCCTGCGCAAAAGCGGGTCATGAGGCTTGTTAATGCGGCCATTGTTCTTAGCTTTTCTTGGCCGAGGTGTCTGGCGAGCCATTCGTCTCGAATGCTGTGTTTGAAAGCCGCTAAGGCTTGGCGTCCGGACAATCGACTATCTGGTTCTTTTAGTAAGAAATATGTTCGAGTTTCGGGCTGACTCTCCGGGTTGTTGAGTTATATGACTTAAATTGTCTGCATCCGGAGGTCGGACATAGGTCCCTTGAAAATTTGCCCGAAAAGCGTCCTCGAGCTCCTCCCAACTACCAATGGTGTTTTCGGGAAGGCTTTTAAGCCAATGCTGGGCTGGCCCTTTAAGCTTGAGGGGTAAGTATTTTATGGCGTGGAGGTCATCTCCTCTAGCCATATGTATGTGGAGGATATCATCCTCAATCCAGACTCCAGGGTCTGTTGTTCCGTCGTATGCCTCTATGTTTACGGGCTTAAATCCCGCTGGAAATTCATGATCCAGCACCTCGTTGGTGAAACATAGGGGGTGTGCGGCGCCCCTATATTTGGGTGTACCGTGATGTTCGGATACTTGATATGTTGCATTGCTTACTAGAGCTTGCTTTCTTGGCCTGTAGATAGATCTGGCTGGGCCATCTTTTTGATGTGAATCCTTGTACGGATCGCGTGCCGACTTGCGTGCGGCGCCGTTTGCCGCTCTACGTTTGCCATGGGGTCGTCTATCCGACCGGGTGGCCTCCTTATTCTTTGATTGCGGTGGCTCTACGTTCTCCTCATCAAATTCAGGCAGTAGTTTTCGCTTCGGGTAGCTCTTTGTTTGGCGATTGTCGCCGTATTTGTCTGCGGTGTTGAGTACTTTGCCCCATCTAATTCTGAGTGCATCTTCTGCTGTTTTGAGCTTCCGCTTCTGCTTTTTCAGGCTATGCGTAGTGGCCACGAGCCTTTTGTGGAGGTTCTTCTGCTGCAGCAACTTGTCCGGCGTGAGGTTGTCCAGACTGTTATCTTCGCCGGGGGCGGGTTGTTCGGTTTCTTTGTCCAAGTTGCCCTGTTCGGACGGTTGCTCTATGGCATGTTCATCATCCGCCGGCTCGCCCTGCTCTATGGCTGGGTCTGTATGGCTGCTGTCTTTGTCGAGGCGGGACTTGGAGCGGCGCTTATGTCGCCATTTTGACTGCTTTTCGAGGGAATGATCCCTCGTGGCGTCCGGATGTTCCTCATCGTCGCTTCCTTTAGGTGTGTCCACCATGTATACATCGTGAGATGAGGTGGTTGTCCAGTGCCCTATAGGTGCTGGTTCATGTTTATCTCCTACATCGTCGTCCATACCGTCGATGTCTTCGGAGTCGAAGTTGAGAACGTCGTTGAAACTATCGACAGTGGCTACGAAGTGGGTGGTGGGTGGGCGGCGAATTTCTTCCTCGCCCGTATCCCAATCCTGCCGGTCATAATCCGACCAGGACTCTCCTGACTGAGAGATAGAGACCTGAGTGAATTCAGGATGTCGCCTAAGGGCGAGTGCTGAAAGATGTCCGCGGTGGTGAACTCCATGATCGATGCCCAATCGAATTCGATTGGCAGGGGCGCGGAAGGTTCAGATACCGGAGAGGAGTCCGGCACCTTGGAGTCACGAGCTTTGCAAGGGACAGGGATGGTGTTCGGCTCGACCGCCATAGAGATTCCAGCCCCCGAGGCGGTGTCCAGCCACCCGTCCTCGATCGGCGCAGTCGGCTCCGAACTAAGGGTCGGAGCGGACGCTGGTGCGGCCTCCAGGGCACTGTTCGGCGGCAGAGCTAGATCGTGCCCATCGAGACAGTGCGGCGCGCTTGGCTGCGGCTCGAACCCGTCGAAGATCAAGTCTCCGCGGACGTCAGCCGTGTAGTTCAAACTTCCAAATCTGACCTGATGGCCAGGGGCGTAGCTTTTGATTTGCTCCCGATGGGCAAGCGAATTGGCCCGCAGTGCGAAGCCGCCGAATACGAAGATCTGTCCGGGGAGAAAAGTCTCACCCTGGACGGCATCGTTATTGATGATCGGAGGAGCCATCGGGCCTAAAGATTACGACACGAGGAACTCTCAATGAAAGCACCAATGTCGATTGTCAAAACTGGCGGATCTCGGGTAGGGGTCCCGAGCGTGTGTCTAGGCGGATGGTAACAGGAGACAAGGGACATGATGTTTTTACCCAGGTTCGGGCCCTCTCGATGGAGGTAAAACCCTACTCTTGCTTGATTAATATTGATGATATGGGTAGTACAAGAGTAGATCTACCACGAGATCAGAGAGGCTAAACCCTAGAAGCTAGCCTATGTTATGATTGTTCTTCGTCCTACGGACTAAAACCCTCCGGTTTATATAGACACCGGAGAGGGTTAGGGTTACACAAAGTCGGTTACAATGGTAGGAGATCTACATATCCGTATCGCCAAGCTTGCCTTCCACGCCAAGGAAAGTCCCATCCGTACACGGGACGAAGTCTTCAATCTTGTATCTTCATAGTCCAGGAGTCCGGCCAAAGGTTATAGTCGGGCCATCTGGACACCCCCTAATCCATGACTCCCTCAGTAACCATAATTGATAAACTGTCCTCACAAAAAATATGATCTGGATAATTCAAAATATACATACTGAATTGAGTGGACAGACATTAACATAGACCGTTCTCAGGACTGACCACACACCAAAAGCGGCAGTACTAATAAACAATACATGGTTCACAAACACAAATCAAGTACTAAACAATAGTACTTACTACAGACAAGCAAAGTTGCACTAACTAAACTCTGCAGACTATTTCTTGCCACCGACCTACGGGATGAACCCCGCATAACTGACTAGGCTATGGACTTCGTGTGAGATGTCTACATGCACCATCACCATCTTGTCAACCTTGGAGAACCTAACAGAGTGGTCTTTCCACTCATAAACATGATGATGAAGACATGCCGCATCAGATTTGTTGGCAAGCTTTACAAGAACCACACCCTTCATAATCGAAGGCACAGCCAGGAAATTGTTGTGGTCAAGTACAGCCTCGAGAACACGCCTGACAACAATGCTACAGGAAAACACTAGTTCAGGACACGTGGCGACAAGGACACAGCAACTGGATAATTCAGTAGTAGAACTCATCATCAGGTCTTCCAGTTCACACGGCATGACTTTGAGAACTTCATCTCCACCACGGACCTGGTTCTAATTCAAACAGAAACCATATTTTACTAGTACAATGCCCGTGCGTTGCCACGGGCCTTTTAATTCTTTATTCTGATTGCACATACATACGTGTATTATTGTATATAACTCGGCGAATTTTAGGCCCCTTCGAACAACACCACGTCGGCAACTTTGTCAAAGGATTCCTTTTGAATGTTGACATAATACATCTCCATCTCTCTCATACTTTGCAAAAATAAGCATATATGAAAATTCATCTTATATATTGTCATATCCAAAGTATTACAGAAGAACCATTATTTGTACATATCTCTTCCAATTGTGTAAGACTTCAATGAGTTTTCAGTCCGCCCATCATAAAGCTTTGTGAGTTGACACTTTCAAAGCATCATCTGAAGCCATAGTTCTTATTTCCAATCTATAAAGGGAATATATAAACACATATTTTAAAAAATCAGATAAGCCCATATACAATATATATTCATTTGTCAGCTGCTCGCTTTGAGCAAGTGATATTTCTCTCACGACAAACAATTATTTTCCCCTAAAAACACAAACGGCAGCTCATTTTCTTCTCATCTTATAATAAACAAAACAGTTCACTATCTGACTCTCACCGCACGGCACATGCACATCTCATTCCCCCGACTTGCTCTCCACTTCACGGTGTCGACGCCGCCATCTCTCCCCACCACGGCTTTTTGCTGCTGCATTCCCTCGACGCCATGTCATTCAGCCCGCACCTTCCTCTCACCACCATCTCTCCTTCCCTCCACTGTGTCGCCCGCCCCCTTCTCTCCTCTCCACGACGTCCCAGCCCAATTCCCGGTGCCAAGGAATGCACATCGTCGTAGCTGAGGGCGACCACCACAGTGTGTTTTGCTGCCAAGTTATATGAAATGATATATGGCATGTGATCCTTTTGCCTCTTTTAAAATAAAAAAGACTGTTGTCGAGGTATGTGCCCGGGAGTTGCCACAACACCAAACTTTATTGAGGCAATAAGAGAAGCATAAGAGGACAAATCCCAGAGAAAATGAAATAACCAAAAGAAGATTATGTTTTGGTTATGAAGCATAGACAGGGTCATCCACGAGGTTCCCCACACCGCCTCGCTCTCCATGGTAACTATCTATCAGCTCGAACCAGACAACCGGCATTCAGCAGATCATGGATCTAGTGTGGGTTAACTCCCTCATTGTGATAAAAAAAGGTACGAACCACTCCTTTGCCATGCACTCTTCATTATTCACATTCTCCTTTCATTCACCCCTCTGCATGAAGTGCCGGCAGCAATAGTGGCAACGGAGCAGCTGCGGATTCTTTCCATATCTGAGCACAATAAGATGGCCCTCAAACAGATTTGATTGGACTTGACACCCATGATTAGAAGGCTATCATCAACTTACTCACCGAGGTACCATCTGATGACAACAACATAATAAAATTCTATCATCAACTTACTCACCGAGCTACCATCTGATGACAACAACATAATAAAATTCATTGCTTGCCGAGCTATCTCCCATAGCAACTTCCTCACAAGCACTCAATCATAAGGACAAGTCAAGACATAACAACATATTGGCCATGCATTTCTAAAAATCTACAATACACATACCATGGTCATAATATGTGATGTCGTCTCTTTTTTCCCTTTCATATTTTTAACAACGAGTTAAAATATTCCCTTGCCTCCAATATCATTGTGAAAGTTGCAATGCTCCACGTTGTGTCTCAATGTTGTCACACAATAGGGTCCTCTATTAGATGAATTTTGATAAAGAAAGTTGGTTTGGTTATATCTTTGTAGTTTCTTATATACAAAAACTACCGTAACAAGATAAATAAGTAGAAAATTATTCTATTTTTCTACACTATCGACCCTAGGCAATTAGCATCATTTAAACGGTAAAATAATGCATTTCGTTAACTTGTGATGGTCGGTAAAATAATGCATTTTGATAACTTGTGAAAATAATCAGGAAAATATCATGTTTTCTTACTCGATAAATGGCGATGCATGTGGAGTGCACACAATCACTGAACAACCTTGGTCGAGCAACATAAATAAAAAGTAAAAGCACCATAGTTTCTAGGAAATGACTTCAGCTCATTCATATGAAAACATGTTTAGAAGATAGAAGTATATGAGCGCACCTGGCCATAAATTCCCTCGAAGAGAAAGGAATTATGACTGAAACATGAAGCTAGCATATGGATATCGATGATTAAATAATGAGGAATGCACTCAAGAGAAAGGAATAAAATGTTGAGTTTTTGCTTACAAATAATTCCTTGATTAAAACTTTCTTCCATCATCAGCATGCTAAAATTTGCAGTTTTTTTGTAAGAAACTTCCAATCTATTCATCTTCAATCATGGCAGTATAAAGAACAAGAAAGGTAATAAAAATTACAACCATGTCCGTGGACCACCTGGCGACGACTACAAGCACTTGAGCGAGCCGAAGGCGCGCTGCCGTCATTGCCCCTCCATCACCGGAGCCGGGCAAACCTTGTTGTAGTAGACAGTCGGGAAGTTGTCGTGCTAAGGCCCCATAGTGCTAACTTTCCAATGTTAATTGATCAAGAAATATAAAGTCAAAAACCATTTTTTACTTGTATTTGCATGCAAATGTGTGGATGGATAGCCGTTGGGAGATAAATATCAGAAATCATTAAGTAAATCTATCGATAGTTAATCTGTATGGTGTGAAATATCTTGAGATCATCATAAAAACAACCAAATTGGACCTTTATGAAACTGCCACAACCCACCCCCAAGAACAAACACAAAAATATATGAAAAATATATAGCTAATATGGCAAGCATATCCATGTCCATAATACAACCATAATGCATATCATTCCTGATACATTTCTACTGCAGGTAGAGTCATCATTCAAAACACAACAACACAAATTTATTCAATGTATGTTCTGAGGCCGGATGCAGTTGTATTTCTCTTGGATATCTCTTGAATATTCCGCATGAAAATATTAGATTGAAAGAAAACCCGAGTGAGCCTACAAGTTGAAGAAAAAAAATCTAAACCTAAACATAAGAAACAAAACAAGGACATTTTATAAGAAACAAAAAAGTGATGAAGCACATACCTATAGGCCCGCATACAAGGTAAGACACAACTGCACTATGAAATTAAGGGTTTCACAAAACATTATGCACTCAAAAATATTAATTAGACCTATCCATTAATTTATTAGCATGCAAAGTCACTCGGCTAAAGGGAAGCATCAAGCAACACCTCTATGATTGGACTTAAAAGGACTACTACACCAAAAAACATAAGCATCTGATAATTACCTATTCTTCTGATTTATTTGTAGGTTTTTCATACTATACCAGGGTCGGGGGCTGCAGATAAGTGGATCTCGAGGAGGCGTCATCGATCTGTATTAAGATCTCTGGATCGCTGCTCGGTCAACTTAGTGCAAGGAGCCACGCCATCTGTAAACCATTGTAGGATACTACAAAATGAAAAAAAAACATTTAATATAAGTGCATAACAATAGTAAGTCGTTCAAGGGAAAGCTTAACAAGTAAACAATTTAATTTTTTCATTATTCAGAAACGAAAGATGCCTACTCATTTTGAAAAGAATATGCCTACTCATTGTCGTAGCCTCGGTGTCATCAGAAAGAGCCTATCTATGTAATCAAACACTCACGGGAAAAACCTCTAAGGTTCTGGACTTCCTCCTTTGGTTGCAAGAGCAATCTGGTAGCAAGTCTCAAACAAAAGATGTAAAGCAACAAGTGATATATCTGATTGTCTTCCGCTGCATGTTGTGTCTTCTCTTCTGTTCACTTCTCTCTAGGCTGCAACCATCGTGATATCTATTTGCTTGTCTTCCCCATCATGTTTTAGGAGTGTATATGAAGGCTGGTGCGAATAATCCCAATTTACACAATGGGTAATGCCAGTAAAAGATAGATCGATTGAACTCACATAAGCTGGCACTAATCACTCAGTTAACTGCTAAAGAGTGTAGACACATGCTGTTGGTTAGTAATCCCTCCGTCCGAAAAAGCTTGTCCCTAAAATGGATGAATCTAGCACGCATTAACATGGTGGGGAAGATTTAGGAATTCTACCAGCTCCACATGAAGTAAGATTTAGAAATTTGGCAGGATCTATAAATTAGGGGCAAGCCAGTCTGAGCAAAATAATGTGACAAGGAATTAATGAGACAAGTTTCGTAGTGCATCAACATGAGGTAGATATATGTATATAATTGATTTTTTAAACATAAACTATGAAAGAGTCCAACAGTAGACATCTTTTTGAAACAATGGAACAGTAATCACCAAGGCAACAATTAAGCACTAATTTAATGTTGAGCCCAACATAAATTCTCATAAACAATAGATATTTGAATACCTTGCATCACTTTATTTGCTTGCAAAGTAGAAAGTTTGAGCAGTTCAACACTTCCAACTTTATATGACAAAGTTTACAATTCTTCTGTAGCCGTCCACATTTTCTCACATGAACATGCATCCAGCAATAATTTAGATACCTAGGTAACAAATATATGTCAAAATAATCCCAACAAAATATCTCTCGTTTTCTCAATGTAACTACATTTACACATGTCGCAGAAAAAGTGGGAGAAATACTAAAGCTATACTACAGGACAAGGATATTCGTGATAGCATCCATGGAGCTCCCTGTAGGGCGAGGCAGGGTGTCAACCCCTCCTTTATTTCTGGCAAACTATACTATAATATACATACCTGTGTACGCTCGATCGATGGATGACAATTGCAATAAATCGCCGAAAGAGTAAGAGTTCTCTTTGATGTTGGGCTGTGACTTGTGAAAAGGCTCCTTATTTGGGTCATGCTCTCGCGATGGCTGCACATAGGACCCACATGCACGACGCACCGAACCAGTCATCACGAAGGTATGAACAGGAACAGACAAACATAACACACACCACAAGCCCAGGCGCTGAACATACAGGAAGTGAGAAAGCTAAACCTTTTGAAAGCTAAATTGTTTGAAACCTAAACAAATGTTAATTACAACAATCAAGATAATTTATATATAATTACAACAATAAAACTGTAAAAGGCAAACAAAAGGCATGAGGCGGCGGCGAAGGCCTGGAGCGGCGCCGACTTTGATGTGCGAGGGCGGCGGTGTAGGGATGGAGCGGCGGCGGCGGTGAACAAGGGCGGCGGCGAAGGGATGGAGCGGCGGTTGCGGCGAACGAGGGCGGTGGCGATGGAGTGGCGGCAACGGCGAACGAGGGCAGAGTGTCGTGCGTGAGAGTGGTTCTCGCTCGAGGGTGGGAGGCCTCGCTAGTATGTGCGTGCGATTGGTTTGGGGTTTTTTTCGCTGGTTAATTTTCGTAGGTTTTTTATCGTAGATTTTTTTTCGTTCGCTTTTTTGGGTGTGACGGGAGGATAGCAACTGGACTGCGTGGGGGATAGGTACTGGTTTTTTCAGTTCGTGGCGGCTCAGCGTGAGGTGGGAGGAGGTACCAAAATAGGTACCAAATAAAACCAGATTAGGTGGGATGAAAATAAAACCCGGAACGCGGACTACCAACTGAGACATTAGGAGTAGAGATTAATACCTCCGTTCAGAAATATAAGATGACTTTTGATATTATACTCCATATATGACTACATATACACACAGAAATGAGTGAACAAAGACACTAGAACATGTCTTCAAAGGCATGAGAGCAGAGGGATTACATGCAATATCCATAACACAAGTTACTGAGGCAAATATACCCTCTTAAAAGGTAGCATTGATATTCATAAAGTACTCCCTCCGTCCCAAAATTCTTGTCTTAGATTTTTCTAGATACCGATGTATCAAGTCACATTTTAGTATTAGATACATCCGTATCTAGACAAATCTAAGACAAGAAATTTGGGACAGAGGGAGTAGTTGAAAGTAATCTATAAGAAATAAGTGTCAACCTCTCGCATGTTTTGGTCAAAAGAGGAATTTAGAACCGTCATTTGGCACACTAAAATCACATGCAAGAGCACCCAGAAAGTTGTACTACCAGTACTAGTACTGGGTGTTAGATGGAAAAACACGATCAAGATCGAGAAAAAGATCGTCAACAAGAGACATTACCTGGACTTGCTTAATGAGGGATCCTGGAGAGGGGGGCTTGGATAGGGCGATGGCTTTGAGCTTGTCTGCGGTAGTCTCGGCGGGGTGCTTGCGCTTCTTCGTACCATGAGCCTCGACGGTTTTGGCTAGAGACATAGACATCACTTCGGCCGGTGCTCCCGCGTCCATCAAGAAACTGTCAAATAGAAATAAAAGAAAAGAAACCATAATCACAAACCCAAAAGAAGAAAGAGAGGGAGTTATAGGATCAGTCTCAGGGTTGTAGGACCGGGACTTGGCCAGAATCAATACCATTGATGCGCTCACCTTTCCTTCTTTGGGAGAGAAGAACAATGGCAGAAGCAGGTCAGGGTTTTCTTGAAGAAATGAGGAACAAGATGAGGGAGAAGCGAGGGTTGGGTCGAGAGGAAGCTGAGAGAGAAGAGTGAAATGATGGCTGCTTCGTCCGTCCAACTTACTGCTGGAAAGGAGGGGGTTTTGTGATTTGACGGCTCATTGGGCATTACTGCGGCACTTCGATCGGGGTAGTCTACCGCCACTCTACTACAGAGTAATTTAGTGCATGGCTGGTGGACCCCGATGTTGGCTGTCCCACACGTCGGCGAAAGTGAGTAATTTAGTGCATGGATGGAGGAGGATCCGCACGGTAGAGCGTGTCCACTGTTTTTCTAAAGAAAAAATGATTACAACAAGCGTTTCCACTCTTACGACGGAGGAGTGCGAAACACAGCAGCCACTTGAACATACACAGTGCTCCTACTACTAGGCATGTGCAGTGGTTCATACGTCAGTACTACATAATCTTGTTGCTAGTGTAGTAAGATATGACGACAACAAATGATGTTTTGTGCATGTCAACTATATGAACAGTAATGTAGTAACATAGTACCGCTTTCTCGACTGTCCGGTCTAGAATGAACGGTGAGATCAATGTTAACAGAACTACGTCTACAACACACGGAGAGTACGGTGCTACAGTACTCCACGAAACATGAACCATATGAAGCACGAACAGTGTTAGGCAGGGTGTATGAAGGGTGCATGAGATGGGAGCAAAAGTTCCCTTCTCGACCCACTTTTGGGTGTTTGGCAGAGTGCATGAAGGGTGCATGAGTCCACACTAGTAGGTTAACATAAATACACGAAGAGGAAACAACTACTCCGTCTAGGTGTGTAAGTCATCTTACGGTTGTGCACCGCGACCAAGGCGGAGAGGAAAACGAGAAAACTTAATGTATTTTTGCTAATTAACAGCATTGCATGCAATGAACTAACCACTGCATTCATATTTATTAGTCTCAAGTCAATGAAAGCATGAATGGCCCACGTCTCTTATTGGTTGATATGTCACAAAACAAGAAACGGGGAGGGAGTTAATGTACCGTGCCTAAGTGTTTTGGGATTATTTGGTTTTCATAAGGTGACTTTCACACTATATTGAGATGAGAATGCAACCAACACACCCACACGCTTTGTGCTACAGTGACTGATCTGCACCGTCTGAGTTTGATCCAACGGTCATGTTGCGCCGAGACATGGACATGCCCATGCAGAGGGCGCCTAAACATCACCAAAGTCCCTCTGCTTCTCGAGGCGCACGACGTTGGTGATGCAGGGTGCAACCGCCCGCAGAGCCCGCTCCCGGTCGACGGGAGCCAGCCCGTCAAAGACGGCGTCCAATTGCACGAATGTTTTCCGGTGATGGAGCCCTGAAAGGATTCACCCGGCAACGGCGACGGCAGCCTGCAACCCCTCCTTGTCCAGCTCAGCCGCCACCATCGCATGGAGACGGCTCAGCTCCTCGGAGATATAGGTGAAGAAGGAGACCAGGTCAGGAAGCCGGAGCTTGTTGAAGTCGACTGGGTGGTCGAACGGGTTTAGCCCGACGGCCGGCATCGTCGCGCTGGCACGACTGTAGGCATCGCGCAGCCGCAACACATGCATGGCAACTTGGTTCACCAAGTGGCTGGGGCGATCCTGGACCTCGTCACGATCGGCCCGCTCGCGCTCCAGCCGGCTCCCCTGACGGCCTATTGTATCTCTTGCTTTCTGCAGCAACGCCGCCGATGCCTCGAGCATCTTTGTGGTGGACGCCTGCAGCTTTTGAAGCTCCGTGAACTCCCTCACATAACGGAGGAGCATGGCACTCCTCTCCTCCTTGAGCTCACGGAGCTCCATGTCCTTGGCCCTGAGCTCCGCATCCTTGGCATGGAGCTCCTGTGTCAGGCGCCTCACCTCGGACTCCATGATCTGCTGCGCCGCCATGGCACCAGGTAGAAGCAATGGGGGAAATGGCTGAAAGGCAATGCAATCTACGGGAAGGCGGAGGGAGCGGGGAATCTTTTGGTTTTCACCACGGTAAAACACCAGTCGACGACTTCTCACATCAGGGAGCAGTGGGTTTTTACAGGCGGAGTCATCATGACTAATTGCTACCGCGCCTGCTCCCGTCAATCAAAAAATTAAAAATCCTGCCGCGCCTGCTCCCATCAATCAAAAAATTAAAAATCCTGCCGCACCCAAACACCAGAGCAACGCCATGGTGGATATTTAAATTTACCTGCCGGCAAGTAGATAAAAAGGGGTGAAAAAACAAATGTGGCGGCGGCCTAGCTAATCGGTCGAACTAGCCCAACTAGCTAGCCACCGTGCTTCATTGATGTACTCGGCGGGAAAGGTGGTATTTCGTGATTTGATGACTCATTTACTTGCTTCGGCGCTACGACCGAGGAGGACCCAGAAAACGCGCGGTAGGGCGTCCCACGTCCGGAAGAATATATGCGTGCACCACCCGGGAGGACCCCGAAACCGCGCGGAGGGTGTGGCACGTTGATACGTCTCCAACGTATCTATAATTTTTGATTACTCCATGCTATATTATCTATTGTTTTGGACTATATTGGGCTTTATTTTCCACTTTTATATTATTTTTGGGACTAACCTATTAACCGGAGGCCCAGCCCAGAATTGCTGTTTTTTGCCTATTTCAGTATTTTGAAGAAATAGAATATCAAACGCAGTCGAAATGGAATGAAACCTTCGGGAACGTGATTTTCTCATCAGATAAGACCCAGGAGACTTGGACCCTCCGTCAAGAAAGCCCCGAGGCGGTCACGAGGGTGGAGGGCGCCCCCCTACCTCGTGGGCCCCTCGGAGCTCCACTAACGTACTTCTTCCTCCTATATATACCTACGTACCCCCAACAGATCATATACGGAGCCAAAAACCAAATTTCACTGCCGTAACTTCCTGTATCCACGAGATCCCATCTTGGGGCCTGTTCTGGAGCTCCGCCGAAAGGGGACTCCACCACGGAGGGCTTCTACATCATCATCATAGCCTCTCCGATGAAGTGTGAGTAGTTTACTTCGGACCTTCGGGTCCATAGTTAGTAGCTAGATGGCTTCTTCTCTCTTTTTGGACCTCAATACAATGTTCTCCCCCTCTTTCGTGGAGATCTATTCGATGTAATCTTCTTTTTGCGGTGTGTTTGTTGAGACCGATGAATTGTGGGTTTATGATCAAGATTATCTATGAGCAATATTAGAATCCTTTCTGAATTCTTTTATGTATGATTGAGTTATCTTTGCAAGTCTCTTCGAATTATCCGTTTGGTTTGGCCAACTAGATTGGTAGTTCTTGCAATGGGAGAAGTGTTTAGCTTTGGGTTCAATCTTGCGGTGTCCTTACCCAGGGACAGAAAGGGTTGCAAGGCACGTATTGTATTGTTGCCATCGAGGATAACAAGATGGGGTATTTATCATATTGCATGAATTTATTCCTCTACATCATGTCATCTTGCTTAAGGCGTTACTCTATTTTTATTAACTTAATACTCTATATGCATGCTGGATAGCGGTCGATGAGTGGAGCAATAGTAGTAGATGCAGGCAGGAGTCGGTCTACTTGTCTTGGACGTGATGCCTATATACATGATCATACCTAGATACTCTCATAACTATGCTCAATTTCATCAATTGCTCAACATAATTGTTCACCCACCGTAAAATACTTATGCTCTTGAGAGAAGCCACTAGTGAAATCTATGGCCCCCGGGTCTATTCTCATCATATTAATCTTCCTACTATTTATTATTGCTTTGCTTTTTTACTTTGCCTTTTATTTTACCTTGCATCTTTATATCAAAAATACCAAAAATATTATTTATCATCTCTATCAGATCTCACTCTCGTAAGTGACCCCTATTCGCGTTGGTTGTGAGGAGCTATTTGTTTTGTGTAGGTACGAGGGACTTGCGCGTGGCCTCCTACTGGATTGATACCTTGGTTCTCAAAAACTATGGGAAATGCTTACGCTACTCTGCTGCATCATCCTCTCCTCTTCGGGGAAAACCAACGCAAGCTCAAGACGTAGCAAGAAGGATTTCTGGCGCCGTTGCTGGGGAGTCTACGCAAAAGTCAACATACCAAGTACCCATCACAATCCCTTATCTCTCGCATTACATTATTTGCCATTTGCCTCTCGTTTTCCTCTCCCCCGCTTCACCCTTGCCGTTTTATTCGCCCACTCTTTTCCGTTTGCCTTTTTCTCGTTTGCTTGTCGTTATGTCTAGTCTTATTTCTTCTCCGTTGTCTCCCGAGAATGAAGTTCTAAATTTTAAACAAAGGGAGGGAGAAAATCTAAAAGACGCTTGGTATAGAATTTGCAATGCTCAAAATAGATCTGCCAGGAAGCAATCTACTTCTGTTCTTCTCCGCAATTTTTATGTAGGTGCTAATCCTTGGTATAGATATATCCTCGATACCATTACCGGAGGGAATTTCTTGGGTATCCATACTTTTGATTCTTATAATGCTATGATAGATTTATTTGGCTCTCCACCTCTTTTGGTTAATGGAACTATGTTAAGTTTGGAGCATGTAATGCAAAGACTTGAAATTATTGAAAATAAAGTTGCTACCGTTGAGTTAATTGAAAATCTAGATAAAAAGATCCACAATCAAATTACCCAATATGGATCTAAGGTAGGAGTAACTTTGAAAAATATTAAGGAGAAGGAACCCATAATTAATGACAAAATAAATCAAGATTCCTCTAGAATTGATAAACTTGAGGGTATCATTACCAACTTGGGAACCGCTTTTTCTTCCGTAAAGAATACTCCAAGTCCACCTACTAAAATTGCTAAACTCATGTATGTTCCTAAGGATAAAGGTGAATCATCTAGTAAGGAAACCGCGGATCTTAAATCTATAAGTATTCATCCCAATATTTTTGCTATCATTAAGGAACCATTTGCTATGAATGAATTTTTCGATCTTTTGCCTGAAAATTTGATAATTACTAGAAAGAAAGAAATTTCTAAGGAAGGTAGATGCCTCATTGAAGAATTGCCCACCAAAGATGGCAATACCTAGATCTATCCTTGCTTTTATGCCTAGCTAGGGGCGTTAAACGATAGCGCTTGTTGGGAGGCAACCCAATTTTATTTTTAGTTTTTGTTTTTGTTTATGTTTAGGAATAAATAATCCATCTACCTTCTGTTTAGATGTGGTATTATGTTTTAATTAGTGCTTGTGCCAAGTTAAACCTATAGGATCTTCTTGGATAATAGTTATTTGATCTTGCTGTAATTTACAGAAACTTGCGGTTCACGAAAACAATTGTTAAAAATCACCAGAACGTGATAAAATAGTGATTACAATTGATGCTGATCAATAAAAAAATTTCCTAGGCCGTCCTATTTTGGATGAATTTTTGGAGTTCGAGAAGTTTGCGTTAGTTACAGATTACTACAGACTGTTCTGTTTTTGACAGATTCTGTTTTTCGTGTGTTGTTTGCTTATTTTGATGCATCTATGGCTAGTAAAATAGTTTATGATCCATAGAGAAGTTGTAATACAATAGGTTTAACACCAATACAAGTAAATAATGAGTTCATTACATTACCTTGAAGTGGTCTTTTGTTTTCTTTCGCTAACGGAGCTCACGAGATTTCTGTTTAGTTTTGTGTTGTGAAGTTTTCAAGTTTTGGGTGAAATATTTTGATGGATTATGGAACAAGGAGTGGCAAGAGCCTAAGCTTGGGGATGCCCATGGCACCCCAAGATAATACAAGGACACCAAAAAGTCAAAGCTTGGGGATGCCCCGGAAGGCATCCCCTCTTTCGTCCACTTCCATCGTTAACCTTACTTGGAGCTATATTTTTATTCACCACATGATATGTGTTTTGCTTGGAGCGTCTTGTATTATTTGCATCTTTGCTTGTTAGTTTACCAAAATCATCCTTGCTGTACACACCTTTTGAGAGAGCCACACTTGAATTGGAATTTGTTAGAATACTCTTTGTGCTTCACTTATATCTTTTGAGCTTTATAGTTTTGCTCTATGTGCTTCACTTATATCTTTTGAACCTTATAATTTTGCTCTAGTTCTTCACTTATATCTTTTAGAGCATGGTGGTGGATTTGTTTTAAAGAAACTATTGATCTCTCATGCCTCACTTAGATTATTTTTAGAGTCTTAAATAGCATGGTAATTTGCTTATAATAATAATATGCTTGGTATTCAAGATTTGTAAAACTCTCTTTTGAGTGTGTTGAATACTAAGAAAGGTTTGATGCTTGATAAATGTTTTGAGATATGGAGGTGATAATATCTAAGTCGTGCTAGTTGAGTAGTTGTGAATTTGAGAAATACTTGTGTTGAAGTTTGCAAGTCCCGTACCATGCACGTATGGTAAACGTTGTGTAACAAATTTGAAACATGAGGTGTTATTTGATTGTCCTCCTTATGAGTGGCGGTCGGGGACGAGCGATGGTCTTTTCCTACCAATCTATCCCCCTAGGAGCATGCGCGTAGTGCTTTGGTTTTTGATGGCTTGTAATTTTTTGCAATAAGTATGTGAGTTCTTTATGACTAATGTTGAGTGCATGGATTATACGCACTCTTATCCTTCCATCATTGCTAGCCTCTTCGGTACCGTGCATTGCCCTTTCTCACATTGAGAGTTTGTGCAAACTTCGCCGGTGCATCCAAACCCCGTGATATGATACACTCTTTCACACATAAACCTCCTTATATCTTCCTCAAAACAGCCACCATACCTACCTATTATGGCATTTCCATAGCCATTCCGAGATATATTGCCATGAAACTTTCCACCATACCGTTCTTCATGACACATTCATCATTGTCATATTGCTTAGCATGATCATGTAGTTGACATAGTATTTGTGGCAAAGCCACCATTCATAATTCTTTCATACATGTCACTCTTGGTTCATTGCATATCCCGGTACACCGCCGGAGGCATTCATATAGAGTCATATTTTGTTCTAGTATCGAGTTGTAATCATTGAGTTGTAAGTAAATAGAAGTGTGATGATCATCATTTTTTAGAGCATTGTCCCAAAAAAAGGGAGAAAGGCCAAAGAAAAAAAGAAGGCCCAAAAAAAAAGAAAATAAAAAGGGGCAATGTTACTATCTCCTTTTCCACACTTGTGCTTCAAAGTAGCACCATGTTCTTCATATAGCGAGTCTCATATATTGTGCTTCAAAGTAGCACCATGTTTTTCATATAGAGAGTTTCATGTTTTGTCACTTTCATATACTAGTGGGAATTTTTCATTATAGAACTTGGCTTGTATATTCCAACGATGGGCTTCCTCAAATGCCCTAGGTCTTCGTGAGCAAGCAAGTTGGATGCACACCGACTTAGTTTCTTTTGTTGATCTTTCATACATTTATAGCTCTAGTGCACCTACTCCTTGCATCAACATCAATTGATGAGCATCTCCATAGCCCGTTGATTAGCCTCGTTGATGTCAGACCTTCTCCTTTTTTGTCTTCTCCACATAACCCCCATCATTATATTCTATTCCACCCATAGTGCTATGTCCATGGCTCGTGCTCATATATTGCGTGAAAGTTTATAGGTTTGAGATTAATAAAGTATGAAACAATTGCTTGGATTGTCATCGGGGTTGTGCATGAAGAGAGCATTCTCGTGTGACGAAAATGGAGCATGACTAAACTATATGATTTTGTAGGGATGAACTTTCTTTGGCCATGTTATTTTGAGAAGACATAATTGCTTAGTTAGTATGCTTGAAGTATTATTATTTTTATGTCAATATGAACTTTTGTCTTGAATCTTTTGGATCTGAATATTCATACCACAATTAAGAAGAGTTACATTGAAATTATGCCAAGTAGCACTCCGCATAATTTTTTTTCTTTTTATCATTTACCTACTCGAGGACGAGCAGGAATTAAGCTTGGGGATGCCTGATACGTCTCCAATGCATCTATAATTTGTGATTGCTCCATGCTATATTATCTATTGTTTTGGACTATATTGGGCTTTATTTTCCACTTTTATATTATTTTTGGGACTAACCTATTAACCGAAGGCCCATCCCAGAATTGCTGTTTTTGCCTATTTCAGCATTTCGAAGAAGCAGAATATCAAACGGAGTCCAAACGGAATGAAACCTTCGGGAACGTGATTTTCTCAGCAGATAAGACCCAGGAGACTTGGACCCTCCGTCAAGAAAGCCCCGAGGCGGTGACGAGGGTGGAGGGCGCGCCCCCTACCTCGTGGGCCCCTCGGAGCTCCACCGACATACTTCTATGTGAGTAGTTTACTTCAGACCTAATTCCACCGCCAACAGATCAAATACGGAGCCAAAAACCTAATTCCACCGCCGCAACTTCCTGTATCCACGAGATCCCATCTTGGGGCCTGTTCCGGAGCTCCGTCGGAATGGGAATCCACCACGGAGGGCTTCTACATCATCATCATAGCCTCTCCGATGAAGTGTGAGTAGTTTACTTCAGACCTTCGGGTCCATAGTTAGTAGCTAGATGGCTTCTTCTCTCTTTTTGGATCTCAATACAATGTTCTCCCCCTCTCTCGTGGAGATCTATTCGGTGTAATCTTATTTTTGCGGTGTGTTTGTTGAGACCGATGATTGTGGGTTTATGATCAAGATTATCTATGAGCAATATTTGAATCTTTTCTAAATTCTTTTATGTATGATTGAGTTATCTTTGCAAGTCTCTTCAAATTATCCGTTTGGTTTGGCCAACTAGATTGGTAGTTCTTGCAATGGGAGAAGTGTTTAGCTTTGGGTTCAATCTTGCGGTGTCCTTACCCAGTGACAAAAAGGGTTGCAAGGCACGTATTGTATTGTTGCCATCGAGGATAACAAGATGGGGTATTTATCATATTGCATGAATTTATTCCTCTACATCATGTCATCTTGCTTAAGGCGTTACTCTGTTTTCATTAACTTAATACTCTAGATGCATGCTGGTTAGCAGTCGATGAGTGGAGTAATAGTAGTAGATGTAGGCAGGAGTTGGTCTACTTGTCTCGGACGTGATGCCTATATACATGATCATTCCTAGATACTCTCATAACTATGCTCAATTCTGTCAATTGATCAACAGTAATTCGTTCACCCACCGTAAAATACTTATGCTCTTGAGAGAAACCACTAGTGAAATCTATGGCCCCCGGGTCTATTCTCATCATATTAATCTTCCTATGCTTTATTATTGCTTTGCTTTTTTACTTTGCCTTTTATTCTACCTTGCATCTTTATATCAAAAATACCAAAAATATTATCTATCATCTGTATCAGATCTCACTCTCGTAAGTGACCATGAAGGGATTGACTACCCCTATTCGCGTTGGTTGCGAGGAGCTATTTGTTTTGTGTAGGTACGAGGGACTTGCGCGTGGCCTCCTACTGGATTGATACCTTGGTTCTCAAAAACTGAGGGAAATACTTACACTACTCTACTGCATCATCCTCTCCTCTTCGGGGAAAACCAATGCAAGCTCAAGACGTAGCACACATCTCGGCACGGAGGAAAAATGTGCGTGTAAAAATATACTGTACAAGACGTTGTACCTATGGTTCGACCTCGGGACCCAGGCTATCGGTCAAAAACACCCCACTAGCCACACAACTTCATCATGCAAATGTGGCACGAAGGATAGATGCGGTTAGCTTCGTCTCGACCAGCCACAACGTTTCTTGTTCTAGGCGATTCTTCTATTTTCCAAGCTTTTTTTAGTTGTAATAACACCACGTCAAGCTAGCGCCGCTCTTCGTGTGTGCCCATGCAAAGGTTAGACGATGGGGAGAAGAGAGATTGAGATCGCAAACCTGGGACCCACCAGTAAGTGAGACAACGGTCATGCACGTGTTGACGAGGCACACGCTCTACTCTACTCAACGCAAGTACTGTATAAAATCAAGTTATGGGACAAAGCCAACAACCATTCGTTTTTTCAGGCTATCGACTTACGCTTTGTAGTCCAGGTTGCCAGTTCAAATTTCGTCTTTCAGATATGTTAGTTTTAGGTCCAAATTTGATTAATGACAAGTGGGACCCCCGTGTGTTGTTCCGATATTTCAGTGTAGGATGGTTTTTTTGAACAAACACTTTGCGCGGTTAGACAAGTAACGACACGAGTTACACGTATTTTGCAAGTTTACGAACAAAAATGACAGCAGCATAGAATATCACATCCACCCCGCAGCTTAGATACTATGGTGATACGAGTTTTTACACTGTTGGAAGTGAGATCCAATGGCTTGTGAGTAGTCTTTGTAATTATGTGCAATTTCCAAACTCTCCAAAGGTTTTGTTTGCAAATAAAACATTCCGGCCTCGTGTGTGCCGCTGCATCTTCGATCCAACGGCTCCCCGGTGCTCATATTAGGTGCTCCCCGTAGCTTAATTACCCGATACGGTGATATGAGCATCTAGGTCGTATGATCAGTGATCAGATGGCACATGCATAGTACTTGTACTTTCTGCGCATTTCCCAAACTCTATCAGCCGTATATTGCAAAAACATTCAAACCTCCTACCGTGGGCCGTTAGATCTCAGTGAACTCGTATCACCATAGAATCTACGGTGCGGGAGCACCTCATACTCTCCTGTGCGAGAAAACATAAGGTGCTATCACAGCTTGGATGCTACGGTGATACGAGCTTGGAGGTCGTTTGATCTGAGATCCAATGGCATCTGAGCAGTCTTTGTGCTTGTAAGCAGTGGCGAACGCTTTTGGGGCTTTTTCGCAAAAACCATTGAACCACCGAGGAGGTGTTGGTCACAAATCAACGCCCAGAAGATCTTGTATCACCAAAGCATCTAAGGTGTGGTAGCACATGATATTCTTACATACAGGAGAATATGATGTCATCCTTCATCTTAGATGCTACGGTGATCTGAGCTTCGAGGTCGTTGGATATGGGATCAAAGGGCATCTAAGTAGTTTTGTACAAATTGTGTGCAATTCTCAAACTCATCAAGGTTTCCTGCAAAAATATTAAGACACATCATGTGAGCTGCTATATCTCAGATCTACAAGCTCCAAGCAACTCATATCGGCATATAGCATCTAAGGTATGGGGGCACATGATATTCTCCCGGGGAGGAGGGTGGGGTGCACAACCAATCGGTGGTTGGGAGGGTGGGGACAAATATAATCTAAACAACCCTAAACAGAGCTCCACAATTTTATCTAAGGTCGAGGGGTTGACCCCCGACAATCATAGCTCCGCCTAAACACAACATTTGCATGTACTGTAGTACTAGACTTAATATTCATGTTTCAGTTTCATGTTCATTTTAAATATTGAACCGAGGACCATGGATGTCTTACATTTTACTCCCTTCGTTCCTAGATATTAGTCTTTTTAGAGGCTTCAAATGGACTAGCACATACAAATGTATATAGACATATTTTAGAGTCTAGATTCACTCTTTTTGCTCCGTATGTAGTCACTTATTGAACTCTCTAAAAGACTAATATTTAGGAATAGAAGGAGTATTTTTGAATTCGTGTCATACATGCATGGTTCGGAAAAATAGATGCACTATACTTATTGGATTGTTGTTGTGTTCGTGCGTGTGTGTCTCTGTGTGTGTGTGTGTGTGTGTGTGTGTGTGTGGTCGTATGCTTGATACATACAAAGTTTTCTCACCTCCATATTGTTCATCTTTTAAATTTGAATTTGCATTGGAAAACTTACTAGGGATACCATGAAATATGAAATCCACGTTGAGATCACTATATCACAAACTCACTCTAATTCAACAACTCGTCATAAATCAATTACCACATTGAGATTAGTATTTGCAAGGAAAATACTGGTATTGTAATACACATAGATTCGTTCGGCAATTTAAAAGGTTCCTTTCATATTCTCGAATGGTAGGACCCAATGGCGTACCAGCCAGACCTTGGCTCGTGTTGATCCTAAAAAAACCGGGCTCGTGTCCTTCGGTGGCGTGCGTGGTACACACATTAGGCAAACCCAACCAGTCGAGCCTCAGCGTTTCAAGTCGAAATATCTAGCGGCCAGAATTCCAGCCCTAGGAAATTGCCCTCATCTCCCCGGTCCACAATGACTACCGATGAACAACGGAGGGATGCTTTAGTAACTAGACAACGTTACCTACCGTGCCGAGCACGGTTCAATTCCCTCGGTCGCCGCTCGTCAAGGTCACCCGTCAACTGCATTGCCTAGTACTACTACTACTACACCAGGGTGAGCATAGAATTGAGCCCGTTTTTTCGTGCCTAGTACTTGAGTTAATATATCAGGCAATGCACTGGTACAGAGGGATTATCCTGTTACTCTGCATATATAACTTGTCTGAAGTCTAACTAAGCAAAATGTTTGACCAAATCCTTTCTTAAGAAATACAACAGGACAGATGTACGGCTTGAAAATTTATTGCATGATGCAGGTTATGATATTGTTTCGAATCCTGGATCTTAAATTTCAGAAAATCCAAAAGTGAGCATAAATTCTTGAAACTAAGCATGGTCATGTGATATGGCACAAATATTATTTCGTAAGTTTTTTCTTCAATTTGAGACAAGCTGCTTATGACAAGTTGCACAAATGAAGAGCCAAGGTATTTTGGAACAAAGATCTGTCACGTTAAGGCCACTATTGAAACCATGGGCGTTTATGTGCCGCCACGAGTCCCCGCTTCTCATCGGCAGGTGCCGTCCGAGCAAGCGTGTGAGTCGACGGGAGGCGTGTGAGCAGACTACTGCGCCGGCTGTCAGGGAGGCGTGCGAGCAGACCATTGTGCAGGCTCATCGAGAGGTGAGCCCTTTGACCAGGCTCCGCCGCCCACCGTCGTCCCAACTGCTCCCACTTTTAATGTCGCCGGCGCCGCAGTTTAAAATCAACCCTGCACTACCCGGTATCGCTACAATCCTCTCTCTTCCTCTCCGATTCTCCTGTCGTCTACCTCCAACTAGCCTGACCTAAACGTACACCATGCCGCATCACGATGGTCTGCCCTTAGTGTTCCAGTTTCCTGAGGAAGACACCCAGCCGGAGTCTCAAGAATATAAGGCGCTTTGGGACGAGTTTGAACTGGCCTTGCGGGAAGACGCCGCACCTGTCCCCGCTCCGTTCCGGCTCCCGTCGCCCCGACTGCGCCAGCGCCCATCCCCGTGGCATTGATGGGCTGGGAGCCGCACATTGTCGCCGAGCTTGATCCCACGGGGTTCCACGAGGCCCCCGCCGACTTTCACGCGCCCGTGCACCTGCTAGCGCATGCGCCTGCGCGTGCACTGACGCACACGCCCGTGCCAGAGCCCGTGCACCTACCAGCGCATGCGCCTGCGCGTGCACTGATGTGCGCGCCCGTGCCGGTGCCCGTGCACATGAATGTCTCCGCCGCGCCGTTGACAGCGTCTGTCTCCGCGCGGGTGCCAGTGCCTCCTCAGCGGCATGGATGGCCGCCGTCAACCGCTTCCTTGCACCAACGCCAGTCGCCTCCTCCCGCCAGTTGACTCGCTCCGGAGTCCAGAACATTTTGGCCTTCCTTGAAGCTAGGCCAACGTCCAGAAGTACGCCAACAACGGCACAAGACGCCGCCGTCTCCGTCGGTCAGTGGCCCGACGACACACAGAGCACTGCAGAGGAGCCGCTTCCCACCGCGAGACGCCCCCCCCCCCCGCCGCCGCGTAATCTAAATTTGCCATGAAAAACGTTTGGAATGCCATGCTTAAAATCCGAACGCTTATCATTTTCGTTTATTTTATATCGATCGTCATATAATTTAAAGTCGGAGTCAGACTGAACGAAATGTATGGTTTGATCGATTGAATGTTCTGCTAGAGCCGTATCAAATTAAATATAAAACGTCATCAAGCCACATGTATTCCTTGTCATCCAACGACCTAGACTGCTTCAATGTCGAGCGCTCAACACATTTAGCGTGCAGTTAATTTCATGCCAAAAATAGTGCTAATCACATGGCAACACGCATATAATATCCTAGTAGTTAATATCCGCATGCACTTAATATACTTCCAAATTAACTTGCATTGCACGTACACACTGACTAGTGCTGCTAGTACGTGAAACTGGTGCCGTGATTTGTGAACGTGTCCAGATATGGTCAACGGAAACATCGCCCGACAGTTCTTCCTGTTTGCCCGTGCGTCTAAATGCAGAAGGGGAGGAGAGAGAGAGAGCACACATGCAACCCGCCAGTAACTGAAGGCGAATAGTACTAAAAATAATATTACATGTTATCCATTAATTATACTGTGGTAATATAAAAACATTATGTGAACAAAGTTGGTACAACAAACATTGCTATTCTACGTATGTTGCCTATTGACGTGCGGCTTGAAGGCCCGGTCGCATGTTCGATCCTCGTCCTTTATTTTTTAATTTGTATATGGGTCCAAATTTGTTTTCATGACATGTGGGCCCCTCGGTGTGTAGTTTGTAGCACTTTAATTTGTGGGTCGAAATTTGTTCCATTCCAAGTGGACTATCGGTGTGTAGTTTTGTAGCTTATTTATAATAATTAAAGAGAACAACATAGTTTTTTCAATAATACCATGGTGCAACGTTGAAGGCGAGAAAGGACATGCGAGAGAGCGATGACCAAGCCAGAGGGAAATCAACTAGGGGAGTTGCGTGGGTTGCAACGGTGTTTGGAGTAGTTGTGGGCCGAATGCTATGAAAATATAATCTAAACCGGCCGGAATAAATTCCTACACAAATTAATCCAAGGTTGGAGTGCCCCTCGCAATGTAAATAGCTCCGGCTTTGCGAGGGATGGAGAGGTAGTAGCTTCAACGCGTGGAAGATACGGTGTGAGAAAGCGAGGTCAATTGAGAGACATATAGACAGAGAGACAAAGTGAGTGTGGTGCGACATTC
Source organism: Aegilops longissima (assembly GCA_021605205.1). Taxonomy (NCBI): domain Eukaryota; kingdom Viridiplantae; phylum Streptophyta; class Magnoliopsida; order Poales; family Poaceae; genus Aegilops; species Aegilops longissima. Next base: position 561,391,297 of record CM038680.1, read on the forward strand.
ACTGAACAAACATATATGCTCTGGAGAGATATTGTCCGATTGAGCTTTTCGGCAAGGGTGAGGGCTATAAGATAGAGCTTGAGAGATGATCCAGTCACAGACGTGTAGATATATTTTGTGCGTGGGAGGAAGCAAGGTTAACCGATCACATAGGGTCGCCGTGCGATCGAAAGAGTGAGACGGGTTGGAGAGAGTGACCTAGATAGACGATGTGCGTGAGAGAGTATACAATGTGAATAGGTCGAATTGGGATCAAACATGGTGATATATCGTTTTTGTCCGAGAAAGAGCGAGGTCAATCGAGACATAGAGAGAGAGAGAGAGAGAGAGAGAGAGAGAGAGAGAGAGAGAGAGAGAGAGAGAGAGAGAGAGAGAGAGAGAGAGAGATTGAGTGAGCGTGGCCCACCATGAGGTCGAAAGAGTGGCGGCGGCTTGGATGGACTGACCTAGATAGGCAATCTGCGTGAGAGAGTATAGTGTGTGTCGATCGAGGCCCGAACAGGGAGATATATCATTTGTGTGTGAAAGAAAACGAGGTTAAACGAGACTCAGATAAAGAGAGCGAGATTGAGCGAGTGTGGCCCGCCGTGCGGAAGAAAGAGTGAGATAGTCTCGAGGGAGTAACCTAGATATACAACGTGCGTGCGTGCGCACGAGAGGTTGGGGGGGGGGGGGCTAGATAGGCAATACATGTATTTAGCGTGAGAGGGTGAGAGGGAGAGGGTGGGGGGAGAGAGATAGCTCGACATTGGGTGCAATGGCGGGTGTGTGAGGTAAATACATTTTGGTAACAGAGTGGAAAAAGGGGTTGTGTAGTTGACAGACTTAGAGATCGAAACATGGAGAGAAAGAATGAACATGTGTTGGAAACCGATAGCTTCCTAAGGTGGTTAGGAGAGGAAGATTGGCCGATACAGGAAGTATGTAGCTTTTGTGGGGGGGCAAAAACAACATTTGGATGTACATAGTACGAGACTTAATATCGATGTTTCAATTCGGTGTACACTGTAAGATTTGAACCGAGGACCAAGCATACGGGTAATTATTTCGAATTCGTGCCATACTAAGTTTCGAAAAGTTGACATTGACTCAGTTTGTTGTGCTATTTTGTAGGTCATATGTTTGAATCCATCCAAAAGTTTTCTCACTACCATGGTGTTCATCATATACATATGAATTTGTATTAAAAAAGTAGCGTGGATACAGTGAAATGCGAAATCCATGTTAGAATTGGAGATCGCTACGTGACACACACTCTAATTCAAATAACTAACTATGTGACACACACTAATTCAAATAACTAATTATGTGACACACTCTAATCCACGTTAGCGTGGGTACCATTTCAATTTTTTTCAAATAACTCCTCATTAATTAATTTATAGTACTCCCTCTCTTTACTTTTATAAGACCTTGAAGACATTTCAGACAATGTGCAAAACAGTTCATTTTAAGTTGTCTGAAACGACTTACAAAAGTGAATGTATGGAGTATCTCGTTTCGAATGACTAATTATTGCAAGGAAAACACGGGCATGGTAATACATACAGATTCGTTTGCAAATGAAAGAAGATTCGTTTGCATTCTTAAACGTAGGCGCACCAGGCAGACCAAGGTCGTGTCGGGGTGGACGCTGCTTCGGTGCCTTAAAGGCAACTGCCTTTGGGTCACTGACATGTGGGCCAGCCACCTATTGGGCCGACATGTTATGGACACAAAGGCAGGTGCCTTAAGGCACCGAAGCATAGTCTTGTCGGGGTGGTCGCGTGTGTCGGACGGACGCGTAGCACCCAGCCACCCACCCCCCCCCCCCCAAAAAAAGGACGACAACAATATAAGTTCGCGCTTCCATGTTTCGGATTGAAATATCATGTGGCCCCAATTCCAGCCCTACAAAATCTCTATTCTCAACCGTCCCCTTCCGCGCCCATATTGCTCAAATCCCTAATTCGCTGCCAACCCTCGAATCACCCCTCGTCTCGTCTCTTTCCCCACCGTTCCCCACTTCTGTGCCAGACGACGACGACGAAGACGACGGTCGCGCTTCACCACCGCACCGGAGCTACCTCATCTACGCCCTTGTCCACCGCACCGGGTGGTCCACCGACAACATCGGCCGCTGCAACCGACGTGCCTCACAGACACCGAGTTCCACCGCATCAGGTGCGCTTCACCGATGCCGTCTCCCAGCTCACCAGGGCTACTTCACCGAGCACATCGTCGCACCTCCGCCCCCGAGGCCGTTGGTGCTTCACCAACGGTCTCGTCCACCGCATCGTAGCGCTCCGCTGCCACTCAAGATCTGCATCGGTGCGCGGCCAGCCAATGCCAGCGCATCACCCTCAACGGCTCTGAAGTGACCCGCACTCTAGCTAGGCGAGCATGCCCAAACGCCGGCCCGAACTTGGTATCCACACATCACTCCCTTGTGCACTGTTCCGACGATGTTTGGATATCCTTTCGCTGCTCTCTTAGCTTACACGCCTATGCAACTCTGACTTTAACTCTTATTTCTTCTGGAGATATCATCTGAAACAAGCAAATCCATTTTTTAGCGAAGCATGACGGCGCTACGGGATCTGGTACACATCATGCACACCCGTAACCTTGTAAGTATCTGTCCTCCGGTACAACATCAAGGTTAATTCCTCTTATTTGATCAATCATTCGCCGTGTCAAAAATGCAGAGTGGGATGCAAGGAGCACAAGGCCTGCACATCCAAGCAAGTGGTAACATGGACTTGTACATGGAACATCACAAGCGCAAGCAGAGCTGCAGTGAGCCTGTACAATGAGCTAGCGTAAGTCCCTGCATTTCATTTAATTTGTACTGGCATTCGTGTATGATTTGTGTGCAGTGGTTGATCCACGAATTCAAGTTACCAGGGGCGAACATTTAACTTAAAAAATACGAAGGCACTTGCACTCCGGAAATCAACATAACTTGAGAAATCTGAAGCTACATGCACTTTGAAAACCAACTAATGATCCAAAGCAGTTCAGCTTATAAACAGTAAATGATGCAAGCACCAAAAAACACAAAATGCAACATGGTGTACAAGGACTACAAACATGGTCTGTACCTGCTTGAATTATTCGTTCTCTGGCTGAAAATATCGAAGTGTAATTGCACGTATAACCAGTGCGCAAACTGCATATCAATATATCTATCCTGCACAAGTATGCCAATAGTTTCAAACAACAGATTAGAAAAGTATTTATGCTATGTTGTCATGATACGGGACTTTCTGGTAGATGGCCTCGACGTTTCCTCAAGCTATGAAAATGCACTATAATTTGCTTGTCATCAATGCCTGCAAATCTCTGTCTCTCTCAACATATTAGATCATCATTAGACACTAAATCCTTCAATGAGCTTGCAAAATGCTTGCACTAGATCCCTCATTAGACACTATATGTTCATCACCAAGAGCATGTAAAATGTTTGCATCAAATCCTTCATTAGCATTCTGTTCATTAGACACTTCAGGCTCAAGAACAACATGAGCTTGTATGTTTGCACGGAAACTTGATTAGATACATCAGATTCAGTCGATTCGGTATTGATTGGGGAGTTATAAAATAAGTAGAAATTGGTTTCATTTTCTCATAGATTCCCTACATACAAGCAGTTTTACAACACCGTCAGGTTTAACTATTGGCCAAAAATTGAAGAGTTGAATTAGATATAATCAGGGATGTGATGTACCTGCTCGTTGCGCATGCTACTCTTGCAAGATGCGACTGTTCGTTTGCGCAAGCTCGATGCCATGCCCGTGCTGCCGCCGCTGCCTCCCATGCAGGCTACACCCAGGGTTGGACCTTCATCTTCTTGTCCTTCCATTCGCTTGAAGCACGGCGACCGCCCTCCAACGAGGGCGCGAGGAAGAGCTATGTCGGTCTGTCAGTCCGTGGCGGCTAGGTTAGGAGCGAACAGGTGGAGGTGGAGCGAATGAATTGGGATTTTTCCTGTTGTCGATCAATATGGGAGGCGCTCGTTTGGGCCGCGAGCCTGCTATAGGGCCTGCCTTGCACTTATGTTATTGGCCCATCCAAATTGAAACATTTTTCTTCATTTTTACATGGCCTGCTCGTGCGTTGGGACAAACAAAACTAGCGTGGGCCAACCTGGACGACTCAAACTAGGTGCACACTTTCCAGCCACCTGAGGCGGCCGCCCATACCATCCCCTATGGTGGCGTCGCCCCTTTTTGCGCGTATGATTGGATAGTGAAAAATATTCCAATGGCGCTTTTGATTTAACCACAGAATGGTTGAATTGCTTGTTTCTATGAACTGAGTTCGCCAATAATGTGAAGGGTGCCAGTCTTTTCATCCTATTGTAGATTGCTTAGATCTCGATATGCCAAAAGTAATCGCATGAAATATACAGTAAAAGCCAGTGTGATGTGTTTGTCTACAACTAGTCTGACTACATGTCCTGATATAACATATCAAGGACGCACCATCTTACCAGATTAACCATTCGACTTGCCCATGCAGTGTGGGAAGAAAGAAGTAGTGGGACTGCGCATCCAAGCAATTGATGCCATGGACTCCTTCGTACAACCTTGTAAGCGAAAAAGAAGTTGCAGTGTGCCTGTACAAAGAACTAGCGTAAGTTCAGTTGCCTGCTTCTCAGAATTTAGTTAGCCACTTATTGCAAAATTGTTCAATTATGTTGCTTGGCTTAATTTAGTTTGCTACTGATTACCTAATGGCACAGCTTGTTAATCATATTGTAGACTGCACCTATCTATATGTTTGATACTTACTGTTAAGAATTACCTGTTTGCCTTAACTTAAATATTTACTTGTTTGTTTAACTGCTTTGTTCTGCAACAGTGGGTTACAATGATGTTAATAACTACTTTTCAGCATCCAAGTGAAACTCTTTATTTCCTTGTTTGTTTAACTGGTTTGCTGTTATAACTCCCAGTTGAGATGTTTTGCTAACATCAACTTTTCTGAATCCAATCGGAACTTTAATTGCAAAACAGGGTAGCCCAAGATCAAAGAGAGAGGTCCCCATGGACGTTGCATCATCCCACAGCAGTGGCACCGGCCCAATGGTGCATTATGAATTGCCAACTGCTGATGCTCTAGATGCTAAACTAGTGGTAGAAAGAGATTGCGCTTCTGCACTTAGAGATGAAGTTGACATGTTGAGGAAGCAAACAACACAATCACAAGCAGTACTCAAGACAACCATTAAATATTTTGTGGATTTCAAAAGGAAGCAAGCTGAGATTGACCAGATTGTTAAGGTCCTGAAGGAAAAAAGGAAATTAAATTCCTACTTGGTAAATCATAGGTGATATGTTCTTTCCATAGTTGAATAACCTTTGTGTTGTCTGTTCATGTAATTAATCAAACCATTTGTTTTAGAGATAATTTAATAATTGTTTTTTTGTTTTTTGGTTTGTAATTTTATTTGAGCAAAAGTCTGTATTAATTGATAAGACTCGGAGGCATTTCATTTGGATTGCTGTGCCAGACCTACAAATATGCTAATCGGGCTGAATGTGCATTCAACAATAGTAGTAGTATAGATGGACCATAAGTGGCACGCATCAGAAAGGGCCAAGATGCTGGCTAAAAAAGGATCTGTTGTAGCCAAAAAAAGTACAATGACCTAGCTTATGTATGTTAGTTGATATTATTGATCCATATACTCTATAAGTGTTTATATGTCATTAGTTCTATACATTCTTGGTTGATTGACTCGGTATTTGAATCTTGATACATCGCTTGTGTACATATCTAAATGGGAGTACACATTATGCTGCGTGTGACATTTGAGTTGGACATGAAGTGTTCCAAATATTCGAATTCACCTTAAACTGGATTCTAGTTTCTGAATTTGAGTATCGGCATTTGTAAAACATATTCATATATGACAGTGGAATACATCTTTGTTGTCCTTCTGAAGATATATAAAAACACATAGAATGATTTATAAATATTCATATAGGAATACAAAATGGATTGAATTTAGTTGCCGGTAGTAGCGTGGATGCTTATTGTCCCAAAATTCGAAAGAAGCAGCAAAATGTCCACTCCCACATCGGCTGCCCGAAGCCAAGTGTTTGGGAGATGGAAATTACTGTCTACCCATTACACGGACAATCCATCGGCCCGATTTCCACTTCTCTAGATAGGGGTAGGTTAGTAACTTCAATTAGACGTGACACGACCGCCTCTGAGCCCATTCCGACACGATGGGCGTCAAACATGGGCGGCAAAACTCATCTGATTCAAGCTCGTCCGAAAGACCTCTGTTTCTCCCTCCATCCCCATTCATACATGGTGGGCGGCAAAACAAACTCGACTCGGCTGAAATCGATGTAGGCAAATATTTTCAATAGGGGCAGGTTTGTAACTTCACTCAGACGTGACACAACCGCCCTACCTGTCAGCCCCGTTCATATACTGTGGGCGCCAACCATGGGTGCCAACCACCCTCTCCTCGCCCGAAATCGCTCTGGGCAAATATTGGCGAGATGCGAGATTACCGTCCTATCCCCAACCGACGAGACGTCCAAATTTTAAATGGGGGCTAAGTTCGTAACTTTCCCATATTTCAGACAGGCGCGTCCCAAAGCATGGTTCCGTGTACCTCTCCCTCCATTTTCCCATTCATACACCGTCCATGCTAGAACACCCCATCCCCAAACCAGCCTCCGTCCGCCACCCCATCCATCGCTGCCGTCCTCCACCACATCCATCGCCACCATCCTCCACCATGCCGGAGTGCCTACCAAGACCATGTCGTCCACTGCTAGAGATGGACGTTTCTCATCCACGGCGATGCACCAATAGCCTTGCATCACGTCCTCTCGCTTCATCAGCGTCGTCGTCCTCTTTGCCGGGGCCGCTCACACGACCTTCTCTTCCACCGCAACGGGACTTATCCCCCGATGCACCCGTCTACTGTCACAGATCTGCTTCAACGCCACCGACAGCCATCGCACCTCCGATGCCTACACGGCGCCGCAAGAGAGGTGATACATCATATCTCCTCAACTTTTTGATCTCAACCAGAAAATAGATCTTAACTTGGTTACTCTACTTTCTTTTCAGCTCTTAGAATTTAGTTCTTAGTTCGAAGCAAACAATGGATGCTAAATATCATTTCTCCGGTTTGCAGCTTCAAATCTGCCATGGCACAGCCATAATACGGTTTAATTGATCATGCTTAGGGTTTAATTGATCATGTTGGTTCCGTGGTGTTTTTTTTTTAAAAAATCAGAGGGGAAACCCTCTTTTGCTAAAAAAATATGCTTAGTGTTCCCCCTTTTATGATCACTATACAACCAGAATACGTGCTTTGTTGTAGATAGATGGCCCGTGTCGTTGTTCCATTGAATTTTAATGTGTTCCTTGGGAAAGCAAAGTTGAAAGATGATGGTAGCAATTACACGGACTGGGTCCGTAACTTGAGGATTATCCTCATTGCTGCACAGAAGAATTACGTCCTGGAAGCACCGCTAGGTGCTAGACCTGCTGCAGGAGCAACACCAGATGCTGTGAACGTCTGGCGGAGCAAAGGTGATGACTACTCGATAGTTCAGTGTGCCATGCTTTACGGCTTAGAACCGGGACTTCAAAGACGTTTTGAACGTCATGGAGCATATGAGATGTTCCAGGAGTTGAAGTTAATATTTCAAGCAAATGCCCGGATTGAGAGATATGAAGTCTCCAATAAGTTCTATAGCTGCAAGATGGAGGGGAATACTTCTGTCAGTGAGCATATACTCAAAATGTCTGGGTATAACAATCACTTGATTCAACTGGGAGTTAATCTTCCGGATGATAGCATCATTGACAGAATTCTTCAATCACTGCCACCAAGCTATAAAAGCTTCATGATGAACTATAATATGCAACGGATGGAAAAGACGATTCCCGAGCTCTTCGCAATGCTAAAAGCTGCAGAGGTACAAATCAAGAAGGAGCATCAAGTGTTGATGGTCAATAAGGCCACCAGTTTCAAGAAAAAGGGCAAAGGGAAGAAGAAGGGGAAATTCAAGAAGAACATCAAGCAAGTTGTTGCTCAGGAGAAGAAAACCAAATCTGGACCTAAGTGAGGGAGTCCTGGATTAGGGGGTGTCCGGATAGCCGAACTATCACCTTTGGCCGGACTCCTGGACTATGAAGATACAAGATTGAAGACTTCGTCCCGTGTCCGGATGGGACTTTCCTTGGCGTGGAAGGCAAGCTTGGCGATACGGATATGTAGATCTCCTACCATTGTAACCGACTCTGTGTAAACCTAACCCTCTTTGGTGTCTATATAAACCGGAGGGTTTTAGTCCGTAGGACGAAGAACAATCATACCATAGGCTAGCTTCTAGGGTTTAGCCTCTCTGATCTCGTGGTAGATCTACTCTTGTACTACCCATATCATCAATATTAATCAAGCAGGAGTAGGGTTTTACCTCCATCGAGAGGGCCCGAACCTGGGTAAAAACATTGTGTCTCTTGTCTCCTGTTAACATCCGCCTAGACGCACAGTTCGGGACCCCCTAACCGAGATCCACCGGTTTTGACACCGACTGAGGGAGTCCTGGACTAGGGGGTGTCCGGATAGCCGAACTATCATCTTTGGCCGGACTCCTAGACTATGAAGATACAAGATTGAAGACTTCGTCCCTTGTCCGGATAGGACTTTCCTTGGCGTGGAAGGCAAGCTTGGCGATACGGATATTAGATCTCCTACCATTGTAACCGACTCTGTGTAACCCTAACCCTATCCGGTGTCTATATAAACCGGAGGGTTTTAGTCCGTAGGACGAACAACAATCATACCATAGGCTAGCTTCTAGGGTTTAGCCTCTCTGATCTCGTGGTAGATCTACTTTTGTACGACCAATATCATCAATATTAATCAAGCAGGAGTAGGGTATTACCTCCATCGAGAGGGCCCGAACTTGGGTAAAAACATCATGTCCCTTGTCTCCTGTTACCATCTGCCTAGACGCACAGTTCGGGACCCCCTACCCGAGATCCGCCGGTTTTGACACCGACACCGACATTGGTGCTTTCATTGAGAGTTACTCTGTGCCGTTGCCATCAGGAAGGATGCCTCATCCAGTCTTTAAAGACGACGCCGTTGCTAAAGGAGCTTCGGCCACCGGCCAAACTCTCTGGCTAGGCGGTTTTCTTATGACCGCCTGTTCGGCCGCTGCGCCGACGATGACTTCTCGGGTCATCGAAAGCGATCTTCACGTTAACTCGGAACTCGCCGAGTAGTTAGATCCGATGGAGCTCTCTTCCTTAAAGGAGCTCTTGGATTGCATCGCCGCCCTGGGAGTCGCTACAGACTACGATCAGATTGGGCCTAAAACCGACCTGAGAGAGATCAACTCTCCCCAGGCTACCCACCACATCGTTGTGGTAGAAGAACAATACTGCGACTCTTCTTCTATCTTAAGGACTAGCTATGTCCGGATTCCTGACCCCTCTATGCCGGATTCCCGCGGAGGGGGGAATACCACTCAAGCCCTGAACTTAAAGTCAGGCAGCAGGCTAGATTCATTGGACAACGTCCAAGAACCCAAGCTTCCAAATTCAGAAACTTCTTGGCCCCTGAGTCTTAGATCGGACGGGGTTCGGAATTTAATTCCACCCGCCCACCCAAACATAAGCGATCTATCCCAAATCCGGCAAGAGCCCGCTGAAATAGTACATCATTACTGGGCCAGATTCCTCCTGGTTATGGACAGGATAAAGGATTGCCGCGAGGAGGACGCAATCTCATTCTTCTGCAATAATTGCACGGACAAGGGAATGCTAAATGCCATAAGTCGTCATGAAATTACACGCTTTCCTGACTTGGCAACCATAGTACGAAAGTACTGTGCGATGGAGAGCGCCTGGAAAACCGAAATCAAATTTTGGGATAATGCGGCCTTGAATACGACCCTAGTCCAAAATAAAAGGGTGCATCATCACCAGGCACCTGGGTTACATACCAAAAAACAAAAACCCTCTAAAGGGCATGGAACCGTACTGGAGGGATGGCTCAATGGACCCTGCAAAATTCATAGCACAGAGGTCGCCACTCCAACTCATAGCCTTAGAGCATGTTGGATACTACGGCAGGTGGCCAAAAGTGGCGAAGAGCTTTTAGCTCCAGAGCACCAACCCAGCAATACCAGTACGGTATTAACAGTCTTCGAGACTTTCACATCAAATAATATGCGGAAACGAACACTCCGCAGCCTTGCCGAAGTCTACCAGATAGCAACAATAAATCCATGGAGGACACGGCTATTAACTTTAACGCCAAGGAACCGAACCTAAATTCCGAACAGCCCGAGCACCGGCCGCATTGGTCCTCAGTCCAATAGTGGACGACTTTCGCCTTACCAAGGTACTCATGGACGACGGCAGCGGATTAAACCTCATTTACGAGGAAACCCTTTGAAAAATGGAAATAGACTATAGCCGCATTGAGCGAAGCAGCACAACCTTTAGAGGAATAATCCCTAGTCGGGAAGCATGATGTACAGGAAAGATCACACTGGATGTGGTGTTCAGCACGCCGGACAATTACAGGTCTGAGGAGGTCACATTCCAAGTGGCCCCGTTCAGCAGCGGATACCACACTCTATTAGGGCGAGAGGCATTCACAATTTTTCAAGCTATACCCCATTACGGGTACATGAAGCTCAAAATGCCCGGACCCAACGGAATAATCACTCTTGCTAGTGACCCGGACATAGCACTCCGCGCCGAAAATAAAACAGCCGCACTTGCCCTTGAGGCACTATCCGAAGCCCTAGCGGCCGAGGAACTCACTGCGCTGCGCTCCACGGTGAACAGGGACGATGTGATACTCGATAAGAGATCCAAGTCCACCTCTTTTAAACCGGCGGACGAAATAGTCAAATTCCAAGTCCATCCAACGGACCATACAAAAACGGCCTCCATCGGGGCACAATTAAATCCTGATGTGGACGCCGCACTACGAGAATTCCTATGCGAAAATTGGGACATTTTTGCCTGGCACCCTTCAGACATGCCAGGAATCCCACGCCGGCTGGCCGAGCACAGCCTAAATATCCTAAAAGGATTCAAGCCAGTCGAACAAGCTCTTCAGTGTTTCACCGAACCCAAGAGAGATGCCATGGGAGAGGAGCTAGCCAAACTATTGGAGGCCGGATTCATCAGAGATATAAAACATCCGGACTGGCTACCAAACCTGGTGATGGTACCAAAGAAGGACAAATCCTGGTGCCTATGTGTCAATTTTAAGGACCTTAACAAAGCTTGCCCAAAGGATCCCTTCCCCCTCCCCCGCATCGATCAAATTATCAACGCCGCCGCAGGACACGATTCATTGTGTTTTCTCGACGCATACTCCGGCTACCACCAAATTAAGATGGCAGAGCCAGACCAAGCCGTAACGACATTCATCAATCCATACGGCCCATTTTGCTTCAACACAATGCCCTTCGGGCTCAAAAATGCCGGCGCAACATATCAGCGCATGATTCAAACATGTCTGGCAAACCAGATCGGCAAAACAGTGGAGGCATACGTAGACGATGTGGTTGTCAAATCCAAGCATGTCGAAACCCTAGTAGACGACTTGAGGCTCACATTCGATAATCTCCGAACATATGAAATTAAGCTCAACCAGGAAAAATGCGTTTTCGGCGTACCAGCCGGAAAGCTCTTGGGCTTCATTGTATCCGGTAGAGGAATTGAAGCAAACCCAGCCAAGATCCGAGCTCTGTCACAATTGGATATCCCAAAAGACCTCAAACAAATACAAAAATTGACTGGATGAGTGGCGGCACTAAGCCGCTTTATCTCCCGCTTAAGAGAAAAGGCATTACCCCTTTATCGCCTCCTCCGGCGCACCGAACACTTCGAGTGGACGGATGCCGCCACGGCCGGACTCGAAGAAATCAAAGCCATACTGGCAACAAATCCGGTCCTGGCCGCGCCCAACATGGGCGAACCAATGCTATTATATATCGCGGCAACCCATCAAGTTGTAAGTGCGGTGCTCGTTGTCGAACGAGAAACGGACGGACACAAGTTCCCTCTCCAAAAACCAGTTTACTACGTGTCCACTGTCCTAACTCAATGCAAGTCACGGTACCCGCATTATCAAAAGATAGCATACGCGGTGTTCATGGCATCCCGGAAGCTGCAACACTACTTCCAAGAGTGTTCGATAACAGTAGCTTCAAGTACCTCTTAATGACATTATAAACAACATGACATAACGGGCGGATTGCCAAATGGGCCATTGAGCTCCTCCCGTTCGACATAACCTACAAGCCACAGCGAGCTATTAAGTCGCAAGTTTTGGCCGACTTCGTCGCCGAATGGACTGAAGCCGAACTCCCTAAAGAATACGGCGCATATTCCAACTGGATCATGCACTTCGACGGCTCCAAAATGTTAGCTGGCCTGGGGGCTGGCGTCGTTCTGACGTCCCCAACAGGAGATACGGTCCAATACGTACTTCAGATAATGTACACGGACTCGAACAACGCAGCCGAATACGAGGCCCTTCTACATGGTCTCCGGATGGCAGTATCCATGGGCATTCGACGCCTAGAGGTGCGCGGGGATTTGAACCTCGCGATATCCCAAATAAATGGAGACTTTGATGCCAAGGATCCAAAAATGGCAGCTTATCGCAATGCCGTCCTAAAAATGTCAGCTCGGTTTGAGGGGCTCGAATTTCACCATATAGCCCGGGATAACAACCAGGCAGCAGACGTGTTGGCACGCATTGGCGCAAAGCGCGATGCCGTCCCTCCCAACATCTTCCTAGAGAGGATTTTCAAGCCATCCGTATTATGGGAGGGAGAGTCCGGAAATAACGACCCGGACCCAACCACACTGCCCCACACCAAACATTCTGACATAGTTGGTGGTTCCGCCAACGAAATAACACCGTCAGCCCACACAATAATGGCAGTCATTGCCCCGTGGACAGAACCATTCCTATCCTACCTAACTAGGCAGGAACTTCCCGAGGACCAACACGAGGCCCGCTGCATAGTGCGGCGATCTAATGCCTATAAGGTCCATGAGGGAGAGCTTTATAAGAAAAGCACAACTGGAGTCCTTCAAAGGTGTATCTCCGAAGAGGAAGGGCGGAATCTCCTGGCTGAAATTCATGCGGACTCGGTGGGCACCATGCCGCAGCCCGGCCCTTGTAGGCAAGGCCTTCCGTACATGATTTTATTGGCGAAGGCCAGGCAGATGCTCAGGACTTAGTCCAACGATGCGTCGGTTGCCATCTCTTTGCTAATCAAAGCCACATGCCACCCACCGCCCTCAAAACTATACCCATCACCTGGCCGTTCGCGGTCTGGGCGCTTGACATGGTTGGACCCTGAGGGAGTCCTGGACTAGGGGCAGTGTGCTAGACCTGCTGCAGGAGCAACACCAGATGTTGTGAACGTCTGGCGGAGCAAAGGTGATGACTACTCGATAGTTCAGTGTGCCATGCTTTACGGCTTAGAACCGGGACTTCAAAGACGTTTTGAATGTCATGGAGCATATGAGATGTTCCAGGAGTTGAAGTTAATATTTCAAGCAAATGCCCGGATTGAGAGATATGAAGTCTCCAATAAGTTCTATAGCTGCAAGATGGAGGGGAATAGTTCTATCAGTGAGCATATACTCAAAATGTCTGGGTATAACAATCACTTGATTCAACTGGGAGTTAATCTTCCGGATGATAGCATCATTGACAGAATTCTTCAATCACTGCCACCAAGATGTAAAAGCTTCATGATGAACTATAATATGCAATGGATGGAAAAGACGATTCCCGAGCTCTTCGCAATGCTAAAAGCTGCGGAGGTACAAATCAAGAAGGAGCATCAAGTGTTGATGGTCAATAAGGCCACCAGTTTCAAGAAAAAGGGCAAAGGGAAGAAGAAGGGGAAATTCAAGAAGAACATCAAGCAAGTTGTTGCTCAGGAGAAGAAAACCAAATCTGGACCTAAGTGAGGGAGTCCTGGATTAGGGGGTGTCCGGATAGCCGAACTATCACCTTTGGCCGGACTCCTCGACTATGAAGATACAAGATTGAAGACTTCGTCCCGTGTCCGGATGGGACTTTCCTTGGCGTGGAAGGCAAGCTTGGCGTCTACGGATATGTAGATCTCCTACCATTGTAACCGACTACGTGTAAACCTAACCCTCTTGGTGTCTATATAAACCGGAGGGTTTTAGTCCGTAGGGACGAAGAACAATCATACCATAGGCTAGCTTCTAGGGTTTAGCCTCTCGATCTCGTGGTAGATCTACTCTTGTACTACCCATATCATCAATATTAATCAAGCAGGAGTAGGGTTTTACCTCCATCGAGAGGGCCCGAACCTGGGTAAAAACATTGTGTCCCTTGTCTCATGTTAACATCCGCCTAGACGCACAGTTTGGGACCCCCTACCCGAGATCCACAGGTTTTGACACCGACTGAGGGAGTCCTGGACTAGGGGGTGTCCGGATAGCCGAACTCTCATCTTTGGCCGGACTCCTAAACTATGAAGATACAAGATTGAAGACTTCGTCCCTTGTCCGGATAGGACTTTCCTTGGCGTGGAAGGCAAGCTTGGCGATACGGATATTAGATCTCCTACCATTGTAACTGACTCTGTGTAACCCTAACCCTATCCGTGTCTATATAAACCGGAGGGTTTTAGTCCGTAGGACGAACAACAATCATACCATAGGCTAGCTTCTAGGGTTTAGCCTCTCTGATCTCGTGGTAGATCTACTTTTGTACTACCAATATCATCAATATTAATCAGGCAGGAGCAGGGTATTACCTCCATCGAGAGGGCCCGAACCTGGGTAAAAACATCATGTCCCTTGTCTCCTGTTACCATCCGCCTAGACGCATAGTTCGGGAACCCCTACCCGAGATCCGCTGGTTTTGACACCGACACCGACATTGGTGCTTTCATTGAGAGTTACTCTGTGCCGTTGCCATCAGGAAGGATGCCTCATCCCATCTTTAAAGACGGCGCCGTTGCTAAAGGAGCTTCGGCCACCGGCCAAACTCTCTGGCTAGGCGGTTTTCTTATGACCGCTGTTCGTCGCGCTACCGACGATGACTTCGGTCATCGAAAGCGATCTTCACGTTAACTCGGAACTCGCCGAGCAGTTAGATCCGATGGAGCTCTCTTCCTTAAAGGAGCTCTTGGATTGCATCGCCGCCCTGGGAGTCACTACAGACTACGATCAGATTGGGCCTAAAACCGATCTAAGAGAGATCAACTCTCCCCAGGCTACCCACCACGTCGCTGTGGTAGAAGAACAATACGGTGACTCTTCTTCTATCTTAAGGACTAGCTATGTCCGGATTCCTGACCCCTCTATGCCGGATTCCCGCGGAGGGGGGAATACCACTCAAGCCCTGAACTTAAAGTCAAGCAGCAGGCTAGATTCATTGGACAACGTCCAAGAACCCAAGCTTCCAAATTCGGAAACTTCTTGGCCCCTGAGTCTTAGATCGGACGGGGTTCGGAATTTAATTCCACCCGCCCACCCAAACATAAGCGATCTATCCCAAATCCGGCAAGAGCCCGCTGAAACAGTACATCATTACTGGGCCAGATTCCTCCTGGTTATGGACAGGATAAAGGATTGCCGCGAGGAGGACGCAATCTCATTCTTCTGCAATAATTGCACGGACAAGGGAATGCTAAATGCCATAAGTCGTCATGATATTATACGCTTTCCTGACTTGGCAACCATAGTACGAAAGTAATGTGCGTTGGAGAGCGCCTGGAAAACCGAAATCAAATTTTGGGATAATCCGGCCTTGAATACGACCCTAGTCCAAAATAAAAGGGTGCATCATCACCAGGCACCTGGGTTACATACCAAAAAACAAAAACCCTCTAAAGGGCATGGAACCGTACTGGAGGGATGGCTCAATGGACCCTGCAAAATTCATAGCACAGAGGGCGCCACTCCAACTCATAGCCTTAGAGCATGTTGGATACTACGGCAGGTGGCCAAAAGTGGCGAAGAGCTTTTAGCTCCAGAGCACCAGCCCAGCAATACCAGTATGGTATTAACAGTCTTCGAGACTTTCGCATCAAATAATATGCGGAAACGAACACTCCGCAGCCTTGCCGAAGTCTACCAGATAGCAACAATAAATCCATGGAGTGACACAGCTATTAACTTTAACGCCAGTGACGAACCTAAATTCCGAACAGCCCGAGCACCGGCCGCATTGGTCCTCAGTCCAATAGTGGACGACTTTCGCCTTACCAAGGTACTCATGGACGGCGGCAGCGGATTAAACCTCATTTACCAGGAAACCCTTTGAAAAATGGAAATAGACTGTAGCCGCATTGAGCGAAGCAGCACAACCTTTAGAGGAATAATCCCTAGTCGAGAAGCATGCTGTACAGGAAAGATCACACTGGATGTGGTGTTCAGCACGCCGGACAATTACAGGTCTGAGGAGGTCACATTCCAAGTGGCCCCGTTCAGCAGCGGATACCATGCTCTATTAGGGAGAGAGGCATTCACAATTTTTCAAGCTATACCCCATTATGGGTACATGAAGCTCAAAATGCCCGGACCCAACGGAATAATCACTCTTGCTAGTGACCCGGACATAGCACTCCGCGCCGAAAATAAAACAGCCACACTTGCCCTTGAGGCACTATCCGAAGCCCTAGCGGCCGAGGAACTCACTGCGCTGCGCTCCACGGTGAACAGGGACGATGTGATACTCGATAAGAGATCCAAGTCCACCTCTTTTAAACCGGCGGACGAAATAGTCAAATTCCAAGTCCATCCAACGGACCATACAAAAACGGCCTCCATCGGGGCACAATTAAATCCTGATGTGGACGCCGCACTACGAGAATTCCTATGCGAAAATTGGGATATTTTTGCATGGCACCCTTCAGACATGCCAGGAATCCCACGCCGGCTGGCCGAGCACAGCCTAAATATCCTAAAAGGATTCAAGCCAGTCAAACAAGCTCTTCGGCGTTTCACCGAACCCAAGAGACATGCCATGGGAGAGGAGCTAGCCAAACTATTGGAGGCCGGATTCATCAGAGATATAAAACATCCGGACTGGCTACCAAACCTGGTGATGGTACCAAAGAAGGACAAATCCTGGCGCCTATGTGTCAATTTGAAGGACCTTAACAAAGCTTGCCCAAAGGATCCCTTCCCCCTCCCCCGCATTGATCAAATTATCAACGCCACCGCAGGACACGATTCATTGTGTTTTCTCGACGCATACTCTGGCTACTACCAAATTAAGATGGCAGAGCCAGACCAAGCCGTAACGACATTCATCACTCCATACGGCCCATTTTGCTTCAACACAATGCCCTTCGGGCTCAAAAACGCCGGCGCAACATATCAGCGCATGATTCAGACATGTCTGGCAAACCAGATCGGCAAAACAGTGGAGGCATACGTAGACGATGTGGTCGTCAAATCCAAGCATGTCGAAACCCTAGTAGACGACTTGAGGCTCACATTTGATAATCTCCGAACATATGACATTAAGCTCAACCCGGAAAAATGCGTTTTCGGCGTACCAGCCGGAAAGCTCTTGGGCTTCATTGTATCCGGTAGAGGAATTGAAGCAAACCCAGCCAAGATCCGAGCTCTGTCACAATTGGATATCCCAAAAGACCTCAAACAAATAAAAAAATTGACTGGATGCGTGGCGGAACTAAGCCGCTTTATCTCCCGCTTAGGAGAAAAGGCATTACCCCTTTATCGCCTCCTCCGACGCACCGAACACTTCGAGTGGACGGATGCCGCCACGGCCGGACTCGAAGAAATCAAAGCCATATTGGCAACAAATCCGGTCCTGGCCGCGCCCAACATGGGCGAACCAATGCTATTATATATCGCGGCAACCCATCAAGTTGTAAGCGCGGTGCTCGTTGTCGAACGAGAAACGGACGGACACAAGTTCCCTCTCAAAAAACCAGTTTACAACGTGTCCACTATCCTAACTCCATGCAAGTCACGGTACCCGCATTATCAAAAGATAGCATACGCGGTGTTCATGGCATCCCGGAAGCTGCAACACTACTTCCAAGAGTGTTCGATAACAGTAGCTTCCGAAGTACCTCTTAATGACATTATAAACAACCGTGACGCAACGGGCCGGATTGCCAAATGGGCCATTGAGCTCCTCCCGTTCGACATAATCTACAAGCCACAGCGAGCTATTAAGTCGCAAGTTTTGGCCGACTTCGTCGCCGAATGGACTGAAGCCGAACTCCCTAAAGAATACGGCGCATATTCCAACTGGATCATGCACTTCGACGGCTCCAAAATGTTAGCTGGCCTGGGGGCTGGCGTCGTTCTGACGTCCCCAACAGGAGATACGATCCAATACGTACTTCAGATAATGTACACGGACTCGAACAACGCAGCCGAATACGAGGCCCTTCTACATGGTCTTCGGATGGCAGTCTCCATGGGCATTCAACGCCTAGAGGTGCGCGGGGATTTGAACCTCGCGATATCCCAAATAAATGGAGACTTTGATGCCAAGGATCCGAAAATGGCAGCTTATCGCAATGCCGTCCTAAAAATGTCAGCTCGGTTTGAGGGGCTCGAATTTCACCATATAGCCCGGGATAACAACCAGGCAGCAGACGTGTTGGCACGCATTGCCGCAAAGCGCGATGCCGTCCCACCCAACATCTTCCTAGAGAGGATTTTCAAGCCATCCGTATTATGGGAGGGAGAGTCCGGAAATAACGACCCGGACCAAACCACACTGCCCCACACCAAACATTCTGACATTGTTGGTGGTTCCGCCAACGAAATAACACCGCCAGCCCACACAATAATGGCAGTCATTGCCCCGTGGACAGAACCATTCCTATCCTACCTAACTAGGAAGGAACTACCCGAGGACCAAAACGAGGCCCGCTGCATAGTGCGGCGATCTAATGCCTATAAGGTCCATGAGGGAGAGCTTTATAAGGAAAGCACAATTGGAGTCCTTCAAAGGTGTATCTCCGAAGTGGAATGGCGGAATCTCCTGGCTGAAATTCATGCCGGACTCGGTGGGCACCATGCCGCAGCCTGGGCCCTTGTAGGCAAGGCCTTCCGTACATGATTTTATTGGACGAAGGCCCGGGCAGATGCTCAGGACTTAGTCCAACGATGCGTCGGTTGCCATCTCTTTGCTAATCAAAGCCACATGCCACCCACCGCCCTCAAAACTATACCCATCACACGCCGTTCATGTGCAGGGGCTTGACATGGTTGGACCCTGAGGGAGTCCTGGACTAGGGGGTGTCCGGATAGCCGAACAATCATCTTTGGCTGGACTCCTAGACTATGAAGATACAAGATTGAAGACTTCGTCCGGTGTCCGGATGGGACTTTCCTTGGCGTGGAAGGCAATCTTGGCGATACGGATATGTAGATCTCCTACCATTGTAACCGACTCCGTGTAACCCTAACCCTATCCGGTGTCTATTTAAACCGGAGGGTTTTAGTCCGTAGGACGAACAACAATCATACCATAGGCTAGCTTCTAGGGTTTAGCCTCTCTGATCTCGTGGTAGATCTACTCTTGTACTACCCATATCATCAATATTAATCAACCAGGAGTAGGGTATTACCTCCATCGAGAGGGCCCAAACCTGGGTAAAAATATCGTGTCCCTTGTCTCCTGTTACCATCCGCCTAGACGCACAGTTCGGGACCCCCTACCCGAGATCCGCCGGTTTTGACACCGACATTGGTGCTTTCATTGAGAGTTCCTCTGTGTCGTCATCTTTAGGCCCAATGGCTCCTTCAATCATCAGCAACGACGCAGTCCAGGGTGAGACTTTTCTCCCCGGATAGATCTTCGTATTTGGCGGCTTTGCACTGCGGGCCAATTCGCTAGGCCATCTGGAGCAGATCGAAAGCTACGCCCCTGGCCATCAGGTCAGATTTGGAAGTTTAAACTACACGGCCGACATCCACGGAGACTTGATCTTCCACGGATTCGAGCCGCAGCTAAGCGTGCCGCACTATCTCGATGGGCATGATCTAACTCTGCCGCCGAACAGTGTCCTGGAGGCCGCACTAGTGCCCGCTCCGACCTTTAATCCGGAGCCGGTTCCCCCGATTGAGGACGAGTGGTTAGACACCGCCTCGGGGGCTACGATCTCAACGACGATTGAGCCGAACTCCATCCTGTCCTTCGCGAAGACCGTGACTCCAAGGTGCCGGACTCCGAACCCTCCGCGCCCCTGCCAATCGAATCCGATTGGGCGCCGATCATGGAGTTCACTGCCGCAGACATCTTTCAACACTCGCCCTTTGGCGACATCCTGAATTCCCTAAAGTCTCTCTCTTTATCCGGAGAGCCCTGGCCGGACTACGGTCAGGAAGGTTGGGATGCAGACGACGAAGAAATTCAAACGCCCACCCACCACCCACTTTCTAGCCACTGTCGATGATTTAACCGACATGCTCGACTACGACTCCGTAGACATCGACGGTATGGACGACGATGCTGGAGACGACCAAGAACCAGCGCCTACAGGGCACTGGAAGGCCACCTCGTCACACGACATATACATGGTGGACATCCCAAAAGATGGGAATGGCGATGGAACGGCGGAGGATGACCCCTCCAAGAAACAACCCAAGCGCCGACGTCAGCGGCACCGTTCTAAATCCCGCCACAGCAAAAACGGTGATTCCGGCACGGGAGATAATAACACCCCGGATAGTGCCGAAGATGACCCCATCCAGCAGGACTCAGCGCAGGAGGAGGGAGAAGCAAGTCCGCACGATAGTGCGGCAGAAAGAGAGGTAGAGGACGATAACTATGCGCCTCCCTCCGAAGATGAGGCAAGCCTCGACGACGACGAATTTGTCATGCCTGAGGATCCCGCCGAACAAGAGCGTTTGAAACGCAGGCTCATGGCCACGACAAGCAGCCTCAAGCAAAAGCAGCAACATCTTAGAGCTGACCAAGACCTGCTAGCTGACAAATGGACTGAAGTCCTTGCAGCCGAAGAGTATGAACTCGAACGCCCCTCCAAAAGCTACCCCAAACGCAGGCCGTTGCCTCGATCAGAGGAGGAAGCACCCAAGTCACCAGCGCACGACATGTCGGACCGGCCACCCGTGGCGCGATAGAAGCCTCTCGGCCCTCCGCTCAAGCCACGCCCGACGCCAAAAAGTACCAAGGGATGGGAAAATCGCCGGACTTGCAAGATATATTGGAGGATAAGGCAAAGCATACAAGATCGATCTACAGATCGCGTGGGCATAACGACTCGGGATGATTACCGTCACGCGGATACAGCAAACCCGCCGGGCGAACGCGATGAACAAAGCTCATATGAGCTACGCCGTGATATAGCCCAATACAGAGGCGCCGCACACCCACTATGCTTCATAGATGAAGTAATGGATCATCAAATCCCTGAGGGCTTCAAACCCGTAAACATCGAATCATACGATGGTACCATAGATCCTGCGGTCAGGATCGAGGACTATCTCCTCCATATCCACATGGCCCGCGGTGATGATCTACATGCCATCAAATACCTCCCACTCAAGCTTAAAGGACCAGCTCGTCATTGGCTTAACAGCTTGCCAGCAGAATCGATTGGTTGTTGGGAGGAGCTGGAAGCCGCATTCCTTGATAACTTCCAGGGCACATATGTGCGACCACCAGACGCCGATGACCTTAGCCATATAATTCAGCAGCCAGAAGAATCGGCCAGACAATTCTAGACACAGTTCCTAACCAAGAAAAATCAAATCGTTGACTGTCCGGATGCAGAGGCCCTTGCATCCTTCAAACATAACATCCGCGACGAGTGGCTAGCCCGGCACCTAGGACAGGAAAAGCAGAAATCCATGGCAGCCCTCCCCATACTCATGACCCACTTTTGCGCGGGAGAGGACAGCTTGCTAGCTTGAAGCAACAACTTGGCCAAACACCCTGGTAGTTCGGATACCAAGGACAACAATGGCAGGTCGCGTCGCAACAAGAACAAGCGCCGCATTAACGGCGATAGTGCTGAAGATACGGCAGTCAATGCCGGATTCAGAGGCTCTAAACCCGGTCAGCGGAAGAAGCCATTCAAAAGAAATACCCAGGACCCGTCCAACTTGGACCGAATACTCGATCGCTTGTGCCAGATACATGGCACCCCCAAAAAACCAGCCAACCGCACCAATAGGGATTGTTGGGTGTTCAACCAAGCAGGCAAGCTAAGCGCCGAAAACAACGACAAGGGGCTGCATAGCGATGACGAGGAAGAGCCCCGGCCGCCGAACAATAGTGGACAGAAGGTTTTTCCCGCACAAGTGCGGACGGTGAACATGATATACGCAACCCACATACCCAAAAGGGAGCGGAAGCGTGCGCTAAGGGACGTATATGCGATGGATCCAGTCGCTCCGAAGTTCAACCCATGGTCTTCCTGCCTGATCACCTGCGATCAAAGGGACCACCCCACTAGCATCCGTCACGGCGGTTTCGCCGCATTGGTTCTTGACCCAATTATTGACGGATTTCACCTCACCAGAGTCCTAATGGACGGCGGTAGCAGCCTGAACCTGCTTTATCAGGATACAGTGCGCAAAATGGGCATAGACCCCTCAAGGATTAAACACACAAAGACGACCTTTAAAGGTGTCATACCAGGTGTAGAAGCCAATTGTACAGGCTCAGTTACACTCGAAGTGGTCTTTGGATCCCCGGATAACTTCCGAAGCGAAGAGTTAATCTTGACATAGTCCTGTTCATGGTGGCTATCACGCTTTCTTTTGGACGAACCGCATTTGCAAAATTCAATGCGGTGCCACACTACACATACCTCAAGCTCAAGATGCTAGGCCCTCGAGGAGTAATCACGGTTAATGGAAACACCGAACGCTCTCTCATGGAGGAGCACACGGCGGCCCTAGCGGCGGAGGTGCAAAGCAGCCTCTCACAGCAATTCTCGAATCCGGCCACTAAACGCTCGGACACTGTCAAGCGCGCCCGGAGTAACCTACAACAAGACCGCCTGGCACGATCCAAGCATGCATAGCAATCCGGCCCCAACCCCAGCCCTTGCGGAATTGCGAAGCCAGTACTACGCATACATAACTACGCTCTGGAGATACCATGGGCATAAGGGGAGGGGCACGACCACGGCACACCCAGAATGCAGCTCAACCGCACCAGGGGCTCCCGATTGTGTCATTCTTTTTCTTTTTTCTTTTTTCTTACTTTCAGGACTCTGTTCTACAGAAGCCCTGTCCGGCATTCGCGCCGAACTCACGATGCAACAACCAGGGAAACAGAAAGCTACGTCGAGTGTCCAGGTGGTCTCTACTACGAGCATTATACCTGTTTTACGTACCATCCCGTAGCTTACCCCTGGAGGGGGACATGTTAAATAGTCCCATCCCTTGCTTATCGCACATCGTTCTGCTTTTATTTGCAGTTTCTTTTTAATAACCAATATATAGCTCTTGCCTATTATTGCATTCTTTATCTATATATATGTTCATTTCATGACATGTTGCACCCGTACACTTTGGTACGGCCAATACACCAGGGGCTTAAGTTCCCCATAATATGGTGTTAGAAGTCCGAACACTCTCACGAGTGCGGCACCCCGAACTTATAGCTTTATATGCATCGGCTCCGAATCATGTCTTGGGTCAATAGTTGGGTTTGCCCGGCTCCTGTGTTTTGCTGCCTTACGTTCCGTTCTATCGGCTAACGCGGCACCAGGAGAACTACTGCGATTGTGCCCCAGTTGAGCTGGGTTGAGCACCTCAGTGGAGAAAGCTAAAACTGACCGTCATGATGGGGAGAGAGCCGGTCGCTGTTCGAGAGGTTTTTTCGGGTCCCTAAAGACTTATGCCGCTTAGAGCGAGGAACCGACATTGTCCGGCCAAGGCGTGGATAGCGCCCTGAACTCGGTCTTCCGAATACTAGGGGCTTCGCCGAAATTTAAAATTATAGAATTCTATTGCTAAGTGAGAGTGTTCAAGCATTATAAGTCCGGTTGCCTTGGTCGTTGCGTTGAGCGCCTCCCTCGACGGACCCAAGAATGGGAACAAGAGCGCTCAAGTTTATCCCGAACACCCCACTTTCGTGGCATGGGGGTTGAAATAACGACTTGCCATCTCTCAAATTTGATAAACGGCCGCCTGAAGGTAATATTTTAAATTAACAAGTGTTGCTTAGCGCATATGAACAAGTTTTCAGCGTATAGGATAACAAATGCGAGTCTATTCAAAAATTACATCTTTGGAGCACTCATCCGCTATACGGCGGGCACCCTTCAGGACGCCCTCATAGTACATTTCGGGCTTGCGGTGATCCTTGCCCTTCGGTGGCCCGTCCGTCACAAGCTTCTCTGCATCCAGCTTGCCCCAGTGCACTTTAGCACGGGCAAGATCCCGACGGGCACCTTCAATGCAGACGGAGCGCTTGATGACTTCAATCCATGGACAGGCGTCCACCAGCCGCTGCACCAACCCGAAGTAGCTCCCAGGCATGGCCTCCAATGGCCACAGCCGAACTACGAGGCCCCTCATGGCCTGTTCGGCGACCTTGTGGAGCTCGACCAGCTGCTTCAACTGGTCGCTTAGGGCCACCAGATGTCCGACCTCAGCAAACTGAGACCAGAACACCTTTTCCGCCGAGCTCCCCTCCTTGGCGCGGTAGAACACGGCAGCATCAGACACACTACGGGGCAGATCTGCGAATGCTCCTGGAGAGCTCCAAATCCGGGTAAGTAATAGGTAATTCACTTTCACATGCTTGCTTTGCATAAAGAATGCCTTACCCGCCGCTATCTTCTTTAAATGATTCAATTTCTTGGAGGGCTTTTTGGGCCTCGGCCTTAGCAGCTTTGGCACTCTCAAGAGCCGAGGCAAGCTCGGACTCTCGGGTCTTCGAGTCACGCTCCAAACCCTCGTGTTTTTTCACGAGAGCCTGGAGCTCTTGCCGTACCTCCGCCAGCTGCGCCTCCCCCTTCTCTCGCTCGGTGCGCTTCGCGGCCGCTTTGCTTTCGGCCGCGGACACTGCTTCCTTCAGGGTTGCCACCTCGTTCGTGGCCCCTACAATACCCACGTTATTCCTGTCATTTTTTGCAACCGAATCCTTTCTATAAGGTATTTCTTTAGTAAGGTATTGCTTACCTTCCCTGTCCTCGAGCTGCTTCTTGGCAAGGCCGAGCTCGTTCTCGGACCGCTCGAGGCTCTTCTTCAATGCACTGACCTCCGCAGTCAGTGCGGCAGAGGTCAGCAGCGCAGCCTGCATTCCCATATTGACATACTTATGTTAGACTCCTGCGTATATCTTTTTTGATCCTCAGTCCGGCTTTTCTTTCCGAACACCGAACTAAGCATCAGGGGCTACTGTCTATGCGATAATATTTTTATATATTCTAAACTTACCTCAAAGCCTGTTAGAAGGCTGGTACAGGCTTCAGTCAGCCCGCTCTTGGCGGACTGAACTTTCTGGATCACCACACTCATAAAGGCGGTGCTCCTCCTCGATGGGCGCTGTTAAGCGCCTCGATGCTATCCGGTGCCTCCGGTTGGGACGGAGGACACGGCGCCTTACCTTCCTGAAGGGCCGCTTGCCGGACTTCGAAACCGCTGAAGGTTCCGGTATGTAGTCCAGACAAGGGTCGGGCTTAGAGCCCCTGGGGGTCTCGCTCCCCTCGCGCCTGGAGTTCGGGAGGTTGCCGTTCGGCGCCTCCTGCGCCACCTCCTCTTGACCATGCCCCCCTTGGGGCCCACCTCGGCGTTGTCAGCTGCGTGTGGTGAGGAGGCGGCCGGAAGTGAGGTACTCTCCACTTCCGACGAATTCAGGGACCCGCTCGACGAAGCGGCGGGCTCGTCCTTGGGCGGGCTGCATGATTGTTCGTTATTAGAGAACACTATGCAATGAAAAAAGCCATGGGTATCCGGACACTTACAATCTCGCCAGGGGCTTGGCCCTTGTTGGCCACTCCGCCTCGTCGTTGTCGGCGTTGGTGGAGAAGTCCGGAGGAAGGGTCCTTCCCTTATTGGACCCTCCGGCCTCCCCACCTGGGGCGGCCTTCCTTTTCTTCTCTCCCTCCGTTGGGGGAGAGGCTTCTTTTTTCTCCTCCTCTTCCTCAGAGGAGGATTCCGCCTCAGGGTTGTCGGGCGATGAGTCCGACAGCCCCTGGCGCCGGGAGCTCTTTCGAGTTCCCGTGGCCTCCTTCTTGGCCTTCTTCTCCGTCACCACGTGAGGTGCCGGAGCCAACAGCCCCGTCAATCGGGTGTTCGCTGGGTCTTCTGGCAAAGGGGCCGGACAGTTAATCTGTCCGGACGTCTTCAGCCAGCCCTGTCAAAGGTTAGGGAGTTTTAGATCCCGCATAGAGTCAAACTATGAAAAAAGAGTCCCATAAAGGGTAAAATAACTTACCTCGCTGGC
Source organism: Aegilops longissima (assembly GCA_021605205.1). Taxonomy (NCBI): domain Eukaryota; kingdom Viridiplantae; phylum Streptophyta; class Magnoliopsida; order Poales; family Poaceae; genus Aegilops; species Aegilops longissima. Next base: position 561,417,725 of record CM038680.1, read on the forward strand.
TTGACGATGCGAGCTGAATCCACGATCTTCGGTAGCAGATGTGGGAACCTCGGCGCTCTTGAACAACACCTTCCAGGCATCTTCGTACGTAGTGTCGAAGAGCCTTTTCAGAGTAGAGTGCTGTGCCGGATCAAACTCCCACAATTTGAAGGCCCGTTGTTGGCATGGGAGAATCCGGCGGATGAGCATCACCTGGATTACATTGACAAGCCTGAGATTCTTGTCCACCAGGTTTTGGACGCAGGTTTGGAGTCCGGACAGCTCATCCGAATCCCCCCACGTCAGCCCCGTCCCTTTTCCATGATGTGAGCCGTGTGGGGAAGCCAGATCAGAATTCGGGGGCCGCCGCCCATTTAGAGTTGCGCGGCTCGGTGATGTAGAACCACCCTGATTGCCATCCCTTTATGGTCTCCACAAAGGAGCCCTCGAGCCATAGGACTTTGGCCATCTTGCCAACCATGGCGCCTCCGCACTCCGCTTGGCGGCCGCCCACTACATTCGGCCTGACATTGAAGATCTTCAACCATAAGCCGAAGTGGGGCTGGATGCAGAGGAAGGCCTCGCACACGACGATAAACGCCGAGATGTTGAGGATGAAGTTCGGGGCCAGATCGTGGAAACCCAGGCCGTAGTAGAACATGAGCCCCCGGACAAATGGGTGAAGTGGAAAACCTAGTCCGCCGAGGAAGTGGGGGAGAAACACCACCCTCTCATGGGGCCTGGGGGTTGGAATGAGCTGCCCCTCGTCGGGTAGCCGGTACGCGATGTCGCTGGACAAGTATCCGGCTTTCCGCAGCTTTTTGATGTGCCCCTCCGAAACGGAGGAGGCCATCCACCTGTCTCCCGCTCCGGACATAGTTGGAGAAGGTTGAGGTGGGGTGTGCGGACTTGGGCGATGGAGCTCGAGTACGCGGAAATGGATGAGCAAAGGAGGAAGAAGCCGTAGGTGAAAAGGTGGATCCTTATCCCCTTATATGGACGGATGGCTATCGCCCCCGCCAGACTGGTAAAACTCGCTTATCTCCCAAGCGCCGTAATCAATGGCACGGATGGGTTACCCACGTCCGTATTGATGAGAATCCCGGAATAAGGGGGCACGATCTATGCTTTGATAAGACGTGCCAAGGAAACCGCCTCGCTAAACGCGTTGAGGTGGGACAGTAAAAAATGATTCGTATAAAGGCCTGGCCGTGGTGTGATGTCATGCCGCGGAATACGTCAGCAGATTTGTGCAAAAATTATTCTCTCTACGGTAGTATGTGGAACTTGTTTTGCAGAGCCGGACACTATCCTTGTGTTCAAAACCTTCTATGAAGTATTCGGAGGAGGAACCCGCCTTGCAATGCCGAAGACAATATCGCGCGCCGGACTAAATCGTCATTGAAGCCTGGTTCAGGGGCTACTGAGGGAGTCCTGGACTAGGGGGTGTGCGGATAGCCGAACTATCATCTTTGGCCGGACTCCTAGACTATGAAGATACAAGATTGAAGACTTCGTCCCGTGTCCGGATGGAACTTTCCTTGGCGTGGAAGGCAAGCTTAGCGTACGGATATGTAGATCTCCTACCATTGTAACCGACTGTAACCCTAACCCTATCCGTGTCTATATAAACCGGAGGGTTTTAGTCCGTGGGACTAACAACAATCATACCATAGGCTAGCTTCTAGGGTTTAGCCTCTCGATCTCGTGGTAGATCTACTCTTGTACTACCCATATCATCAATATTAATCAAGCAGGAGTAGGGTATTACCTCCATCGAGAGGGCCCGAACCTGGGTAAAAACATCGTGTCCCTTGTCTCCTGTTACCATCCGCCTAGATGCACAGTTCGGGACCCCCTACCCAAGATCCGCCGGTTTTGACACCGACAGACCCCTTAAAGGAGGAACCCACAAGCAAAAATACTTATTGGTCATGGTGGATAAATTCACCAAATGGATAGAGGCCAAGCCTGTTAAGACAGCCGAATCCGGACCGGTGATAGACTTCATATAGGGGATAGTACACCGTAACGGCGTCCCCCATAGCATCATAACTGACAACGGCACGAACTTCACGGCCGACGAGGTCAAACTTTGGTGCAAAAACATGGGCATCAATCTCGACTACGCTTCATTCTATCACCCTCAAACTAACGGTCAAGTCGAGTGAGCAAATGGTCTAATCATGAGCGGCATCAAACCCAGACTAGTGCGGTCCCTCAAGGAATCTAACACATACTGGGTAGAGGAGGTCGACTCTGTACTCTAGGGGCTGCGGACCACGCCAAATTGCACTACCGGATTCACACCATTTTTTATGGTATATGGCGCAGAGGCAGTCCTGCCCTGCGACATAATTCATGACTCACCTCGTGTGCGCATGTACGAAGAAAGAGAAGCCGAGCTCGATCGGCAGGACAGTTTGGACGCCTTGGAGGAGGAGCGCGACGTGGGAAAAGCTCGTTCCACATTCTATCAACAACAGGCTCGAAGATATCAAAGCAGAGAAGTACGGGCCAAAGCTTACAATGTTTGCGAATTAGTTCTACGCTTGCCGGACAAGAAAAAGGACAAACTCAAGCCCAAATGGGAGGGTCCCTTCATCATCGACCAAGTCCTGACCGGCGAAGTGTACCATCTGCGAAACGCATCGGATAACCGACTCGAGCTGAACCCATGGAACGCAGCCCGTCTCCGAAGATTCTATGCCTAGCGCCAGATTCTGAGTTCGTCTCCTTCCTCCGTCTATATTTTATACTTTAAGCTGTCTTTTATTTCTCTCCTTCTCCCTCCTTTTTTCAGAAGCCGTTGGAGGCTCATTTTGCATTGTTGTTACACTTGACGCGCGCTATCCGCGCTCATTATACCTGGGGGCTTCTTTAACAGAAGCTTATTTATACGGGCTTGAGGCCCAACACATGTGTCACACTTCTGCATGTACCTTTTATTCACCATTATATGCATCGATATGACTTAAGTTTTGGCCAAGCTGGGTTGCACGGCTCCTGTGCTTACCCCACGTTCCCGATTGTTCGGCTAGGTGGTAAAGGAGCACCTCTGCGATTATTACCGCTGGTCAGCCGGACGTGTACCTCGATCGGGTGAAGCCGAAAGCTAGCATTCTTAAGGGAATATTCGGTCGGTGATCTAAAAGACGATTTCTTACTTGTTCATTTATCTGCCCCCAGATGCTTTTCTGCTTTTTTCGCAGTCCGGACATGCACTTTAGGGCATGCCTCCCAGGGAAAGGAACCCCTAACGGAACTATTCTCCCTGGAAGATGTTTCTTACTATTCCCTAGCCGCACTAGCCGCTACAGGGGGAGCTACAGAGGCCCCCTCTGGTAATATATGCTTTAAAGAAAATAAATAGTTTATAAAGTGCGGCGGGTGTGTAAATCTGACCAAAACATTGCAGATGGCGCCGGACTAGATCCGGACAAGCAACAACTCTTACGCCAGTTAAAGGCTGGCGAGAGCATGCTTACGAGGGTGCGGCAGGAGAAGAATAACCTCCAAGACGCCAACACCAAGCTGGGTGAGGAACTAAAGGACGTTCGTGCCTCAGGTTGTCCGACCAGAAGGAGAATCAGCGGCTTCGTCGCGGCATTTTCAGTAAGTGCTTGATCGAACTTTGAAAAGAGTTCGGCGAGGAAGGCCACTAACATAAACATGTATGTAGGTTTGCTCACAGGTCATCCTGAGGAGGAGATGCCCAGTTCTTCGGGTGATCTTCTTCCCGAATTGCGCTACCTGCACTAATGAGTCCGGCGGTGATGAAAGGAATCGCCAAGCCTTGTGGCTATCTATCTCCCTCGCCCAAGGCATTGGGGAGCTGGCGGAGCGGCTTCAAGGAGCACAGCGGTGCCCGGCTATGGAAGATATCGGCCTGCGTCAAGGCGCCAGGAGGCTCGGGCCATGGTGAAGACGCTGTACACGGTTGTTGACCCAAACCACATGGCCGAGGTCGGACTGTGGGGCGGATGGGATGGAGATCCCTCAAAGTTTAGTGTACGGCCAAGTAGAATTGGCCGCCAAGTATTCCCAGCAAGATTGTAAATTAGATAGCCTATTAGATGGCATTGAGGAGGAATACAATGAGTCGAATTGACTATGTAAAAATATGACATGAAAAAATGTCTTCTAGCCGGATTGTAGATCGTTTGTCGTAGCGGACCTTTTCGCTTCGACCTCCGGACCCAATAGTCCGGAGTGTGTCCGAATACCTTCGTGGTTATATAAGAACCGTGGTATGCATGGAGACAAGGCGTAGGGGTCATTGTTGCTGTATCGCATAAGTGCCCAACTAGTTATGTTATATTACATGGGTAGTAAGAAACATCTTCCAGGAGAATAGTTCCGTTAAGGGTTCCTTTCATGGGATGCATGCCTAAAGTGCATGTTGAAGCTGCTATGAAAGCGAGAAAATCATCCGGGGCAGATGGGTAAATAGTTAAAATCATCTTTCAGTTCACCGATCGAATATTCCCTTAAGAACGCTTAGCTTCGGCTTCACCCACCGAGGTACATCCGCTGACCCGCAAGAGTAATCGCAGAGGTGCTCCTTTACCACCGAGCCAAACAATCGGGAACGTGGGGTAAGCACAGAGCCAGGCAACCCAGCTTGGCCAAAACTTAAGTCATATCGATGCATATAATGGTGAATAAAAGGTACATGCGGAAGTTTAACACATGTGCTGGGCATGAAGCCCGTATGAATAAGCTTCTGTTAAAGAAGCCCCCAGGTATAATGAGCATGGACAGCGTGTCAAGTGTGTGCGGAAAAAGCGCAAACGAGCCTCTAGAAGCTACAAGAAGAAGAAGGGGGAAGGAGAGAAATAAAAGACAACAAAAAGCAAAAATAAAGAAGGCGGACGGAGGAAGGAGACGAACTTGGAGTCCGGCACTTAGGCGTAGAATCTTCGTAGACGGGCTGCGTTCCATGGGTTCGCTCGAGTCGGTTATCCGGCGCGTTCGCAGACGGTATGCTCTCACCGGTCAGGACCTGGTCGATGATGAAGGGACCTTCCCATTTGGGCTTGAGTTTGTCCTTTTCTTGTCCGCAGCGAGAACTAGTTCGCCAACGTTATAAGCTTTGGCCTGTACTTCCCTGCTTTGATATCATCGAGCCTGCTGTTGATAGAATGAGGAACGAGCTTTTGCCACGTCGCGCTCCTCCTCCAATGCGTCCAAACTGTCCTGTCGATCGAGCTCGACTTCTCTTTCTTCATACATGCGTACGCGAGGTGAGTCATGTATTATGTCGCAGGGCAAGACTGCCTCTGCGCCGTACACCATGAAGAATGGTGTGAATCCGGTAGTACGATTCGGCGTGGTCCGCAGCCCCCAGAGTACGGAGTCGAGCTCCTCGACCCAGTGCGTGTTAGATTCCTTGAGGGACCGCACTAGTCTGGGTTTAATGCTGCTCATGATTAGACCGTTTGCCCGTTCGACTTGGCCGTTGGTTTGAGGGTGATAGCTGAGGCGTAATCGAGCTTGATGCCCATGTTTTTGCACCATGATTTGACCTCATCGGCCGTGAAGGTGGTGCTATTGTTAGTGATGATACTGTGGGGGACACCGTAACGGTGCACTACCCCTGATATGAAGTCTATCACTGGTCCGGATTCGGCCGTTTTAACTGGTTTGGCCTCTATCCATTTGGTGAATTTGTCCACCATGACCAATAGGTATTTTTGCTTGTGGGTTCCTCCCTTGAGGGGTCCAACCATGTCAAGCCCCTGCACCGCGAACGGCCAGGTGATGGGTATAGTTTTAAGGGCGGTGGGTGGCATGTGGCTTTGGTTAGCAAAAAGCTGGCAACCGACGCATCATTGGACTAAGTCCTGTGCATCTGCCCGGGCCATCGGCCAATAAAATCCTGTACGGAAGGCCTTGCCTACAAGGGCCCGGGCTGCGGCGTGGTGCCCACCCATTCCGGCATGAATTTCAGCCAGGAGGTTTCGCCCGTCCTCTTCGGAGATACACGTTTGAAGGACTCCGATAGTGCTTTTCTTATAAAGCTCTCCCTCATGGACTTTATAGGCTTTAGAGCGCCGTACTATGCAGCGAGCCTCATTTTGGTCTTCGGGGAGTTCCTGCCTAGTTAGGTAGGCTTGGAATGGTTCCGTCCACGGGGCGATAACCGCCATTATTTCGTGAGCAGAGGGTGTTATCTCGAGGGCGAAGCCTCCGGTTGTGTCAGAGTGTTCGGCGTCAGGCGGTGCGGTTGGGTCCGGACTGTTATTGCCGGACTCCCCTTCCCATAGTACGGATGGCTTGAACAGCCGTTCCAAAAAGATATTGGGTGGGACGGCATCGCGTTTTGCACCGATGCGTGCCAATATATCCGCCGCCTGGTTGTTATCCCGGGCTATATGATGAAATTCGAGCCCTTCGAACCATGCTGACATTTTTAGGACCGCATTGCGGTATGCTACCATTTTCAGATTTTTGGCGTCAAAGTCTCCGTTTATTTGAGATATTGCGAGGTTTGAATCCTCGCACACCTCTAGGCGTTGAATGCCCCCTAGTCGGGGGTGCCATGTATCTGGCACAAGCGATCGAGTATACGGTCCAAATTGGACGGGCCCTGGGTATTTCTTTTGAATGGCTTCTTCCGCTGACCGGGTTTAGAGCCTCTGAATCTGGCATTGACGGTCGTATCTTCAGTATTATCGTCGTTGATGCGGCGCTTGTTCTTGTTGCGACGCGACCTGCCATTGCTGTCCTTGGTATCCGAACTATCAGGGTGTTTGGCCAAGTTGTTGCTTCGAGCTAGCCAGCTGTCCACTGTCGCGCAAAAGCGAGTCATGAGGGTTGTGAGGGCTGCCATAGATTTCAGCTTTTCCTGTCCTAGGTGCCGGGCTAGCCACTCGTCGCGGATGCTATGTTTGAAGGCTGCAAGGGCCTCTGCATCCGGACAGTCAACGATTTGTTTTTTTTGTGAGGAACCGTGTCCAGAATTGTCTGGCCGATTCTTCTGGCTGCTGAATTATGTGGCTAAGGTCATCGGCGTCTGGTGGTCGCACATATGTGCCCTGGAAGTTATCAAGAAATGCGGCTTCCAGGTCCTCCCAACAACCAATTGATTCAGCTGGCAAGCTGTTGAGCCAATGCCGAGCTGGTCCTTTAAGCTTGAGTGGGAGGTATTTGATGGCATGTAGATCATCACCGCGGGCCATGTGGATATGGAGGAGATAGTCCTCGATCTAGACCGCAGGATCTGTGGTACCATCGTATGATTCGATGTTTACGGGTTTGAAGCCCTCGGGGATTTGATGATCCATTACTTCATCTGTGAAGCATAGTGGGTGTGCGGCGCCTCTGTATTGGGCTATATCACGACGCAGCTCAAGTGAGCTTTGTCTATTGTGTTCGGCCCTGCCAAAGTTTCTATATCCGGCGTGACGGTTATCATCACGTGTCGTGGGGCGCCCATGCGATCCGTAGATCGATCTTGTATGTTTGGCCTTATCCTCCAATATATCTCGCAAGTCCGGCGCGTTTTCCCGTGCCCTGGTACTTTTTGAACGGCGTCGCGGTATGGCTTGAACGGAGGGTCTAGAGGCCTCTCTATCGCGGCCACGGGGTGGCCGGTCTGCCATGTCGTGCGCTGGTGACTTGGGTGCTTCCTCCTCTAGTCGAGGCAACGGCCTGCGTTTGGGGTAGCTTTTGGAGGGGCGTTCGAGTTCATACGCTTCGGCTACAAGGACTTCAGTCCATCTGTCAGCTAGCAGGTCTTGATTAGCTCTAAGTTGTTGCTGCTTTTTATTGAGGCTGCTTGCCGTGGCTATAAGCCTGCGTTTGAAACTCTCCTGTCCGGCGGGATCCTCAGGCACGACAAACTCATCATCGTCGAGGCTTGCCTCATCTTCGGAGGGAGGCGCATAATTATCGTCCTCAACCTCTCTTTTTCGCCGCAGATCGTCAGGCGGACTTGCTTCATCCTCCTCCCGCGCCGAGTCCCTGCTGGAGGGGGGTTTTCTTCGCACTGTCCGGTGTTATTATCTCCGTGCCGGAATCAATGTTTTTGCTGTGGCGGATTTAGAGCGGCGCCCCGACGCCGGGCGCTTCGGTTGCTTCTTGAGGGTCATCCTCCGTTGTTCCGTCGCCGTTCCCATCTTTGGGGATGTCCACCATGTATATGTCGTATGACGAGGTGGCCTTCCAGTGCCCTATAGGCGCTGGTTCTTGGGCGTCTCCGGCATCATCGTCCATACCGTCGATGTCTTCGGAGTCAAAGTCGAGCATGACGGTTAAATCGTCGACATTGGCTACAAAGTGGGTGGTGGGTGGGCGTTGAATTTCTTCGTCGTCCGCATCCCGACCTTCCTGTCCGCAGTCCGGCCAGGGCTCTCTGGATAAAGAGAGAGACTTTAGTGAATTCAGAATATCGCCAAAGGGCGAGTGCTGAAAGATGTCCGCGGCAGTGAACTCCATAACGGGCGCCCAATCAGATTCGATTGGCAGGGGCGCGGGGGGTTCGGAGTCCGGAGAGGAGTCTGGCACCTTCGAGTCAAGGTCTTCACAAAGGACAGGGATGGAGTTCGGCTCAATCGCCGTAGAGATCATAGCCCCCGAGGCGGTGTCCAACCACTCGTCCTCGATCGGGGAATCTGGCTCCGGATCAAGGCCGGAGCGGGTGCTGGTGCGGCCTCCAGGACACCGTTCGGCTGCAGAGCTAGATCATGCCCATCAAAACAGTGCGGCGCGCTTGGCTACGGCTCGAATCCGTCGAAGATCAAGTCCCCACGGATATCGACGCATAGTTCAGACTTCCAAATCTGACCTGATGGCCAGGGGCGTAGCTTTCGATCTGCTCCAGATGGCCAAACGAAATGGCCCGCAGTGCAAAGCTGCCGAATACGAAGATCTGTCCGGGGAGAAAAGTCTCACCCTGAACCGCGTCGTTGATGATGATTGAAGGAGCCATCGGGCCTATCGGTGACGACACAGAGGAACTCTCAATGAAAGCACCAATGTCGGTGTCAAAACCGGCGGATCTCGGGCAGAGGAACTCTCAATGAAAGCACCAATGTCGGTGTCAAAACCGGCGGATCTCGGGTAGAGGGTCCCGAACTGTGCATCTAGGCGGATGGTAACAGGAGAGAAGGGACACGATGTTTTTACCCAGGTTCGGGCCCTCTCGATGGAGGTAATACCCTACTCCTGCTTGATTAATATTGATGATATGGGTAGTACAAGAGTAGATCTACCACGAGATCAAGGAGGCTAAACCCTAGAAGCTAGCCTATGGTATGATTGTTGTTCGTTCTACGGACTAAAACCCTCCGGTTTATATAGACACCGAATAGGTTAGGGTTACGCAGAGTCGGTTACAATGGTAGGAGATCTACATATCCGTATCGCCAACCTTGCCTTCCACGCCAAGGAAAGTCCCATCCGGACACGGGACGAAGTCTTCAATCTTGTATCTTCATAGTCCAGGAGTCCGGCCAACGGTAAGAGTTCGGCTATCCGGACACCCCCTAATCCGGGACTCCCTCACTCATGTTTTATTATGGACTGGAATTTCATGACTTGGATCCGTAGTCCATCCTCCACATCTCATTGTTCATTGTCGTATGTGAAGCCTTCCTCCGCATTACCCCTCATTTTGGGTTGTGGCTCAAAACCTTCAAAGTGGAGCCGAAGATGATCAAGGGGCAGCAGGTAGAGTGCGGAGGGTCTGTTATAAGCAAGAATGTTGATGCTCCATGGCCCGAGGGCTCTTTTCAAGAGGATCTCAGTCTGTGACAACAAGAGTGGTTTTATATCACAGCTCCCAGGGGCACCAAATGGGTGGCGCCACCTGCCTTTCGCTCGGGCCCTCCATCGCGGCTGGCATCATGGGTCAATAAAGGGCTCGACTGGGGGCCGTCCAAGGACGTGCCCTTGTTGCAGGGCCGTATTCGAGACCTCCTAGAGAGAGATCAATCTTAGCACAGGTCATGTTGATTCGTCGCACCCTGCCCTGCAAACGTCGCCCCCTCCACCTGTGGGAGTTCAATCCGGAGGGACCACGAGCTCTCCAACATCTTATGGGCGTAACGCCCGTGGAGATGTACCAACTGTTCTTCGGATCACAAGCAATGTGTCCGGACTTGACCGAGGACGCAGGTCTGAGCTGCAATCGCCCGGATACTCAAGTAAGTAGTCCTGTACCCGGACATGCTATCCGTATATCTATCATAAACTTGCCTTTAAAAGAGCTGTCCCTTGAACAGGAGTGGATAGCGAAAGCAAAACTCATCCGGTGTCTGGCCCCCCTCCCTGAGACCACGCCGGATCCTGTGTTAACCAGGATGCTAGAGGCTGCACCTTTTGAAGAAGGCGAAGGGGGGGAACGAGGGAGCTACTGCCTCCGCGAAGGAGTTTATCAAGAAAGGAGGGATCGAGAATCCCTCCCTCCAAGGGGAGAAGAGGACCGCTTCTGAAGATCCGGAGACCAAGGCCTCGAAGCAGGGGAAGAAATCTTCGCCAGAGGGTCCTGCATTGGGAGATGCCCCGGCCGCACTATTTCCCCAAGGAGATCAGCCCTCCAGCGAGCCGTAAGTAAAGAGCGGCGTTTTCTTAAAATGAGAGACATCCCTGTTTTATTTCTGAAGATGACCGAAATTTTTCCTTGTAGTTCAGATCTCATCCCTTCTCAACAGAGCTCGTCTTCAGGGGATCTTGGTCCGGAGATGATGGAGAGCGAAACGCCTCCGCCTGCCGTACTGTCATGCGAGGCGGACGACCCTAAGGTGTCGTCGCGGAGGGTTTCTCCGAATCCGGCGGGGCCCGAAGGCAGTCATATGTCCCCTCAAAGCCCTCCGGGTCCGGCCTTCAAGAAAGGCCATCGGCGAGTCCGGCACCGACTGGTGTACGGTCGGAGGAGCTGAAAGATCTGCTCGAGCGAGCGTCTATCTCGGAAGATCACCGTGCGCTAATGGGTACGGTGATTGAAAGGATTTCATCCGCTGAAAGCGGATTGCATGAAGCCATCATAAGTTTACTGACGGGTTTTGAGGTACGCAAAATGATGTACCTTCTGACAGTTTTGCATATAGAATGTGCCCTATATAGATAGTAGCCCCTGACACTGGGTGCGTTGTCAAAAATGACGGCGCGCCAAGGATCATATTCCCAGGTATAATATGCGCTCTTCCTATGTAGGTGGCGAAGCGTCCGGTGTCAAGCCGGACTGATGAATTTGCCGAACTAAAGGGGCAACTTGACATGGCGGATGCTGACATCGCGCTTGTCAATAAGCGGCTTGACGAGTCACAAGGTATGCAGCTTCTCCGCGGACAGCCGGTAAGGTAGCTTAATGTCTGTGCCTTACAACATGTATGCTTGACGCAGATGGTGCCGCTGTCATGGAGAACGTTTGGCCGGAACTCGCCTGAGCCAAGGAGCAAGCCCGAAAAAGTGATGTGGCTGCCTTAAAAGCGGCCGAAGAGCTGAGAGCCAAACAGGCTGCTCACTGCCGAAGCAAGAAAGAAATGGCCGAGATGGCCGTAAAGTTGAAGAATGCTACCGACCGTTGCGAGCTTCTTGAAAAAGAAGGTCGAGCGGACCAAGAGGACCTGAAAAAGGCCGTTACTGAGGCCAAGGATGCTCGCTCTACGATGAGAGCTATGAAAGAGGAGCTACGTCACGCCGAAGATATTGCGGCTGGAAAGCCTTTTCTGCTGCAGAGGAAATTCACGGATCCTAAGTATGCTTAGTTGGTCCAGCTGTGGGGTCCGGAGGATGCTTATCTGGACTTGGCGGCGAGTGCCACAGACGCGGTCGAACACTTCTGAGGTTAAAAGGATCACGGAATGGAAGAGCTTTTTTGGTCGCAGTTCCATTGTCCAGAGCGTCCGCTTCCATTAACCGATCGTTTGGCCGAATGGGCTGAGCTGATTAAGTTGTCCGGACTTGCCATGAAGGATGCCGTGACTCATTTGTGGCCGAACAGGCCCGAGCTGAAGAGTTATTTTGGCTTGGTGCAGCAGTTCCTTGGTGCGGTGCCGCATATTTGTGCAATGAAGCGGTCAGCATGCAGAGACGGTGCGCGGATGGCTCTTGCCCGTGTCAAGACATACTGGGCGGAGATGAAGGCCACCAACATTGCATCCTGTGATTCGGATGAGGTTTAGTACCGCCGAGCACTATTTTGAGGGAGTCCTGCAGGCGCTTGCTTAATAGAGACGCAGTGCTCAAGGATATTATGTTCTAATGACATGTATGATTTTTGAAACAATGTTTCAATATAATATAAGGGCTTTTTATACTTGTGCTCAAGTATTAAAATACCTCCTGTGCGGCCGTTAATGTATATGTGTATATAACTGAAAGATGGCAGTTCGGTTGAGCCCCTACGCACATAGTGCGGGGTGTTTGCAAAAGAGGCGATTTTCACACTTAATCCAACGCCTTGGTCTGTAAAGGAGGTGATAGCGTAGCAAACTAGGCAACCAGACTATAATGCTTTATCACTTTCACTTAGCCATAGGAGTTCGATGGTGGGGCTACTATAGACCCTAGGGGCACCGCGCTCTCCCGAATTCAGGGCGCATATGTGCCTGACCGGGAAACGGTCCTTCGTTAATGCGGAGGAATTCTAAACATTCCGGTGGGTCATCGAGTGGTTGACCAGTCTCACGCTACATCATGATGCCAGTTTTGGCTTTCATCGAGGTACTCACCAGGCCGAACCGGGCACAATCGCAGAGAGTTCTCCGGTGCGCGCTAGCCGATAGAACGGAACGTAAGGCAACAAAACACAGGAGCCGCAAACCCAACATTCGACCAAAGACATGATTCGAGCTGATGCATATAAGGCCTAATCTCGAGACGCCAACACTCCCTAAGGTATTCGGTCTTTATGAAAACGGGCAGAACAATGCCCTAAGCCCCTGGTGTCCAGGTACGCGCAAAAAATTATGACGCAGCCGATGCCAAAACGCCAGCCTCCTCCTCGGTTATAGCAAGAAACCGGGGGATGTGTATCAACAAGAGACAAAGAAAAGGTTTACGCAGGGTCTTAATCTAAAAAGAATCCTTGCAACAGGTCCCTCATCGCATGTCTGCTACTGTGTTCCGCGCAGCCGTGATCCTCGGACGGGTGTAGTACGGTGTTCGTCTCAGTAAAAGAGAAGAACTTAGTTGAAGAAAGATCATGCGAGAAATGTACTTTATATTAAATAAACGGGCATGATTCAAAAGTTTAATAAAATTGAGCCTTATTGTCTCTTGTTGTACATGCATGCAGCCCCTTGTACGCGGGTGTGCGGCTAGTAGGCCTTTATATGTTTACGCCGGACTCGTCTAGCCGTGTCCGGGGTCCGAATGACCTGTTCAGGTGCTTGGTTTAGCGGAGCCGGATTAGTGTGTGACTGTCCAGGCAGTCTCACGTTCTTCCGTGCTCGAGTAACACTTGATATTTCCCTTTAATGAGATGATGCCGCGTGGACCGGGCATTTTAAGTGTAAGAGATGCATAATGCGCTGTTGCGTTAAAGCGGGCGAAAGCTTCACGTCCCAATAGTGCTTGATAGCTACTTTTAAATGGGGCAATATGGAAGGTTAACTTTTCGCGGTGAAAGTTGTTGGATGAGCCGAACACAACTTCTAGCAGTAGGGAGCCCGTACAATGGGCATATATGCCTGGCATTACCCCTTTGAAGGAGGTGTTGCTGTGTCGAATTTTGGTTGGGTCTATCCCCATTTTATGGATTGTGTCCCGATATAGCAGGTTTAGATCACTACCGCCGTCCATTAGGACTTCTGTGAATTGGTGTCCGTCGATTATAGGATCTAATATTAGGGCAGTCCATCCTGCGTTCCGGATACTTCCGGAGTAATCCTGATGATCAAAGATGATTGGTTTTGACAACCAATGTCGGTACTCCGCTGGGATAGGCCGTGCGGCGCGTATTTCTATGGGCACCGCTCTGATTTTCCCTTTTGTCACTTGAAGTGAGTTTACTGTTTTGACTTCTTGTGGGAAATTCTTTTGTTTTCCGTGCTCCGCCGCCAGGGGTTCGCCATCGCCTCGCTTGGTGTGTCGAGCCCTTGTGTCCGGCATTGAGTTTGCCGGATCGCTTGAAGACCCAACAATCTCTGTGGGTATGGTTTGAAGGCTTCCCGGGGGTACTGTGGATTTGGCATATTTTGTCCAAGATTTTGTTTAAGTTGTATAGCTCGTGGCTGTTATCCTTGAGGGGCAATTTTTTATGATTCTGCCGAGAGCTTTTGAATCCGGCGTTGACTGCCGTGCTCTTCGGGCTGTTTCCCCTTGTCCGGTGCTGCTCCTTGCTGCGTCATGGTTTCCCGTTTCCATCTCTGACTTCGGATGTACTTGGGTCGCTGGTATTACATCTTGCCAGCCAACTATCCTCTCCCGCGCAAAAGCGGGTCATGAGGCTTGTTAGTGCGGCCATTGTTCTTGGCTTTTCCTGGCCAAGGTGCCTGGCGAGCCATTCGTCTCGGACTTTGTGTTTGAAATCTGCTAAGGCTTCGGCATCCGGACAGTCGACTATTTGGTTCTTTTCAGTGAGGAACCTGTTCCTGAATTTGCGGGCTGACTCTCCGGGTTGTTATGCTATGTGACTTAAATCGCTCTGATCCGGAGGGCGGACATAAGTCGCTTGGAAATTTGCCCGAAAAGCATCCTCGAGATCTTCCCAACTTCCAATGGTATTTTCAGGGAGGCTGAGGGAGTCCTGGACTAGGGGGTGTCCAGATAGCCGAACTATCATCTTTGGCCGAACTCCTAGACTATGAAGATACAAGATTGAAGACTTCGTCCCGTGTCCGAATGGGACTTTCCTTGGCGTGGAAGGCAAGCTTGGCGATACGGATATGTAGATCTCCTACCATTGTAACCGACTCTGTGTAACCCTAACCCTATCCGGTGTTTATATAAACTGGACGGTTTTAGTCCGTAGGACGAAGAACAATCATACCATAGGCTAGCTTCTGGGGTTTAGCCTCTCTGATCTCGTGGTAGATCTACTCTTGTACTACCCATATCATCAATATTAATCAAGCAGGAGTAGGGTATTACCTCCATCGAGAGGGCCCGAACCTGGGTAAAAACATCGTGTCCCTTATCTCCTGTTACCATCCGCCTAGACGCACAGTTCGGGACCCCCTACCCAAGATCCGCCGGTTTTGACACCGACATTGGTGCTTTCATTGAGAGTTCCTCTGTGTCGTCACCTATAGGCCCGATGGCTCCTTCAATCATCAGAACGACGCAGTCCGTGGTGAGACTTTTCTCCCGGACAGATCTTCTAATTCGCGGCTTTGCACGCGGGCCAATTCTCTAGGCCATCCGAGCAGATCGAAGCTACGCTTCTGGCCATCAGGTCAGGTTTGGAAGTTTAAACTATATGGCCGACATCCGCGGAGACTTGATCTTCGACGGATTCGAGCCGCAACCAAGCGCCGCGCAGACGATCTCGGCGGGCATGATCTAACTCGCCGCCCGTCAAAGTGTCCGGAGGCCGCACTAGTGTCCGCCTCGACCATTGATTCGAGCCGATCTCGCCGATCGAGGATGGTTGGTTGACACCACCGGGGCTAAAATCTCTACGGCGATTGAGCCAACACCATCCTGTCCTTTGCGAAGACCGTGACTCAAGGTGCCGGACTCTTTCTCTCGACTAACCTCGCTACCGCCAATCGAATCCGATTACGCCGGTCATGGAGTTCACCGCCATGACATCTTTCAGCACTCGCCCTTTGGCGACATCCGGAATTCACTAAAGTCTCTCTCTTTATCCGGAGAGCCCTGGCCGGACTACGGTCAGTAAGGTTGGGATGCAGACTATGAAGAAATTCAACGCCCACCCACCACCCACTTTGTAGCCACTGTCGATGATTTAACCGACATGCTCGACTACGACTCCGAAGACATCGACGGTATGGACGACGATGCTGGAGACGACCGAGAACCAGCGCCCACAGGGCACTGGAAGGCCACCTCGTCATACTACATATACATGGTGGACATCCCAAAAGATGGGAACGGCGATGGAACAGCAGAGGATGACCCCTCCAAGAAACAACCCAAGCGCCGACGTAAGCGGCGCCGCTCTAAATCCCGCCACAGCAAAAACGGTGATTCCGACACGGGAGACAATAATACCCCGGACAGTGCCGAAGACGACCCCCTCCAACAGGACTCAGCGCAGGAGGAGGGAGAAGCAAGTCCGCACGATAGTGCGGCAGAAAGAGAGGTAGAGGACGATAATTATGCGCCTCCCTCCAAGATGAGGCAAGCCTCAACGACGACTTAATTTGTCGTGCTCGAGGATCCCGCCAACAGAGCTGCTTTCAAACGCAGGCTTATGGCCACGGCAAGCAGCCTCAAGAAAAAGCAGCAACAACTTAGAGCTGACGAAGACCTGCTAGCTGACAAATGGACTGAAGTCCTTGCAGCCGAAGAGTATGAACTCGAACGCCCCTCCAAAAGCTACCCCAAACGCAGGCCGTTGCCTCGATCAGAGGAGGAAGCAACACATCATGTTGTCAGCGCGGTGCTCGTCATCGAACGAGAAACGGACGGACACAGGTTCCCTCTTCAAAGACCGGTTTACTATGTGTCCACTGTCCTAACCCCATGCAAGTCCCAGTACCCACATTATCAAAAGATAGCATACGCGGTGTTCATGGCATCCCGAAGCTGCGGCAATACTTTCAAGAGTGTTCGATAATGGTAGCCTCCGAAGTACCTCTTAAAGACATTATAAACAACCGCGACGCGACGGGCCGGATTGCTAAATGGGCCATAGAGCTCCTTCCATTCGACATAACCTATAAGCCACGGCGAGCTATTAAGTAGCAGGTTTTGGCCGACTTCGTGGCCGAATGGACCGAAGCCGAACTCCCTAAAGAGTACGGCGCATACACCAATTGGATCATGCACTTTGACAGCTCCAAAATGTTGGCCGACCTAGGGGCTGGCGTCGTCCTGACGTCCCCAACCGGGGACACAGTCCAATATGTACTTCAGATAATGTATACGGACTCCAAGAACGCAGCCGAATACGAGGCCCTTCTGCATGGCCTCCGGATGGCAGTCTCTATGGGCACTAAACGCCTAGAGGTGTGCGGGGATTCGAACCTCGCGATATCTCAAATAAACGGAGACTTTGATGCCAAAGATCCGAATGGCAGCGATCGCAATGCGGTCCTAAAATGTCAGCACGGTTCAAGGGCTCAATTTGATCACATAGCCCGGGATAACAACCAGGCGGCGGACGTATTGGCACGCATCTGCACAAAACGCGATGCCGTCCCGCCCAACATCCTCCTGGAATGGCTGTTCAAGCCATCCGTACTATGGGAAGGGGAGTCCGGAAATAACAATACGGACCCAACCGCACTGCCTGACACCGAACACTCTGACACAATCGGAGGCTCTGCCAACGAGATAACATCCTCCGCCCACGAAATAATGGCTGTTATCGCCGCGTGGACGGAACCATTCCTAGCCTACCTAACTAGGCAGGAACTCCCCGAAGACCAAAATGAGGCTCACTGCATAGTACGGCGATCCAAAGCCTATAAAGTCCATGAGGGAGAGCTATATAAGAAAAGCACAACAGGAGTCCTTCAAATGTGTATCTCCGAAGAGGAAGGGCGAAACCTCCTGGCTGAAATTCATGCCGGGCTGGGTGGGCACCACGCTGCAGCCTGGGCCCTTGTAGGCAAGGCCTTCCAGACAGGATTTTATTGGCCGACGCCCGGCAGATGCACAGGATTTAGTCCAACGACGCGTCTGCTGCCAGCTTTTTGCTAACCAAAGCCACATGCCACCCACCGCCTCAAAACTATACCCATCACCGGCTGTTCATGGTCCGGGGCTTGACATGGTTGGACCCCTTAAGGGAGGAACCCACAAGCAAAAATACCTATTGGTCATGGTGGATAAATTCACCAAATGGATAGAGGCCAAGCCTGTTAAAACGGCCGAATCCGGGCTGGTGATAGACTTCATATCAGGGGTAGTCAACCGTTACGGCGTCCCCCATAGTATCATCACTGATAACGGCACCAACTTCACGGCCGATGAGGTCAAATTATGGTGCAAAAACATAGGCATCAAGCTCGACACGCCCAGCCTATCACCTCAAACCAACGGTCAAGTCGAGCGAGCTAACGGTCTAATCATGAGCGGCATTAAACCCAGCACTAGTGCGTCCTCAAGGAATCTAACACGACCGGGTTGAGGAGCTCGACCAGACTGGGGCTGCGGACCACGCCAATCATACTACCGGATTCACACCATTTTTATGGTGTACGTGCAGAGGCAGTCTTGCCTCGCGACATATTACATGACTCACCTCGCATGCGCATGTATGAAGAAAGAGAAGCCGAGCTCGATCGGCGGACAGTCTGGACGATTGGAGGAGGAGGCGACGTGGCAAAAGCTCGCTCCGTGATTTTATCAACAGCAGGCTCAAGATATCAAACGGGAAGTACGGGCCAAAGCTTACAACGCTGGCGAACTAGTTCTACGCTCGCCGGACAAGAAAGAGGACAAACTCAAGCCCAAATGGGAAGGTCACTTCATCATCGACCAGGTCCTGACCGCGGAGCATACCGTCATAAACACATCGGATAACCGACTCGAGCCGAACCCATGGAACGCAGCCCGCCTCACGAAGATTCTACGCTTAAGCGCCGGACTCGAAGTTCGCCTCCTTCCTCCATCCATATTTTCTATTTTTGCTGTCTTTTATTTATCTACTTCCTCCTCCTTCTTCTTGAATGCTTTAGAGGCTCGTTTGCGCATTGTTCGCACAAACTTGACGCGCTATCTACGCTCATTATACCTGGGGGCTTCTTTAATAGAAGCTTATTTATACGGGCTTTATGCCCAACACATGTGTCACACTTCTGCATGTACCTTTTATTCACCATTATATGCATCGATATGACTTAAGTTTTGGCCAAGCTGGGTTGCCTGGCTCCTATGCTTACCCCTACGTTCCCGATTGTTCAGCTAGGTGGTAAAGGGAGCACCTCTGCGATTGTTACCGCCGGGTCAGCCGGACGTGTACCTCAGACTTGGTGAAGCCGAAAGCTAGCGTTCTTAAGGGAATATTCGATCGGTGAACTAAAAGATGATTTTTTATTTTTTATTTATCTGCCCCCAGATGCTTTTCTGCTTTTTTCGCAGTCTGGACATGCACTTTAGGGCATGCCTCCAAGGGAAAGGAACACCTAACGGAACTATTCTCCCTGGAAGATGTTTCTTACTAACCATGTAATAAAATATTACTAGTTGGGCACTTGTCTGATAAAGCACTCATGACCCCTACGCCCGGTCTCCACGCATATCCTGGTTTTTACATAACTGCGAGGGTATTCGGACACACTCCGGACTATTGGGTCCCGAGGTTGAAGCGAAAAGGTCCGCTACGACAAACGATCTACAATCCGGCTAGAAGGCATTTTACATGTCATTTTAAATTACATAATCAAATTGACTGATTGTATTCCTCTTCAATGCCGCCTAATAGGCTGTCTAGTTTACAGTCCTGTTGGGAATACTTTATGCCAACTCTACTTGGCCTTACACTAAGCTCACAGGATCTCCTTCCCGTCGGGCCCCACAGGTCCGACTCGCCATGTGGTTTGGGTCCGCTGTACCGCGTCTTCACCATGGTCCAGCCTCCTCGGCGCTGGACGACAGCCGATATCTTCCATAGTCGGAAGCGCCCGTGCTCCCTGAAGCTTCTCCGCAAGCTCTCCAAGGCCTTCGGTAGGGAGATAGATGGCCACAAGGCCTGGGCGATGTTTTCATCACCTGCCAACTCGTTCGTGCAGCTTGCAATAGCTCGGAAGAAGGTCGCCCAGAGAACCGGCATTTCCTCTTCAGACTAATTCGTGAGCATACCTACTGCATATAACTCTATTAATTGACTTCCTCGCCAAACTCTTTTTCACAGTTCGCCAAGCACTTATCAAATGCCGCGACGAAGTCGCCGATTCTCCTTACGGAGTCGGATAACCGGCACGAACATCTTTTAGTTCCTCACCCAGTTGGGTGTTGGCATCTTGAGGTTATTTTTCTCCCGCCGCACCTCGTAGCACGCCTCGCCGCCTTTAGCTGGCGCAGGAGTTGTTGCTTGTCCGGATCTAGTCCGGGGCCATCTGCAATATTATTGTCGATTTACACACACGCCAGACTTCACAAACTATTTATCTTTTGAAGCATATATTACCAGAGGGGTCTCTGCTGCTCCTCAGAAGCGGCTAGTGTGGCCTCAAGTTGGGCCTTGCATTCTTCAAGCCCCGAGGCAGTCAGTATTCTTTTTTGTAAGATCCTCAGATAATAAATGATCCTTAAATTAGTTATTCTAACTATTTTAAGTCTCGGGCTACCGCATATATAATCACAAATTTCTCACCAGATGTCCTTTACATACCGCTCCGTGGCTCGCTAGACCATCTTGAGCGGCACGGAGGTGCGATCTCCGAATTGAAGGCATTCAAGGCCTCTTGGGAGAAACATGCGCCACGAAGAACTGTTCGGCGCCTGTGATTCATGGCGCCTCCACCTCGGAGTTGGTGGCGGACAATCTGTCGGCATCCTCTCGTCGGAGGAGCATCCGACGACTCGTGCTCGCCTCGCTTCGACCCGGCTTTGAGCTGGGCTGGCGGAGGTTCGATTATAACCTCTCCGACTCAGTCCGCGAGCGCTTTTTCCTGAAAAGAGCACCAGCGTTAGTACGCCTTCCAGAATCAATCATGGGAATATGGTGACGCTATACCGCTATGCGGCGGAGTTTCGATCCGACCGCACTTCTTTTAGATCTGCGGGCCGCCTCGCCCTTGTTGGCTAGCCGCTGGCTCGCCTCCTGCCTTGAAGGCACCTCATAAACACCATCAAAGATGTGGTGATTAGAAGGAAAGCACGGTGGGTCATGGTATCCGGACTTCGGTCACGGTTATTCGGGAGGCCGGAAATAATCCGGGTAGTCGGCCGTTATGGCAACCAAAGCATTGTCGATGCTAAGTTGGTGGAACACCCGCCGATCAGCTCCACCTTTATATCCGGGTCCTCTTCGAGGCCGGATCGAGGGACCTTCCGGATCCTCGGGTTGTGGGGCGGGCTGTGTATCTTCTCCACGGCCCGGCGCAGTTCCTGCGTAGAAACCATGAAATGAGATATTTAACCACATGAACATGGATCGGACAGGCCACAAAGATATTCGCTTACCCAACTTCGAGGGTTATTCGAAGAAAACCCGTTTAGTGGACTGACGCGGAGGAAATCCTCCTCTTCCCCTTTGTACATAGCGGACAAGGTCTTCACGAGTTCGGTAACCGATCCCGGCCCTTTGCGGCCATGGCGGGTGGCGTCGTCCTCCCCGTTGAAATCCCACATGGGGTGGCCCCTATATTGGAGCGGCTGCACTCCCCTCATAATGCAGGTTGCCATGACTCCAATCATGGTCAATCCGGCATGAGCCAGTAATCTTATTCGGCACATCAAGTAAAGGACGTCCCGGTCATCTTCCCTCCGGGGCTCGCTGGCGCCAGCTTAGGCGCTTCTTCGAGAAGCGCTGCTAAACTCGAAGGCCGATCCAACAGGATCCGGCAGCCGGACGCCCTCCATGTAAAACCATTCAAGGTCAGTCTTCGGACGCCTTCTTCGGGTTCCGGATAGATATCCGTCCCGGCGATGCGCCATAGTTCGCTCTGCCCACTTGATATATTGACCCTCATGAGAACGGGGTACTAGGCAGAATAATCTCTTCCACAACGCAAAATGAGCCTCGATACTCAAGAACAGTTCGCAAAGGGCCACGAAGCCCGCGATGTGCAAAATGGAGTCAGCGTAAGGTGGTGCAACCGAGGCCGAGAACTCCAAGAGCCCCCGAGAAATGGATGGATTGGAAATCCGAGTCCTCTTACTAGATAAGAGATAAAGCACACCCGCCTCCTTTAGAGGGATCGGGGACACTCTCCGCTTGCTTTCCGCCTTGTAGGTGGCAAGTCCGCTCGAACCGAACAATGAAGGCCGGGGAAGAAATCCCTTGGTTTGGAGTATAACTAGCTCGCTATGCGGGATCGAGCATCTCTCCCAAATTCCAGGCTGAGGGCTGGGCGCGAGAGGAGGAGCCACGACCGTCCATGATGGAAGGGATTTTGTCGGAGGCGCTCCGATTAAAGCTCGCGGAGGGGGGATGGTGTGACTCGGATCTATATCCTCGTCCCTTTCATAGATAGCTCATTTGCGCAGCTAGGGGGGTAAATGTAAAAATACCCTGGCTTTTCGCATTCATTCAAACACGTGGAAGATGGCCGTTATTGGGCGTGAAAGCCAAGGAGCGCAGCATTTATTAGAAGCCGGACACTATTCGACAAGTATATGGAATTTGGAGAAGAACCCGCCTCGCAATGCCGAAAACAAACTACGCGCCGGACTCGTCGCCATTGAAGCCTGGTTCGGGGGCTACTGAGGGAGTCCTGGACTAGGGGGTGTCCGGATAGCCGAACTATCATCTTTGGCCGGACTCTGAGACTATGAAGATACAAGATTGAAGACTTCGTCCCGTGTCCGGATGTGACTTTCCTTGGCGTGGAAGGCAAGCTTGGCGATATAGATATGTAGATCTCCTACCATTGTAACCGACTCTGTGTAACCCTAACCCTATCCGGTGTCTATATAAACCGGAGGGTTTTAGTCCGTAGGACGAAGAACAATCATACCATAGGCTAGCTTCTAGGGTTTACCCTCTCTGATCTCGTGGTAGATCTAATCTTGTACTACCCATATCATCAATATTAATCAAGCAGGAGTAGGGTATTACCTCCATCGAGAGGGCCCGAACCTGGGTAAAAACATTGTGTCCCTTATCTCCTGTCACCATCCGCCTAGACGCACAGTTCGGGACCCCCTACCCGAGATCCGCCGGTTTTGACACCGACAGAGGCTTTTAAGCCAGTGGCGTGCTGGCCCTTTGAGCTTGAGGGGTAAGTATTTTATGGCGTGGAGATCATCTCCTCTAGCCATGTGTATGTGGAGGATGTAATCCCCAATCCAGACTCCCGGGTCTGTTGTTCCATCGTATGCCTCTATGTTTACGGCTTTAAATCCCGCTGGAAATTCGTGATCCAGCACCTCATCGGTGAAACATAGGGGGTGTGCTGCACCCATATATTTGGGTGTGCCGTGATGTCCGGATATTTGGCGTGTTGCATTTCTTAGAAGAGCTTGCTTTCTTGGCCCGTAGATGGACCTAATCGGGCCATCCTTTGATGTGAATCTTATGGGGATCGCGTGCGGCTTAGGTTGGCGCCGCTTGCCGCTTTATGCTTGTCATGTGGTCGTCTATCCGACCGGGCGGCCTCTTTGTTCTTTGTTGGCGGGGTTTCAAGGCCTCCTCATCGAATTCGGGCAGTAGTTTGCGCTCGGGTAGCTCTTTGTTTGGCGCATCGCCGCCAGATTTGTTCGCGGTGTTGAGTACTTTGCTCCATTTGATTTCGAGTGCAGCTTCCGCTGTTTTGAGCTTCCGCTTCGCTTTTTCAGGCTACGCGCAAGGGCGACGAGCCTTTGTGGAGGTTCTTCTGCTCCAACAACTTGTCCGGTGTGAGATCGTCCGGACTGTTATCTTCGCCGGGGATGGGTTGTTTATCCAAGTTGTCCTGTTCGGACGGTCGTTCAATGGCATGTTCGTCGTCCACCGGTTCGACCTGCTCTATGGCTGGGTCTGGATGGCCGCCGTCTTTGTCGAGGCGGGACTTTGTGCGGCGCTTTCGTCGCCGTCTTGACTGCTTTTCGAGGGATTTATCCTTCATAGCGTCCCGTTGTTCCTCGTCGTTACACCCTTTAGGTGTATCCACCATGTATACATCGTGAGATGGGGTGGCTGTCCAGTACCCTGTAGGTGTTGGTTCGTGGTTATCTCCTACATCGTCATCCATACCGTCGATGTCTTCGGAGTCAAAATTGAGCACGTAGTTTAAACTTTCGACAGTGGCTATGAAGTGGGTGGTGGGTGGGTGTTGAATTTCTTCATCGTCTGCATCCCAACTTTCCTGACCATAGTCCGGCCAGGGCTCTCCTGACAAAGAGAGAGACTTTAGTGAATTCAGGATGTCGCCAAGGGGCGCAGGTGAAAGATGTCCATGCAGTGAACTCCATAATCGCGCCCAATCGGATTCGATTAGCAGGGGCGCGGAGGTTTGGAGTCCGGAGAGGAGTCCGGCACCTCGGAGTCACGGGCTTCGCAAAGGACAGGGATGGTGTTCGGCTCAATCGCCATAGAGATCGTAGCCCCCGAGCTGTGCGTCTCGGCGGATGGTAACAGGAGACAAGGGACACAATGTTTTTACCCAGGTTCGGGCCCTCTCGATGGAGGTAAAACCCTGCTCCTGCTTGATTAATATAGATGATATGGGTAGTACAAGAGTAGATCTACCACGAGATCAAAGAGGCTAAACCCTAGAAGCTAGCCTATGGTATGATTGTTATTCGTCCTACGGACTAAAACCCTCCGGTTTATATAGACACCAAATAGGGTTAGGGTTACACAGAGTCGGTTACAATGGTAGGAGATCTACATATCCGTATCGCCAAGCTTGCTTACCACACCAAGGAAAGTCCCATCCAGACACGGGACGAAGTCTTCAATCTTGTATCTTCATAGTCCAGGAGTCCGGCCAACAGCGATAGTTCGGCTATCCGTACACCCCCTAATCTAGGACTCCCTCACATGTAATATAACATAACTAGTTGGGCACTTGTCCGATAAATCACTCATGACCCCTACGCCTGGTCTCCATGCATGCCCCGGTTTTTACATAACCGCGAGGGTATTCGGACACACTCCGGACTATTGGGTC
The DNA here is from genome assembly GCA_021605205.1 of Aegilops longissima. Taxonomy (NCBI): domain Eukaryota; kingdom Viridiplantae; phylum Streptophyta; class Magnoliopsida; order Poales; family Poaceae; genus Aegilops; species Aegilops longissima. The sequence continues at coordinate 561,442,549 of CM038680.1, forward strand.
CCGAGGTTGAAGCGAAAAGGTCCGCTACGACAAACGATCTTCAATCCGCTAGAAGGCATTTTACATGTCATTTTAAATTACATAGTCAAATTGACTGATTGTATTCCTCTTCAATGCCATCTAATAGGTTGTCTAGTTTATAGTCCTGCTGGGAATACTTTGCGGCCAATTCTACTTGGCCGTATACCAAGCTCACAGGGATCTCCTTCCCATCGGGCCCCACAGGTCTGACCTCGGCCATGTGGTTTGGGTCAGCCTTCGTGTACCGCGTCTTCACCATGGCCCAGGCCTCCCTGGCGCCTTGACGGCAGGATTATATCTTCCATAGTCGGAAGTGCCGCCGTGCTCCCTGAAGCCTCTCTGTCGGCTCTCCAAGGCCTTTGGGCAGGGAGATAGATGGCCACAAGGCCTGGGCGACGCCTTTCATCACCCGCCGAACTCGTTCGTGCAGTTGCAATAGCTCGGGAAGAAGGTCACCCGTAGAACCGGGCATTTCCTCTGCAGGATGACCTGTGAGCATACCTATAGACATAACTCTGTTAATCGATTTCCTCGCCAAACTCTTTTTCAAAGTTCGTTCAAGAACTAACTATAAATGCCGCGACGAAGCCGCCGATTCTCCTTAACGGAGTCAGACAGTTGGGAAAGAACATTCTTTAGTTCCTCACCCAGCTGGGTGTTGGCATCTTGGAGATTATTTTTCTCTTGCCTCACCCTTGTAAGCACATTCTCGCCGGCCTTTAACCGGCGCAAGAGCTGTTGCTTGTCCGGATTTAGTCCGGAGCCATCTGCAATATTATTGTCAGACTTATACACATGCCGCACTTCACAAAATATTTATCTCTTGAAGCATATATTGCCGGAGGGGGTCTTTGTGGCTCCCCCTGTTGCGGCTAGTGCGGCCTCAAGTTGGGCCTTGCACTCTTCAAGTTCCTGGGACAGTCGGGTATTCTTTTCTGTAAGATCCTGCATAACAAATGATCCTTAAATCAGTTATTCTAACTATTTTAAGTCTCGGGGCTACTGCATATATAATGTCAAATTTCCTCACCAGATGTCCTTTACATACTCGCTCCGTGGCTCGCTAGAGCATCTTGAGCGGGACGGAGGTGCGATCTCCGAATTGAAGGCATTCAATGCCTCTTGGGAGAAACATGCGTCACGAAGAACTGTCCGGCGGCGCCTGTGATTCATGGCACTCTCCACCTCGGAGTGGGTGGTGGACAATCTGTCGGCATCCTCTATCGGAGGAGCATCCGACACACGCCTCGTGCTCGCCTCTGCTTCTGGACCCGGCTTTGGAGCCTGGCTGGCGGAGGCTCGATTGGCAATCTCTCCGGCACAGTCCGGCGAGCCCTCTTTTTCATGAAAAGAGTACCAGCATTAGTATGCCTTCCAGGAATCAATCCTGGGAATATGGTGACACGCCATACCGTTGTGGCAGCGTTTCGATCTGGACCGCACTTCTTTTTAGCCTGCGGGGCCGCGCTGCCCCTTGTTGGCTAGACGCCGCGGGCTCGGCCTTCTGCCTCAAAGGCACCCCCTGCGAAACACCATTTGTATACGGTGATCTGAAATAAGCACGGATGGGTCATTATCAAAGTATTGGGACTTCGGTCTCAGTTACCTGTGAGGCTGGAAGTATTCCGGGGTAATCGGCCATAATGGCAACCAAGGCATTATCGATGCTTAGTTGGTGAAATACCCCATCAATCAGCTCCACCAATATGTCCGGATCCTCTTGGGAGGCCGGATCAAGGAACCGTTCCGGATCCTTGGGTTGTGGAGGTGGGCTGTTTATGTCTTTTACGACCTGGCGCAGTTCCTGCGTCGAAATCACAAAATGAGATACCTAACCATGGGAATACAGATCGGATGTGCAAAAAAGAAATGTCCGCTTACCCAGCTTCGAGGGTTATTCATAGAAAATCCGTTCAATGGACTGACGTGGAGGAAATCCTCCTCGTACCCCTTGTACAGCGCGGATAAGATCTTCACCAGATCGGCAACCGATCCCGGCCCTTTACAGCCATGACGGGTGGCATCGTCCTCCCCGTTGAAATCCCACATGGGGTGGCCCCTATATTGGAGCGATCGCACTTCAAGATAATGCATGTGGCCATGACATCGATCATGGTCAGTCCGAATGAGCTAACAACCTTATTCGCTCATCGTAAAGGACGCCCCTGTCGCCTTCCCTCCTGGGCTCATGGACGCCAACTTAGGCGTTTCTTCAAGGGAGCATTGCTGAACTCCGGGAGGCCGATCCGAACAGGATCCGGCAGCAGGACGTCTTCTATATAAAACCATTCCGAAGGCCAGTCTTTGGACGCCTTCTTCGGGGTTCCAAATAGATATCCGGTCCCGGCGATGCGCCATAGCTCGGCTCCGCACACTTGATATATTGACCCCTCATGAGAACAGGGTACAAGGCAGAATAATCTCTTCCACAGCGCAAAATGAGCCTCGACGCCCAAGAACAGTTCACAAAGGGCCACAAAGCCCGCGATGTGCAAAATGGAGGCAGGCGTAAGATGGTGCAACTGCAGGACGTAGAACTCCAGAAGCCCCCGGAGAAAAGGATGAATTGGAAATCCGAGTCCTCTTGTCAGATAAGAGAAAAAGCATACCCGCTCTCCTTTGGAGGGATCGGGGATGCTCTCCACTTGCTTTCCGCCCTTATAGGTGGCGAGTCCGCTCGAACCGAACCATGAAGGCTGGGGAAGAAATCCCTTGGTTTCGAAAGCGCCACTAACTCGCTATGTGGGATCGAGCATCTCCCAATCTCCAGGCTGAGGGTTGGGAGCGCGAGAGGAGGAGCCGCGTCGACTGTGCATGATGGAATGGATTTTTGTCAGAGGCACTCCGATGAAAGCTCGCAACGGGAGGATGGTGTGATTCGGATCTAGATCCCCGTCTCTTTTATAGGCGGTTCATTTGTGCAGCTAGGGGGGTAAGTGTAAAGATACCCTGGCTTTTCGCATTCGTTCAACACGTGGAAGATGGCCATTAAGGGGCGTGGAAGCCAAGGAGCGCATCATTTATCAGAAGCCGGACACTATTCGACAAGTATATGGAATTTGGAGAGGAACCCACCTCGCAATGCCGAAGACAATCTACGAGCCGGACTCATCGTCATTGAAGCCTGGTTCGGGGGCTACTAAGGGAGTCCTGGATTAGGGGGTGTCCGGGTAGCCGAACTATCACCTTTGGTCGGACTCCTGGACTATGAAGATACAAGATTGAAGACTTCGTCCCGTGTCTGGATGGGACTTTCCTTGGCGTGGAAGGCAAGCTTGGCGATACGGATATGTAGATCTCCTACCATTGTAACCGACTCTGTGTAACCCTAACCATCTTCGGTGTCAATATAAACCGGTGGGTTTTAGTCCGTAGGACGAAGAACAATCATACCATAGGCTAGCTTCTAGGGTTTAGCCTCTCTGATCTCGTGGTAGATCTACTCTTGTACTACCCATATCATCAATATTAATCAAGTAGGAGTAGGGTTTTACCTCCATCGAGAGGGCCCGAACCTAGGTAAAAACATCGTGTCCCTTGTCTGGGGTTACCATCCGCCTAGACGCACAGTTCGGACCCCTACCCAAGATCCGCCGGTTTTGACACCGACACTAAGCCTAAGACTGAGTGCTTCTACTGCAAGCAAACTGGTCACTGGAAGCGGAACTGCCCCAAGTATTTGGCGGATAAGAAGGATGGCAAGGTGAACAAAGGTATATGTGATATACATGTTATTGATGTGTACCTTACTAATGCTTGCAGTAGCACCTGGGTATTGGATACTGGTTCTGTTGCTAATATTTGCAACTCGAAACAGGGACTACGGGTTAAGTGAAGATTGGCTAAGGACGAGGTAACGATGCGTGTGGGAAATGGTTCCAAAGTCGATGTGACCGCAGTCAGCACACTACCTCTACATCTACCTTCGGGATTAGTTTTAGACCTGAATAATTGTTATTTGGTGCCAGCGTTGAGCATGAACATTATATCTGGATCTTGTTTGATGCGAGATGGTTATTCATTTATATCAGATAATAATGGTTGTTCTATTTATATGAGTAATATCTTTTATGGTCATGCACCCTTGAAGAGTGGTCTATTTTTGTTGAATCTTGATAGTAGTGATACACATATTCATAATATTGAAGCCAAAAGATGCGGAGTTGATAATGATAGTGCAACTTATTTGTGGTAATCGCCGCTTAGGTCATATTGGTGTAAAGCGATGAAGAAACTCCATACCGATGGACTTTTGGAACCACTTGATTATGAATCACTTGGTACTTATGTAACCGTGCCTCATGGGCAAGATGACTAAAACACCGCTCTCCGAACTATGGAGCGAGCAACAGATTTGTTGGAAATCATACATACAGATGTATGTTGTTCGATGAATATTGAGGCTCGTGGCAGATATCATTATTTTCTCACCTTCACAGATGATTTGAGCAGATATGGGTATATCTACTTAATGAAACATAAGTCTGAAACATTTGAAAAGTTCAAAGAATTTCAGAGTGAAGTTGAAAATCATCGTAACAAGAAAATAAAGTTTCTACGATCTGATCGTGGAGGAGAATATTTGAGTTACAAGTTTGGTCTTCATTTGAAACAATGCGGAATAGTTTCGCAACTCACGCCACCCGGAACACCACAGCGAAATGGTGTATCCGAACATCGTAATCGTACTTTACTAGATATGGTGCGATTTATGATGTCTCTACTGATTTACCGCTATCATTTTGGGGTTATGCTTTAGAGACAACTGCATTCACGTTAAATAGTACACCATCGAAATCCGTTGAGACAACGCCTTATGAACTGTGGTTCGGCAAGAAACCAAAGTTGTCGTTTCTTAAAGTTTGGGACTGCGATGCTTATGTGAAAAAGCTTCAACCTGATAAGATCGAACCCAAGTCAGAAAAATGTGTCTTCATAGGATACCCAAAAGAGACTGTTGGGTACACCTTCTATCACAGATCCGAATGCAAGACTTTTGTTGCTAAATTTGGAATCTTTCTAGGGATGGAGTTTCTCTTGAAAGAAGTGAGTGGGAGGAAAGTAGAACTTGATGAGGTAACTGTACCTACTCCCTTATTGGAAAGTAGTTCATCATAGAAACCAGTTTTTGAGACACCTACACCAATTAGTGAGGAAGTTAATGATGATGATCATGAAACTTCAGATCAAGTTGTTACTGAACCTCGTAGGTCAACCAGAGTAAGATCCACACCAGAGTGGTACGATAATCCTGTTCTGGAAGTTATGTTGCTAGACCATGATGAACCTACGAACTATGAAGAAGTGATGGTGAGCCCAGATTCCATAAAATGGCTTGAGGCCATGAAATCTGAGATGGGATCCATGTATGAGAACAAAGTGTGGACTTTGGTTGACTTGCCCGATGATCGGAAAGCCATTGAGAATAAATGGATCTTCAAGAAGAAGACTCACACTGACGGTAATGTTACTGTTTATAAAGCTCGAATTGTTGCAAAAGGTTTTCGACAAGTTCAAGGGATTGACTACGATGAGACTTTCTCACCCATAGCGATGCTTATGTCTGTCCGAATCATGTTAGCAATTGCCGCATTTTATGATTATGAAATTTGGCAAATGGATGTCAAAACTGCATTCCTGAATGGATTTCTAGAAGAAGAGTTGTATATGATGCAACCAGAAGGTTTTGTCGATCCAAAGGGAGCTAACAAAGTGTGCAAGCTCCAGTAATTCATTTATGGACTGGTGCAAGCCTCTCGGAGTTGGAATAAGCGCTTTGATAGTGTGATCAAAGCATTTGGTTTTATACATACTTTTGGAGAAGCCTGTATTTACAAGAAAGTGAGTGGGAGCTCTGTAGAATTTCTGATATTATATGTGTATGGCATATTACTAATTGGAAATGATATAGAATTTCTGGATAGCATAAAGGGATACTTGAATAAGAGTTTTTCAATGAAAGACCTTGATGAAGCTGCTTATATATTGGGCATCAAGATCTATAGAGATAGATCAAGACTCTTAATTGGACTTTCACAAAGCACATACCTTGACAAAGTTTTGAAGAATTTCAAAATGGATCAAGCAAAGAAAGGGTTCTTGCCTGTGTTACAAGGTGTGAAGTTGAGTAAGACTCAATGCCCGACCGCTGCAGAAGATAGAGAGAAGATGAAAGATGTTCCCTATGCTTCAGCCATAGGCTCTATCATGTATGCAATGCTTTGTACCAGACCCGATGTGTGCCTTGCTATAAGTTTGGCAGGGAGGTACCAAAGTAATCCAGGAGTGGATCACTGGACAGCGGTCAAGAACATCCTGAAATACCTAAAAAGGACTAAGGATATGTTTCTTGTTTATGGAGGTGACAAAGAGCTAGTCGTAAATGGTTACGTTGATGCAAGCTTTGACATTGATCCTGACGATTCTAAATCGCAAACCAGATTCGTGTTTACATTGAACGGTGGAGCTGTCAGTTGGTGTAGTTCTAAACAAAGCGTTGTGGCAGGATCTACGTGTGAAGCGGAGTACATAGCTGCTTCAGAAGCAGCAAATGAAGGAGTCTGGATGAAGGAGTTCATATCCGATCTAGGTGTCATACCTAGTGCATCTGGTCCAATGAAAATCTTTTGTGACAATACTGGTGCAATTGCCTTGGCAAAGGAATCCAGATTTCACTAGAGAACCAAGCACATCAACAGACGCTTAAATTCCATCCGGGATTTAGTCCAGGTGGGAGACATAGAAATTTGCAAGATACATACGGATCTGAATGTTGCAGACCCGTTGACTAAGCCTCTTCCACGAGCAAAACATGATCAGCACCAAGGCTACATGGATGTTAGAATCATTACTATCTAATCTAGATTATTGACTCTAGTGCAAGTGGGAGACTGAAGGAAATATGCCCTAGAGGCAATAATAAAGTTATTATTTATTTCCTTATATCATGATCAATGTTTATTATTCATGCTAGAATTGTATTAACCGGAAACATAATACTTGTGTGAATACATAGACAAGTAGAGTGTCACTAGTATGCCTCTACTTGACTAGCTCATTGATCAAAGATGGTTATGTTTCCTAGCCATTGACATGAGTTGTCATTTGATTAACGGGATCACATCATTAGAAGAATGATGTGATTGACTTGACCCATTCCGTTAGCTTAGCACTAGATCGTTTAAGTATGTTGCTATTGCTTTCTTCATGACTTATACATGTTCCTATGACTATGAGATTATGCAACTCCCGTTTACCGGAGGAACAGTTTGTGTGCTACCAAACGTCAACGTAACTGGATGATTATAAAGGAGCTCTACAGGTGTCTCCGAAGGTACTTGTTGGGTTGGCGTATTTCGAGATTAGGATTTGTCACTCCGATTGTCGGAGAGGTATCTTTGGGCCCACTCGGTAGTACACATCACTTAAGCCTTGCAACTAATAAGTTAGTTGCGGGATGATGTATTACAGAACGAGTAAAGAGACTTGCCGGTAACGAGATTGAACTAGGTATTGAGATACTGATGATCGAATCTCGGGCAAGTAACATACCGATGATAAAGGGAACAACGTATGTTGTTATGCGGTCTAACCGATAAAGATCTTCATAGAATATGTGGGAGCTAATATGAGCATCCAGGTTCTGCTATTGGTTATTGACCGGAGACGTGTCTCGGTCATGTCTACATAGTTCTCAAACCCGTAGGGTCCGCACGCTTAATGTTTCGATGACAGTTATATTATGGGTTTATACGTTTTTATGTACCGGAGGTTGTTCGGAGTCCTGGATGTGATCACGGGCATAACGAGGAGTCTCGAAATGGTCGAGAGATGAAGATTGATATATTGGACGACTATATTCAGACAACGGAATGGTTCTAGGAGTTATCGGATATATACCGGAGTACCGGGGGTTACCGGAACCCCCCGGAGGTTATTGGGCCTCATGGGCCCAATTGGTGGAAGAGGAGAGGAGGCCAAGGGGCAGCCGCACGCCCCTCCCCCCCCCAAGTCCGAATTGGACAAGGAGGTGGGGCCCCCCCTTTCCTTTCCCCTTCTCTCTCCTAATCCAACTAGGAAAAGGGAGGGAGTCCTACTGCCGGTGGGAGTATAACTCCTCCTGGCGCGCCCCTCCTGGCCGGCCGCCTCTCCCCCCCTTGCTCCTTTATATACGGGGGCAGGGGGCACCCTAGAGACACAACAATTGATCTATTGATCTTCTAGCCGTGTACGGTGCCCCTCTCCACCATAGTCCACCTCAATAATACTGTAGCGGTGCTTAGGCGAAGCCCTACGTCGGTTGAACATCATCATCGACACCACGCCGTCGTGCTGACGAAACTCTCCCACAACACTCGACTGGATCGGAGTTCGAGGGACGTCATCGAGATGAACGTGTGCTGAACTCGGAGGTGCCGTACATTCGGTACTTGGATCGGTCGGATCATGAAGACGTACGACTACATCAACCGCGTTGTCACAACGCTTCCACTTATGGTCTACGAGGGTACGTAGACACACTCTCCCCACTCGTTGCTATGCATCACCATGATCTTGCGTGTGCGTAGGAAATTTTTTGAAATTACTACGTTCCCCAACATAATCAACACTACTAGCAACCTATAGGTACCAATCTCGGACTTAGAGACAAGAATTGGGTACAAGAGATGAACTGGGGTTTGAGAGGAGATGGTGCTGGTGAAGATGTTGATGTAGATTGACCCCCTCCCGATGAGAGGATCGTTGGTGATGATGACGGCGATGATTTCCCCCTCCCAGAGGGAAGTGTCCCCGGCAAAATATCTCCACCAGAGCTGTAGATTGGTTCCGCCAAGGTTCCGCCTCGCAGCGGCGGAGTCTCGTCCCGAAATCTTGCTTATGATTTTTTTCTCGGATGAAAGACTTCATATAGTAGAAGATGGGCACCAGAGGGCCAACAGGGGCCCCACGAGGCAGGGAGGCGCGCCCAGGGGGGTAGGGCGCGCCCCCCACCCTCGTGGCCAGGGTGTGGGCCCCCTCTGGTATTTTCTTCGCTCAATATTTTTTATTATTTCCAAAAATAACTTCCGTGGAGTTTCAGGACTTTTGGAGTTGTGCAGAATAGGTCTGTAATATTGCTCCTTTTCCAGCCCAGAATTCTAGCTGTCGGCATTCTCCCTCTTTATGTAAACCTTGTAAAATAAGAGAGAATAGCCATAAGTATTGTACATAATGTGTAATAACAGCCTATAATGCAATAAATATCAATATAAAAGCATGATGCAAAATGGACGTATCAATGTGATATGGTCAAGACGTGATGAGATATAAGTTGTTGTATGAGATAATCATGTTTTGTTGAAGTTATCGTCAAGTGGCAGAAGCCTTATGGTTGTAGCGACCCGACCCGAATGGATCAAGTCTCTGTGCTTAGGTGTCATCCCTGGATCGGTATGCTGACACACACAGTACTCGAATGTAACATCCCAAAATTCTAAATTTTGGAATGTTATAAACATATAGATAGTTTTGATTGATTGTTTGATTGATTGACTGAAAGTGAGTGAATTTGAAACTTTTTGAAAGTTGAATGAGAGGGAATAAAAGGACTTTCCCAAACTTCCATTTTTGCTTTTATGATCTTCGGGAATTCAAATTCTTTTCATCACAAAACCCTGGAGAGAAGATGACATGACTTCTTCCATTTATTTAAATGACAAGGGGTGTTGAAAATATTTGAATTTCATTTGGAAAATATTTCCAATTCTGAAACTTTATGCAACTCAATGATTTTCACGAGAGAAGATAAAATGACTTCTTCAAATTAAATGAAATATGAGTTGGGAGTTTTAAAAGAATTAAATTCAAAGTTCTTTTGAATTTATTTCCAATTTGGAGTTATTTGAGTTTTATTAAATTATTTTCTCCAAAACAAAATATATGGAAAATAGGGTAACATGATTCCCTACATCAGAAAATTGAGAGAAATTAATTTGAAATCATTTTGGTATTTTAAAATGATTTTTATTGGATTTTATTGGACCGTAGCACTGTGTGAATTATTAAAATTTGTGTGTATTTTATTTGAAGCTAAAATAGTGTTCATGTTGTAGAAAATCTTTTTCTGAAAATTTTGATATATTATATGCCTATATAAAATTTTTATTTATTTTGTTTTGTTGTCTCTCAAAAAAAATCGCATACGCTCACTGGGCCAAGGGCCAAGGCCCAAGGCCAAGCCAGCCGCCGCCGGGCCAAGGCCAACGCCCACGCCACAAGACAGGGAGCCAGGAGGAGCCGCTCCTTTCCTTTTCCTTTTCCTTTCCTAGTAGGACTCTTTTCCTACTTCCGCTTATTCCGATTTGTTTATAGATCTTTTCCTTTGTTTCCTAATCCTAGTCTATTTCTTGTCCCCTACCCCAAGCAAACCCTCCCTCCCGAATATAAATACCCAAGCACCCCCTCCAACACATCAAACCAACACCTCTCCTCTCCTCTCCGCAGCAGCAGCAGCAGCAGCACCACCGCCGCTGCCACCGCCGCCGCCAAGAGCTGCCGCCGCCTCGACCTCTCCTGAGGTTTATATGATCTCCTCTCCACCGTCCCGTGATCTCCTTTCCTCTAGGAGCAACCGCAACATCGGATCCGATCTTCTTCCCCAACTCCGACGACTACTCCGTGAGATCCACGAAATCCTGTAATTCATTTTTTTCAAAATAGCAATCTTAGAAAATTCATATCTTTTAGAGTTTTTAGTATTTTGAGTGATTCCAATTGCTATGTGTCACAAATTTGCTGAAGTTTCTGTTAGTGTCTCTGGATTTCAAATTTGAGTAGTTTAAATTTTAATTTGATAAATTTTGTTCAGATTAGTATTTTGGCCATAACTTGAGTTTAAAATAGGTTTTAATTAATTATTTTTGCTCCTGGTCACTTGTGATATTTTTAGCTGTAGGATTTAGTTTGGTAATTTTGGAGTATTTTAAATTAGATTTTTAGTAAAAACAGTACTGTTTTGCTTATATAGTTGTTTTGGTTATGTAATGATTGTTTTTAATTATTTTAGTTCATTCCTTTTGTAGATTTTCACTTGTTGTTATATGTTTATGTTTAGCTACAGTAGATAAATTTTTGTAGTTATTTATTAGTGTTTAGCTACTCTTTTGTAATTGCTTGTTTAGTTCATAGTGATAGTGGATAAAATAGTTTTATTAGTTTTAAAAGTAATTTTTTTCCACTTCAAGTTATATTGTTTTGTTTCTGTTATTTGTGAACACATTAGTTGTTATATTTATTTAGTATAGTTTATTAATGTTTTAATAAATGATTTGATGTTATAGTTGTCTTAGTGTTTTGCTAGTTGCTATATTTGTTCTAGTATTAACTAGATGGTTATAGTAGTTTTATATTAGTTCTTTTTGTTAGTTATTAAATTAGTAATTTATTTTATGTTATCTTATTAGATTTATATTTTCTTTGCTGTAAAAAAAATATTAGAGTAATTTAGTGATGTTATGTTAAGATTTGTGTGAGTTGGTCACCACTAGTTTTTCCTTGAATTTTTCTTTCGAAGTTTTTCCTTTGGTTTTCGACTTGGTTTTCTTTGTTGCTTTTATTTTGATTGAGTATTGTTATGATTGATAGAATTTATTGCTAGGATGTTTGCTTATGTGAATGCTATGTTTGACTATATAGATTTTCAACGGAGTGACGACTAGTTCTACCAAGTCATTTTCTGACAGCGTTGTTATCTTCATCAAGTATTACCAGGCAAGTTCACTTTGACCATACTTTCATACCTATGTTTTTATTGCATTTAGTGGCATCTTTGCAACAACTCTCCAGTAGTGATATTGAATTCTTGTAGTTGATTAGTATGCATGAGGTAGGAACCCATCACCCTGTTACCAAGCCCGGGACGTTATTTATTTTAATGCTACGCTATAGTAGACGGGTTGGTATGAGTGCTCGGAGTGGTGTGAGAATGGAGGATCTACGCCAATGACGACAACTCCATGATGGAATCTGCAAGGACTGCATCTTCAAGGCCTCAAGACTTCAAGACTCGAGACAAGAATTCAATACACACTCACTGGGTGAAGGACGGTTGACGGGCACCTGGAGAAACCAAGTGGTTGGCGGGATGCATGGAGAAGCGCCATGACATCTTGCGGAAAGCTTCACCTGCACTCAAAGAGACGGAAGAATACTTCATGCCCGGAAGCTTACCCTGCAACCGCAAGTCATTATGGGCTCGCTTGGTTGACCTTAGTTGTGACTCTGGCTGGGACGGTGCTAGCAGATGTAGAACTACGGTAGGATTGAATGAGCACCGACGGTGGTCGGGGAACTCTTCGAAGACCATGTTTGGTCATCTTGTTCTCAAACACCCTGAAGTGCGAGAACGTAAAGAGATGGATCGAATATTGCGGGTAAAGTGTACAAACCTCTGCAGAGGGTTAAAACCTAATCGATTAGCCGTGTCCCCGGTTACGGACAATTTGAGCATCTGGACTTGGATCTATCTCGGAACTCTCAACACCGGATTGATAACTTAATTGTGGGCAACTTATGATGATTTTGGGCTATGAGACATCGGTTGGCGGAACCATGTCATGATAGAAAACTCCACAGTACAGACTTCATTTATTCCTTTGATGTAGGGAAAATAAAACCAGCTTTTACGCAAACAAAACTCAGACACAGAGCTACAAAGCCATATTGCATATAGTATAGTTTTATCATCTGTTCTTTTTATTGTGATCTTGCTGGTACATTCAATGTACTGACCTACACGGCTGCAACGTATCATGTTGCAGATACTTTCTTCTGACGAGTAAGAATACGGTATAGGGTTACGGTCTACACTCAACCTGCCGATGGCGTTGATGGGACTCCACACCCGACTAATTGTTTCCGCTGTGACTTATGAGGTATATATCAGTTTTACGTTAATTATACATGTGATTGCACTTTGATATATACATTGATGTACTGTTTGTGCCAAAGATACCGATCCGAGGATGGCACAAGAACACGAGGCTTGACCGTCGAGGTCCGGTCGCCATGATATGGTATCGAGCACATGTTGACTGTGAGGACGTGACCCTAGAAATCGGAAAGCCTTAGGACAGGAAATTTCTAAAACTTTATTTTCAAAAAGACTCTTACTTCTCATCTTTTCTGATTTTATCAAATAGACCCTCTCACCTCAAATAGTTAGAATATACCCCTTATCCTTTGATCACCCGGAGGATCAACTGAAGACGCTCCAAGAAGGATTAGATATCCGAGAACTGATGACCACTTCAGAGTAAAGAGGATTTCACCATGCATTAGAAGAGTTGAAGCTGCAACAATTGAAGACTCCGAAGACTAGAAGAATTTGAAGAATCTGAAGAATTATTTGACCTTTAGAAGACCAAACCCCTGTTACACACTTACGTTAGATACGGCGATTTGTGAGCTGTCATTTGTTTGATGTTTTCCGACAGCCACAAAGTAAAACCCGTTTCTTCAAAAACTATTGTTTGTATTGTGTGTATCCCTCCCCACCTCTCTCATATCTCATCCCAAAACTTTTGGACCCAGTAGATGATGAATGAAGTTGGACCGGTATTCTCTGGACCGAAAACCCAGCCGGAGGCAGAGCTATGGATTCAGAACATGGAGAATCACTTCGGGAGCAATTTGGTTTCAAGGAAGAATGAAGTATCGACGCTTCAAGATTTTGAAGGAAGTGCTGCAACATGGTGGCAGATGCATCAAGCTATACAGGATGGAATGGAGCAGAGGCTTGGGAAGAATTCAAGAAGACTCGACAAGATCTCGCCTTATCCGGAAGCACCATGATACACCAAGAAATAAACCTGGTGCCTGCAAGATGTGCGGAGAAATAGGACACACCTGGAGGAACACAAGGATGGATGCCCTCATTGTGAGGAGAAACACCCACTGAGGAATGCCCAACTAGTCGTGACTTGTTTCTTGTGTGAAGGAACCACCCACTACCCGACCCAGTGTCACATTTACCCCATGGTGCAACAAACTATTCAGGAGCAGGAAGAAGGAATGAAAGAAGCCCTCCGAGAAGTTATGAAAGAACCTGTGATGAAGGAATGTGTTGAAGACCCTGATGGTGAAAGCCTAAACAAATTTTTCGCCCAAGCCTACTATTCATGTGAAGAAGAAGGACATCTTTCAGAGTATTGCACGAAGGAAAGCCAAAAGTATCTCAGAGACTTCCCGACGGAAGCAATAGAGTTTGATCCACAGGGAATAGAAGGTTTGATCAGAACGAAGAAACCCAGGAAGAGAAAACAAAGACACCCTCAAAACAACCCAATTTCTGCAAAGAGGGACAAGAGTCATATTACCTGTTTTGAATGTAAGGACGTCGGGCATTATGCCAATCATTGTCTCGAAAGGAAGCAAGGAACTCAAGGAGCAGGCACCATCTCCAAGAAGCCCAAAGACTTATCGAAAGTTTTGTTTTTCATTGCAAGGAAGCAGGACATTATGCTACTAAATGTCCCGACAAGATGAAAGCTGGAGTTGAGTAGTTGGAATTTTGATATTGGAAACAAGAGTAGTAGAAAACAATTTCATTTTCATGAGTTCGATGAGTTGAGTTATGTAATGGGTGCTCAGAGATTGTAATGAATGCATGAATCAATAAAGTTAAGGTGTGATGATTTCATATGTTGAATTTTATAAGTTGTTACTCCATGAACAAAGGGTTTTGACCATTTTCGAGGATATGAGAAAAATATGGTCCATGGAAGAATTTGTGCATTTCAAGGGTGGTAGTACCCTGTGACGACACCTGACCCATGGAAATGATAATGATATTCCACGGAGTGAAGTTGGACAAAAAGTAGTTGGAGTTTTGCTTTTGATATGATGGTATGAAGAAACAGAGTACTACTGGATTTAAAGGAGGTGTAATATGGAACAAGAGAGTTACTCCAAGGATGAGTTAAAGCTGCACTAGTGGAAGTGGGCCATAACCCACAGGCCCAGGATTTGAAAAGGAACAGATGTAACCTTGATGAAGGAAGAAATTCTAGAAGAAACAGCGATTTGATCAGCAGACGTTTCGTAGGAGGTTACGCAAAAACCCGAGAGTTGTGAAGAAACGATAGATGTTTTGTTTGGCTTGCAGAATCAATGGATTTTCCGAACTTGGTTCGTCGACAAGAGAAATTCTGCAATGCTTGTGAGGATGACCGAGTGTTAGAATGCGAGATTCGCTAAACCATGTACAAGGTAATGATTTGGGTGCGGGATGGATTGATCACCATACCGACTTACTCTTATTATTCGCTTTGCTATATGGGATGATAAATCTGAGTGACTTACCTATAGTAGAGAGACGACGATCAAAACCTTGTTGAACCTTAGAATGGTATAAGCATTTTTTCCCCCTTGTACAAGGCAGCTTTTGCCAACCGTAGGTTATACGGTGAGGTTCAACCTGCACGTTTTTCGCAGGAGAAACCATAAATTGTTGACCACCATGAGATATCGATGGTTGTTTAGAATTGGCGCCAGACCCGTCAGCTATGAAGACCCAGTCTCGGAATAACCTTACCAAGAGGAATGGACAAAGGAATTAAGGAAAAGGTTTTGCCACTACCGGAAGAGCCCAGAGAAGGAATTATCCTTACAATCTGAGAAGACCGACACTGTCAACGATAAGGATGGAGTATATGAGTTTTGATGGAACCGTAACAATGCTTCTAAGGGTGGTAGCACCCGAGACCCGGAGACGATCGATAGATTTTTGAGAAGACCCCCAAACCCTAACCTATTTCTTGCTAACCTCTCCGAATCTCGAGGACGAGATTCATTTTAAGGGTGGTAGTTTGTAACATCCCAAAATTCTAAATTTTGGAATGTTATAAACATATAGATAGTTTTGATTGATTGTTTGATTGATTGACTGAAAGTGAGTGAATTTGAAACTTTTTGAAAGTTGAATGAGAGGGAATAAAAGTACTTTCCCAAACTTCCATTTTTGCTTTTATGATCTTCGAATTCAAATTCTTTTCATCACAAAACCCGGAGAGAAGATGACATGACTTCTTCCATTTATTTAAATGACAAGGGTGTTGAAAATATTTGAATTTCATTTGGAAAATATTTCCAATTCTGAAACTTTATGCAACTCAATGATTTTCACGAGAGAAGATAAAATGACTTCTTCAAATTAAATGAAATATGAGTTGGGAGTTTTAAAAGAATTAAATTCAAAGTTCTTTTGAATTTATTTCCAATTTGGAGTTATTTGAGTTTTATTAAATTATTTTCTCCAAAACAAAATATATGGAAAATAGGGTAACATGATTCCCTACATCAGAAAATTGAGAGAAATTAATTTGAAATCATTTTGGTATTTTAAAATGATTTTTATTGGATTTTATTGGACCGTAGCACTGTGTGAATTATTAAAATTTGTGTGTATTTTATTTGAAGCTAAAATAGTGTTCATGTTGTAGAAAATCTTTTTCTGAAAATTTTGATATATTATATGCCTATATAAAATTTTTATTTATTTATGTTTTGTTGTCTCTGTCAAAAAAAATCGCTGCGCTCCTTGGCCAAGGGCCAAGGCCCAAGGCCAAGCCAAGCGCCCGCCGGCCAAGGCCAATGCCCACGCACAGACAGGAGCCAGGAGGAGCCGCTCCTTTCCTTTTCCTTTTCCTTTCCTAGTAGGACTCTTTTCCTACTTCCGCTTATTCCGATTTGTTTCTAGATCTTTTCCCTTTGTTTCCTAATCCTAGTCTATTTCTTGTCCCCTACCCCAAGCAAAACCCTCCCTCCCGAATATAAATACCCAAGCACCCCCTCCAACACATCAAACCAACACCTCTCCTCTCCTCTCTCAAGAAGCAGCAAGCAGCAGCACCACCGCCGCTTGCCACCGCCGCCAAGTGCTGCCGCCGCCTCGACCTCTCCTGAGGTTTATATGATCTCCTCTCCACCGTCCCGTGATCTCCTTTCCTCTAGGAGCAACCGCAACATCGGATCCGATCTTCTTCCCCAACTCCGACGACTACTCCGTGAGATCCACGAAATCCTGTAATTCATTTTTTCAAAAATAGCAATCTTAGAAAATTCATATCTTTTAGAGTTTTTAGTATTTTTGAGTGATTCCAATTGCTATGTGTCACAAATTTGCTGAAGTTTCTGTTAGTGTCTCTCGAGTTCAAATTTGAGTTGTTTAAATTTTAATTTGATAAATTTTGTTCAGATTAGTATTTTGGCCATAACTTGAGTTTAAAAATAGTTTTTTAATTAATTCTTTTTGCTCCTGGTCACTTGTGATATTTTCTAGCTGTAGGATTTAGTTTGGTAATTTTGGAGTATTTTAAATTAGATTTTTAGTAAAAACAGTACTGTTTTGCTTATATAGTTGTTTTGGTTATGTAATTATTGTTTTTAATTATTTTTAGTTCATTCCTTTTGTAGATTTTCACTTGTTGTTATATGTTTATGTTTAGCTATAGTAGATAAATTTTGTAGTTATTTATTAGTGTTTAGCTACTGTTTTTGTAATTGCTTGTTTAGTTCATAGTGATAGTGGATAAAAATAGTTTTATTAGTTTTAAAAGTAATTCTTTTTCCACTTCAAGTTATATTGTTTTGTTTCTGTTATTTGTGAACACATTAGTTGTTATATTTATTTAGTATAGTTTATTAATGTTTTAATAAATGATTTGATGTTATAGTTGTCTTAGTGTTTTGCTAGTTGCTATATTTGTTCTAGTATTAACTAGATGGTTATAGTAGTTTTATATTAGTTCTTTTGTTAGTTATTAAATTAGTAATTTATTTTCTGCTATCTTATTAGATTTATATTTTCTTTGCTGTAAAAAAAATATTAGAGTAATTTAGTGATGTTATGTTAAGATTTGTGTGAGTTGGTCACCACTAGTTTTTCCTTGAATTTTTCTTTCGAAGTTTTTCCTTTGGTTTTCGACTTGGTTTTCTTTGTTGCTTTTATTTTGATTGAGTATTGTTATGATTGATAGAATTGAATGCTAGGATGTTTGCTTATGTGAATGCTATGTCTGACTATATAGATTTTCAACGGAGTGACGACTAGTTCTACCAAGTCATTTTCTGACAGCGTTGTTATCTTCATCAAGTATTACCAGGCAAGTTCACTTTGACCATGCTTTCATACCTATGTTTTTATTGCATTTAGTGGCATCTTTGCAACAACTCTCCAGTAGTGATATTGAATTCTTGTATTTGATTAGTATGCATGAGGTAGGAACCCATCACCCTGTTACCAAGCCTGGGACGTTATTTATTTTAATGCTACGCTATAGTAGACGGGGTTGGTATGAGTGCTCGGAGTGGTGTGAGAATGGAGGATCTACGCCAATGACGATAACTCCATGATGGAATCTGCAAGGACTGCATCTTCAAGGCCTCAAGACTTCAAGACTCGAGACAAGAATTCAATACACACTCACTGGGTGAAGGACGGTTGTGGGCACCTGGAGAAACCAGTGGTTGGCGGGATGCATGGAGAAGCGCCAGACATCTTATGGAAAGCTTCACCTGCACTCAAAGAGACGGAAGAATACTTCATGCCCGAAGCTTACCCGTGCAACCGCAAGTCATTATGGGCTCGGCTTGGTTGACCTTAGTTGTGACTCTGGCTGGGACGGTGCTAGCAGATGTAGAACTACGGTAGGATTGAATGAGCACCGACGGTGGTCGGGAACTCTTCGAAGACCATGTTTCGGTCATCTTGTTCTCAAACACCACGAAGTGCGAGAACGTAAAGAGAGGATCGAATATTGCGGGTAAAGTGTACAAACCTCTGCAGAGGGTTAAAACCTAATCGATTAGCCGTGTCCCGATTACGGACAATTTGAGCATCTGGACTTGGATCTATCTCGAACTCTCAACACCGGATTGATAACTTAATTGTGGGCAACTTATGATGATTTTGGGCTATGAGACATCGGTTGGCGGAACCATGTCATGATAGAAAACTCCATAGTACAGACTTCATTTATTCCTTTGATATAGGGAAAATAAAACCAGCTTTTACGCAAACAAAACTCAGACACAGAGCTACAAAGCCATATTGCATATAGTATAGTTTTATCATCTATTCTTTTTATTGTGATCTTGCTGGTACATTCAATGTACTGACCTACACGGCTGCAACGTATCATGTTGCAGATACTTTCTTCCGACGAGTAAGAATACGGTACAGGGTTACGGTCTACACTCAACCTTCCGATGGCGTTGATGGGACTCCACACCCGACTAATTGTTTCCGCAGTGACTTATGAGGTATATATCAGTTTTACGTTAATTATACATGTGATTGCACTTTGATATATACATTGATGTACTGTGTGTGCCAGCATATTGATCCAGGGATGGAACAGCAACACAGAGGCTTGACCGTCTGAGGTCGGGTCGCTACATCGAAGGATTTATAACAGAGGTAAATCACATGTATAAATAACGTAAATACTATTACCTCAATCCAAAATATAGCGGAAGCAACAAGGTTGTGGATTCCCATCAACACCAACGACAAAGTTGAGTATAGGAAATCGTAACCCTAACGTATCACTTACTCGTCGGCTGAAAAGTCTGCAACATGAAAAGTTGCAGCCCGAAAACGGGTCAGCACATGGAATATGCTGGCAAAGTAACACATAGAGAATACTGAAGGAATAAGCTTATACTACATGCATATATGGCTGGTGGAAAAGCTCTACGGTTACAGTTTTGCATAAAGCCAGTTTTTCCCTACTGCAAAGGAATAAATTTGTTTAACTATCATGGTGATTGTTAAACATTGAGAATGGTTGACAGCATCCTCAATCCCAATTAAAAGTACTCATTAAAAAAACCCAACAATATTAATTAGAGTAACATGTTGAGATCAACAGGATAATCCAAGAACCAGATACTGAGATGTCCATAACCGGGACACGGCTAATCATGATTAGTTTATACACTCTGCAGAGGTTTATGACTTTTCCCCACAAGACTCGATCGCCTCCGCTTGGTTTCTCGCCTACATGGTGTTTGAGAGACGGATGACCGAGACATAGTCATTCGTAAGCGCTAGCACCTTACGATGGGTGGACCGTACACCTACATCCCCTACATCTGCTAGTCCACCACTATAAGAGTTCGCACGACTTAGTCAACCATGCCAGAGCCCATAGTGGCTTGTGGCTGCACACGGAAGTTTCTAGTTTGAATAATCTCCTGATCCCTTTGAGCCTGGGTGGCGGTCCAAATAAATACAGGCAAGTCCTCGAAACTCAGGTGCCTAGACAGTCAAGTCCTGGAGTAACCAGGTGCCTCAATCCACCCAGATGTGTGTTTAAGTTGCCACCTTAGATAAACCATTAATTATCAATCTCACATTTGTCATGGATATTCACTCAAACCCAATCCACGTCTACGAGCATAGCATGGCATAATAAGCAAACGTAGAAGTAACTCCCAAGGGTTTGATAATAAAACAGGTAATAGGTACTACCTCAAACTACTTCCCATCCCACAATTTAATTAGATCCTAATCATGCAAGTGTTTGAGGAATAGATCTAATGCATAAAAACTGGGTATGAGAAGGGTATGATCAAAGTGTTACTTGCCTGCAATGTTGATGAAGATGATTCGCACTCAAAACTCTTGATAGTTCTATTCGTCACACTCCGGTCAATCTATCGTAAGCAATCAATAGTAACCACACATAAGCAATCACTCAAAAGGTCGGAAAGAACGAAGAAATCGATTCGGAAAACATCAAAACCAAGAGAATAACTCTCGCAACAAAAAGCAATTTCTAACAGTACCAAAATCATGTGAATTTGGCGTTATCAGAAAGTTCAGGTCAAGAGCTTTAATTTGCAAAAAGAATCAACTAAATCGGAGTTACTGAACTTAAGTTATGAACAAAAGAAGTTTGAATATGAATCTGAACAAATTTCGAAATTTTAAACTTTCAAAAACATGTTTAAGTTGGATTACTGGATAGAGGAGATCGTAACGAAAAAGTGGGCGTTGGTTTCATCTAATTTGGATGAACGAGTAAAAAGTTATGGCTATTTGAAAATCAGGGACTAACCGTGAAGAAAAACCGATCTAGGGTTTGGAAAGAAAACCAAACGAAAACCGATCTAGAAAAATCCGAACGGAAATCGAACGGCAAAGAAAACGTGACGCTGGCTGGGGCTAGTACCTCAAGAGGCGAGGGGCTCATGGCGGTGGTTAGGTGGGGCGGAGGGAGGTGAGGGGTGGGTGGGGGGGGGCGGGCGGTGGTGAAAGGCGCTGCCACTACTGCTGGAGAGGAGAGGAGAGGTGAGGAGAGGTGTTGATTTGATGTGTTAGAGGGGGGGTGCTTTGGTATTTATATTGGGGAGGGGAGGGTTTTGCTTGGGGTAGGGGACAAGAAATAGACTAGGATTAGGAAACAAGAGGGAATAGATCTAGAAACAGATACGGAATAAACGGAAGTAGGAAAAGAGTCCTACTAGTATTAGGAAAAGGAGCGCGCCCTGGCTCCCCAGTGAAGACGCGATGGTGGTGGCCGGTGGCAAGTGGCGGCTTGGGCCAAGGCGCTGCGGATTTTTCTTTTTTTTTTTAAACAAAATTTTCAGAGAACTAAAAAAAACAAAATGACTAAAACTTTATATAGGCATATAATATACCAAAATTTGCAGAAAAAGATTTTCTACAACATGGACATTATTTTAGCTTCAAATAAAAATCCACAAAATTTCTAATAATACAAACAGTGCCATTGGTCCAATAAAATCATTTTAAAATACCAAAATGATTTCAAATTAATTTCTCTCCAATTTTTCGATGTAGGGAATCATGTTACCCTATTTTCCATATATTTTATTTTTGGAGAAAAATAATTTGAATAAAACTCAATAACTCCAATTGAAAATAAATTCAAAAGAACTTTGAATTTTAATTTTGAAACTCCCAACTCATATTTCATATGTTTTGAAGAAGTCATTTTATCTTCGCCGTGAAAATCATTGAGTTGCATAAACTTTCAGGATTGGAAATATTCTCAAATGAAATTCAAATATTTTCAACACCCTTGTCATTTAAATAAATGGAAGAAGTCATGTCATCTTCTCTCCGTGGTTTTGTGATGAAAAGAATTTGAATTTCAAGATCATAAAAGCAAAATGAAAGTTTGGGAAAGTCCTTTTATTCCCTCTCATTTAACTTCCAAAAGTTTCGAATTCACTCACTTTCAGTCAATCAATCAAACAATCAATCAAAACTATCTATTTATTATAACATTCCAAAATTTAGAATTTTGGGATGTTACAAACCTACCACCCTTAAAAGGAATCTCGTCCTCGAGATTCGGAGAGGCTAGCAAGAAATAGGTTAGGGTTTGGGGGTCTTCTCAAAAATCCATCGATCGTCTTCGGGGTCTCGGGTGCTACCACCCTTAGAAGCATTGTTAAGGTTCCACCAAAACTCATATACTCCATCCATCATTGACAGTGTCTGTCTTCTCAGATCTTCAGTATAATTCCTTCTCTGGTCTCTTCCGGTGGTGGCATTACCTTTTCCTCAATTCTTTTGTCCTTTCATCATGGTAAGGTTATTCCAAAATTGGGTCTTCATAGCTGACGGGTCTGGCGCCAATTCTAAACAACTATCGATATCTCATGGTGGTCAACAATTTATGGTTTCTCCTGCAAGAAAACGGGTCTGGGTTGAACCTCACCGTATAACCTACGGTTGGCAACAACTGCCGTGTACAAGGGGAAAAATGCTTATACCATTCTAAGGTTCAACAAGGTTTTGATTGTCGTCTCTCTACTATAGGTAAGTCACTCAGATTTACCATCCCATATAGGCAAGCGAATAATAAGAGTAAGTCGGTATGGTGATCAATCCATCCCGCACCCAAATCATTACCTTGTACATGGTTTAGCGAATCTCGCATTCTAACACTCGGTCATCCTCACAAGCATTGCAGAATTTCTCTTGTCGACGAACCAAATTCGGATAAATCCATTGATTATGCAAGCCAAACAAACATCTATCGTTCCTTAACAACTCTCAGATTTTTGCGTAAACTCCTATAAATTCGTCGGTCGATAAAATCGTAACTTCTTCCAGGGTTTCTCCTTCAAGAGTGTGCTTGCTTCCTGGCAGGTCCTGGGCCTGTGGGTTATGGCCCATCTCATCACTTATAATCCTTGAACACATCCTCTGGGCAACTGATCATTATCCCAACATCCAACTTCCTGGCACACTTAAAATCCATCAAATTGTACTGTCTCCCTTCCTTCTATTGGCACCAAACTAGGACCTGATTACTCAGACTCATCATGGAATTTTCCATTGATCCATATTTCCAACATCATACCTCCTTTATATCCAATAGTATTTCATCTCTTCATCCTCGTGGGATGTCCCACATACCGAGATAAAAACTTATACTTAAGAAGTCCATACTCCACTTTGTGGAACATCATTATCCTTTCCAGGGTCAAGTGTCCTTACATGGGAATATTGGCCATCTCTGCATGGCACTTCTTCAACTGGGAAACGTGAAACACATCATGAACTCCTAACAGTCCTTCGGGTGACTCCAACTTGTTGTCCACTTCTCCCATACGCTCCAAAACTCGATATGGTCCTACAAGTCTCGGGCTAACTTTCCCTTAACTCCAAATCGTTTAAATCCTCGCAGAGGGGACACTCGAATACATGCTCTGTCTCCAATTTCATAGACTACCTCCTTGCATTTTTGAGTCCGCATAACTCTTCTGCCTGGACTGAGCTACCTTCAGTCTATCTCGAATCCACTTAGCATTCTCTTCTGACTCCTTGATCATATTTGGTCCAACAACTGACGGTCTCCAACGTCATCCCACACTCTCTTGGGGTATCAAACATATCAAGACAAAACTCCTATTCCTTTTGTCTGAAATCCATTCAGTGGGTATCCTTATCTTTTCCAGGGGTCATCGGTTCTTACAGGGTACTTCCACCCTTAAAATGTTCCAATATTCCATAGACCATATGTCTCATATCCTCGAAATTGGTCAACATCTTTCCTCATAGGGTAACTCATAAAATCCAAAGCAGTACCAACACTGCTAACTTTATTGATTCTTAAATTATTACAATCTCTCGCTTTTCCATTACATGTCTCAACTTAACACCTCAATATAAAAGAAAAGCTCTCACTTCTACTCTCCATTTCTTCTGTTACAAATTCAACTATATACCACCAGTCTCCTTCTCCTTCGGACAATCTCTGGCAAAGTGCCCTGCTACATTACAACGGAAACATATTACTTCTGACAGGTTTCGAGGTTTCCTTGTGATTATATAGCCTCCTTGGGTCCTCGGCTTCCATTTTGGGCAAGTGTTGATGTAGTGCCCTGACTCCTTGCATTTGTAACAGGTGACATGACTCAGGTCCTTCCTGGAATCCAATCTATTCCTCTTCCTGGACTTTTCTGTTCCAATCAGGGCTTCTATTTCCTGTGGGTCATACTCTACTTCCTCTATCAGGAATTCTACTAGATCTCCATTCAGACAATCTTGGGAGATGTGTCCTTCTTCTCCACATGAATAGCATGACTTGGTGCGGGCTTTAATTTTGTTTCCTTTGTGTGCATCCTCAACCTCTCCCTTCGTCACAGGTTCTTCTAACATCTCCATGAGGGCTCCTTTCATTTCTTCTTTCTTCTGCTGGATGGTTCTTTGTACCATGGGGTAAATGTGACACCGAGCAGCGTAGTGGGTAGTGCCTTCACACAAGAAACAAGTGATCTGCCTAGTTGGGCATTCTTCAGCTGGATGACTTCTTTCACAATTTGGGCATTCATCCTTGTGTTCGTTATGGGTGTGTCCTATTTCTCCACAGAGCTTGCATGCACAAGGTTTCTTCATAATATGTTCATAAGGCTCCAATTTCTGGGACACAAACCGAGACTTTGGCAAAGTCAACTTAAATTCCTTCCAAGTGGTTACTCCTTGCCATCCATTGATGGTTTGGTACATCCTCCACCAAATAGCAGCACCTCTTTCAAAGCACTCTAGAGCATGCTGGGTCATATCCTTTTCGACTATAGTGTTATTCTCCATATGATCCTCCATGTTCTGAATCCATCGGTCTATCTCCAATTGACTCATTGGTCCAGAAAATACAAGCTCATCTCCATTCATCTTCTATTGGGTCCATGGGTTTGGGGTGGGATAAGAGAGATAGAGAGGGATGCACACAATGCAAACAATAGTTTTGAAAAGACAGATTTTATTGTGGCTGTCGGAAAAACATCAAACAAATGATAGCTCACAATCGTCGCATCTAACGTAGGTATGTAACAGGGGTTGGGTCTTCTAATGGTCTATAGATCTCAAAGTCATCACACTCTTCAAGTCTTGGTCATGTCTCTGATGGCTTCTTCTGATCATGCTTGCCCTTCTCAAATTCTTTTTGCCAGCTCATCTCTGTTGACATGAAGTCTCTTGTGATGTCCTTTAATATTTCTAGAGTTGCATTCCAAACTTCTGGTTTCAACATCCTTGGCATGAACCATGTCCCTACTGTCCTTCAGTTCCTGACAAATCTCCGGTATCTCGAGGTTTTAGCTCCTCCAGCTTGGCTACTTTCAGCTTTCGGTTCCTGAGTTCTTCACCAATTGCCTTCCTGTCAAAATATTGCTTCTTGTAGGTCCATCTTAACTCCTTGATGTAATACTCCAGATCATGGTGATACACCAGCTATGTTAAAACTGCATCTTTTGCTGATAGGTGCTTCATCAGCCTTCTACCATCCAATCATTCCATGCATATGCATGCTTAACTCAGCACGGTGACAATAGCATAAGCGGGCGATAACTTCATGGATAGCGTGTTTCTGCTCTTGTCATTTCCATGAGCTATCATTCCATAGTTGATATCTCCTGCCTTAGGGTTTTCCTAACAAAACTTTGGGTTTCTAACTCTCCATGTTCCGGTCTTTCTCCGATACACCTTGATCTTGGGTATTGATAACTTCCATGGTCCGTCAAATTCCATAAGCATAACCTTCCTAGGTCATAAGATCTGGGAATTCTTCAGGGCCTTCAAAATCTCCTAGTCTTCGGAGTCTTCACCGTTGTAGTTTCCATTTACACGGTAAAATCCTCTTCATTCCAAATGGTCTTAGTTGTCCGATATATTGTCTCCTTGGAGTGGTCTCATCGGTTAAATCTTCGAGTGGTCAAAAGGGAAAAGGGGTATGGTCTCACTAAAAAGAAATATTTGAATAAGCTCAGAAGAGAAGAGAGGTAAAAGATCTTTTTGAAAATGAAGTTGTAGAGAAAAATCTTTCCTATGGGCTTGCCAGTTTCTAGGGTCACGTCCTACAGTCAACATGTGCTCTGATACCATCTTGTAGCGACCCAACCCGAATGGATCAAGTCTCTGTGCTTAGGTGTCATCCTCGGATCGGTATCTTCGACACACACAAGACTCGAAGGATTTATAACAGAGGTAAATCACATGTATAAATAACGTAAATACTATTACCTCAATCCAAAATATAGTGGAAGCAACAAGGTTGTGGATTCCCATCAACACCAACGGCAAAGTTGAGTATAGGAAATCGAAACCCTAACGTATCACTTACTCGTCGTCTGAAAAGTCTCGCAACATGAAAAGTTGCAGCACTGAAACGGGTCAAGACATGGAATATGCTTTGGCAAAGTAACACATAGAGAATAATGAAGGAATAAGCTTATACTACATGCATATATGGCTGGTGGAAAAGCTCTACGATTACTGATTTTGCATAAAGCCGCTTTTCCCTCTGCAAAGGAATAAATTTGTTTAACTATCATGGTGGTTGTTAAACATTGAGAATGGTTGACAGCATCCTCAATCCCAATTAAAAGTACTCATTAAAAAAAACCAACAATATTAATTAGAGTAACATGTTGAGATCAACAGGATAATCCAAGAACCAGATACTCGAGATGTCCATAACCGGGGACACGGCTAATCATGATTAGTTTATACACTCTGCAGAGGTTTGCGCACTTTTCCCCACAAGACTCGATCGCCTCCGTTTGGTTTCTCGCACTACATGGTGTTTGAGAGACGGATGACCGAGACATAGTCTTTCAGAAGCGCTAGCACCTTACGATGGGTGGACCGGTACACCTACATCCCCTACATCTGCTAGTCCACCACTATAAGAGTTCGCACGACTTAGTCAACCATGCCAGAGCCCATAATGGCTTGTGGCTGCACACGGAAGTTTCTAGTTTGAATAATCTCCTGATCCCTTTGAGCACTGGGTGGCGGTCCAAAAATACAGCAAGTCCTCGACACCTGTGTGCCTAGACAGGCAAGTCCTGGAGTAACCAGTGCCTCAATCCACCCAGATGTGTGTTTAAGTTGCCACCTTAGATAAACCATTAATTATCAATCTCACATCTGTCATGGATATTCACTCAAACCCAATCCACGTCACGAGCATAGCATGGCATAATAAGCAAACGAGAAGTAACTCCCAAGGGTTTGATAATAAAACAGGTAATAGGTACTACCTCAAACTACTTCCCATCCCACAATTTAATTAGATCCTAATCATGCAAGTGTTTGAGGAATAGATCTAATGCATAAAAACTGGGTATGAGAAGGGTATGATCAAAGTGTTACTTGCCTGCAATGTTGATGAAGATGATTCGCACTCAAAACTCTTGATAGTTCTATTCGTCACACTCCGGTCAATCTATCGTAAGCAATCAATAGTAACCACACATAAGCAATCACTCAAAAGGTCGGAAAGAACGAAGAAATCGATTCAAAAAACATCAAAACCAAGCGAATAACTCTCGCAACAAAAAGCAATTTCTAACAGTACCAAAATCATGTGAATTTGGCGTTATCAGAAAGTTCAGGTCAAGAGCTTTAATTTGCAAAAAGAATCAACTAAATCGGAGTTACGGAAATTAAGTTATGAACAAAAGAAGTTTGAATATGAATCTGAACAAATTTCGAAATTTTAAACTTTCAAAAACATGTTTAAGTTGGATTACTGGATAGAGGAGATCGTAACGAAAAAGTGGGCGTTGGTTTCATCTAATTTGGATGAACGAGTAAAAAGTTATGGCTATTTGAAAAATCAGGGACTAACCGGTGAAGAAAAACCGATCTAGGGTTTCGGAAAGAAAACCGAAACGAAAAACCGATCTAGAAAAATACGGAACGGAAATCGGAACGGCAAAGAAAAGGTGACGCGGCGCGGGGCTAGTACCTCAAGAGGCGAGGGCTCAAGCGGCGGCGCGGCGGTGGTGGCGGCGGTGTGGGGGCGGCGGTGGTGGGGGCGGCGGGGTGGGGGCGGCAAGGTGGTGGAAAGGCTACTGCATCACATGGAGAGGAGAGGAGAGGTGAGGAGAGGTGTTGATTTTATGTGTTAGAGGGGGCGTGCTTGGGTATTTATATTGGGGAGGGGAGGGTTTTGCTTGGGGTAGGGGACAAGAAATAGACTAGGATTAGGAAACAAGAGGGAATAGATCTAGAAACAGATACGGAATAAACGGAAGTAGGAAAAGAGTCCTACTAGTATTAGGAAAAAGGAGCGGCGCCTCTGGCTCCCCCCAAAGCACGCTGCGATGGTGGCCGGCCGGTGGCAAGTGGCGGCTTGGGCCTTTGGCCCAAGGCGCTGCGGATTTTTCTTTTTCTTTTTTAAACAAAATTTTCAGAGAACTAAAATAAAAAAAACAAAATGACTAAAACTTTTATATAGGCATATAATATACCAAAATTTGCAGAAAAAGATTTTCTACAACATGGACCTTATTTTAGCTTCAAATAAAAATCCACAAAATTTCTAATAATACAAACAGTGCCACTGGTCCAATAAAATCCAATAAAATCATTTTTAAATACCAAAATGATTTCAAATTAATTCTCTCCAATTTTCTGATGTAGGGAATCATGTTACCCTATTTTCCATATATTTTATTTTTGGAGAAAAGTAATTTGAATAAAACTCCAATAACTCCAAATTGAAAATAAATTCAAAAGAACTTTGAATTTAAATTCTTTGAAACTCCCAACTCATATTTCATATGTTTTGAAGAAGTCATTTTATCTTCGCTCGTGAAAATCATTGAGTTGCATAAAGTTTCAGAATTGGAAATATTCTCAAATGAAATTCAAATATTTTCAACACCCCTTGTCATTTAAATAAATGGAAGAAGTCATGTCATCTTCTCTTCAGGGTTTTGTGATGAAAAGAATTTGAATTCCCGAAGATCATAAAAGCAAAATGAAAGTTTGGGAAAGTCCTTTTATTCCCTCTCATTTAACTTCCAAAAGTTTCGAATTCACTCACTTTCAGTCAATCAATTAAACAATCAATCAAAACTATCTATTTATTATAACATTCCAAAATTTAGAATTTTGGGATGTTACAATGGTTGTCTCTTTATTACATAAGGTGCAAGCGCCAAATAATTGCTTTACGTTATCGCGATGCGATAGCAATAGTTGCAAGAGAAATAGTTGGCGAGACGACCATGTGACGACACATTGATATACATCAAGATGATGGAGATTGTGTCATGCCGGTGACGATAGAGATCATGACGGTACTTTGGAGATGGAGATCAAAGGCACAAGAGGATGATGGCCATATCATGTCACATATTTTGATTGCATGTGATGTTTATCTTTTATACATCTTATTTTGCTTAGTTCGGCGGTAGCTTTATAAGATGACCCCTTTCTAAAATTTCAAGGTATAAGTGTTCTCCCTGAGTATGCACCGTTGCGACAGTTCTTCGTGCTAAGATACCACGTGATGATCGGGTGTGATAAGCTCTACATTCAAATACAACGGGTGTAAGACAGTTTTGCACAAACAGAATACTCGGGTTAAACTTGACGAGCCTAGCATATGCAGATATGGCCTCGGAACACTGAGACCGAAAGGTCGAGCGTGAATCATATAGTAGATATGATCAACATAGTGATGTTCACCATTGAAAACTACTCCATCTCACGTGATGATCGGACATGGTTTAGTTGATTTGGATCACGTGATCACTTAGATGATTAGAGGGATGTCTATCTAAGTGGGAGTTCTTAAGTATTATGATTAATTGAACTTTAATTTATCATGAACTTAGTCCTGATAGTATTTTGCAAATTATGTTGTCGATCAATAGCTCGCGTTGTTGCTTCCCTATGTTTATTTTGATATGTTCCTAGAGAAAAACTATGTTGAAATATGTTAGTAGCAATGATGCGGATTGGATCTGTGATCTGAGGATTATCCTCATTGCTGCACAGAAGAATTATGTCCTTGATGCACCGCTAAGTGACAGACCTATTGCAGGAGCAGTTGCAGACGTTATGAACGTTTGACAAAGCTCAGTATGATGACTACTTGATAGTTTAGTGCACCATGCTTTACGGCTTAGAACCGGGACTTCAAAAATGTTTTGAATGCCATGGAGCATATAAGATGTTCCAAGAGTTGAAATTGGCATTTCATACTCATTCCCGTGTCGAAAGGTATGAGACTTTTGACAAGTACTTTGCCTACAAGATGGAGGAGAATAGCTCAGCTAGTGAGCATGTGCTCAGAATGTCTGGGTACTACAATCACTTGAATCAAGTGGGAGTTAATCTTCCAGATAAGATAGTGACTGATAGAGTTCTCTAGTCACTATCACCAAGTTACTAGAACTTCGTGATGAACTATAATATGCAAGGGATAACAGAAACGATTCCCAAGCTCTTCGTGATGCTGAAATCAACAAAGGTAGAAATCAAGAAAAGCATCAAGTGTTGAAGGTTGACAGGATCACTAGTTTCAAGAAAAGGGCAAAGGGAAGAAGGGGAACTTCAAGAAGAATAGCAAGCAAGTTGCTGCTCCAATGAAGAAGCCCAAAGCTAGACCCAAGCCTGGAACTGAGTGCTTCTACTTCAAAGGGAATGGTCACTAGAAGCGGAACTACCCCAAACATTTGGCGGGTAAGAAGGATGGAAAAGTAAACAAAGGTATATTTGATATACAGATTATTTATATACAAAGGAAACATAAGTCTGAAACATTTGAAAAGTTCAAAGAATTTCAGAGTGAAGTGGAAAATCATCATAACAAGAAAATAAAGTTTCTACGATCTGATCGTGGAGGAGAATATTTGAGTTAAGAGTTTGGTCTTCATTTGAAACAATGCAAAATAGTTTCGCAACTCATGCCACCTGGAACACCACAGCGTAATGGTCTGTCTAAACGTCATAACCGCACTTTATTAGATATGGTGCGGTCTATGATGTATCTTACTGATTTATCACTATTGTCTTAGGGTTATGCATTAGAGACAGTTGCATTCACGTTAGAAAGGGCACCATCTAAATCCGTAGTGAGGACACGATACGAACTGTGGTTTAGCAAGAAACCTAAGCTGTCGTTTCTTAAAGTTTGGGGTTGCGATGCTCATGTGTAAAAGTTTCATCCTGATAAGCTCAAACCCAAATCGGAGAAACGTGTCTTCATAGGATACCCAAAGGATACCGTTGGGTACACCTTCTATCACAGATCCAAAGGCAAGACATTCGTTGCTTAGAATGGATCCTTTCTAGAGAAGGAGTTTCTCTCGAAAGAAGTGAGTGGGAAAAAAGTAGAACTTGATGAGGTAACTGTACCTACTCCCTTATTGGAAAGTAGTTCAACACAGAAATCTGTTCCTGTGACTCCTACACCAATTAGTAAGGAAGCTAATGATGATGATCATGTAACTTCAGATTAAGTTACTACCGAACCTCGTAGGTCAACCAGAGTAAGATCCGCACCAGAGTGTTACGGTAATCCTGTTCTGGAGGTCATGTTACTTGACCATGACGAACCTACGAACTATGAGCAAGCGATGATGAGCCCAGATTCCGCGAAATGGCTTGAGGCTATGAAATCTGAGATAGGATCCATGTATGAGAACAAAGTGTGGACTTTGGTTGACTTTCCCGATGATCGGCAAGCCATAGAAAATAAATGGATCTTCAAGAGGAAGATGGACGCTGATAGTTGTGTTACTATCTACAAAGGTTGAATTGTCAAAATACATTTTTGACAAGTTCAAGGTGTTGAATACAATGATATTTTCTCACTCGTATCGATGCTTAAAAGTCTGTCTGAATCATGTTAGCAATTGCCGCATTTGATGAAATTTGGCAAATGGATGTCAAAACTACATTCCTTAATGGATTTCTTACAGAAGAGTTGTATATGATGCAACCAGAAGGTTTTGTCGATCCTAAAGGTGCTAACAAAATGTGCAAGCTCCAGTGATCCATCTATGGACTCGTGCAAGCATCTCGTAGTTGGAATATACGCTTTGATAAGTTGATCAAAGCATATATTTTTATACGGACTTGTGGTGAAACCTGTATTTACAATAAAGTGAGTGGGAGCACTACAACCTTTCTGATAAGTATATGTGAGTGACATATTGTTGATCAGAAATGATGTAGAACTTTCTGGAAAGCATAAAGGATTGTTTTCAAAGAAAGACCTCAGTAAAGCTACTTACATATTGAGCATCAAGATCTATTGAGATAGATCAAAACGCCTGATAAGATTTTCAATGAATACATACCTTAACAAGATTTTGAAGTAGTTCAAAATGGAACAGTCAAAGAAAGAGTTCTTGCCTGTGTTGCAAAGGTGTGAAATTGAGTAAGACTCAAATCCCGACCACGGCAGAAAATAGAAATAGAATGAAAGTCATTCCCTATGCCTCAGTCATAGGTTCTATAAAGTATGTCATGCTATGGACCAGACCTATTGTATACCCTGCCCTGAGTTTGACAAGGGAGTACAATAGTGATCTAGGAGTAGATCACTTGACATTGGTTAAAATTATCCTTAGTGGAATAAAAGGCTCGTCGTAAAGGGTTACGTCGATGCAAGTTTTTGACACCGATCTGGATGACTCTGAGTCTCAATTTGGATACATATTGAAAGTTGGAGCATTTACCTAGAGTAGCTCCGTGCAGAGCATTGTAGACATAGAATATTTGCAAAATACATACGGATCTGAATATGGCATACCCATTGACTAAACTTCTCTCACAAGAAAAACATGATCACACCTAAGTACTCTTTGGGTGTTAATCACATAGCGATGTGAACTAGATTACTGACTCTAGTAAACGCTTTGGGTGTTGGTCACATGACGATGTGAACTATGGGTGTTAATTACATGGTGATGTAAACTATTGATGTTAAATCACATGGCGATGTGAACTAGATTATTGACTCTAGGGAAAGTGGGAGACTGAAGGAAATATGCCCTAAGGGCAATAATAAAGTTATTATTTATTTCCTTATTTCATGATAAATGTTTATTATTCATGCTAGAATTGTAGTAACCGGAAAGTTGATACATGTGTGAATACATAGACAAACTTACTGTCACTAGTATGCCTCTACTTGACTAGCTCGTTGAATCAAAGATGGTTAAGTTTCCTAGCCATAAACATGAGTTGTCATTTGATTAACGGGATCACATCATTAGAGAATGAGGTGATTGACTTGACCCATACCGTTAGCTTAGCACTTGATCCTTTAGTATGTTGCTATTGCTTTCTTCATGACTTATACATGTTCCTATGACTATGAGATTATGCAACTCCCGAATACCAGAGGAACACTTTGTGTGCTACCAAACGTCACAACATAACTGGATGATTATAAATGTGCTCTACAGGTGTCTCCAATGGTGTTTGTTGGGTTGGCATAGATCGAGATTAGGATTTGTCACTCCGATTGTCCGAGAGGTATCTCTGGGCCCTCTCGGTAATGCACATCACTATAAGCCTTGCAAGCTTTAACTAATGAGTTAGTTGCGGGATGATGTATTACAGAACGAGTAAAGAGACTTGCAGGTAACGAGGTTGAACTAGGTATTGAGATACCGACGATCGAAACTCGGGCAAGTAACATACCGATGACAAAGGGAACAACGTATGTTGTTATGCGGTTTGACCGATAAAGATCTTCGTAGAATATGTGGGAGCCAGTATGAGCATCCAGGTTCTGCTATTGTTTATTGACCGGAAATGTGTCTCGGTCATGTCTACATAGTTCTCAAACCCGTAGGGTCTGCACGATTAACGTTCGGTGACGATTTGTGTTATGAGTTTATGCGTTTTGATGTACCGAGGGTAGTTTGGAGTCCCGGATGAGATCAGGGACATGACAAGGAGCCTCGAAATGGTCGAGATGTAAAGATCGATATATTGGATGACTATATTTGGACATCGGAAAGGTTCCGAGTGATTCGGATATTTTTCAGAGTACCGGAGAGTTACGAGAATTCGTATTGGGCCTTAATGGGCCATACGGGAAAGGAGAGAAAGGCCTCAAAGGGTGGCCGCACCCCTCCCCATGGACTGGTCCGAATTGGACTAGGTTGGGGGGCGCCCCCTTCCTTCCTTCTCCTTCTCCATTTCCTTTTCCTATTCCATGTGGGAGGTGGAATCCTACTAGTACTAGGGAGTCCTAGTAGGACTCCACACTTGGGCTTGCCCTATGAGGGCCGGCCTCCTCCTCCCTCCATCCTTTATATTGTTGGGGAACGTAGTAATTTCAAAAAATTTGCTACGCACACACAGGATCATGGTGATGCATAGCAACAAGAGGGGAGACTGTTGTCCACGTACCCTCGTAGACCGAAAGCGGAAGCGTTAGCACAACGCGGTTGATGTAGTCGTACGTCTTCACGATCTAACCGATCAAGTACCGAACGCACGGCACCTCCGAGTTCAGTACACATTCAGCTCGATGACGTCCCTCGAACTCCGATCCAGCCGAGTGTTGAGGGAGAGTTTCGTCAGCACGACGGCGTGGTGACGATGATGATGTTCTACCGACGCAGGGCATCGCCTAAGCACCGCTACAGTATTATCGAGGTGGACTATGGTGGAGGGGGACACCGCACACGGCTAAAAGATCAAACGATCAATTGTTGTTGTGTATAGAGGTGCCCCCTGCCCCCGTATATAAAGGAGCAAGGGGGGAGGCGGCCGGCCTAGGAGGAGGGCGCGCCAAGGGGGGAGTCCTACTCCCACCGGGAGTAGGACTCCTCCTTTCCTTGTGGGAGTAGGAGAAGGGAAGGGAGAAGGAGAATGAAGGAAGGGGGCGCCCCCCTCCCTAGTCCAATTCGGACTAGTCCATGGGGAGGGGTGCGGCCAACCTTTGGGGTCTTTCTCTCCTTTCCCGTATGGCCCATTAAGGCCCAATACGGATTCCCGTAACTCTCTGGTACTCCGAAAAATACCCGAATCACTAGGAATCTTTCCGATGTCCGAATATAGTCGTCCAATATATCGATCCTTACATCTCGACCATTTTGAGACTCCTCGTCATGTCCCCGATCTCATCCGCAACTCCGAACTCCTTCGGTACATCAAAACACATAAACTCATAATATAACCGTCATCAAACTTTAAGCGTGCAGACCCTACGGGTTCGAGAACAATGTAGACATGACCGAGACACGTCTCCGGTCAATAACCAATAGCAGAACCTGGATGCTCATATTTGCTCCCACATATTCTACGAAGAACTTTATCGGTCGAACCGCATAACAACATACGTTGTTCCCTTTGCCATCGGTATGTTACTTGCCCGAGATTCGATCGTCGGTATCTCAATACCTAGTTCAATCTCGTTACCGGCAAGTCACTTTACTCGTTTCGTAATACATCATCCCGCAACCAACTCATTGGTTGCAATGCTTGCAAGGCTTATAGTGATGTGCGTTACCGAGTGGGCCGAGAGATACCTCTCCGACAATCGGAGTGACAAATCCTAATATCGAAATACGCCAACCCAACAAGTACCTTTGGAGACACCTGTAGAGCACCTTTATAATCACCCAGTTACGTTGTGACGTTTGTTAGCACACAAAGTGTTCCTCCGGTAAACGGGAGTTTCATAATACCATAGTCACAGGAACATGTATAAGTCATGAAGAAAGCAATAGCAAGATACTAAACGATCGAGTGCTAAGCTAACGGAATGGGTCAAGTCAATCACATCATTATCCTAATGATGTGATCCCGTTAATCAAATGACAACTCATGTCTATGGATAGGAAACATAACCATCTTTGATCAACGAGCTAGTCAAGTAGAGGCATACTAGTGACACTCTGTTTGTCTATGTATTCACACATGTATCATATTTCCGGTTAATACAATTCTAGCATGAATAATAAACATTTATCATGAGATAAGGAAATAAATAATAACTTTATTATTGCCTCTAGGGCATATTTCCTTCAGTCTCCCACTTGAACTAGAGTCAATAATCTAGTTCACATCGCCATGTGATTTAACATCAATAGTTCACATCTTTATGTGCTTAACACCCATAGCTCACATCGATATGTGACCAACACCCAAAGGGTTTACTAGAGTCAGTAATCTAGTTCACATTGCTATGTGATTAATACCCAAAGAGTACTAAGGTGTGATCATGTTTTGCTTGTGAGATAATTTTTGTCAAAGGGTCTGTCACATTCAGATTCGTAAGTATTATGCAAATTCTATGTCTACAATGCTCTGCACGGAGCTACTCTAGCTAATAGCTCCCACTTTCAATATGTATCCAGATCTAGACTTAGAGTCATCTGGTTCGATGTCAAAACTTGCATCGACGTAACCCTTTACGACGAACCTTTTGTCACCTCCATAATCGAGAAACATATCCTTATTCCACTAAGGATAATTTTTACCGCTGTCCAGTGATCTACTCCTAGATCACTATTGTACTCCCTTGCCAAACTCAGTGGTAGGGTATACAATAGATCTGGTAGACAGCATGGCATACTTTGTAGAACCTATGGCTGAGGCATAGGGAATGACTTTCATTCTCTTTCTCAATTTCACACCTTGTAATACAGGCAAGAACTCTTTCTTTGACTGTTCCATTTTGAACTACTTCAAAATCTTGTCAAGGTATGTACTCATTGAAAAACTTATCAAACGTCTTGATCTATCTCTATAGATCTTGATGCTCAATATGTAAGCAGCTTCACCAAGGTCTTTCTTTGAAAAACTCCTTTCAAACACTCCTTTATGCTTTGCAGAATAATTCTACATTATTTCCGATCAACAATATGTCATTCACATATACTTATCAGAAATGTTGTAGTGCTCCCACTCACTTTCTTGTAAATACAGGCTTCACCGTAAGTCTGTATAAAACTATATGCTTTGATCAACTCATCTAAGCGTATATTCCAACTCCGAGATGCTTGCACCAGTCCATAGATGGATCGCTGGAGCTTGCACATTTTGTTAACACCTTTAGGATTGACAAAACCTTCTGGTTGCATCATATACAACTCTTCTTTAATAAATCCATTAAGGAATGCAGTTTTGTTTATCCATTTGCCAGATTTCATAAAATGCAGCAATTGCTAACATGATTCGGACAGACTTAAGCATAGATACGAGTGAGAAATTCTCATCGTAGTCAACACCTTGAACTTGTCAAAAACCTTTTGCGACAATTCTAGCTTTGTAGATAGTAACACTACTATCAGTGTTTGTCTTCCTCTTGAAGATCCATTTAATCTCAATGGCTCACCAATCATCGGGCAAGTCAATCAAAGTCCATACTTTGTTCTTATACATGGATCCCATCTCAGATTTCATGGTCTTAAACCATTTTGCGGAATCTAGGCTCATCATCTCTTCCTCATAGTTCGTTGGTTCGTCATGGTCAAGTAACATGACCTCCAAAACAGGATTACCGTACCACTCTGGTGCGGATCTTACTCTGGTTGACCTACGAGGTTTAGTAACAACTTGATCTGAAGTTTCATGATCATCATCATTAACTTATTCACTAATTGGTGTAGGTGTCACAGAAACCGGTTTCTGTGATGAACTACCGTCCAATAAGGGAGCAGGTATAGTTACCTCATCATGTTCTACTTTCCTCCCACTCACTTCTTTCGAGAGAAACTCCTTCTCTAGAAAGGATCCATTCTTAGCAATGAATGTCTTGCCTTCGGATCTGTGATAGAAGGTGTACCCAACTGTCTCCTTTGGGTATCCTATGAAGACACAATTCTCTGATTTGGGTTAGAGCTTATCAGGTTGAAACTTTTTCACATAAGCATCGCAACTCCAAACTTTAAGAAACGACAGCCTAGGTTTATTGCTAAACCATAGTTCATACGGTGTCGTCTCAATGGATTTAGATGGTGCCCAATATAACGTGGATGCAGCTGTCTCTAATGCATAACCCCAAAACAATAGTGGTAAATCGGAAAGAGACATCATAGATTGCACCATATACAATAAAGTACAGTTACGATGTTCGTACACACCATTACGCTGTGGTGTTCCGGGTGGCGTGAGTTGCGAAACTATTCCGCATTGTTTCAAATGAACACCAAACTCGTAACTCAAATATTCTCCTCCACGATCAGATCATAGAAACTTTATTTTCTTGTTACGATGACTTCATTTTGAAATTATATGAACTTTTCAAATGTTTCAGACTTATGTTTCATTAAGTAGATATACCCATATCTGCTCAAATCATCTGTGAAGGTCAAAAAATAACGATACCCACCGCGAGCCTCAACACTCATCGGACCACATACATCAGTATGTATTATTTCCAACAAATCTGTTGCTCGCTCCAATTTTCCGGAGAACGGCGTTTTAGTCATCTTGCCCAAGAGGCATGGTTCGCAAGCATCAAGTGATTCGTAATCAAGTGATTCCAAAAGCCCATCAGCATGGAGTTTCTTCATGCACTTTACACCAATATGACCTAAACGGCAGTGCTACAAATAAGTTGCACTATCATTATTAACTTTGCATCTTTTGGCTTGAATATTATGAATATGTGTATCACTACGATCGAGATCCAACATACCATTTTCATTGGGTGTGTAACCATATAAGGTTTTATTTATGTAAACAGAACAACAATTATTCTCTAACTTAAATGAATAATCGTATTGCAATAAACATGATCAAATCATATTCATGCTCAACACAAACACCAAATAACACTTTATTTAGGTTCAACACTAATCCCGAAAGTATAGGGAGTGTGCGATGATGATCCTACCAATCTTGGAACTATTTCCAACACATATCGTCACTTCACCCTTAACTAGTTTCTGTTCATTCTGCAACTCCCGTTTCGAGTTACTACTCTTAGCAACTGAACCAGTATCAAATGCCGAGGAGTTGCTACGAACACTAGTAAAATACGCATCACTAATCTGTATATCAAATATACCTTTGTTCACTTTGCCATCCTTCTTATCCGCCAAATACATGGGGTAGTTCCGCTTCTAGTGACCAGTTCCATTGCAGTAGAAGCACTTAGTCTCAGGCTTAGGACAAGACTTGGGCTTCTTAACTTGAGCAGCAACTTGCTTGCCGTCCTTCTTGAAGTTCCCCTTCTTCCCTTTGTTGTTATCTTGAAACTAGTGGTCTCGTCAACCATCAACACTTGATGTTTTTCTCGATTTCTACCTTCGCCGATTTTAGCACTGCGAAGAGCTTGGGAATTGTTTTCGTCATCCCTTGCATACTATAGTTCATCACGAAGTTCTACTAACTTGGTGATGGTGACTAGAAAATTTTGTCAATCACTATTTTATCTGGAAGATTAACTCCCACTTGATTCAAGTGATTGTAGTACCCAGACAATCTGAGCACATGCTCACTGCTTGAGCTATTCTCCTCCATCTTTTAGTTATAGAACTTGTTGGAGACTTCATATCTCTCAACTCGGGTATTTGCTTGAAATATTAACTTCAACTACTGGAACATCTCATATGGTCCATGACGTTCAAAATGTCTTTGAAGTCCCGATTCTAAGTCGTTAAGCATGGTGCACTAAACTATCAAGTAGTCATCATATTGAGCTAGCCAAACGTTCATAACGTCTGCATTTGCTCCTGCAATAGGTCTGTCACCTAGCGGTGCATCAAGGACATAATTCTTCTGTGCAGCAATGAGGATAATCCTCAGATCACTGATCCAATCCGCATCATTGCTACTAACATCTTTCAACATAGTTTTTCTCTAGGAACATATATAAAACATAGGGAAGCAACAACGCGAGCTATTGATCTACAACATAGATGTGCTAATACTACCAGGACTAAGTTCATGATAAATTAAAGTTCAGTTAATCATATTACTTAAGAACTCCCACTTAGATAGACATCCCTCTAATCCTCTAAGTGATCACGTGATCCATATCAACTAAACCATGTCCGATCATCACATGAGATGGAGTAGTTTCAACGGTGAACATCACTATGTTAATCATATCTACTATATGATTCACGCTTGACCTTTCAGTCTCAGTGTTCCGAGGCCATATCTATTATATGCTAGGCTCGTCAAATTTAACCTGAGTATTCCGCGTGTGCAACTGTTTTGCACCCGTTGTATTTGAATGTAGAGCCTATCACACCCGATCATCACGTGGTGTCTCAGCACAAAGAACTTTCGCAACGTTGCATACTCAGGGATACTTATACCTTGATAATTTAGTGAGAGATCATCTTATAAAGCTACCGTCGAACTAAGCAAAATAAGATGTATAAAAGATAAACATCACATGCAATCAAAAATATGTGACATGATATGGCCATGATCATCTTGCGCCTTTGATCTCCATCTCCAAAGCATCGTCATGATCTGCATCATCACCGGCATGACACCATGATCTCCATCATCTTGATCTATATCAATGTGTCGTTACATGGTCGTCTCGCCAACTATTGCTCTTGCAACTATTGCTATCGCATAGCGATAAAGTAAAGCAATTATTTGGCGCAAATAAGAGACAACCATAAGGCTTCTGCCAGTTGCTGATAACTTCAACAAAACATGATCATGTCATATAATAAAATTTAGCATCATACCTTGACCATATCACATCACAACATGCCCTGCAAAAACAATTTAGACGTCCTCTACTTTGTTTTTGCAAATTTTACGTGGCTACTACGGGCTTAGCAAGAACCGTTCTTATCTACGCATCAAAACCACAACGATAGTTTGTCAAGTTGGTGCTGTTTTAACCTTCACAAGGACCGGGCGTAGCCATACTCGGTTCAACTAAAGTTGGAGAAACTGACACCCGCCAGCCACCTGTGTGCAAAGCACGTCGGTAGAACCAGTCTCGCGTAAGCGTACGCGTAATGTCGGTCCGGGCCGCTTCATCCAACAATACCGCCGAACCAAAGTATGACATGCTGGTAAGCAGTATGACTTATATCCCCCACAACTCACTTGTGTTCTACTCGTGCATATAAAATCTACGCATAAAATCAGGCTCGGATGCCACTGTTGGGGAACGTAGTAATTTCAAAAAATTCCTACGCACACACAGGATCATGGTGATGCATAGCAACGAGAGGGGAGAGTGTTGTCCACGTACTCTCGTAGACCGAAAGTGCAAGCGTTAGCACAACGCGGTTGATGTAGTCGTACGTCTTCACGATCCGACCGATCAAGTACCAAACGCATGGCACCTCCGAGTTCAGCACACGTTCAGCTCGATGACGTCCCTCGAACTCCGATCTAGCCGAGTGTTGAGGGTGAGTTTCGTCAGCATGACGGCGTGGTGACGATGATGATGTTCCACCGACGCAGGGCTTCGCCTAAGCACCGCTACAGTATTATCGAGCTGGACTATGGTGGAGGGGGCACCGCACACGGCTAAAAGATCAAACGATCAATTCTTGTTGTGTCTAGAGGTGCCCCCCTGCCCCCGTATATAAAGGAGCAATGGGGGAGGCGGCCGGCCTAGGAGGAGGGCGCGCCAAGGGGGGAGTCCTACTCCCACCGGGAGTAGGACTCCTCCTTTCCTTGTGGGAGTAGGAGAAGGGAAGGGAGAAAGAAAGGAAGGAAGGGGGCGCCCCCCCTCCCTAGTCCAATTCGGACTAGTCCATGGGGAGGGGTGCGGCCACCCTTTGGGGCCTTTCTCTCCTTTCCCGTATGGCCCATTAAGGCCCAATACGAATTCCCGTAACTCTCCTGTACTCCGAAAAATACCCGAATCACTCGGAACCTTTCCGATGTCTGAATATAGTCGTCCAATATATCGATCTTTACGTCTCGACCATTTCGAGACTCCTCGTCATGTTCCCAATCTCATCTGGGACTCCGAACTCCTTCGGTACATCAAAACACATAAATCCATAATATAACCGTCATCGAACTTTAAGCGTGCGGACCCTACGGGTTCGAGAATAATGTAGACATGACTGAGACACGTTTCCGGTCAATAACCAATAGCGGAAACTGGATGCTCATATTGGCTCCCACATATTCTACGAAGATCTTTATCGGTCAAACCGCATAACAACATACGTTGTTCCCTTTGTCATCGGTATGTTACTTGCCCGAGATTCGATCATCGGTATCTCAATACCTAGTTCAATCTCGTAACCGGAAAGTCTCTTTACTCGTTCCGTAATACATCATCCCGCAACTAACTCATTAGTTGCAATGCTTGCAAGGCTTATAGTGTTGTGCATTACCGAGTGGGCCCAGAGATACCTCTCCGACAATCGGACTGACAAATCCTAATCTCGAAATACGCCAACCCAACAAGTACCTTTGGAGACACCTGTAGAACACCTTTATAATCACCCAGTTACGTTGTGACATTTGGTAGCACACAAAGTGTTCCTCTGGTAAACGGGAGTTGCATAATACCATAGTCACAGGAACATGTATAAGTCATGAAGAAAGCAATAGCAACATACTAAACGATCGAGTGCTAAGCTAACGGAATGGGTCAAGTCAATCACATCATTCTCCTAATGATGTGATCCCGTTAATCAAATGACAAGTCATGTCTATGGCTAGGAAACATAACCATCTTTGATCAATGAGCTAGTCAAGTACAGGCATACTAGTGACACTCTGTTTGTCTATGTATTCACACATGTATCATGTTTCCGGTTAATACAATTCTAGCATGAATAATAAACATTTATCATGAAACAAGGAAATAAATAATAACTTTATTATTGCCTCTAGGGTATATTTCCTTCATATATACGTGGCCAGGGGGCACCCCATAGACACACAAGTTGATCATTGATCTCTCTTAGCCGTGTGCGGTGCCCCCCTCCACCATAATCCATCTCGGTAATATCGTAGCGGTCCTTAGGCGAAGCCCTGCGTCGGTAGCATGATCAACACAGTCATCACGGCGTCGTGCTGACGGAACTCTCCCGCGAAGCTTTGCTGGATCGTGAGTTCGTGGGACGTCACCGAGCTGAACGTGCGCAGAACTCGGAGGTGCCATGCGTTCGGTACTTGGATCGGTCGGATAGTGAAGATGTACGACTACATCAACCGCGTTGTCATAACGCTTCCGCTTTCGGTCTACGAGGGTACGTGGACACACTCTCCCTGCTCGTTGCTATGCATCACCATGATCTTGCGTGTGCGTAGGATTTTTTTTTTGAAATTACTACGTTACCCAACAGAAGCTTCCAAGCAAAGTAACTAAGGAGTTAGTTACCAGATGATGTATTACGGAACGAGTAAAGAGACTTGCCGATAATGAGATTGAACTAGGTATTGAGATACCGACGATCGATTCTGAGGCAAGTAACATACCGATGGACAAAGGGAACTACGTATGTTGTCATAAAGGTTCGACCGATAAAGATCTTCGTTGAGTGTGTAGGATCCAATATGGGTATCCATGTCCCACTATTTTTTATTGATCGGAGAGCGTCTCGGTCATGTCTACATCATTCTCGAACCCATAGGGTCCGCTCGCTTAACGTTCGTTGACGATATAATACTATGTGAGTTACCTATCTTGGTGACCGAATTTTGTTCAGAGTCCCAGATGAGATCAAGGACATTACGAGGAGCTCTGGAATGGTCCAGAGGTAAAGATTCATATATAGGATGAAGGTATTCGGTTTCCAGAAAAGTTTCGTTGTGCATCGGGTTTCCATCGGAGTGCCGGAAGGGATTCATGGGCCAAGGAGGGAGGCGCACCAGCCCACAAGGGGTTTGGCATGCTCCACCTCCCCAACCCAGGCGCCAAAAGGACAGGGGGCCGCCTTAGGCAGGTCAGCCACCGGCCCCCTCCTGCCTTCTCCACGCCTTAGGAAGGAAGGGGGGCGCCTATGCAGACCCCTAGGGCAGCCGTTGGCCCCTTGGGGCGCGCCCTAGGGCTGCCTCCCCTCCCCCTGCACCTATATACACGAGAGGAAGGGAGGGGGTGCTACACACCACGAATCCCCAAGCTGTGTGTGATGCCCCCTCTCCCTCTAGTTCCTCCTCCGCTCTAAACCATTGTGCTTGGCGAAGCCCTGTGAAAATAGC
The DNA here is from genome assembly GCA_021605205.1 of Aegilops longissima. Taxonomy (NCBI): domain Eukaryota; kingdom Viridiplantae; phylum Streptophyta; class Magnoliopsida; order Poales; family Poaceae; genus Aegilops; species Aegilops longissima. Next base: position 561,486,959 of record CM038680.1, read on the forward strand.
TTCACCACCACCGTCACCACGCCATCGTGCTGCCGAAACTCATCTACTACTTGGCTTCGCTCGCAGGATCGAGGTGAGGAGGACGTCATCGAGATGAACATGTGCTAAACGCGGAGGTGCCGTATGTTTGGTGCTAGATCGGGACAGATCGTTGAGGTGTACGACTACATCAACTGCGTTGATAAACGCTTCCGCTTAGCGATCTACAAGGGTATGTAGATGCTCTTCCCCTCTCGCAACTATGCATCTCCATGGATAGATCTTGCGTGTGTGTAGAATATTTTTTGTTTTCCATGCAACGTTCCCCAACAACTAACACTTAGCAGATAGTGATTACCTTATGCTTGTGACCCGGTAGGTTCGGTAAATCATGGACAGGAACGAAACTCCTTCGTTCAATGGCCGATAGAGGAACCGTGGACATCTATATCAATCCCTATGACTACGCGAATGATATTCGAGTAAATCATTGGTTATCATGTGATGTTCCCTTTGCTTCGCGATACTTTACAAAACCCTATGTGCATCGGTATCCTACTGAGTCATCATCATGCTCACTATACCATTTCTCCTGTTACCAGTTTTGTTCTTCTTTCTCGTTAATGTGTTCCGGCATCCCCGTGACCTAGTCACCTGTGTGTGGCCAGACAATGCTGGATGTTGTCACACCGAGAGGGCCCTAAGAGTATCTCTCCATCGTCGGAGGAGCAAATCCCACTCTCGAGTTGTCCGGTCACTTGTTAAACTTTCCGGTGAGCCTAAAAGTTGTCGTTATGATCACCTTGTTATAGATGACGTTTGAGCAACCCCAAAGCCTACCGTCTGGTAGGAAGTGACCGAGACACTCTCATGGTTCGAGGAACTAAAACACATGCTAAGATTCCGTGTTATTACAATTGAATACAGACGATATTAACTCAATTTATAACAAATAAGTTTGTGTCGATTCAATATGATCGTTCTTCCAACTTTAAAATCTCAATGTTGTTTTAGGATCATCGTTACACTCAACGATATCCTAAGATCCGGAAAATGTGGTCACCAACAACACTTGAGCTAGTTTTAGAGGCGAGACTAGGAACCTTCATTTTATCCGTTTATCATTTCACACATGCATATGAGTTTTCCACTGGATCGGATATTCCAGGATCATAGCAGTTACAACACGAAATATAAATCTTAATTATGAATACGGAAATATAATAATACAAATATTATTGCCTCTAGGGCATATTTCCAGCAGTGTCTAGTAAGTGTGGAGGCGGTCGAACACTTCGGTGTCATTTCGACAAGCAGCTAGCTACGTTGGGTCTGGCCGTGTGAAAGATGTGGAGGGAGGACAACTGAGGATGGGGTGGAAGGACCGCGGGTGCACTTGGCTGGAAGGGGGTCGATGTTGAAGGAGGAAAGAGGTGGGATAGGCGGGGAGAGGTCGATCGGTAGGGTTGCGCCGATCATGTAGGAGAGGGTGAGGGGACACAAGTGCTTGTCGGGGTAGCGGGCGTGGTAGACTAGACGTAGGAAGTACTAAAATTCAAGTAACATTATTATGTAAAATTTATGACGTCCAACCAAAATTTACTAACTTCCATAACAAAATAAACCAAATTTATATTGACTTTAAATTCAACTTGGATATATTCCAAGTTGCCAAGGACACATAAACAATCCTCACAATTAATATTTCTAAACACATGTCAATCGGTGGTGCTCCTGGCCTCGCGATGGGGCTGCTTATGTGTTTTCAGATGTAGTAAATATTTATTGTCTACAAGTCTGGAGGATGAAGCCATATGGCATTATTCCATATTCCGTTATAATAAATTATTTTGTTCACACCATCTTCGGTATTTTGCTCTTCCATGCAAAACATAGCAATGATCACACCATTATCTTCGATGAGTTGAGTTGAGTTAGTAGTGGAGTAGTTGATGTGGTTTTCCTCCGAATAATGAGGCCCCACATCCATTGGCATATGCACCGCCTTAGAACACATTGGGCCCAAGAACAAGACCTGGTCGTTGAAGCTTGTCACCTCTGCCCACTTGTACTTGTTGACATCGTCGGTGTTGGTGACAACAAGCCCGAAGACCCTAAAGAAAGGCTCACAATCGGGCATCCTTTCAGTCGCCACCGCTATCGACGGTTTTCCATGCAACTCGAAGATGTACCTGTCGAGTGTTGACCAATTGTTGAACCTGGTGGACTTTTCTGTGGTAAGCAGATGGGTTGCCGTGATCACCGGCATGCCATCTCCTTTCATTCCGATTTCATATTGAATCAGTACGTCATTGTCTCCCTTGAGCGGACCCGTCCAGACACAGAGGTCACCAAGGGCAAAGAGCTCACCATTACAGAAGGCGATATCAATGATCGATTCCCCATGCCAAAGCTCACCAAGGGCATAGAGCTCAGCACTGCAGAAGCCAATGTCAGTGACCGGTGCCTTATGCCAATGATGTGTAGTCCACTCGCCGTCTGGGCAGCCAACTTTGCATAAGGCAACGCCAGACCGATCTTTTAAGATGGCGGCGAGGATGCAACCATCCGATGAAGTAGGGTCTTGAGAGAAGATGATTTTCTCGAAAGGGCAGTCATCTTTGGGACAGCATATCGAGGACGTGGAAATCATCGAAACCATACTCTGCTTGGGGGAGAGCTTCACCTCAACGCCAGAGAAGATGTTCACGACCATGAGCACGTGGCAGCCGAACGCCGCGACCCAGCCGCCGTCGTAGGAGCCGAGGTACAGCTTGTTGATCACCTTGCTCGGGGCACGGAAGGCCCAACTGTAGTCGGGGCCGCACAGGTGGCCCTTTCCCCTGTTTTTCCATGGGGAGAGGAGCAAAAGGGGGAGGGCGGGACGCGCGTCGCGGCAGCACGCCACGACTTGCAGACGGCGGAGAAGCCCGCGCGGTCACGTGGGGAGGATATCCTGAAGCGAACCAGGCCAAGGAGGTCGTCTGGGAGGTCGGACCACCGCGCCGCCGGGCGATCGGTGCCGCTGTCGCTCGCAGCCGTCCGTGTCATCGTCATCTGTGTGTTTGGATCGATGACTAGTACCTCTAGTACGTGTTGGTTTTAACTAGCTCGAGCAAGCTTGCGGTCATAACAGAACTGCGCCCGGACGGCCGGGCCTGCCTGGAAAGTTCTTCGTTTACTAGCCGGACACGGCGCTACGGTTCTGCTACGTGCGGCCCACATAAGTTTTCCTTTCTTTCCAAGTTGCAGCCATATATAGATGCATATTATATACAGTTTTGTTAAAGCACATCTAAATATGCCATAAGTATTGCACATCAAAATCCTGTGGTATTGATTTATGTGGGTATTTTAGTTTTTTTCCTTTTTATGCTTGATTAAATCATTTAGATGTGCACAATAATTAAAGCACATGTAGAAGGCCTTAGAATAACTCATATTATATAAAGTTTTGTTAAAGCACGTCCAAATGTCCCATAAGGAATGCACATAAAAATCCTGTGGTATTGATCTTACGCAAAGATCTGTGTGGGTATTTTTTTTAATTTTTATACTTGATTAAATCGTTCAGATGTGCTCAGTAATTAAAGCACATGTAGATGTGCCCTAGACTAACCCATATTATATACAAAAATACGTGTACTGTACACAAAAGGTTGGCTTCTTGCTATATATAGAGAATCCAAATATATCCAATAGATCGGACCACTTGGATGTCGACACATATGACCACCGCCGCTAGCGACGTCCGATGGTCCGACCTCCCTGACTACCTCCTTAGCACGGTCTGCTCCAGGGTCACCTCCGCGGTTGCACGTGTGCGTTTCATCGCCGTCTCACCACTCGGCTGTAGCGGGACGAAGCACTTATGCGGCCCCGACGATGGCTGGGTCTTCCGCTTGCCAAGCAAGGCGGACAACAATGAAGGAAATATGCTCTAGAGGAAATAATAAAGTTGTTATTTATATTTTCTTATATCATGATAAATGTTTATCATTCATGCTAGAATTGTATTAACCGGAAACTTGATATATGTGTGAATACATAGAGAAAACAAGTGTCCCTAGTATGCCTCTACTTGACTAGCTCGTTAATCAAAGATGATTAAGTTTCCTGACCATAGACATGTGTTGCCATTTGATGAAACGGGATCACATCATTAGGAGAATGATGTGATGGACAAGACCCATTCGTTAGCTTAGCATAATGATCGTTAAGTTTTATTGCTATTGCTTTCTTCATGACTTATACATATTCCTTTGAACTATGAGATTATGTAACTCCCGAATACCGGAGGAACACCTTGTGTGCTATCAAACGTCACAACGTAAATGGGTGATTATAAATATGCGCTACAAGTGTCTCCGAAGGTGTTTGTTAAGCTGGCATAGATCGAGATTAAGATTTGCCACTCCGAGTATCGGAGAGGTATCTTTGGGCCCTCTAGATAATGTTGGGGCACATAGTAATTTCAAAAAAATTCCTACGCACATGCAAGATCATGGTGATGCGTAGCAACGAGAGGGGAGAGTGTTGTCCATGTACCCTCGTAGACCGAAAGCGAAAGCGTTAGCATAACGTGGTTGATGTAGTCGTACGTCTACACGATCCGACCGATCAAGTACCGAACGCACGGCACCTCCGAATTCACCACACGTTCAGTCCGATGACGTCACTCGAACTCCGATCCAGCCAAGTGTTGAGGGAGAGTTTCGTCAGCACGATGACGTGGTGACGATGATGATGTTCTACCGACGCAGGGCTTAGCCTAAGCACCGCTACAGTATTATCGAGGTGGACTATGGTGGAGGGGGGCACCGCACATGGCTAAAAGATCAATAATCGATTGTTGTGTCTCTAGGGTGCCCCCTGCCCCCGTATATAAAGGAGCAAGGGGGAGAGGCAGCCGGCCAGGAGGGGCGCGCCAGGAGGAGTCCTACTCCCACCAGGAGTAGGACTCCCTCCCTTTTCCTTGTTGGATTAGGAGAGGAGAGGGAAGGAGAGAGAGGGGAAAGGAAAGGGGGGCGCCGCCCCCCTCCTTTTCCAATTCGGACTTGGGGGCAGGGGCTGCTGCCCTTGGCCCTCTCCTCTTCCACCAATTGGGCCCATGAGGTCCAATAACCTCCGGGGTTCAGTAACCCCGGTACTCAATATATATCGATAACCCGGAACCATTCCGATGTCCGAATATAGTCGTCCAATATATCAATATTCATGTCTCGACCATTTCGAGACTCCTCGTCATGTCCGTGATCACATCCGGGACTCCGAATTACCTTCAGTACATCAAAACATATAAACTCATAATATAACTGTCATCGAAACTTTAAGCGTGCGGACCCTACGGGTTCGAGAACTATGTAGACATGACCGAGACATGTCTCCGGTCAATAACCAATAGCGGAACCTTGATGCTCATATTGGCTCCCACATATTCTACGAAGATCTTATCGGTCAAACTGCATAACAACATACGTTGTTCCCTTTGTTATCGGTATGTTACTTGCCCGAGATTCGATCGTCGGTATCTCAATACCTAGTTCAATCTCGTTACCGGCAAGTCTCTTTCCTTGTTCCGTAATACATCATCCCACAACTAACTCATTAGTTGCAATGCTTGCAAGGCTTAAGTGATGTGCATTACCGAGTGGGCCCAGAGATTCCTCTCCGACAATCGGAGTGACAAATCCTAATCTCGAAATACGCCAACCCAACAAGTACCTTTGGAGACACCTATAGAGCACCTTTATAATCACCTAGTTACGTTGTGACGTTTGGTAGCACACAAAGTGTTCCTCCGGTAAACGGGAGTTGCATAATCTCATAGTCATAGGAACATGTATAAGTCATGAAGAAAGCAATAGCAGAATACTAAACGATCGTGTGAACATCATTCTCCTAATGATGTGATCCCGTTAATCAAATGACAACTCATGTATATGGCTAGGAAACATAACCATCTTTGATCAACAAGCTAGTCAAGTAGAGGCATACAAGTGACACTCTGTTTGTCTATGTATTCACACAAGTATTATGTTTCCGGTTAATACAATTATAGCATGAATAATAAACATTTATCATGATATAAGGAAATAAATAATAACTTTATTATTTCCTCTAGGGCATATTTCCTTCAGGTAATGCACATCGTGATAAGCCTTGCAAGCAATGTGACTAATAATTTAGTTACGGGATGATGCATTACGGAACGATTAAAGAGACTTGCCGGTAACGAGATTGAACTAGGTATGAGGATCGAATTTCGGGCAAGTAACATACCGATGACAAAGGGAATAACGCATGTTGTCATTGCGGTTTGATCGATAAAGATCTTCGTAGAATATGTAGGAACAAATATGAGCATCCATGTCCTTCTATTTGTTATTGACCGGCGATGTCTCTCGGTCATGTCTACATAGTTCTCGAACCCGTAGGGTCCGCACGCTTAACGTTCGATGACAATTTGTGTTATGAGTTATGTGTTTTTGGTGACAGAACATTGTTTGGAGTCCCGATTGAGATCACGGCCATGACGTGGAGTCTCAAATGTTCAAGAGGTAAAGATTGATATATTGGACGATGATATTCGGACACCGAAATGGTTCCGGATCGTTTCGGGTATTTTTCGGAGTATCGGGAGGTTAACGGAATGTAACACCCCGGAAGTAACTTTCCATATTTGTAACTCCAACTCTTGCCATTTTCGGCATTGTGATATGATATTCCCTCCGTGGTTGGGTTTTTCTTCATTTTGCATTTTGTCCATGTCATGCATTTTATCATGTCATCATGTGCATCGCATTTGCATACGTGTTCGTCTCATGATTCCGAGCATTTTTCCCGTTGTCCGTTTTGCAATCCGGCACTCCTATCTCTCCCGGCGGTCCCTTTTACGTTTTTCCGTGTGCGGGTATTAAACCTTCTCGAAATGGACCGAGGTTTGTCTAGTGGCCTTGGTATACCACCCGTAGACCACCGGTCAAGTTTCGGGTCATTTGGAGCTCGTTTGGTACTCCAACGGTTAACCGCACTCTCGCAAAGGCCTCTTTTAAGTTGCAGCCCAACACCCCTTCAAAACAGCCCAATAACCCATCTAAGTCACTTCCATGCTCTCCGTCGTTCGATCACGATCGTGGGCGAAAACTACACCTCGTTTGGACTCTCCTAGCTCCCTCTATGCCTATTTAAGCAAACTCCCCGCCCAAATTCACGGATCAACCTCCCACGAAACCCTAGAAATCTCCTCTCCGGCGGACGTGTCCGTCTGCTGACGAACCAACCAGCGCCGCCGCCCGCAGCCAGCCCGCGCCTGCCACGTGGCCGCCGCCACCCGCCTCCACTGCTGCCCGCCTGAGCCTGTCAAGGCGCGCACCCGCCGCCGGCCGGGCCGAGGCTCAGCCCGCGGCCGGCCGCGGCCGCGCCGCCGCCGCCGCCGCCGCCGCCGCCGCCGCCTCGCGCCGCGCGCTTCCTCGCCGTCCGGCCTGCCCGCCCGCCGCCACCGGCTCCTGCCGGCCTCCTGCTGCCACGCTCGCTGGCCCGGATCTCACAGCGCCACCACTGCCCGCCGGGCGGCCACCCCTCAGCCTGCCTCCGTCGTCCCTGCTCCGCCTCCTCTCCTCCGGCGCTCCGGCGATCGCGCCCGCGCCGCTGCCCTCGGCCGATCCCGATCCGACCTCGGGTCGCGCGCCCGTTGACCTCTCTCTCCCCCACTTTTTCTCGAAGTCTTTTATATATTTGTTATTTTGTTGCATTTTCAACCGAGTGTATCTTTGCATCTATAGATCCATTTTGCGCGTATAATATGTCAAAATGTTCGTCTCGAAGAGTAGATCATTTCATCTCATTGCATAATTTTCATTTGAGCTCATATTGATGCCCGAAATGCTGTTGGAAGAGTGCTATATGATGTTAGTTTCTGTTTCTTAACAGAACTTGCACTTTTGTTATTTTTGCCATGATTAATGTGTGCACCCTATGAATTTGAGTCCTACATGTGTTTTGTAAAATGCCATGCCATCTTTCCAGGGGTGTATGCCATGTATTTTTGTGATCTATGTGGTGACTAGCACAAGCATGCAAAGTAGGTGTCCTGATGTTGCTGATTTCAGCCTTGTTTTAGCTGATTTTGATGCCATGTTAACTTGATGATACCAAGAGATCTATGCATATTTTGAGATACTTCAGTAAGGATGTTTTGTAAAGCATGTCTTGCTCTATCCATCCATGCCTTTGTTTGCAATTATGGGAAGCCATAGCTTGAGTCAATCGAGCTCTACTTTTGCTATCAAATGTTTCTTGGCAGATTGTTTACATGTTATCCAATTTTGCCAAGCTTGTTGTGGTTGATCCATGTATGCTATGTTATTGTTCTTGCCATGTATGTCTTCTATGCCATGTCTTCTTGATGTATATAAGCTTAGTTTGTCATATAAGGCTCTGTAGTGAGTGCATTGAGCTTGTAAACATGCCTACTCGTTATCAGTTTTTGACATGTCATGTTGCTGAATCTGTTAACGAAACTTTCAATATTGACATGGGTGTTACTATATTTTCTAATCCTTTTTGGCTTATGGTCAGTAAGGGACTTTTGTTCTATGCTTTGAGTGGATTCATGCCATGCCATGTTTTGCTATTTTAAGTTCCTGTAGCATGTAGTTTTGTTGCTCTGAACATTGCAACCTGATGCTGTTTTTGCCATGTCCAGCCTGATATTTTGTGCACTTTTGCCATGCTTGTTTGAACCTGTTATGATGTGAACTAGCCGTAGCTCAGTGCTCATCTTTTGTCGAGCATCTTGTGTAGATCACTGCCATGTACTTTGTTGATACGTTTGGGTGCAGTAGCTTAATTAATTGTTGCTTGCTAAGTGGCATCATGCTGTTAATGGCAGATTTGCGCCATTCTTGTTTTGCTTGTCATTTGCAAACCGTGCATCCGATTCCGGTGATCTTTATATCGATTTCAACCGAAATCATCTCATCTTTCCAGTGGCATACTTGGTTTGCCAAGTTGATGCCTGGTTCATCATTTACCTTCCGGGCGCACATACGCATTGCATATCACATCCCGCATATCATGTCATGTTTTGCATCATGTTGATTGTGCATTGCACCGTGATTTATTGTGGTTCCTTTGTTTGTGTTGTTGCTTTGGGTAGAGTCGAGACGAGTACGTGAACGAGGAACCTGTTGAGAACGCTTTCGAGGATCAAGCTTTCGACAACTCGAGAACATTGCGAGCAAGATGACCATACCCTCGAAATCACTTCTATCTTTGCTATGCTAGTTGCTTGCTCTTTTGCTATGCCTATGCTGCGATGCCTACCACTTGCTATATCATGCCACCCATATTGCCATGTCAGCCCCTAACCATCCTTTTCCTAGCAAACCGTTGATTGGCTATGTTACCGCTTTGCTCAGGCCTCTTATAGCGTTGCTAGTTGCAGGTGAAGCTGAAGTTTGTTCCTTGTTGGAACATGGAGATGTTGTTCCTTTTTTTGGAACATGTTTACTTGTTGGGGATATCACAATATATATATCTGCTATATTAAATACATCTATATACTTGGTAAAGGGTGGAAGGCTCGGCCTTATGCCTGGTGTTTTGTTCCACTCTTGCCACCCTAGTTTCCGTCATACCGGTGTTATGTTCCTTGATTTTGCGTTCCTTACACGGTTGGGTGATTTATGGGACCCCCTTGACAGTTCGCTTTGAATAAGACTCGTCCAGCAAGGCCCAACATTGGTTTTACCATTTGCCACCTAAGCCTTTTTCCCCGGGTTTTCGCGAGCCCGAGGGTCATCTTTATTTTAACCCCCCCGGACCAGTGCTCCTTCGAGTGCTGGCCCGAACCGGGCAGACTGCGGGGCCACCACGGGGCAACTCGAGGGCTGGTTTTACTCGTAGGCTGACCTATCCGGTGTGCCCTGAGAACGAGATATGTGCAGCTCCTATCGGGATTTGTCGGCACAGTCGGGTGGTTTTGCTGGTCTTGTTTTATTGCTATGGAAATGTCTTGTAGTCCGGGATTCCAAGATTGATCGGGTCTTCCCGGTAGAAGGAATATCCTTCGTTGACCGTGAGAGCTTATAATGGGCTAAGTTGGGACACCCCGCAGGTAATATCTTTCAAAGCCGTGCCCGCGGTTATGAGGCAGATGGGAATTTGTTAATGTCCGGTTGTAGAAAACCCAAAGTTGACCTCAAATAAAATACACATCAACCGCGTGTGTAACCGTGATGGTCTCTTCTCGGTGGAGTCCGGGAAGTGAACACGGTGTTGGAGTTATGTCTGACGTAAGTAGTTCAGGATCACTTCTTGATCGCTACTAGTTTCACGACCGTGCTTTGCTCCTCTTCTCGCTCTCTTTTGCGAAATAGCCACTATATATGCTAGTCGCTTGCTGCAGCTCCACATTACTACTTTGTCCTTCCTATAAGCTTAAATAGTCTTGATCTCGCGGGTGTGAGATTGCTGAGTCCCCGTGACTCACAGATACTTCCATACACAGTTGCAGGTTCCGACGATGCCAGTGCAGGTGACGCAACCGAGCTCAAGTCGGAGTTCGACGAGGAACGTGGTCGTTACTATGTGTCCTTTCCTGATGATCAGTAGTGGTGCCCAGTTGGGACGATTCGGGGATCTGTGTAGCATTTGGGGTATCTTCTTTTATTTTGGTTCCGTAGTCGGACCTTGAGTGTACTTTGAATGATGGATGTTTATTTATGTACTTGTGTGAAGTGGCATTGTAAGCCAACTATGTATCTCTTTCCTTATTTATTACATGGGTTGTGTGAAGATTACCTCACTTGCGACATTGCTTTCAATGCGGTTATGCCTCTAAGTCGTGCCTCGACACGTGGGAGATATAGCCGCATCGGGGGCGTTACACGGAACCACTCGGGAAAGTAATGGGCCTACATGGGCCATAGGGGAGAGGGGAGGCAGCCCACAAGGGGTGGCCGTGCCCCCCTCCCATAGGGAGTCGGAATTGGACTAGGGGAGGGGGCACGCCCCCTTTTCCTTCTCCTCTTCCCTCTCCCTTCCCTCTTTCCCCCTCCATAGGAACGAAGGGGGAAACCGACTAGGACTAGGAGTCCTAGTGGGTTTCCCCCCACCATGGCGCGCCCCCTAGGCTCGCGGCCTCCTCCCCTCCTCCTTTACATACAGGGGCAGGGGGCACCCCATAGCACATCAATTGTTCTTTTAGCCGTGTGCGGTGCCCCTCCACAGTTTACTCCTCCGGTCATAGCATTGTAGAGTTTAGGCGAAGCCCTGCGCGGATCACATCACCATCACCGTCACCATGCCGTCATGCTGACGAAACTCTCCCTCGACCCTCTACTGGATCAAGAATTCGAGGTACATCATCGAGCAGAACGTGTGTAGAACCCGGAGGTGCCGTACGTTCGGTGCTTGGTCGGTTCGATCGCGAAAATGTTCGACTACATCAACCGCGTTAAGCTAACGCTTCTGCTTTTGGTCTACGAGGGTACGTGGACACAATCTCCCCCTCTTGTTTCTATGCATCTCCTAGATATATCTTGCGTGAGCGTAGGATTTTTTTTTTAAAATTGCATGCTACGTTCCCCAACAAATAAGTGTTTTGTCATGTCTCACGACGGCGGTTGGATTGCGGTGTGCGATGACATCATGCTCGTGATCATGAACCTCTTCACCAGGGCCGAGGTGGCCCTTTCTTCGAGGCAAAATATGATCACTGGCATCGGGGTGGCCATCTCTCTGAAGTTGGGTATGATTTCTTTGGTACTTACATTCTTTAAAAAGAATGGGCATTCTAGTATCAGCACCACATGTCAGTCGTAGACCCTTAATTCCATATAATTATTTTACTTGTTTGATTCCTTCTGTTCATATTTGTGCAACAAGAAATTAGTTTCAAGATCGGTGCGGGTGATGATTGTACAAGTGAATTTATGTGGCATCAGGCCGAGTCTATTGATACCTTACTCTCCTTTTCTTTTGCTTTACAGAACTATTCTCGTCACTCGAGATGTATGTTAATCCTCTAGCGTTTCTCATTTTATGTTTTGATATCTTCTTAGTTGGTAGAATATTGTGCCCTCGTTCTTGGGTTGAAATGCATGTTGAGATCTCAAGTCATTGTTTTCTAGGTCAGCCACATGTTCATGGTGGTTGGGGTATAGATTCAAAGAGATCAAAGATCCACCTAAATATAGAGAAGACAATGTTGGTATGTGTGGCACCCCGGCTCGGAGCAACCGGTTTACCTTGCATTGCCAGCCCAGAGATCAAGTCTTCTGGCAATACACAACAACATGGTACAGAAACAACCACTTTATTGATGCTAGCGGATTACATAAGTCTGATATTACATCAAGATAAGAGGCCAAGCAGCACACACGGTGCTATAGAACAGTATGTACATTATTTAATGAACATGACGGGGCCTCGATCACATGAACTACATGGCAGCGGAAGAACGACGAAGTGGAACTCCATAGCACAGGGACACCGACGTGGACACGGCCTAGACACGAGATGCACTCCGATGCGAACCGACTTGCCTGAAAGCTGGCATGACACGCCGGGTCAGTACATTGAATGTACTTGCAAGCTCACAACAAACATAAGCACGATGACAGGCAATATCATGACAATTAATAAGGTTAATGCAATGCAAGAACTACGACAGATGTAAAGAAAACCAATACGTGTAGCGAGTCGCACGGACTCGCTTACCAGACGGTTACCTCGTAACCAAACGGTGACCATACCTGGATCACAACCGAAACCAACAAATCATGAAAAAATCACAAGTTCATGAATCGCACGAAGAACAATGCATCACAACAATCATTTAGTTTGCAAGATTAACTTTAAAAGTTGATCCATGGTGTGACTTACTTCCGAGCTATGCCCATAACTGAGGACGCGGCTATCAATAGATTAAATACACTCTACAGAGGTAGCGCACTTTACCCACACTATGGAACACTGGCCTCGCACTCCAATTTGGGTGGACCAAAGCATTCCGACGAAACCCTTCCTTTGTCATGGCACTCTCCCGGCCACTCCGACCAACTCCCTCTCAGGGCTAGGTCTTGGGTGGCCCCGTGTCTACCAAAGACACCAACGGCCACCGTCGTGGCAAAACGGTCCCTAACGGGGACAAGGTACCATAAAAACAAAAACGAGCACACAAGGTTATGTCTGCTTACCGGGCCAGGGTATGCACGCCCATAACCTTCCCATCACGGGAGGCACCGGTGAGAGGCACAACAAAGGACCGAATCAAGACCTTTCCACAAGGTAAATGTGGTCGCACTGAATAAAAACCCGATTAAGTGGCACCATGATGTGATCAACATCATATTCAAGTTGAACTTAATCAAGTTTACTTTAACAAAAACTTTTTATAAAATAACAATGATACTATGCCATAACGATGCAACTAATCGACATACAACGCAAACAACTCTTAGACATGGATCAATCTTATCAACATAATTATCTTGCACTACTCAAGATCAAAACTTCTCTGGTTATAACTCATTTTTATTATCAAGCAATATTTTTTTATTAGTTCACCATTTAAATGAAAATATCACTTCATAAAAGAACTATCATTATTTACGATAGCAATATAACTAATGCACAAATCTTATTCTACTTTACCACACAAGTTCATGCATTTAACCAGTAACTAAAACAAGCATATCAAGCACGATAAACTAACTAGCAATCAACAATATATATATATATATATATATATATATATATATATATATATATATATATATATATATATATATATATATATATATATATATATATATAGGACAAATGTTTCCTACAAGCAGGGTAGTTACCACCACTTGCGTTTTGTATGTTGTATGTAGTATCTGTCGGAACCGAGAGTATGTACGTGTAATATGTAGTATATAACAATGATTGGGTAGTATATATACTATTTTTAGGTAGTATGTACCATTTTTTTAGTATGCTCATTTTACGTACAAATATGTACGTATTTTACAAATATAACAAAAACTATGGGCTCATATGCAATTTTTCATGTAACTTGCTTTGAAATATCTTAGATATAGTATATGAACATATTTAAAATAATAAAATAGTATATATAGTAACACATAGTAGTATATGAGACATGTGGGGTAACTACCACGGGTGGTAGGATGGATTTTCCTATATATATATATATATATATATATATATATATATATATATATATATATATATATATATATATATATATAATTTTAAATGCAAATAAAACTCATATTCAAGTAGAAAATCGTAGATATCGAATTAACACCATCCAAATGTTGGTGTGGCTTGCCTTAGTGTAGAGGAGGATCACACCCCTCTTGGTTGGCTTCAAGACAAGCTTCTCCTTCCGAAAATAATTAAAAACCACAAAAATAATTATCAAAACCTCTCTGGATAGCACCAGAAATTCTATGCAGCAAGGAAAAATCCACCTTTTGGTGTGCTGCTAGAGCTTTCTGAAACAAAGAGAATGAAAAAGAATCAAATCATTTGAACTTATGGTTTAGAAATGGTGGCTGGTCAAAGTTTAGTCAAATTTCTGAATAAATTTGAATTAAATAGAAATCCTGGGGGGGTGACGTCGAAGGCATAAACTGAAAAGGCGCCTCCACTCGTACCGCTTCGGGCGCGAGTGGTGAGGCTGACGGGTGGGTCCCGCACGTCAGGATAGAGAGGGGGAAAGCAAGATCAGAGAGGGGCGGCGCTTCTCCCGAGCTCACACCAGCGACAAGCGGGTTGGGGGCTAGGCTAGAGGGATAGGATTGAAGCTGGTCTCGTGGCGCACCTACCCGTACCCGTGCCTTGGCTTGGGGTGGAAAAGCTGCTCGCGGTCGAGCTCGCAAGCCTCAGTGGCAGACGGGTTTCGCCGGAGTGGTTGAAGACGACGGCTAGGGGCGGCTCCGAGGGCTCAGCGGCGTCCAGGCAGCACCAACAGACCGCCAATGCCCCGCCCAAGCAGCTGCTTGAGCTCGAGAGGCACCGGAGAGAGGTGGCCTTTCCGCAGGGGTCGCCGGAGTTCTCTGGTCGGGGAGACGGCCAGAGGCCTGCCCGTCTGAGCTGTGGCCCGTCTACGTGTTCGTGGAGGTGGGGTGAGTGGTGTGAAGGAAATATGCCCTAGAGGCAATAATAAAGTGGTTATTTATATTTCCTTATATCATGATAAATGTTTATTATTCATGCTAGAATTGTATTAACTGGAAACTTAGTACATATGTGAATATATAGACAAACAGATTGTCACTAGTATGCCTCTACTTGACTATCTCGTTGAATCAAAGATGGTTAAGATTCCTAGCCATAGACATGAGTTGTCATTTGATTAACGGGATCACATCATTAGAGAATGATGTAATTGACTTGACCCATTCCGTTAGCTTAGCACTTGATCGTTTAGTATGTTGCTATTGCTTTCTTCATGACTTATACATGTTCCTATGACTATGAGATGATGCAACTCCCAAATACCGGAGGAACACTTTGTGTGCTACCAAACATCACAACGTAACTGGGTGATTATAAAGGTGCTCTACAGGTGTCTCCACTGGTACTTGTTGAGTTGGCATAGATCGAGATTAGGATTTGTCACTCCGATTGTCGGAGAGGTATCTCTGGGCCCTCTCGATAATGCACATCACTATAAGCCTTGCAAGCAATGTGACTAATGAGTTAGTTGTGGGATGATGCATTACGGAACGAGTAAAAAGACTTGCCGGTAATGAGATTGAGCTAGGTATTCAGATACCGACGATCGAATCTCGGGTAAGTAACATACCGATGACAAAGGGAACAACATATGTTGTTATGTGGTTTGACCGCTAAAGATCTTCGTAGAATATGTGGGAGCCAATATGAGCATCCAGGTTCCGCTATTTGTTATTGACCGGAGACATGTCTCGGTCATGTCTACAGAGTTCTCGAACCTGTAGGGTCCGCACGCTTGACATTCGGTGACGATCAGTATTATGAGTTTATGTGTTATGATGTACTGAAGGTAGTTTGGAGTCCCGTATGAGATCGGGGACATGACGAGGAGTCTCGAAATAGTCGAGACATAAAGATTGATATATTGGATGGCTATATTCGGACACCGGAAGTGTTCCGGGTGATTTCGGAGAAAACCGGAGTACCGGGAGGTTACCGAAACCCCCCGGGAGAAGTTATGGGCCTTATGGGTCATAAGAAGGAAGCACAGCAGCCCACAAGGGGCTAGTGCGCCCCCCTTTGGGCAGGAGGCCGAATAGCAGTAGGTTTTGGAGGTGTGGCCCCCCTTTCCTTCTCTCGTACTCCTCCTTCCCTTCCTCTACTACTCCAACTAGGGAAAGGGGGAATCCTACTCCCGGTGGGAGTAAGACTCCCCTATGGCGCGCCATAGAGAGGGTCGGCGCCTCCCCTCCTCCACTCCTTTATATACGAGCGAGGGGGGCACCCCATAGACACACAAGTTGATCATTGATCTCTCTTTGCCATGTGCGGTGCCCCCCTCCACCATAATCCACCTCGGTCATATCGTAGAGGAGCTTAGGCGAAGCCCTGCGTCGGTAACTTCATCAACATCGTCATCACGCTGTTGTGCTAACGAAACTCTCCTCGAGCTCTACTGGATCTTTAGTTTGTGGGACGTCCCCAAGCTGAACGTGTGCTGAACACGGAGGTGCCGTACGTTCGGTACTGGGGATCGGTCGATCGTGAAGACGTACGACTACATCAACCGCGTTTTCATAACACTTCCGCTTTCGGTCTACGACGGTACGTGGACACACTCTCCCCTCTCGTTGCTATGCATCAGCATGATCCTGCGTGTGCATAGGAAATTTTTTGAAATTACTATGTTCCCCAACAGTGGCATCCGAGCCAGGTTTATGCGTAGGTGTTATATGCACGAGTAGAATACAAGTGAGTTATGGGCGATACAAGTCATACTGTTTACCAGCATGTCATACTTTGGTTCGGCGGTATTGTTGGATGAAGCGGCCCGGACCGACATTACGCTTACACGAGACTGGTTCTACCGACGTGCTTTGCACATAGGTGGCTGGCGGGTGTCAGTTTCTCCAACTTTAGTTGAACTGAGTGTGACTACGCCCGGTCCTTGTGAAGGTTAAAACAACACTAACTTGACGAAATATCGTTGTTGTTTTTGATGCGTATGTAAAAACGGCTCTTGCTCAGCCCGTAGCTTCCACGTAAAACTTGCAACAACAAAGTAGAGGACGTCTAACTTGTTTTTGTAGGGCATGTTGTGATGTGATATTGTCAAGGCATGATGCTATATTTTATTATATGAGATGATCATGTTTTGTAACGGAGTTATCGGCAACTGGCAGGAGCCATATGGTTGTCGCTTTATTGTATGCAATGCCATCGCCCTGTAATTGATTTACTTTATCACTAAGAGGTAGCGATAGTCGTAGAAGCAATAGTTGGTGAGATGACAACGATGCTACGATTGATATCAAGGTGTCGTGCCGGTGACGATGGTGATCATGACGGTGCTTTGGAGATGGAGATCAAAGGAACAAGACGATGATGGCCATATCATATCACTTATATTGATTGCATGTGATGTTCATCCTTTATGCATCTTATTCTGCTTGTTTGACGGTAGCATTATAAGATGATCTCTCACTAAATTTCAAGGTACAAGTGTTCTCCCTGAGTATGCACCATTGCCAAAGTTCGTCGTGCCGAGACACCACGTGATGATCGGGTGTGATAAGCTCTACGTTCACATACAACGGGTGCAAGCCAGTTTTGCACACGCAAAAATACTCGGGTTAAACTTGACGACCCTAGCATATGCAGATATGGCCTCGGAACACTGTGACCGAAAGGTCGAGCGTGAATCATATAGTAGATATTATCAACATAGTGATGTTCACCATTGAAAACTACTCCATCTCACGTGATGATCGGACATGGTTTAGTTGATATGGATCACGTGATCACTTAGATGATTAGAGGGATGTCTATCTAAGTGGGAGTTCTTAAGTAATATGATTAATTAAACTTTAATTTATCATGAACTTAGTCCTGGTAGTATTAGCATATCTATGTTGTAGATCAATAGTTCGCGTTTAGCTCCTGAGGGAGTCCTGGACTAGGGGGTGTCCAGATAGCCGAACTATCATCACGGCCGGACTCCAAGACTATGAAGATACAAGATTGAAGACTTCGTCCTGTGTCCGGATGGGACTTTCCTTGGCGTGGAAGGCAAGCTTGGCGATACGGATATGTAGATCTCCTGCCATTGTAACCGACTCTGTGTAACCCTAACCTATCCGGTGTCTATATAAACCGGAGGGTTTTAGTCCGTAGGAGGAACAACAATCATACCATAGGCTAGCTTCTAGGGTTTAGCCTCCTTGATCTCGTGGTAGATCTACTCTTGTACTACCCATATCATCAATATTAATCAAGCAGGAGTAGGGTATTACCTCCATCGAGAGGGCCCGAACCTGGGTAAAAACATCGTGTCCCTTGTCTCCTATTACCATCCGCCTAGACGCACAGTTCGGGACCCCCTACCCGAGATCCGCCGGTTTTGACACCGACATTGGTGCTTTCATTGAGAGTTCCTCTATGTCATCACTGATAGGCCCGATGGCTCCTTCGATCATCAACAATGACGCGGTCCAAGGTGAGACTTTTCTCCCCGGACAGATCTTCGTATTCGGCGGCTTTGCACTGCGGGCCAATTCGTTTGGCCATCTGGAGCAGATCGAAAGCTACGCCCCTGGCCATCAGGTCAGATTTGGAAGTTTGAACTATACGGCCGATATCCGCGGAGACTTGATCTTCGACGGATTCGAGCCGCTGCCAAGCGTGCCACACTGTCTCGATGGGCATGATCTAGCTCTGCAGCCAAACAGTGCCCTGGAGGCCGCACCAGCACCCGCTCCGACCCTCAATCCGGAGCCGGATTCCCCGATCGAGGACGAGTGGTTGGACATCGCCTCGAGGGCTACGATCTCTACATCGATTGAGCCGAACTCTATCTCTGTCCCCTGCGAAGACCGTGACTCCAAGGTGCCAGACTCCTCTCCGGACTCCGAACCCTCCGCGCCCCTACCAATCGAATCCGATTGGGCGCCGGTCATGGAGTTCACCGCCGCGGACATATTTCAGCACTCGCCCTTTGGTGACATCCTGAATTCACTAAAGTCTCTCTCCTTATCCGGAGAGCCCTGGCCGGATTACGGTCAGGAAGGTTGGGATGCGGACGACGAAGAAATTAAACGCCCACCCACCACCCACTTTGTAGCCACTATCGATGATTTAACCGACATGCTCGACTACGACTCCGAAGACACCGACGGTATGGATGACGATGCCGGAGACGACCAAGACCCAGCGCCTACAGGGCACTGGAAGGCCACCTCGTCATACGACATATACACGGTGGACATCCCAAAAGATGGGAACGGCGATGGAACAACGGAGGATGACCCCTCCAAGAAGCAACCGAAGCGCCGACGTGAGCGGCGCCACTCTAAATCCCGCCACAGCAAAAACGGTGATTCCGGCACGGGAGATAATAACACCCCGGACAGTGCCGAAGACAACCTCCTCCAGCAGGACTCAGCGCAGGAGGAAGGAGAAGCAAGTCCACATGACAGTGCGGCAGAAAGAGAGGTCGAGGACGATAATTATGCGCCTCCCTCTGAAGACGAGGCAAGCCTCGACAACGAAGAGTTTGTCGTGCCTGAGGATTCCGCCAAACAGGAGCGTTTCAAACGCAGGCTTATAGCCACGGCAAGTAGCCTCAAGAAAAAGCAGCAACAGCTTAGAGCTGACCAAGATTTGCTACCTGACAGATGGACCGAAGTCCTTGCAGCCGAAGAGTATGAACAGGAATGCCCCTCCAAAAGCTACCCCAAACGCAGGCCGTTGCCTCGATCAGAGGAAGCACCCAAGTCACCAGCATACGACATGGCATACCGGCCACCTCGTGGCCGCGATAGAGAGGCCTCTAGACCCTCCGTTCAAGCCGTACCCCGACGCCGTTCAAAAAGTACCAGGGCACGGGAAAACGTGCTGGACTTGCGAGATATATTGGAGGATAAGGAAAAACATACAAGATCGATCTACGGATCGTGTGGGCGCCCCATGACACGTGATGATAACCGTCACGCCGGATACAGAAACTCCGGCAGGGCCGAACACAATAGACAAAGCTCATTTGAGCTGCGTCGTGATATAGCCCAATACAGAGGCGCCGCACACCCACTATGCTTCACAGATGAAGTAATGGATCATCAAATCCCTGAGGGCTTTAAACCCGTAAACGTCGAATCATACGATGGAACCACAGATCCTGCGGTCTGGATCGAGGACTATCTGCTCCATATCCACATGGCCCGCGGTGATGATCTACATGCAATCAAATACGTCCCACTCAAGCTTAAAGGACCATCTCGGCATTGTCTCAACAGCTTGCCAGCAGAATCAATTGGTTGTTGGGAGGACCTGGAAGCAGCATTCCTTGATAACTTCCAGGGCACATATGTGCGACCACCAGACGCCGATGACCTTAGCCACATAATTCAGCAGCCAGAAGAATTGGCCAGGCAATTCTGGACACGGTTCCTAACAAAGGAAACTCAAATCGTTGACTGTCCGGATGCAGTGGCCCTTGCAGCCTTCAAACATAACATCTGCGACGAGTGGCTTGCCCGGCACCTAGGACAGGAAAAGCCGAAATCTATGGCAGCCCTCATAACCCTCATGACTCGCTTTTGTGCGGGAGAGGACAGCTGGCTAGCTTGAAGCAACAACTTGGCCAAACACCCTGATAGTTCAGATCCAAGGATAGCAATGGCAGGTCGCGTCGCAACAAGAACAAGCGCCGCATTAACGGCGATAATGCTGAAGATACGGCCATCAAAGCCGGACTCAGAGGCTCTAAACCCGGTCAGCGGAAGAAGCCATTCAAAAGAAATACCCAGGGCCCGTCCAACTTGGACCGAATACTCGACCGCTTGTGCCAGATACATGGCACCCCGAAAAAACCAGCCAATCAAACCAACATGGATTGTTGGGTGTTCAAGCAAGCAGGCAAGTTAAGTGCCGAAATCAATGACAAGGGGCTGCATAGTGATGACGAGGAAGAGCCCCGGCTGCCGAACAATAGAGGACAGAAGGGTTTTCCCACACAAGTGCGGACGGTGAACATGATATACGCAACCCATATACCCAAAAGGGAGCGGAAGCGTGCACTAAGGGACGTATATGCGATGGAGCCAGTCGCCCCGAAGTTCAACCCATGGTCTTCCTGCCCGATCACCTTCGATCGAAGGGACCACCCTACTAGCATCCGTCACGGCGGTTTCGCCGCATTGGTTCTTGACCCAATTATCGACGGATTTCACCTCACCAGAGTCCTGATGGACGGCGGCAGCAGCCTGAACCTGCTTTATCAGGCATAGACCCCTCAAGGATTAAACCTACAAAGACGACCTTTAAAGGCGTCATACCGGGTGTAGAGGCCAATTGTACAGGCTCAGTTACACTCGAAGTGGTCTTCGGATCACCGGATAACTTCCGAAGCGAAGAGTTAATCTTCGACATCGTCCTGTTCCGCAGCGGCTATCATGCACTGCTCGGGCGAACCGCATTTGCAAAGTTCAATGCGGTGCCGCACTACGCATACCTCAAGCTCAAGATGCCAGGCCCTCGAGGAGTAATCACGGTCAATGGAAACACCGAACACTCTCTCCGAACGAAGGAGCACACGGCGGCCCTCACGGCGGAGGTGCAAAGCAGCCTCTCACGGCAATTCTTGAGTCCGGCCACTAAGCGTCCGGACACTGCCAAGCGCGCCCGGAGTAACCTACAACAAGACCGCCTGGCACGATCTAAACACGCGTAGCAATCCGGCCCCAACCCCAGCCCTCGCGAAGTTGCCAAGACAGTACTACGCGTACATAACTACGCTCTGGAGACACCATGGGCATAAGGGGAGGGGCACGACCACGGCGCGCCAAGAATACGGCTCGACCGCACCAGGGGCTCCCGATTGTGTCATTATTTTTCTTCTTTCTTTCCTTTTTTTCAGGACTCCATTTTCTAGAAGTCATGTCCGGCACTAGAATCGTTGAACTCACGATGCAACAGCCAGGGAAGCAGAAAGCTACATCGAGTGTTCGGGTGGTCTCTATTACGAGCATTATACCTGTTTTACATACCATCCCGCAGCTTACCCCTGGAGGGGGACATGTTAGATAGTCCCATCCCTTGCTTATCGCCTATTTGTATCGTTCTGCTTTTATTGCAGTACCCTTTTGAATAAACAATACATAGCTTTCGCTTATTATTGTACTCCTTTCTTTATCTATATATATATATATATATATATATATATATATATATATATATATATATATATATATGTTCATTGTATGACATTTTGCAACCGTACACTTTGGTACGGCCCATACACCAGGGGCTTAAGTACCCTAGAATTATGGTGTGATAAGTCCGAACACTTTCACAAGTGTGGCACCCCGAACTTATAGCATTATATGAATCGGCTCCGAATCATGTCTTGGGTCAATAGTTGGGTTTGCCCGGCTCCCGTGTTTTGGTACCTTACGTTCCGTTATATCGGCTAAGGTAGCATCGGAGAACCATCGCGATTGTGCCCCAGCTTGAGCTGGGTCGAGCACCTCGGTGAGAAAGCTAAAACTGACCGTCATGATAGGGCGAGAGCCGGTCGCTGTTCGAGAGGTTTTTCGGGTCCCTAAAGACTCATGCCGCTTAGAGCGAGGAACCGAATTTTCCGCCAAGGCGTGGATAGCGCCCGAACTCGGTCTTCGAATACTAGGGGCTTCACGAAATTTAAAATTATAGAATTCTATGGCTAAGTGAGAGTGTTCAAGCATTATAAGTCCGGTTGCCTTGTTCGTTGCGTTGAGCGCCTCCCTAGATGGACCCAAGAATGGGAACAAGAGTGCTCAAGTTTATCCCGAACACCCTAGCACTTGTGGCATGGGGGCTGAAGCCAACGACTTGCCATCTCTCAAATTTGATAAACGGCCGCACATAAGGTAATATTTTAAATCAACAAGCGTTGCTTAGCGCATATGAACAAGTTTTCAGCGTAAAGGATAACAAATGCGAGTCTATTCAAAAATAACATCCTTGGAGCACTCATCCGCTATTCGGCGGGTACCCTTCAGGAGGCCCTCATAGTACATTTCGGGCGTGCGATGCTCCCTGCCCTTCGGTGGCCCGTCCGTCACAAGCTTCTCCGCATCCAGCTTGCCCCAGTGCACTTTAGCACGGGAAAGGGCCCGACGGACACCTTCGATGCAGACGGAGCGCTTGATGACTTCAATCCGTGGACAGGCGTCCACCAGCCGCTGCATTAAGCCGAAGTAGCTCGCAGGCATGGCCTCCAATGGCCACAGCCGTGCTATAAGGCCCTTCATGGCATGTTCGGCGACCTTGTGGAGCTCGACCAGCTGCTTCAGCTGGTCGCTCAGGGGCACGGATGTCCGGCCAAAGATATCTTGAGACCGAACACCTTTTCGTCGAGCTCCCTCCTTGGCGCGGTAGAACGCGCAGCATCGCACACACCACGGGCAAATCTGCGAATGCTCCTGGAGAGCTCCGAATCCGGGTAAGTAATAGGTAATTGAATTTTACATTCTTGCTTTGCATAAAGAATGCCTTACCCGCCGCTATCTTCTTTACGGAGTCAATTTCTTGGAGGGCTTTTTGGGCCTCGGCCTTAGGAGCTTTGGCACTCTCAAGAGCCGAGGCGAGCTCGGACTCTCGAGTCTTCGAGTCACGCTCCAAACTCTCGTGTTTTTCCACGAGAGTTTGGAGCTCTTGCCGTACCTTGGCCAGCTGCGCCTCCCCCTTCTCTTGCTCGGTGCGTTCCGTAGCCGCTTTGTTTTCGGCCACGGACACCGCTTCCTTCAGGGTCGTCACCTTGTTCGTGGCCCCTGCAGTACCCATGTTATTCCTGTTATTTTTTGGCAACCAAAACCTTTTCTATAAGGTATTTTTCTTAATAAGGTATTATTTACCTTCCTTGTCCTCGAGCTGCTTCTTGGCTTGTCCGAGCTCGTTCTCGGACCGCTCGAGGTTCTGCTTCAGTGCATTGACCTCCGCAGTCAGTGCGGCAGAGGTCAGCAGCGCAGCCTGCATTCCCATATTGACATCCTTATGTTAGACTCCTGCGTATATCTTTTTAGATCCTTAGTCCGACTTTTCTTTCCGAACACCGAACTAAGCATCAGGGGCTACTGTCTATGCGGTAATATTTTTACATATTCTAAACTTACCTCAAAGCCTGTTAGAAGGCTGGTACAGGCTTCGGTCAGCCCGCTCTTGGCGGACTGAACTGTCCGGATCACCGCACTCATAACAGTGCGGTGCTCCTCCTCGATGGGGCGCTGTTAAGCGCCTCAGTAAGCTATCCGTGCCTCGGTTGGGACGGAGGACACCGGCGTCTTACCCTTCTTCTGAAGGACCGCTTGCGGACTCGGAACCATGAAGGTTCCGCATGGAGTCCGGACAAGGGTCGGGCTTAGAGCCCCCGGGGTCTTGCCCCCCGCGCCTCGAGTCCGGAGGTCGCCTTGTGGCGCCTCTGCGCCACTTCCTCTTGACCAAGCCCCTCTTGGGGCCCCGCCGCGGCGCCGTCCGCAGCGTGAGGTGAGGAGGCGGTCGGAAGTGAAGTACTCTCCATTTCCGACGAACCCAGGGACCTGCTCGTTGAAGCGGCGAACTCTCCCTTGGGCGGGCTGCATGATTGTTCGACATTAGAGAACACTATGGGATAATGAAAAGCCATGGGTATCCGGACACTTACGATCTCGCCAGTGGCTTGGCCCTTGTTGGCCAATCATCCTCGTCGCTATCGACGTTGGTGGAGAAGTCTGGAGGAAGGGTTCTTCCCTTCTTCGACCCTCCGGCCTCCCCAGTTGGGGCGGCCTTCCTTTTCCTCTCCTCTCACTGGGGAGAAGCTTTTTTCCTCCTCCTCGTCCTCGGAGAAGATTCGCTTCAGAATCGACAGCACTGGCGTCGGAGCTCCTTCGAGTTCCCGTGGCCTCCTTCTTGGCCTTCTTCTCCGGCACCACATGGGGTGCCGGAGCTAGCAGCCCCGTCAATCGGGCGTCCGCTGGGTCTTCCGGCAAAGGAGCCGGACAGTTAATCTGTCCGGATGTCTTCAACCAGTCATGTCAAAGATTAGGGAGTTTTAGATCCCATATAGAGTCAATCTATGAAAAAAGAGTCTCGTAAAGGGCAAAATAACTTACCTCGCCGGCTAGACGTTGCGAGTTGTATCCGCGATCTTCAGTAGCGGATGAGGGAGCCTCGACGCCCTTGAACAGCCCCTTCCAGGCGTCTTCGTACGTAGTGTCGAAGATGCTTTTTAGAGTCGAGTGTTGTGCCGGATCGAACTCCCATAATTTGAAGGCCCGTTGTTGGCATGGGAGGATCAGGCGGATGAGCATCACCTGGATTACGTTGACAAGCCTGAGATTCTTGTCCACCAGGTTTCGGACGCATGTTTGGAGTCCGGATGTCTCGTCCGAATTCCCCCAAGTCCGGCCCGTCTCTTTCCATGACGAGAGCCGTGTGGGGAAGCCAGATCTAAATTCAGGGGCCGCCACCCATTTGGGGTCAAGTGGCTTGGTGATGTAGAACCACCCTGATTGCCACCCCTTTATTGTCTACACAAAGGAGCCCTCGAGCCATAGGACTTTGGCTATCTTGCCAACCATGGCGCCCAAGACGGCTTGACAGCCGCCCACAACCTTGGCTGACGTTGAAGATCTTCAGCCATAAGCGAAGTGGGGCTGGATGCAGAAGGAAGGCCTCGCACACGCACGATGAACGCCGAGATGTTGAGGATAAAATTCGGGGCCAGGTCGTGGAAGTCCAGGCCGTAGTAGAACATGAGCCCCGGAAAAATGGGTGAAGTGGAAAACCTAGTCCATGGAGGAAGTGGGGAGAAACACCACCTCTCATGGGGCCCGGGGTTGGAATGAGCTGCCCCTCGTCGGGAAGCTCAGGCGCGATGTTGCGGACAAATATCCGGCCCCGCAGATCTTGTGATGTGCCCTCCGTGACGGAGGAGGCCATCCACCTGCCTCCCGCCTCTCGACATGGTTGGAGAAGGTTGAGGTGGGATGTGCGGACTTGGGCGCTGGAGCTCGAGTGCGCGAGAATGGATGAGCAAAGGAGGAAGAAGGCGTAGGTGAAAAGATGGATCCTTATCCCCTTATATGGATGGACGAAGCTATGCATCCCCCACCAGCCTGGTAAAACTCGCTTATCTCCCAAGCGCTGTAATCAATGGCGCGGATGGGTTACCCACGTCCGTATTGATTAGAATCCCGGAATAAGGGGGGCACGATCTATGCTTTGATAAGGCGTGCCAGGGAAACCGCCTCGCTAAACGCGCTGAGGTGGAGCAGTAAAAAAACGATTCATATAAAGGCCTGGCCGTGGTGTGATGTCACGCCGCGGAATAAGTTAGCAGATCTGTGCAAAAGTTATTCTCTCTACGGTGGTATGTGGACCTTGTTTTGAGAGCCGGACACTATCCTTGTGTTCAAAACCTTCTATGAAATATTCGGAGGAGGAACCCGCCTCGCAATGCGAAGACAATCAACGCGCCGGACTAAATGCGTCATTGAAGCCTGGTTCAGGGCTACCGAGGAGTCTGGACTAGGGGTGTCCGGATAGCGAACTATCATCACGGCGGACTCCAAGACTACGAAGATACAAGATTGAAGACTTCGTCCCGTGTCCGGATGGGACTTTCCTTGGCGTGGAAGGCAAGCTTGGCGATACGGATATGTAGATCTCCTACCATTGTAACCGACTCTGTGTAACCCTAACCTATCCGGTGTCTATATAAACCGGAGGGTTTTAGTCCGTAGGAGGAACAACAATCATACCATAGGCTAGCTTCTAGGGTTTAGCCTCCTTGATCTCGTGGTAGATCTACTCTTGTACTAACCATATCATCAATATTAATCAAGCAGGAGTAGGGTATTACCTCCATCGAGAGGGCCCGAACCTGGGTAAAAACATCATGTCCCTTGTCTCATGTTACCATCCGCCTAGACGCACAGTTCGGGACCCCCTACCAGAGATCCGCCGGTTTTGACACCGACAGCTCCCCTGTGTTATTTTTGCTATGTTCCTAGAGAAAAATAAGTTGGAAGATGTTAGTAGCAATGATGCGGACTAGCTCCGTGATCTGAGGATTATCCTCATTGTTGTACAGAAGTATTATGTCCCTGATGCACCGCTCGGTGACGGACCTATTGCAGCAGCATATGCAGACGTTATGAACGTTAGGCAAAGCTCAGTGTGATGACTACTTGATAGTTTTGTGCACCATGCTTTACGGCTTAGAAGCGGGACTTCAAATATGTTTTGAACGCCATGGAGCATATAAGATGTTCGAAAAGTTGAAATTAGTATTTCATACTCATGCCCGTGTCGAGAGGTATGAGACGTCTGACAAGTACTTTGCCTACAATATGGAGGAGAATAGCTCAACTAGTGAGCATGTGTTCAGAATGTCTGATTACTACAATCGCTTGAATCAAGTGGGAGTTAATCTTCCAGATAAGATAGCGATTGACAAAGTTCTCTAGTCACTATCACCAAGTTACTACAACTTCGTGATGAACTATAATATGCAAGGGATAACGGAAACGATTCCCAAGCTCTTTGTGATTCTGAAATCAACGAAGGTAGAAATCAAGAAAGAGCTTCAAGTGTTGATGGTTAACAAGACCACTAGTTTCAAGAAAAAGGCAAAGGGATAGAAGGGGAACTTCAAGAAGAACGGAAAGCAAGTTGCTGCTCAAGTGAAGAAGCCCAAGTCTGGATCTAAGCTTGAAACTGAGTGCTTCTACTGCAAAGGGACTGGTCACTGGAAGCGGAACTGCCCCAAGTATTTGGTGGATAAGAAGGATGGCAAGGTGAACAAAAGTATATTTGATATACATGTTATTTATGTGTACTTTACTAGTGTTTATAGCAACCCCTCAGTATTTGATACTAATTCAGTTGCTAAGAGTAGTTACTCGAAACAGGAGTTGCAAAATAAACAGAGACTAGTTAAGGGTGAAGTGACGATGTGTGTTGGAAGTGGTTCCAAGATTGATGTAATCATCATCGCACACTCCCTATACTTTTGAGATTAGTGTTGAACCTAAATAAGTGTTATATGGTGTTTGCGTTGAGCATGAATATGATCTGATCATGTTTATTGCAATATGGTTATTCATTTAAATTCAGAGAATAATTGTTGTTCTGTTTACATGAATAAAACCTTCAATGGTCATACACCCAATGAAAATAGTTTGTTGGATCTCGATCGTAGTGACACACATATACATAATATTGAAGCCAAAAGATGCAAAGTTAATAATGATAATGCAACTTATTTGTGGCACTGCCGTTTAGGTCATATTGGTGTAAAGCGCATGAAGAAACTCCATGCTGATGGATTTTGGAATCACTTGATGTTGCGAACCATGCCTCATGGCCAAGATGACAAAAACTCCGTTCTCCGGAACAATGGAGTGAGCAACATATTTGTTGGAAATCATACATACTGATGTATGTGGTCCAATGATTGTTGAGGCTCGCGGCGGGTATCGTTATTTTCTCACCTTCACAGATGATTTGAGCAGATATGGGTATATCTACTTGAAGAAACATAAGTCTGAAACATTTGAAAAGTTCAAAGAATTTCAGAGTGAAGTGGAAAATCATCGTAACAAGAAAATAAAGTTTTCTGCGATTTGATCGCGGAGACGAATATTTCAGTTACGAGCTTGGCCTTCAATTAAAACAATGTGGAATAGTTTCACAAACTCATGCCACCCAGAACACCACAGCGTAATGGTGTGCACGAACATCATAACCGTACTTTATTAGATATGGTGCGATCTATGATGCCTCTTACCGATTTACCACTATCGTTTTGGGGTTATGCATTAGAGACAGCTGCATTCACGTTAAAAGGGCACCATCTAAATCCGTTGAGACGACACCGTATGAACTGTGGTTTAGCAAGAAACCTAAGCTGTCATTTCTTAAAGTTTGGGGTTGCGATGCTTATGTGAAAAGGTTTCATCCTGATAAGCTCAAAACCAAATCGGAGAAGTGTGTCTTCATAGGGTACCCAAAAGTAACTGTTTGGTACACCTTCTATCATAGATCTGAAGGCAAGATATTCGTTGCTGAGAATGGATCCTTTCTAGAGAAGGAGTTCCTCTCGAAAGAAGTGAGTGGGAGGAAAGTAGAACTTGATAAGATAATTGTACCTTCTCCCAAATTGGAAAGTAGTTCATCACAGAAATCAGTTCCAGTGATGCCTACTCCGATTAGTGAGGAAGTTAATGATGATGATCATGAAACTTCAGATCAAGTTACTACCGAACCTCGTAGGTCAACCCGAATAAGATCCGCACCAGAGTGGTACGGTAATCCTGTTCTAGAGGTCATGTTACTTGACCATGATGAACCTACGAACTATGAGAAAGCGATGATGAGCCCAGATTCCGCAAAATGGCTTGAGGCCATGAAATCTGAGGTGGGATTCATGTATGAGAACAACGTGTGGACTTTGGTTGACTTGCCCAATGATCGGCAAGTCATAGAAAATAAATGGATCTTCAAGAGGAAGACAGACGCTGATAGTAGTGTTACTATCTACAAAGGTAGACTTGTCGAAAAAGGTTTTTGACAAAGTTCAAGGTGTTGACTACGATGAGATTTCCTCACTCGTAGCGATGCTTAAGTCTGTCTGAATCATGTTAGCAAATTGCCACATTTTATGAAATCTGGCAAATGGATGTCAAAAACTACATTCCTTAATGGATTTCTTAAAGAAGAGTTGTATATGATGCAACCAGAAGGTTTTGTCAATCCTAAAGGTGCTAACAAAATGTGCAAGCTCAATTGATCCATCTATGGACTGGTGCAAGCATCTCGGAGTTGGAATATACGCTTTGATGAGATGATCAAAGCATATAGTTTTATACAGACTTGCGATGAAGCCTGTGTTTACAAGAAAGTGAGTGAAAGCCATATAAGGTAGAATTTTCTGTAAAGCATAAAGGAGTATTTCAAAGTAGTTTTTCAAAGAAAGACCTCGCTGAAGCTGCTTACACTACAAAAAAAGACACATCCGTGACATTTTGGGCCGAACGAAAAAATTTTGTCATACATATGACACTTCTATGACAATAATTGTGACAAAACCCGGTATCATCATAGATGTGGTGGGCTCCTACTTCTATGACAAAAAATCACGACAGAAAATGGGCTTTTCGTCCTAGGCGGGCCGGAGACGCAGCTGCATGACATTCTTTGGGCCGTCCATGACGGAAAAAACCGTGGTAGAAGCGAGGGCGAGGAAAATTTCGGGGAGTTCCCGGTTAGGGTGGGAGGTCGGGGGCCAAGTGATGTGCGTTTCTCTCGTACACGTACGCGCGTGTGTGCGAGGCGTTGGCTCTAACTGAACCCGAGCGAGGCGTTGGGCTCTAACTGAACCCGGCGATTGCAGTGCAGGCTACGCTGCATCGAACTCGAGCGACCGATCGATGGCTGTTAATCGAACCCGATCGAAGCGATTCTTTGCTCTACGCAGCTAATCAAGCCGATCGATGCTGCCTCAGGATGAATAAATGAGTGTTGTGGGGGTTTGGATGAAAAGGAGCGGTGGCGTTGCCTCCGGATGAACAGGACCCGTGGTGTGGTGGAGGGCTAGATGAACAGTAGACGGTGGAGGGGTGCCCGTGGGGGGTGGTTGAACAGGACCCCGTGGTGTGGAGTGCTGGATGAACAGTAGATGATGGAGGGGTGCCCGTGGAGGGTGGTTGAACAGTAGCCGGTGGAGTAGCGCGCGGTGGAGGCTAGATGAACAGGAGCCCGTGGAGGCTGGAGGAGGTCGACGGTTGTTGGGGATATTACCACTAGGGGTAAACCGGCCAGAGCAGGCCGGGTTAACTTCATCAGTAGTTGAACATGTTAAAGCCCAAGTAGATAGCGGAAGGCCTATGGCCCATAGCCGGTTCATGCCATTAGCTATAGACCGGCGTCAATATGTATCTTGTGTTGTAAGTTAGGAATAGCAGAGACCGAGCTGGGTACGTCTATGAACCGGCATCGGGATTCTGTAAACCGACGGGCATCACCCATGTATATAAGGGGACGGCCTGGCGGCGGTTTGAGACAGACAACAACAACTCGAGGCCTAGGCGAAGCTTGTTTTCTCCCTAGTCATCGAAACCCCATCAATTCCATCCCAACTAGATGTAGGCTTTACCTTCATCAAGGGGCGAACTAGTATAAACTCCGTGTCCTTGTGTCCGCTTTACCCCTTCAAGTTAACCCGTAGCGATGGCTCCACGACTAAGTCCTTTCACGAGGACATCTGCCGTGACAAAACCACGACAGTTGGCGCCCACCGTGGGGCTATCGCGACGATGGTTTGACGTTCTTGGAGGGCAAGTTCGAAGGACTCAAGGGCTATGCTGTGGGCCGGATGACCAAGAGTCGTCGCGGCAAGCTCTACATCGACGACGCGGGATGGGGCCCCGAGGCCGGCTCAATTGAGTACGTGTACCGGGTTCCCTTTGGGGGCATACACGTCTTCATCGGCAAGATCGGTGAACCGGGTCCTGAGCCGGACATCTGCACCGACCTCATCGAGACGGCTCAGCGTGCGAGATCTGCCCAGGTTAAACCAGCCGTGAAGCGTGCCTTCGTGGGGGTCATCCACGGAGGAGAGTATGAGGACGAATCGGGTTATGGTAGCGAGACCGTCATCTATTCCGGCGACGAGTCCTCAACCGGAGAAACCGAATCGCTGTATCAATTGCAAGATGACCGAATAGGGGGTTGTTCCGACGGCGACAGTATTCCGGACCCCTTCGATCTGCCCAACCGGGTTGGAATATTCATGGCCGGTACACAAGCGGCGATCCACTCTTCGACCGTAGCAGCAGTGTTCTCCGGATCATCAGCGGCGGCGGCGGCTGGGGCAGGAGGTCCTGTGCGCCCGCCGGCTCAAGTCTTATCTGATCTGTTTGATGCACTAGCTGTGCTCATGGCAGAGGCCAACCCGGCGAATCAGGATGCCCACAACACAGAAATTGCAAAGGTGAGAGAGCAGATCGCTAAGGCCAAGGCTGATCTGGCAGCTGAGAACGACAGGATGGCCGCAGAGCGGGCCGCTTTAGACGCCCAGGCCTATAAGCTTATGTTGGATCAGAACGCGTCGCATGAGGTCTTGAAGCGGAAGCACAGGTCCCGCTTGCCTTCGGTTTTCGATGCCAAAAACCTCTTTCACACCCCAGGAGCAGGAACCAGTAATCCGCCGGAGGTAAACCGGGCGGAGGCGCCGGGGCCAGGCGCACCGGTCCAACCTCGCCTAATGGAACCTCCCCGGCAGAACAATATCGTACCTCAGCCGGTCCAGACACCTCCGGGTCATTATTCCAATCCTATGGACAATCTTGTCGCAGCCGCTTCACGACTGGAGGCCATCCCGATCGAAGGTGATTCCCCGCAGGCGGTGGAGACACGCCGGGTCAAGGAGCTCCTTTGGACTGCTTTGATTCAACAGGAGGCATACTCATACAACCGTGACCGGATTCACTCCACCCCTCGTCCGATCCGGAGCTACAGTAGGCGTGTAGAGGAGCCGGCCGTATCAAGCAACGCACGGAACCGTGAAGCGGCCCGCGGCAATAACCCGACAGGCGGTCTTCGCGATGCTCAGGAAGTGGTAGACAGGGCCCGGGCACGCAGGGAGGCCGGGTTAGCAGCACAAGACGAGCCACGTCAACTTAGGCCGGTTCATCCCACTATTTCAGTCGAGCCAGGAGTTACTTCTAGCTCCTTGGGGGTGCCCTGTCTCATCGCCGCTCTACGCAATCTGCGCTTACCTAAAGACTTCAAGGGCCTGCACAAGGTACCAAATTACACTGCCGAATTGTCTCCAGAAGCATGGGTAGAGAGTTACGAGATGGCCATGGAGATGCTAGATGTGGATGAGGCCGCGTGTGTAAAGTACTTTACCATGATGCTTGAAGGGACGGCTCGTACCTGGTTAAAAGGCTTGCCGCCCAATTCTATCAGCTCATGGGCCCAGTTGCGAGCCCGGTTTATACAACATTTTAAGGATACCTGTAAACAGCCCATGTCAATAGTGGACTTAGCAGCCTGTGTCCAGGAGGAAGGAGAGTCAACAACCCATTGGGTACGCCGTGTCTCGGAAATTTTGCACTCGTCAGACCGTATCAACGCTGATTCTGCGATTATAACCCTGGAAGGCAATTGTCGGTTTACGCCTCTGAAGTTAAAATTGGGACGAATGAAGCGTTTTTGTAACGACATGGGCACCCTCATGGGCGCTTTAGTGAAGTATGCTGATTCTGATAGTACCAAGGATCCCGAGTCTGAGGATGATAAGGCAGGGAAGGGAAAAAAGAACAGCAACTCCAAGGGTCAGCAACACAACGCGGCAGGTCATGGGAACGGAGGCAAGCGTAAAGCGGATGATTTTGTGGCTAATACTAACGCACAGGACAAGGGTCAGCGACGCAAGGGTAAAGCGGCGAATCGCGGTGGAGCTCCGAATCCTAACTCGGATCGCCTAAACTATTTGTTGAACCAGCCCTGTCCAAAGCACGGGACGAAGGAGGTGTCGGCCAACCACCTTTGGAAGGACTGTTACATTATGCAGGAGTTCAAGAATTCTAATGCTTTCCGTTATGATCATGGATCAGGCGGCGGTTCAGGATCCGGTTTCCACGGGCCGGGTCACGATGGAGGACCTTCCGATTCAGGCTTCAATGGCAATCAGGGTGGACATAACAATCAGAATAATCAGAATAACCAAGGTGGTTACAGCCAGCAGCAGCAGTCGGGTTATCAGAGCCATCCAAAGCAGTTGAATAGTGGGCAATATCATGTTTTCACGACTAGCTTGAATAAGCGAGACCGGAAACTCCATAAACGAGCGGTGAATTCTGTTGAACCGGCCGTACCACGTTATTTACGTTGGTCGGAACAACCAATCGTATGGAGCAGAGAGGATCACCCTCTCCGGGTTGACAATCCGGGTCAGCTAGCATTGATGGTAGCCCCTCAGGTGGGAGGTTATAAATTCACCAAGGTGCTCATGGATGGAGGGAGCAGCATTAACATCCTATATTATGAGACCTTCCGCCGTCCAATACAGTATTCCATGGTGTGGTACCTGGCCAGTCAGCATATCCTGTTGGCAAGATAGCCCTGGAAGTGGCCTTTGGGGACGAGCATGATTCCCGATCCGAGACGCTGACTTTTGAAGTGGTGAAGATCCGGAGCCCATATCATGCTCTATTTGGGCGGCCGGCTTATGCCAAATTCATGGCACGTCCTTGTTATATCTATTTACAGCTCAAGATGCCGGGTCACAAGGGCACAATAACGGTTCATGGAAGCCGAAGATTGCTTTTGGAGCGAGAAAGGTGATGCGGCCTATGCAGAGTCGGTTTGTGCCACGGAGGAGTTAAAATATTACAAGGACAATGTTGATCCGGCGGACATGACCCGCTGAAGAAGCCAACTACGACATGATCCGGATTTGAAGTTCAAATCGCGGATGAGACCAAGCTTGTTGGCTTGCGTTCGGCGATTCGCCCAAGCAGTTCACTATCGCGCCAACTTGGACCCGAAATAGGAAAGCGCGCTCATTGAGTTCATCCGTGAGAATCGGGACATTTTTGCATGGAAGCCTTCTGACATGCCAGGTGTACCGAGGGAACTCGCTGAGCACACTCTTAATATTGATCCTAAGTACAAACCGGTGAAGCAGTTTCTCCACCGGTTTAACGAGGAACGACGCAAAGCTATTGGAGAGGAGGTGGCCAGGCTCTTAGTGGCTGGTTTTATTGTTGAAGTCTTCCATCCAGAATGGCTTGCTAATCCGGTGCTGGTTCTTAAGAAAAATGGCACTTGGCGCATGTGTGTGGATTACACAGACCTTAGCAAAGCATGTCCAGCAGACCCCTTTGCCCTCCCCCGCATTGACCAGATTATCGATGCCACCGTGGGATGTGAGCGTTTGAGTTTTCTAGATGCATATTCTGGTTATCATCAGATCAAGATGGCAGTTAAGGACCAAGAGAAGACATCGTTCATAACTCCCTTTGGAGCCTTCTGCTATGTATCTATGCCTTTTGGGCTCAAGAGCGCCCAGGCAACTTATCAACGGTGTGTACAGAATTTCCTTCATAAACAGATCGGCCGTAATGTGCATGCCTATGTGGATGACATTGTGGTTAAGTCAAGGGAGAAGGAGACGCTGATTTACGATTTGAAAGAAACCTTTGATAACCTACGAACTTACAAGATGATGCTCAACCTGGCCAAATGCGTTTTTGGTGTACCGGCAGGCAAGCTATTGGGCTTTCTTGTGTCCAACAGGGGGATTGAATCTAATCTGGAGAAGATCACAGCTATCACCACCCTGGCTAAACCGAAGTGTATCAACGACGTTCAGCGCTGGGCAGGACGGATTGCCGCGTTAAGCCGGTTTATCAGCCGCCTCGGTGAGAAGGCGATCCCCTTGTACCAGATGCTGAAGAAGACAATCAATTCATCTGGAGTTCGGCTGCTGATGAAGCGTTTGAGGGCTTAAAGCGGCAATTAGCTAATCCACCCGTTCTTGCAGCTCCGATTGACAAGGAACCGTTACTACTATATGTAGCGTCTAATGCTCGTGCAGTCAGCGTGGCTATTGTGGTGGAGCGCAAAGAGGCGGGCAAGGAGTATCCGGTTCAGCGTCCGGTTTACTATATCAGCGAGGTACTTATTGAGTCCAAGCAAAGGTACCGCATTGGCGTAAACCGTGTATGGGGTTTTCATGGCGAGCCGGAAGCTTAAACAATACTTCCAAGGACATCCTATCAAAGTGGTCAGCTGTGCTCCTTTGGGAGATATAATTCAGAACAGGGAGGCGAATGGGCGGATTGCCAAGTGGGCTATAGAGCTTGGTCCGCACGGTTTGCAATACGTACCTCGGACGGCGGTCAAGTCTCAAGCACTTGTTGATTTCATCAATGATTAGACGGAGCTACAAGCACCTGAAGAGAAGCCGGATCACACTTATTGGACTATCCATTTTGATGGGTCCAGGCAATTGGAGGGCTCGGGGGCTGGAGTCGTATTAACTTCCCCACGAGGTGATAAGTTCTGTTACGTTCTCCGCTTAATGTTCCCTTGTACCAACAATGCAGCTGAATATGAAGCTTTGCTTCATGGTCTCCGGATGGCAAAGGAGATGAATCTCAGCCGGGTTAAATGCTTTGGTGACTCGGACCTGGTGGCTCAACAAGTTTCTGGCACTTGGGATTCCAAGGATCCGCTCATGGCAGCTTATCGTCGTGAGGTGGATATTGTTGCGGGCCACTTTAAGGGTTACCAGGTGGATTATGTGGACAGACGGAAGAACGAAGCGGCGGACGCCTTAAGCCGGCTGGGCTCTCAACAGAACCGTCCCGCTAACGTCTTTTTAGATGTCCTACATAACCCGTCCATCAAGCTCCCTGGTGAAGAGGATTTGGCTATTCCTGATCCAGAGGCTCAGTTGGTGGCAGCCCTACATGTCATACTGGATTGGACAGTTCCTTATCTTGCGTACATGAACCGGGGCGAGTTACCAGAGGATGAGACTCTGGCCAGGCAGATAGTCCGGCGATCCAAGTCCATGACCATTATCAATGGTGAGTTGCATCATTGCAGCGTATCAGGAGCGTTTCAGCGCTGTGTCTCCCCTGAGGAAGGCTGTGAAATTTTGCGAGAAATCCATGAAGGGTATTGTGGTCACCATGCCGGTTCAAAGTCTCTGGTAGTTAAGGCGTTTCGTCATGGGTTCTACTAGTTGACTGCTCATGCTGATGCGGAGGACCTGGTGAGTTGATGTGATGGCTATCAGAAATTTTCAAGGCGTGCTCATGTGTCGGCTCAAGAATTGAGGATGATTCCAATTACTTGGCCATTCGCGACTTGGGGGCTGGATATGGTTGGACACTTCAAAAGGTCCAAGGACAAGAAGACCCACCTTTTGGTGGCAGTGGACAAGTTTACAAAGTGGGTTGAAGCGGAGCCCGTGAGTAAGTGTGATGCAGCCACGGCGGTTCAATTCATTAAAAAGGTGATTTTCCGGTTTGGCTTTCCGCACAGTATCATTACTGATAATGGTACCAACTTGTCCAAGGGCGCTATGAAGGAGTTTTGTGAGTGTGAGCACATCCGGCTTGACGTATCATCAGTAGCTCATCCACAGTCCAATGGCCAAGCAGAGAGGGCTAACCAAGAGATCTTGCGAGGCATCAAGCCCCGGCTTATGGTTCCTTTGCAAAGAACGCCGGGATGTTGGGTTGAGGAGTTACCATCTGTGTTATGGAGCATCAACACCACGCCCAACAGGTCGACGGGATACACACCGTTCTTTATGGTCTACGGAGCGGAGGCGGTCCTCCCCAGTGATATCCGTCACGATTCACCTCGTGTAGCGGCGTATGTTGAAGCAGACAACGAGGAAGCACGGCAAGCCACTTTGGACCTGTTGGACGAGGAGCGTGATACCGCCGCCGCCCGTTCGGCGATTTATCAGCAGGATCTTCGTCGATATCACAGTCGCCAAGTTAAAACTAGAGCCTTTCAAGAAGGGGATCTCGTGCTTCGACTCATCCAAGACCAGACTGATATGCACAAGTTATCCCCACCTTGGGAGGGACCTTTCGTGGTCAACAAGAATCTGCACAACGGGTCATACTATCTGATCGATGTTCGAGAGCATAAAGACTCACGTATGTCAGAGGAGGAGACCAATAGGCCCTGGAACATAGCTCATCTTCGGCCTTACTATACTTGAGCCATAGGCTCTGCTTATTTACTTATTAGGACAATGTATATATTATGATCAATACAATAAACCGGAGCCCTAGCTAAAGCGGGGTCTCTATTTCTTTTTATACCATGTGTGGTTACACGGAGTTTTTATCTTAAAGTGACCTCCGGTTTACCCCTTAAGTTAGCTTTTTCAAGAAAGCTTTGTATCATGTCTCTAGGGGGCTTGGTCGTATCCGAACCAATGCAACACCTTTAGACCGGCGAAAGCCACAAGATCACTTGGGGACTTGGTCATGTCTCGAACCATCCACGCTCTTGATCGGCCTAAGGCCACGTAATCACTTGGGGCTTGGTCGAACCCAACCATCGCTACACCTCTTGATCGGCGTCATGCCACTGCATCATTTGGAGACCTTGGCTGACTTGAACCATAGCTACGCCTGTCGGGGGCTTGGTCGTGTCCGACCACGGTTATGCCACTTGATCGGCTTAAATAGCCTATTTTTTGCAAATAATTCTGTTTGTCTTTGCTTGAGCTATATTTCTCTTATTTGCATATGTTTTGTTGTGTTCTTATACCAACGACTGATAAGCCGGTTCAACTATAAATTGACGGAACACGGACTATTCTTAATCCGGAGACATCTTGCCCGGTTTGATTTTCTGTTAACATCCTATTTTGGGGTAATGCTAGTCTTTTCTATGAAACGGAACGGTTACTTGGTAACCCGACCTTATATTCACAGGAGTTGTTCTCCTGTGATAGTGGTTTTCTTAAAATACTCCGGTTTACGATTGGCACAGCCAACTTCATGGCCTATAATGGCAGGTATCACATATTGTTATGTTTGATCATATGTTTAAATCTAAGAAGTTTTCTTTGATTTCATATACAATCGATAGTATGACCCGTTTGGTGGTACAACCACAGCGGCGTTTTAAGACTTTTTTGCAAATAACGGTTTAGCATTGATGATTCAAAGGAAGCATAAGTTGCAATACGTATGCACGAAGGCATATCAGCATCAAGTGTGGCAGCTAGTCTAGTACACGACAACATGGTGCCCAGATAAGATAATTGTTTCCCATCATATCATAATGAAACAGCAAATATAAACCGGTTTCCGGTTTACGCTTGGTCGCCAGCTTGCTCTGATGGTTGTGGATCATTCTGTGCCGCTTCAGCTTCGCTCCTCTCATTTCAGCGGCTGGAAATCAACAGCTTGTCCAATCGATTCCCATTAATGCTTGAAATACAACTTCGTCAATCAGCAAGGACGGTTCATCGTCGAGCGTAAGTATGCTTACGGATTGGAGGGATAAGATTTTCCGCTTCAGGAACTCGTGCAGCCACACGTTTATTTTGATCATCATATTGAGCTTGATAGTGGGACAAATTCCCCTCTTCAGCCAATTGACACGCCAGAGGGCGCACTTCCCGGTTTATAGCTCGGAGATCCTCTTCACTGAATTCTGTCCCGTCCTCCTTCACACTTGGGAAGCCTTGGGCCGCTTCAACAGGATCAAAATCTGGAACCCATGCTTTTGCCCGGATTAAGGCGTTTATAGCGCCTGTTCTGGCAGCAGATTTCTTCAATTCTTCAATCCGGGCAGGAAGCATTGACAACCTCTTGATGGTGTCCTGAATCAAGGTCGGGGCCGGGTTGTTGTGAGAAGCAGTGCTGATGATCCGTTGCGCGCCTGTATACAGTTGTTCTATCAATGTATAGGCGGCTTTCAGTTTCTTCCGCACGTCTGATCCCAAGTGGCCAATACGTGTCCCTGAATCATTCAAAGGGTTGGTAAACCGGCTACAATATGAGGAGACATCGTTACTGCAGAACATAAAAATGCTTACCAAAGATGGCAGCGGTCATAGCATGCACTTGACGCTTTACGCTGGTCAGCTCATCTACCACCGGTTTGAGTGTAGCTTCAGCCTTTTCTGCCCTTTGAATTAAAGCGGCCTTTTCATTGACCCAATCTGCCCGTTCCTTGTTGAAATCCTCTTTAAGCTTTTCCATGATGCTTAAAGCGCTGGTTAATTAGTCTTTGGCTTTGGAGGTTTCAGTCTGTTGAGATTTCAGGTTTTCTTGAAGATCAGCAACTTGGCTTTCTTTCTTACTCAGGTCACCCTGCACACAAGTCATTGATTCAAGATTATGATGCAGAATTGAAG
Organism: Aegilops longissima; assembly: GCA_021605205.1. Lineage (NCBI taxonomy): Eukaryota > Viridiplantae > Streptophyta > Magnoliopsida > Poales > Poaceae > Aegilops > Aegilops longissima. Next base: position 561,527,067 of record CM038680.1, read on the forward strand.
TACCAACTACATAACAGGTTAGGCCCTTGGTACTTGGGGGCTAATGCATATTTGCTTTTTATCCTACAAATTTCATATAAGTCCCAAGATCAATACAAGTATTCAACTTGGAACTTGGGGGCTAATGGGAATTTGCTATATCTTCTGGTGACACTGGCATTATTACTGTGCAAAGTCCCGGTTTAGCTTACTTAAGTTAAACTGGCCCTTGGGGGCTACAGCCTCAAAATAAATCTTTAATCAACAAAAGTTCAACTTGCAAAGTCCCGGTGTCGGTGTCAAAACCGGCGGATCTCGGGTAGGGGGTCCCGAACTGTGCGTCTAGGCGGATGGTAACAGGAGACAAGGGGCACGATGTTTACCCAGGTTCGGGCCCTCTTGATGGAGGTAAAACCCTACGTCCTGCTTGATTGATATTGATATTGTGGATGTTTACAAGAGTGGATCTACCACGAGATCAAGGAGGCTAAACCCTAGAAGCTATCCTATGGTATGATTGTAAGGGTTGTTGTGATCGTAGTCCCACGGACTAAAGCCATCCGGTTTATATAGACACCGGAGAGGGCTAGGGTTACATAGAGTCGGTTACAATGGTAGGAGATCTACATATCCAGATCGCCAAGCTTGCCTTCCACGCCAAGGAAAGTCCCATCCGGACACGGGTGAAGTCTTCAATCTTGTATCTTCATAGTCTTGGAGTGCGGTCGATGATGATAGTCCGCAAATGATAGTTCGGCTGAAGATGGTAGTCCGCTATCCGGACACCCCTAATCCAGACTCCTCAAGAGCCCTGAACCAGGCTTCAATGACGATAAGTCCGGCGTGTATATTGCTTGGCATTGCAAGGCGGGTTCCTCCTCCAAATGATAGAAGATTGTGAACACCAGATAGTGTCCGCTCGCAAAATAAATTCCACATTCCATCGTAGAGAGAATAATAATATATACACAAGTTCCATCTGCTGACGTTTTCCGTGGCATGACGTCACACCACTACCAAGCCATTACTCAATTGTTTTTACTTTACCACCTCAGCGATTTAGCGAAGCGTTTTTGGCACGCCTTGTCGAAGCAGAGATCGTGTTTCCCCTTAATCCGGGATTCTCATCAATACGGGCGTGTAACCCAACCGCACCCGTCGCCACGCCTCTATCGAAGACGGTCCCAAACGGTCACGGAGACGGCTCTTGGTATCCTCCTCTTTATAACGGGACCAAAGCTCGTTTTTTTCTTCAATCTTCCATCAAATCCTCTCCACGCCCAAGTTCCAGCACCTAGAGCCCCAGATTCGAGCGCTTTGGACCTTCAACGATGTCCGTTCCGACCTCAGGGCGGTGGGCGCTCCTCCGCCACGGAGGAGGACGTGCTAAAGCTGCGGGAGGCCAAGTACCTGTCTTACGAGATTTCAGACAGGTTGCTCGCCAAGGGCAGGCCATTCCCACCCCGAGCCCGGCGAGTATGTCGTCTTCAGATCCCACCTCCGCTGGGGTTTAGGCTTCCGATGGATCCTTTTGTGAGAGGGCTCATGTTTTACAATGGGTTGGAATTCCACGACTTGGCTCCGGAGTCCATCCTCCATATATCCGCATTTATTGTCATCTGCGAAGCCTTCCTCCGCGTCACCCCACACTTCGGCCTGTGGCTGAAGACTTTCAATGTGGCGCCGAAGATGATCGGGGGGCGTCAAGCGGAGTGTGGCGGGGCGGCCATAAGTAGGAGGGCCGATGCCCCGTGGCCCGCTGGCTCCTTCCAAGAGGAGCTCGGCCTGTGGCAGCAAGAGTGGTTCTATATTACCGTTCCGAGGGGCCGCAGACAAAAGCCGCCGCCCCTATTCCGCCCGGGACCTCCACGACGATTGATGTCGTGGGTCAACCAAGGGCTCAACTGGGGGCCGTCAAAGGACGTGCCCCTACTACAGGGCCGGATTCGAGATCTCTTAACGAGGGAGATCGATATGGTGGTGGTGATGCAGGTTATGCTAATTAGGCGCCTCCTGCCCTGCAAACGCCGCCCTCTCCGGCTATGGGAGTTCAATCCGGAGGGCCCACGGATTCTTCAACACTTCATGGGTATGACACCCCTGGAGATGTATAACTTATTCTTCGGATCGCAAGAGGTGCGTCCGGATTTGACCGAGGATGCTGGACTAAGCTGCAATCGCCCGGATACTCAAGTAAGTAGTTCCAAGTCCGGACATACCGTTTGTTTGCCTTTTGATGATCCGCCTTATGACCGATCTCCTTCTACACAGGAGTGGATAGCGGAAGCAAAATTAATACGGTGTCCGGCCCCCCTCCCCGAGACCGCGCCGGATCCCGTGCTGGTCCGGATGCTTGAGGTTGCGCCTTCGGAGGAAAGCGAAGGGGAAAGCAGGAAAGCTACTGCCTCGCCTAAGGAGGCTCTTGAACGAGGGGGGATCGAGAATCCCTCCTACCAAGGGGAGAAGAGGACTGCCTCCGAGGACCTGGGGAAAAAAGCCCCTAAACGGGGGAAGAAATCTTCGCCGGAGGGTCCTGCGTCTGGGGAGGCCCCGGCCGCACAATCTCCCTTAATGAGCCAGCCCTCCAACGAGCCGTAAGTAGAAAGAAAGGAGTTTTATAATAAGGGATATCCCTATTTGTGCTTCTAAGGATAACTAAAAATTTTACCTTGTAGTTCGGATCTCCGTCCTTCGCAGATGAGCTCATCTTCGGGGGACCTTCGTCCGGAGATGATAGAGAGCGAGACGCCCGTCCTGGGCGCCATGGATAGGGCGGACAAGCCTGAAGTGTCGCCACGAGGAGCCCCGGTGTGGCAAAGTCGGATAGTTCGGCGCCAATCGGTGTACGGTCAAGGATCTGCTTGAGAAGGCGTTTATCTCGAAGATCAGCACGCATTGATGAGCATGGTGATTGAAAGGATTTCGTCCGCCGAAGGCGGGTTGCATGATGCCGTCAGGAGTTTACTGGCGGGGTTTGAGGTACGTAAAAATGACACACCTTTTAATAGTTTTGCATATAGAATGCGCCCTGTATAGATAGTAGCCCCTGAGACTCGGTAGGTTGTCGATATCGACACCGTGCCGAGGATCAATAATCGCAGGTTTAAATTCCCGTCGTGCCGATGCAGGTGGCGGGTCGTTCGGGGGCCAGCCGGACTGATGGAGTTGCTGAATTAAAGCGGCAACTCGATGTGGCAGATGAAGACATCGCGCTGATCAACAGGCGACTTGATGAGTCGCAAGGTAAGTGTTATCGCGCGGTCACGTAGTAAGGAGCCAAGCCAACTCCTTACAATATGTGCGTGAAATGCAGATAGTGCCGCTGTTGTGGAGAGTCTTCGGCCGAACTTGCTCACGCCAAGGAGCAGGCCGAAGGAGTAATGCGCAGCCTCAAGGCGGCCGAGGAGTTAGCGGCCGAAAGGGCCGCACACCGCCGAGCAGGGAAGAGATAGCCGAGATGGCTGTGAAGTTAAAAGAGGCTACCGACCGCAATGAGGCTCTTGGGAAGGAGCGCTTAGCGGGCAAGAAGACCTTCGAAGGCCACCGCCAAGCCAAGAATGCCCGCTCTGCAATGGGGCTATGAAGGAAGAGCTGCGCCAGCCGGGAGATTGTAGTCGGTAAGCCTTTTCGCTGCGCCAAGGTTCACGGATTCAAAATATGCTCACTGGGCTAACTGTGGTGTCCGGAGGACCTTATATGGACTTAGCAGCGAAAGCGGCGGATGCCGCCAGCATTTTCGCCGTAGGATCACCAGACGGAAGAGCTGTTTTGGTCTCAATTCCATAGTCCAAGCGCTCACTTCACGACCGATCGCTTGGCTGAGTGGGCTGAGCTAAATAGGTTGTCCGGCTTGCTATGGCGGATATAGTGACCCATATCCGCCGGATAGGCCCCAGCCAAGAGTTACTTTGGCTTATTGCAGCAATTTCTTGGGGCGGTGCCGCATATCAAGGCGATGAAGCGATCGGCCTGCATAGAGGGTGCGCGGATGGCGCCGCCGCGTGAAGACACATTGGACAGAGATGGATGCCACCGCTGTTGCGACTTCGGTTCGATAATAACCGCTACCCGCCGAGCACTATTTTGGCGAAGGCTGCCCGGTGCTCGTAATAGAGTCGCACTGCTCGAAAAATGTTACGCTCAATGAACGCTTATATGATGTAAAATGATTTTTATGATGTAAGCGCCTTTTATACTTGTGCATTCAAGTAATAGAATATCTCCTTTGCGCCGCTCATGTATACGTATGTATAACCCGAAAGATGGCAGTCGTCGGTTTCAGCCCCCACGCACAAGGTGTGGGGTGTTCGCAAAAATAGCGTGTTTTCACACTTAATCCGACGCCTCGGTCCTGTAAAGGAGGTGGTAGCGAGGAAACGAGGCAACCGGACTATAATGCTTTATCACTTTCACTTAGCCATGGAGTTCGAGGGTGGGCTACGACATAGCCCCCGGGGCACCGTGCTCTCCGAATTGGGCGCAGATATGCCTGGCCGAAATGGCCCTTCACAAAGCGGAGGAATCCTAAACATTCCCAAGGTCGATCGAGTGGTTGACCAGTCTCTCGCTGTATCATGACAGTCAGTTTTCAGCTTTCATCGAGGTGCTCGCCAATTAACTGGGGCACAATCGCAATAGTTCTCCGGAGCCGTTAGCCGATGATACGGAACGTAAGGCAGCAAAACACAGGAGCCGGGCAAACCCAACATTTGACCAAAGACATGATTCGAGCTGATGCATATAAGGCCTAACTCGAGACGCCAACACTCCCGAAGGTGTTTGGTCTTTATAATAGCGGCAAAACAAAGCCCTAAGCCCTTGTGTCCAGTGTACGGCAGGTTCTTCTGGCGCTGCCGATGCCAAAACGCCAGCCTCCACTCTGGTTATACTGAAAACCAGGGATTATAGCAACAAGAGACAGAAGAAAGGTTTACGAGGGTCTTAGTCTGAAAAGAGTCCTGCAACGGGTCCTCACCGCACGCCTGCGCTGCGGTTCCGCGATGCCGATCTCGGACGGGTGTGCACGCTGTTCATCTCAGAAAAGAGAGGAACTTGGTTGGAAAAGAAATCGTGCGAGAAAGTGCATAAAAATTGAAATATAGATTAAGAAAGCTGAGCCTATGCTTGCTCATTATGGCTTGTATGTGCAAACCCTTGTGAAGGGGTGTGCGGCTAGGTAGCCCCTAGCTTATTTATTCCGGATTCGTCCAGCCGTGTCCAGGGTCTCAGGCGACCCTTTGATGAAACGATGCCACGTGGACCGGGCATTTGAAGCGTAAGAGACGCGGAATGTGGTATTGTATTGAAGCGGACGAGAGCTTCCCGTCACAGTGGTTCTTGATAGCTGGCTTAAGGGCCTGGCGCCACTCCTTTGAAGGAAGTGCGGTTATGCCGAATTGTAATAGGGTCTATCCCCACTTGCGGATTGTGCCCGGGTATGGCAGGTTTAAGTCACTGCCGCCGTCCATCAACACCTGCTTTAATTGCAGTCCGTCTATTATGGGATCCGATATCAGGGCAGTCTATCCTGCGCTCCGGATTCTTCTGGACTAATCCAGATGGTCGAAAGTGATTGGTTTTGACATCCAACCTTGGTCCACTGGGGTGGGTCGTCCGACACTTGTCTTGGCGAGTGCCGTGTTGGCTTTCCGTGTTATCACGTGAAGCGAGTTTACTGTTTTGACTTCTCGAGGGAAAGTCCTTTGACTTCCGGTGCTCTGCTGGTGGGGCTCGTCATTGTCCTCGCCATGATCGAGTTTCTTTGTGTCCGCATTAAGTCTGCCGGACTGTTTAAAACCCAACAATTTCGGTTGGTATGGTTTGCGAGCCTTCCGGGTACTATGGATTTGACATATCCGATCTAAATTTTTGTTTAAATTTGATAGCTCGTCTCTCTTGTCCTTAAGAGGCCGTGTTTTATTGTCTGGCCATGAGCTTTTGAATCCGGCGTTGACCGCCGTGCCCTGTGGGCTTTTTTCTTTATTCCGGCGCTGATCCTTCCTGCGCCGTGACTTTCCGTTTCCATCTCTGATCTCGGATGTACTCGGGTCGCTGGTGCTGCATCTTGCTAGCCAGCTGTCTTCTCCTGTGCAAAAGCGCATCATGAGGCTTGTTAGCGGCCATTGTTCTTGGCTTCTCTGGCCGAGGTGTCTGGGCAGCCATTCGTCTCGGACGTTGTGTTTAAAAGCTGCTAAGGCTTCCGCGTCCGACATATCGACTATTTGGTTCCTTTTGGTAAGGAACCTGTTCTAGAATTTTGTGCGCTGACTCTCGGGCTGTTGGGTTATATGACTCAGATCGTCAAGATCCGGAGGGCGGACATAAGTCCCTTGAAAATTTGCTAAACGCGCCCTCAAGCTCTTCCCAACTTCCAACAAGTGTTTTCTCGGGAGGCTTTTGAGCCAATGCCGAGCTGGCCCTTTGAGCTTGAGGGTAGGTATTTTATGGCGGAGATCATCTCCTCTAGCCATGTGTATGTGTAGTATGTAGTCTTCTATCCAGACTGGGTCTGTTAGCGTCAGATGCCTCTATGTTTATGGGTTTAAACCCTGCTGGAAATTCATGATCCAGCACCTCATCGGTGAAACATAGCGGGTGTGCTGGCGCCTGTATTTGGGTGTGCCGCTGTCTTTGAACACTTGTCGTGGTGTGTTACTCGGGTCCTCTTTTTGGCCCGTAGATGGACCTAGTTGGGCCGTCCGCTTTACCAGGATTATAATTCGCTTGTGTGCAGCCCCGTTTGTCACTTTGGGCCTGCTGTCTGCCGCGTCTATCCGCCAGCGGCCTCTTTATTTTTGACTGTGAAGGATCGATGGCTTCCTCGTCAAATTATGGCAGCAACTTGCGCTTCGGGTAGCTCTTGGTTTGATGGCCATTGCCATATTTGTCTGCGGTCTTGAATAGTTTGCTCCACTTCATTCTAAGCGTGTCTTCCGCTGTTTTGAGCTTCCGTTTCGCCTTCTTCAAACTTCTTGCAGTGGCGACTAGTTTTTTGTGTATGTTCTTATGCTCGTGTTGTGGCCGGACTGTTGATTGCTCCGTGAAGGGGTTGATTATCCGCTCGCCCTGTTCGCCGTCCGCTGGCTTGCCCTGCTCTATCGCTGGATCGTTAGGAAGGCTGCTTTGATCGAGGCGGACTTAGGGCGCGCTTATGCCGCCGCTTTTGGTTCTTTATCGGCGAGATTATCCTCCGTCGCGCCCCGTTGTTCCTCGTTATCGCTTCCTTCGGGTGTCCACCATATATATGTCGATGACGAGGTGGTTCTTCCAAAGGTCTCGTAGGCACCGGTTCGGGAGTCTCCGCATCGCCGCCCATACCGCCGATGTCTTCGGAGTCGAGTCGAGTATGTCGGTTAAATCGCCGACGGTGGCTACGGCGGGTGGTGGGTGGATCTGAATTTCTTCGTCATCCGCTGTTGCAACCGCCCCGGCCGTAGTTCGCCAGGCTCTCCGGATAGCGAGAGATGCTTCAATGAATTTATGATATCGCCGAATGGCGAGTGCTGAAAGATGTCTGCAGCGGTGAATTCCATGATCGGCGCCCAATCAGATTCGAATGGCGGGGGCGCAGGAGGTTCGGAGTCCGGCAGGGAGTCCGGCACCTCGGAGTCATGGGCTTTATGTGGGACAAGGTGAGTGTTCGGCTCCATCGCCGTAGAAATTGCGGCTCCCGAGGCGGTGTCCAGCCATCCGTCCTTGATTCGAGCGATCGGCTCCGGACTATGAGTCGGAGCGGATCCGAGTGCGGCCTCCAGGGTGCTGTCCGGCTGAAGAGTTAGGTCATGCCCATCGCGACAGCGCGGCACGCTCGGCTGTGGCTCAGATCCATCGAGGATCAAGTCCCCGCAGATATCGGCCATGAAGTTTAAGCTTCCAAACCTGACCTGACGGCCAGGGGCGTAGCTTTCGATCTGCTCTAGATGGCAAAGCGAGTTGGCCCGCAGTGCGAAGCCGCCGAATACGAAGATCTGTCCGGGGAGAAAGGTCTCACCCAGGATTGCGTCATTGTTGATTGAAGAGGCCATCGCTTCTATCGGTGACGGCATACGAGGAACTCTCAATGAAAGCACCAATGTCGGTGTCAAACCGCGGATCTCGGTAGGGGGTCCCGAATCAGGCGTTTAGGCGGATGGTAACAGGAGACAAGGGCACGATGTTTACCTAGGTTCGGGCCCTCTTGATGGAGGTAAAACCCACGCCCCTGCTTGATTGATATTGATATTGTGGATGTTTACAAGAGTGGATCTACCATGAGATCAAGGAGGCTAAACCCTAGAAGCTAGCCTATGGTATGATTGTAAGGGTTGTTAGATCGTAGTCCTGCGGACTAAAGCCATCCAGTTTATATAGACACCGGAGAGGGCTAGGGTTACATAGAGTCGGTTACAATGGTAGGAGATCTACATATCCAGATCACCAAGCTTGCCTTCCACACCAAGGAAAGTCCCATCCGGACACGGGTGAAGTCTTCAATCTTGTATCTTCATAGTCTTGGAGTCCGGTCGATGATGATAGTCCGCAAATGATAGTTCGGTGAAGATGGTAGTCCGCTATCCGGACACCCCTAATCCAGACTCCTCAAGAGCTCTCTGAACCAGGCTTCAATGACGATAAGTCCGGGCGGTATATTGCTTGGCATTGCAAGGCGGGTTCCTCCTCCAAATGATAGAAGATTGTGAACACCAGATAGTGTCCGCTCGCAAAATAAATTCCACATTCCACCGAGAGATAATAATATATACACAAGTTCCATCTGCCGACGTTTTCCGTGACATGACGCCGCACCACTACCAAGCCATTACTCAATTGTTTTTACTTTACCACCTCAGCGCATTTAGCTTAAGCGGTTTTTTGGCACGCCTTGTCAAAGCAGAGATCGTGTTTTTCTTAATCCGGATTCTCATCAATACGGCGTAGTAACCCAACTGCGTTCTGCTCGCCACGCCTCTATCGAAGACGGTCCCAAACGGTCACGGAGACGCCTCTTGGTATCCTCCTCTTAATAACGGGACCAAGGCTCATTTCTTTTTCTTCAATCTTCCATCAAATCCTCTCCATGCTCCAAGTTCCAGCACCTAGAGCCCCAGATTCGAGCGCTTTGGACCTTCAATGATGTCCGGTTCCGACCTCCAGGGCCGGTGGACGCCCTCCTCCGTCACGGAGGAGGACGTATAAAGCAAGTGGAGGCCAAGTACTGTCTTACGAGATTTCGCACAGGTTGCCTGCCGAAGGGTAGGCCATTCCCACCCCTGAGCCCGGCGAGTATGTCGTCTTCGTATCCCACCTCCGTTGGGGTTTAGGCTTCCCGATGGATCCTTTTGTGAGAGGGCTCATGTTTTACAATGGGTTGGAATTCCACGACTTGGCTCCAGAGTCCATCCTCCATATATCCGCATTTATTGTCATCTGCGAAACCTTCCTTCGCGTCACCCCACACTTCGGCCTGTGGCTGAAGACTTTCAATGTGGCGCCAAAGATGATCGGGGGGAGTCAAGCGGAGTATGGCGGGGCGGCCATAAGTAGGAGGGCCGATGCCCTGCGGGTCCGCTGGCTCCTTCCAAGAGGAGCTCGCCTGTGGCAGCAAGAGTGGTTCTATATTACCATTCCGAGGGGCCGCAGACAAAAGCCGCCGCCCCTATTCCGCCGGGACCTCCACGACGATTGATGTCGTGGGTCAACCAAGGGCTCAACTGGGGGCCGCCAAAGGACGTGCCCCTACCGCAGGGTCGGATTCGAGATCTCTTAACGAGCGAGATCGATATGGTGGTGGTGATGCAGGTTATGCTAATTAGGCGCCTCCTGCCCTGCAAACGCCGCCCTTCCGGCTATGGGAGTTCAATCCGAGGGCCCACGGATTCTTCAACACTTCATGGGTATGACACCCCTGGAGATGTATAACTTATTCTTCGGATCGCAAGAGGTGCGTCCGGATTTGACCGAGGATGCTGGACTAAGCTGCAATCGCCCGGATACTCAAGTAAGTAGCTCCAAGTCCGACATACCGCTTTGTTTGCCTTTTTGATGATCCTCCTTATGACCGATCTCCTTCTACACAGGAGTGGATAGCGGAAGCAAAATTAATACGGTGTCCGCCGCCTCCCCGAGACCGGCCGGATCCCGTGGTTGGTCCGGATGCTTGAGGTTGCGCCGGAGGAAAACGAAGGGGAAAGCAGGAAAGCTACTGCCTCGCTTAAGGAGGCTCTTGAACGAGGGGGATCGAGAATCCCTCCTACCAAGGGGAGAAGAGGACTGCTCCGAGGACCTGGGGAAAAGCCCTAAACGGGGAAGAAATTCGCCGAGGGTCCTCGCGTCCGGGAGGGCCAGGTTACATAGAGTCGGTTACATAGAGTCCCGTAAGGGTTGTTAGATCGAGTCCCACGGACTAAAGCCATCCGGTTTATATAGACACCGAGAGGGCCAGGTTACATAGAGTCGGTTACAATGGTAGGAGATCTACATATCCAGACGCCAAGCTTGCCTTCCACGCCAAGGAAAGTCCCATCCGACACGGGTGAAGTCTTCAATCTTGTATCTTCATAGTCTTGGAGTCCGGTCGATGATGATAGTCCGGAAAATGATAGTTCGGCTGATGATGGTAGTCCGGCTATCCGGACACCCCCTAATCCAGGAATCCCTCACCCAGTTTAAGTTACTATCTTCAAACCGTCACTTGGGGGCTAGTGGAGTTGACAGATTGAAATGCGCAAGGAGAGGCGCATGAAATTTACCTCATATTTATCCTTCATCATTTTTACCAAGCCAGCTTCACAATCACGGCTGGTATATAGCCGATTCAGATAGCCGGAATAAAGATCCTGAGGGTCCAGAGTAGCAAAAGTGGCTAAATCTGTGTTCCATTTGCCTTTACCAAAGGCTGCAAATTCATCTTTGGTGGTGTGCTTGGACAAGACGACAGGATTGCCCGGATCAGAATGACCAAAGCCAGTAATAATGACATCATAATCCTTGGCTTCGCCGGTTCGCATTGGGGTCGCCGGATTGTCGGTGCGGTTGGAAGGGCTCACTATCTTGTCAGCTTGGACAGGGCTCGTGGGTTGATTAACAGGGCCTGAGGTATCAACATGCACCTCTTCAGCAAAAACATCATGGTCTTGCGGTGGTGGGTCGTTCATCACATCATCATGGATAGGTTCTTCCGGATCTATCGTTCTGGCCGGTTCAGGAGTCTCATCTTCTTCCGCCGCTTTGTCCAGACGGGCTTTTTTGCTGGCTCTAGGCTTGGTCCTGAAAGTGAAAAAATGGATGAATCCAGTAAATATGGAAAGTACTATATCAAGCAAAATTATCAGTAAAACGGCTCACCCAAGCACAATCTTGAGTGGTGGGAGCTGGGTGGCCGAAGACTCGCCGGAAGAAGAATGAGAAGTGCCCTGATAATCGGAGTCAGAGGGATTAAGAGGTTGCCGAAAACAACCCGCTTTAGGATAAGCATTGACGAAACAGTTAGAGACCTCTGAACGGCGTTTCCGAACCGGACTGTTCAGTAAACCGGCGGAGGTAACTACCTGACCGCTATGCCGGGTTGTGCGGCGAAGCCAGGTTGTTGTGTCTTCATAAGAAAGTTTCGGTCCAAGTAAGCAAGGGGATGAGAGAATTTAACTTTCCGGTTTGCCCGACGGATTTTTAGTGAAGGTAAAGGATTTGAATTAGAAGAAAGAGTGATTACCTCTATAACGTCAGCATGACTGACCTCAGCTTCATCCTGACAATAATTATTATCAATAAGGCGTGTGAAAAGTAAACCAAGTGGGTCAAGTTCTACCTCAAGATCCGGATTACCCACATCGTCATCAGCTGGAGGATCGGAGGAGGCAGTGGTTCTCTTTCGGTGGGCCGGTTTCTTCACAACTCGGGTCTTGGGCCGGATTACCTTCTCCGGTTTCTCCTGAGGAGTCTTTTTGCTCCAAAATGGATCATCACCCTGTTTGAAAGGATTTAAAGTTCACAGAGGGTATTTAAAAACATGGCAAGATTTCATAAAGATATATAATATGAGGCTTACAGCTGGCGGTTTGTTCTTGGCAGAGAAAGGAAGCAGGCCGGTTTGAGCGCATGCAGTCCCAGGTTCATTCAACATCTTCTTAACAGCCTCGGTGACTTCATCGTCTGACAGCTGGACTTCAATGTGCCGTAGAGGGTCTTTTAAGTCTTCTGTGTATTCACACATCAAACTGGAGCGCCGGCTTAAGGGTAGTACACTCCAAGATATCCAGCAGCGGGCAAGGTCAACTCCGGTCAGCCCATTAGCCATGAAGGCCCGGAGCTTGGATAATTGAGGAGCTTATTTGCTTCTCTCCCTCGCAGTCAGTCTGTGAGGGACCGTTCCGGACTGTAACCCGGCAAGGGATTTTCACCATCAGCGAAGTATCTTTGCAGTAGAACCATGTCGCATTGCATTCTTTGGGATGGCTGTGCAGTTTGGCGTGAGGATAAGTAACTTCTTTTCTCTTTTGAATCGCCATGCCACCTAGTTCTGTGTTGGGGCCGTCTGGAAATTCGGTGCGGCGGTTTAGATGGAAACAGTCTCTGAATAGTTCAACTGAGGGCTCCTCTTGAAAGAACACCTCACAAAGCACTTGGAAGTGACAGATATTGGTTATGGAGTTAGGGCCAATATCTTGTGGATGCAATTTGAAGTCAGCCAAGACATCCCGGTAAAAACTTTGAACCGGGTGGACTGAAGCCCCGGGCCAGATGGTCGGCAAAAACAACAACTTCTCCATTCTTGGGATACGGAACACTTTCCGGGCCAGGGACCCTCCAGTGAATGACATCCTTTTTGCCCAAAGTGCCAATTTGGACTAAGTTCTCCAGCTGCGACTCGGTCACTCGACAAGCGACCCAGTTGCACTCATATACTGTCTTGGCCATGGTACAGTCTGCAGAATATTTATACCGGTTCAAAGATATGTTGGAAAGATATACACCAATGCATTCAGTATTAAACCGGAGGAAGTTATTTATAAACCGTAGTTCTGCAAAGCGGCACTATTTAGCTAAAATCACTGGCGGTTCAGTAAGGGGACTAATGGTATATGCCGAGTTATCAGTTTTTTCTACAAAATTAAACCGCCCGGTTTGAAGATGAGGCAGAATCAGAACTGCGGTGAAAACAGGTTTCACAGTATTGCTTAACAGTTATCGGATCTGGAGCATGTTCAGAAAAAGAAGTGAATATTCAAGATTCGAAAAGGAGCAGATGCTGAATCCATGAGCAAAGATACAGATCGATCTATGGCCCTGAGTGGCATAAGGACAAACAGATGGTAGAAGCTGTCGTTACATGGGTCCAAGATTTACAGGTTTATCTGAAGACTACTATACGAACGTGAAGCATCTGACGGACGCGGAAGAACACAAGAACCCTAGAACAGATCTACGGGGGGAAGGAAAGAAGGCTTACCAGAGCTGTGGAAGAAAAAGAAGGTCGCTGCAGTATTCTGGTACGCTTAGGTTGATGCAGCGGCCAAGGACGGTGCTGAGGTCGACGGCGGCGGCAGAACTCTGAAGCAGGGCGGCGCAAGGAAGACGAAGAAGAAAGGAACGAAGGGGAAAAGATAAGTAATGACCCCTCGGGCCTATTTATAAGGCAAGGGACATGTGTCAGGCGCGAAAATCGAGGAGTCGTGGGCTTGGAAGCGGAGCTGCCGCCTCGATTCTCACAGATCTATTAACAAAAGATACTGTGGATAACTTTATGACAGGTGACGTCAAGCCGGTTCATGACGATCAGGGAAGATGACATCACGGCGGTTTACGTGATAACACAAAGATGCAGAAGACAAAGTTTCTTTACCAAGGATTGACATGAACCTGTTCAAATCAATCTGGGGCCTAATGTTGAGGATATTACCACTAGGGGTAAACCGGCCAGAGCAGGCCGGGTTAACTTCATCAGTAGTTGAACATATTAAAGCCCAAGTAGATAGCGGAAGGCCTATGGCCCATAGCCGGTTCACGCTAGTAGCTATAAACCGGTGTCAATATGTATCTTGTGTTGCAAGTTAGGAATAGCAGAGACCAAGACGGATCGTCTATGAACCGCATCGACTCAGAACCGGCTGTGTGTCACCCATGTATATAAGGGACGGCTCGGGCGGCGGTTTGAGACAGACAACAACAACTCGAGGCCTAGGCGGCTTGTTTGCTCCCTAGTCATCGTGAACCCCATCAATTCCATCACAACCAGACGAGGCTTTTACCTTCATCAAGGGGCCAACTAGTATAAACTCCCGTGTCCTTGTGTCCGCTAACCCCTTCAAGTTAACCCGCAGCGATGGCTCCACGACTAAGTCCTTTCACGAGGACATCTGTCGTGACAAAACCACGACAACGGTGGAGATGAACAGATCCCGTGGAGTCCTGCTTGCGGCACGCCACACACCTCCCGGCGAACAGAACCCCGCTTCGACCGTAGGAGGTCCGTTTAAATCCGCTTTTGGCGTTACGCCACACCCTCCCGATCAACAGACCCCTGCTTTGATCGAGGAGGTCCGCTTTGTCCGCTTTGGCGGCACGCCACACCCTCCCGATCAACAGGCCCCTGCTTCGACCGTAGGAGGTCCATTTGTCCGCTTTGGCGGTACGCCGCACTTCGCCGATGAACAGGATCCTGCTTCAACGCGGGTCGGGCGAACACAAGGTCGCTTCTCCGCTTCGCGGTATGCCAGCCTCGCTTCCATCGCTTATTCCGCCCAAGCCTCCCAATGAACACGACCACGCATTCCGCTCCGACCCAGCCGGTTGGCTCCCACGCGCCTGCTGCCTCCCGGCGAACACGACACATTCCGCTGCCTCCCGATGAACACGACGCATTCCGCTGTTCTCCCATGAACACGATGCATTCCGCTGTTTCCCCATGAACACGATGCATTCCGCTGTTTCCCCATGAACACGACGATTCTGTTGCCTCCGCATGAACACGACGACGACGCTTTTTCTCTCGTTCGACCTAGCCATGTACAAGAGCCCCGACCGCACGTATGCGCGAGTAGGCGTTCGAGACCCCGCTCAGATGTACACATACGCGGGTCAGATTTTCTTTCTTGCACCCTGGCCGCTGTACATACGCGTACATGCTACGGGCGCCTACTACTACGACATCGCGGCGCGCTTCTACTATGACACGCGCGCTCTCTACATCGACCAAGATGTATGTACACGCTATACTAGAATGACAACGCTACGTACGCATCGACCAGGTGGGTCCCGACTGTCAGGCACTTCCTTGCCTGCAAAGATGTAGCTGGTGGGTCCCAGCAGTCAGGGGGGCGAATCATTTTGTTTTTTTTTCGGGCGCACTTCCTTGCGTGTGAAGGTGTAGCAGTCAGGGGCGAATCGTTTTTTTTTTGCCCGGACGCACTTCCTTGCGTGCGAAGGTGTAGCTGGTGGGTCCCAGCAGTCGGGGGGTGAATCATTTTTTTTTGGACGCACTTCCTTGCGTGCGAAGATGTAGCTGGTGGGTCCTAGCAGTCAGGGGGGCGAATCATTCTTTTTTCCGGACGCACTTCCTTGCGTGCGAAGATGTAGCTCGTGGGTCCCAGCAGTCAGGGGGCGAATCATTTTTTCGCGAAATACGGTGGCCCGTCTGGTGGGTCCCCGCTGTCAGGTGGAGGAATAATTATTTTGCACGTAATAAGGAGGCACTTCCTTGCGGCTGCCGTGGACCCAGCTGTCAGCCTCTCCACGTACAGTCCACGTCCGGTGGAAGTCGTTCCTTGACCACGTTGACCACGCCGCGCCGAGAGCACCATGGCGGTGGACGATGGCGAGGCCTAGGAAGGGGACGACGCGGAGCCGGGAAGACGCAATGTGGATGCACACGCGAAAGGAGTACGAGGGTTTATCGGTTCGGCGCTGCCGCCGCCGCAGAATAACAGTGGGTGTGGGTGAGTGGAGGGATGGCCTGGCCAGCGGTGGGAGTAGTAGGGGGCGGTGAGGCCTCCGCGGCAGCACAGCCGGCCACGAGAGGCAGGAGCAGGCGGCATGACCGGCGCTGCTTTGGGCGGCTAGAGCAAGAAGACCAGAGGTTGAAGAAGCACGACGTCCGTTGGATGTACATCGTACGGTCACTGCAGCTAGAAACATTTATATTGACTAAGTTGACAAAGCCCTTGGTACGTCAACTTAGTAGGCCCATGTGTATGCTTCCAAACGGTGTGCCCTGATGTCGTGGGAGGAATCATTTTTCAAGGGTGAAGCTAGAATATCCGAGATTGAAGAAGAAGCACGGCATCCGTTGGATGGACATCCAATGGCCACCGCTGCTAGAACTGTGTGTTGACTATAAGTTGACAAAGCCTTGCATATGCGCCAACTCTGTTTTTTTAGGGACGCACAACTTAGTAAGGCCGTAAGTGTGTGGCAGAGAACTTATAGCCCATTTGAGATTTGTAAGAATGTGTAGCCCATTTTTGAATTCTAATGGAATTTACTGCAGCCCATTTACAGTTTGTTAAAAGTACGGCCCATTTCAACCAACCGTTCAAAATAGAATTCAATAAAATTTCCCACATTTTGATGGGATCCGAAATATTTTTATCCCGAAATTTCTACTCAGATTAAATACAATTTCAATATAAATTTATACTACGTAAAAATCCAACGAAACATTGCGCTCGGAACAATTAATGAAATTAAAATTTTCAATATCCAAAAATAATATTTTATAAAGTAATCACGTGTTTGGTGCATTTTTTATAGTTACTGCCCAATTTTTATAATTACATCCCATTTATTATTTCTTAAAGCCCATTTTCTTGTTAAGCCTAATGCATCCCTCCTAGGAAAGATTTGCAGCCCAGCGGGGCAGAGAATAACAACTTGACCTTGCCTGGGTATTCCTAAAAAAGTATAGCTGGGCTAGCCATTTTCAGCTTGAAAAAAATTAATATCTGGGCTGGATATCTAGCCTGGGCTAGACGGGCCACAGCCCGCCTAGTCAATACCTGCAGCGATGTTTTCGTTGTTGTTCAGAGGAGAAAAAATAATATCTGGGCTAAACATCGAAAAACTCTGCAGTGTTGACACCTAAAAAACACAAATATTGCTCGAGCTGCTTGGTCCCAGCTGTCGGCTGCTTCTTGTGCAATTCTCTCGTTTATTGACTACTACATAGGTTGACAATGGTATGGGACCGTGATGTCAGGAAACCAGGAGGAAGCAAAATAAATTATAGTTTTCTAGCTTATATATATAATAAGGAGGCACTTGCGTATGTGAGGCTATGGACCTGGTGTGTCCCCATTGTCATCCTCTCCAAGTAAAGTCATCTCTCGCTGCTGCTCGCTCCGCCTCAAACAGTCAGCGCCGCTTCGCTTCCCGTGTAGGCGATTGTTCGCTTCAAATGACACAAGTGCCGCCCGTCCGCCCATCTGCCGCCCACATTAATGATACGCTGTTGCCGAGGCGGCTACTCCGCGCCACACGCCCGTCCCTCCGCCCGCCCACCATTGCTATATAAACTGCTGCGCCGGCCATAGCCGCAGCCATCCGCATTCGTTCCCTTTCTCCTGTCCACACCACTGCTGCCCACCATGGCTTCCTCGCTCCAGTGCTCTTCGGGACGGGCGGACGACGGACTACAAGGAAATGGCAGCAATTGCTGCCGACCGGCAGGCAACAGGAGGACGACTACGTCCCAATGGAGAACATGGTTATCGATGATCCGGCGCCAACCCCCTCCCCCGCGCCATCCTCGCTGGTGCATTGCACCATGACCATCGACGAGGCCCGTGCCCAATATATGGATAGGGTGAGGCAGATGCGTGAGGAGCAGTTCCAGGAGGCGCAGGCCGACGCCACCTACAACCACCATCTCCTCTAGGAGCACCTGCAGGCGGAGGAGCAGATCGCCGCGGAGCGGGCGAAGCAGGAGGCGCTGCTCGACTCGTACCGCTCCGCCCGCAAGGGCCGCCGAAGGCGCGGGCGGTACCGCATGCGTAGTGGTGGAGGCTGCGCCGCCACAAAGAGGCTAGCAGAGAGGGCGGCGAAGTGGGCGAGGTGCTGTTTGGCGAGACCGAGGACGAGGCAGGACAATGCCGGCCCGACGAAGTCCCTCGCTCACTGGCGCCGACGAGGCCCTGCTCCGCCGAGGTTTCGGGCGCCAACAACGAGGCATAGGACACCGACGGCTCGCCGAGGCCCCGCCCGCCAACAATGAGGCAGAGGACATCGCTGCTCAGCCGAGGCCCCACCCCGCCGCAACGTGGGGAGGATTTCACCGCTCGCCGAGGCGCCGCCCACCGCAACGAGACAGAGGACATCGCCGCTCGCCGAGGCCCCGCGTCGCTGCCAACGAGGCCGCGCCACACAGAAAACAAGGAAGAGTAGAACACGGTAGGTCGCCGCCACTCCGGTCCAAGTAAGGCCACCGCTGCTACCTCTCGTTGAAGCCAAGCTAGGCGGGTTGACCATTGACGGCCGCTTAGCTTCTTGGCGGCGACGTGGAGTCGCAGAGCTGCGCCAGAAGAACGCTGTTTACTTAATCGCTGGTGCAGTTGGCTTACTCACACGTGGGCCCAACAGGCCACATGTCAGTTACGCAACTACACCTGCAGCTAAGTCACAAGCTTCGCTCGCTCTAGCAGCGAGACATGGGTGGGTAGCTTCGTTAATTAATTATACCTCCAGCGTACACCTTTTTAGTTGAAGAATGTATGAAATGTGATGAAATCCGCATGTTTATATGAAACCGACCGTATGAATGAATTTATTTCGATTAGTTTGAATTCATGTATCATTGGCATTGGATGAACATGCAAAACAATACGTACTAGCATTATTCCTGTGGTGATCACCTCGCTTGCAGTAGTTTCACATGTACTCCTCCGTCCTTTCTAGTCTGCATACAAGTTTTGTCTGCAGTCAAAGTATCTCTACTTTGACCAATCTTATACAAAAAGTATGCACTTTCACAATGTGCTAAGTAAAAAGGAATGTATGAGTACAAAGAGTTTGAGCAGCTTTTAGCATTTCAGACATTGCAATCAAACACACAGCCTGGCAATTCATAGAGAACATTCAAAACAATCGATGATTATGCATCTCAGCGACTCACATGTCGAGGCAATATTTACTTCACAACTAAAGAATAAAGAAAAATTGATCGAAACTGCCGACAGCAAAGGGCGCCCCATTCAAAAATATCAAACGATGTCTTGCTAAAATCAATGAGCAAAATTTGACAAGGTTGTCCCATTCCAAAATATCAAATGCCTACGATTGTGGAATGGGCAGGGTTTGCCATCGTTAGGACATTGACATGGCACCTCGTGCTAAATAAACCAGCTGTTCTTTTGTGCAGTTCCACCAAAATCAACCAAATTGCATGTAGCTTGTATGATTTCGCCTTATATGTTGCAACGCCTTGAACTTATCGGCACCTCCTTTCTTGTGGTGGAAATGAATGATTCGATGTATTCATGAACATTTTGTGCAATTCCCATTGAAATCAAGCTGAGCACCCCTGTTTGCACAAATACAAAAAGTGATTAGTATAAAGCAAACTGTACTATGAATTGACAGTTTAACAGTACATACATGGTCCATGTAGAGCACACTTTTAGAAAAATGGAACTCACCAGAAAGAATCCTAGAACAACATTGTACTCACGCATCACAACAAAAAAATGGAGATTTGTCAGTCCTTCTGAGCTGAAGTTAGTTTGGTCTTGTGGGGAGTAATGTAACCATCCTTCAACTGCTCCTTCTAATGAGAAGATAGACAGGGCTTCTTCATCCTCGCATAATCGGAACTAGTCACTTCACGTACTCCATATTCTTCTTCAGAGGAAGATGATCCTGTTGTGCAAAGACAAGAGGACTACTAAATGCAAGCATCCCTGTTTGCTCGAAAAAAAGGAAAGGAAATATTTAAAACAACATAGATAAAGCACTTCTCAAGGACAATACCACTTTTTCATATCTAAACAGTAGCACAACACCAATAGAGATGACAAAGCTCAATCATATGGACGAAATCATTGGGCGAGTACCAACCTTTGTCAGGAGGCTTATTGTGTAGAGCATACATATGAAGCACTTCTCCGGAACCATCTGTTGCTATCTACGGTGGTGGCCATGCTTACTATATACTCCTCGATAAGTTTAATGTTTCCAACTTCTTCTTGTGCAGTTCCACTAAAATATATGGTATCTTCAAAGAAGATCCCTGTTTCCACAAGTAGAGATAATTACATATTACATTAAGAGTGGCATCAAATCAATGGCAAAACAATTGCTCGTTCCAGCCATAGCAATAAATTAAGATGCAAAACTATATCATTACTTGTGTCATCACAGTTCCAAAGGCTTCATTACAGCACCGGAGTTGATTTTGTTTTTCTTCCGCTTGTTCTTCCCTTCATCACTTGGTTCAATAATGACAAGCTTCGCCTTCAATGTAAGATTTGGCATGTCAATTAGGGAGCATAAGTATAGTACTAAACTTAATTTTCTCGATGAAAGTGGCAAAATACAGGCCAAGAGTTGTGAAATATCCTTATCTTACCTCAATGGGATATTACGTGCACATACAGATTGGAAGTCTTGTATCCATTTGTGGAGTTCACTAAAATCAAGCAACATTATCGTACAAGTAGCACAACATATGAAAGCACACTGCAGAATCATGTGAAAGAAGGCTAGTACTAACCTCTCATGATGCGGAATTCAAACAACTCACAAGAAGAAGATCTGAACCAAATTTGCCTTAACGGATAAGAAGTAAGATCTCCTCTTGTGCAGTTCCACTAAGATCAAGCAATCAAGCAACATTGTCGGTGTGACATTTTGGTTGAACTGCACAAAACACTCTTAAAAAAATTGTTTTGGGCAGTGCAACCAAAGGTCACAATAGCAACAAGGTGAAGTAGATAACCCTGTTTACACAGAGGTGCAAAGGAAACAATTAGTGGTCAATAACGGTGATGACACAAAAGCCAACAAAAAGAAGCATCTACCTTATCTAAATGGGAAAGAAAGCAAGACAGTAGCATTTCTCAAATGGTGGCATTGATTAATATTAACATAGAGATTATATTAACAATAAAATTCATTAAACATGTAATTTGCTTTTAACTGTGGCATTGCATCAATTTTCCAGCGGCATTATTATAGGGTGTTTGTTTACAGGGACATTTTGGTGTAGGGACTAAAAAAACTCCGTGTCAGTCCCATCTAAACCAAACAGGAGGGACTTTTAGGGACTAAAAGTGGGCATTTGGGACTAAAGAAAGAAGACCTCGAGGGAGTCTTTTTGGGACTTTTCCCAACAGTTGCCCCTGCCACGCATCACACCTTGTCTCTATTATTTCATTACTAAGGGTAACATGGTCTTTTAGCATGTCATTTAATAACCTCTAGTCCATGTTTAGTCCCTCGAACCAAGGTAGGGACTAGGAGTTTTAACCAAACAGGGCCTTAAATTAACAACAGCTAATGAGTTGCACGATGTGGACGCACCAGCACCATGTGCATCTGCCGATGTACCGTGGTCATGCACATCTGTTGCAACAAAGAACAAACAACCAAGGAGCATATTTGTGTTGGTCCCAGCTTTGTTATCTTTAGACACCTTCCCTATGTGAGCTAAAGAAATCTAGTCCTGCTCAAACTCTACAGCCTTGTCCCTTCCTTTCCTTTTTGAACTAGTACTTTCGCCCTTCCTTTCCTCTTTGAACCACGCCCCAGATTTATGCGATACAACTTTCCCCCATTCCTTTCCTCTTTAAACCACATCCTAGATTCATGCTATACAACTTTCCCCTTCATTTCCTCTTTGAACCACGTCCTAGATTCATGCTATATATACAACTTTTCCCACTACTTTCCCCACTCCTTTCCTCTTTGAACCACGCCCCAGATTCATGGTATACATGCAGCTAGAGCAATGCATGTGAGTAAGTAAATTATACCTTAAGGTTCTTGGGGCTTGCTCGTGGGCGACGGATGACAAAGAAAGAAGAAGGGGTCGGAGGCCCTCCCGCACCGCCGCTGGGTGGAAAGTGAACAGCTGCGCCGGTAGTCCCTCGCCAACGGCGACAGCGTTAAGCCTCCTTCCCTTCCCGCCGGACGGATCCTGCCGGCTCTTTGAGCAGCAGTGAGGGGAAAGAGAGGCCAACGAAGTCTTGTTTAGATCTGGAGAGGGCGAGAGAGTGTGAAGAGAGCAACTACAAGCGCAGAGGCAGCAGCGGGGGAGGGCGAGAGAGTGTGAAGAGAGCAACTACAAGCGTTGAGGCTCCAGCGTGTATATATATACTGGAGAGAGTGTGAAGGCAAACCCTAGAAAACATTTTGACCAGTCAAAGAATCCTCCTGCACAAATTATGCTGAAGTGTAGTCATCGAGCCCGAGAGCTCAAGTTTGATGAGCGAACAAAGCTAACTAGTTACACAACCCTCCCGCTATGTTCAACGAGAGGAAATAACCTTTATACATCCCTGCATTCGTGTGACAAGCATGCCGTGTTTTTTGTGTGTGTGGGAGTCATTGGGATTTCAATCATAATCGTGTCATGTGGCTTTGGTGGTAAGACTATCCACAGTGGTGCAGTAAATAATGCAGCCTTAGTCACCTTACCTCTCCACGCAGACGCTGGGTCCCACCACCGAGGGTGAAATAAACAAATTAATAAGAAAAATTAAAAGCGCCAAAGAAGGTATCTTACTCACACATTGTCGGTGTACTAGAGTAGGGGTACCCTAGTATCCCGAACTCGCAGACGGGCAGTTGGCAAGAGACGCCATGGCAGGGCTGCCTAGTGACCGCTAAGATCCTCCGTGGTTCCTTTGGAGCCATTCAAGAACAAAGTATTTAAGTTAAGAAAACAAGGCCCCGCAAGAGGACCTTGCCGGAAGGCCACTCAAGGCACACAGAAGACAAGACCCCGCAAGAGGAGCTTGCCGAAGGCTTGGTGAGCGACAAGCTTGTGCGCGACAGGATTCAGCCGCTGCAAGATGCTTGCCGCGGCAGCAACCTCTTCATCTCCGCCTAGCTCACCCACCAACGTGTCGCCATGGGGCCATTCCAGCGCGGCGTGTCAAGAGGCAAGCAGCCAGCGGAGAGCAGCGGTAAGCGGCGCCGACAGGGGTGCCATCGTGGCAAGCGGTGGCGCCTCGACGGTCCCTTTTCGACTGTTTAGGCGACATGGACGGCATTTAATGTTTTTGTCCCTTGCCGCCGAGTTAGGTAGAATACACTGCATAAAGTAGCTGTACCAACCGCAACTCTTTTTCCCATTTTTCCCTTGTCTACGTTGCCACCTGGTTGTGACCCCTTGAGCCTATAAAAGGAGGCCCATGCGCAACGTAGAGGAGGTTCGACTCATTCGAGACTACACACACTCAAGCTAGGTTTTATAGCTCTCTGTGCTCCCTAGCAAGAACACAATACAACCGCATAAGCATCAGAGGAGTATTATCTCCGGAGAGCTCCGGTTGGGTAAACTGCTCGTGTGCATCGCCGATCTGCTCTTCGTGCAATCTCCGCCCCCCACCGAACCAAAAGGGACTCGGTCCGCCGATCCCATAGGTGTTCGTGGGTTATGATCAGCCTCCCCGACATCTTTGGCGCGCCAGGTAGGGGGCGTCGAGGCTGTGTGAACCTGATCCGGCGTTCACACGAGCATCATCTTCAACATCTTCACCAACATGCCACCGAAGAAGAAGGCTTCGGCAGCAACCGAGCCGTCTGCGTCAAACCCACCACCACCGGAGCCGACGAGTGGGGGGGAAGACGCCGGCGGAAGAGCGGACGTCAACGAGGGAGCCCGTGTCGCTGCTAAGTCCAAGGACAAGGCGGCGCAAACCTCGGCGTCCGTTCATGTACCGCGCCCATCTCAGGAGGCGCGAGACCGACAGCGTCATGGTGCTTGCAGCGCCATACGTTCGTTGGGTCAAGATCGAGCTGGTGGATCCGGGGACGCTCAAGAACATCTTGCGCGCCAACAGGCTGGTACGAGTGGGGCACGGTCGCCGACGGGATATCGCCTTCTAACATATTTAGAAGTCCGAGCATATCCCGCCTCGCACCGCTCGCCATTGCCGCCACCACTCAAGCAGAAGCTTTGGCGCGAGCTCAATCGCTTCCCGGATTACCTTCGACGGCAGACAAGGTCGACGAATTGGAGGGCCACCATTCAAAGTCTCATCGGCTTTGCCAACGGCGATGTTCCGCGGCAACCAAGCACATCGCTGCCGCGGCGAGACGACAAGGCACGAGCCGGTGGCGACGAGACCTGTGGGGGTGCAACCACCATGCACTCTCCACCCCGAAGGCCGAGATCGCCGACTCATCGGATCCACCTCGACAGCGACTCCACCGCATCATCGGATCCACGAGCTCGCCGTGATCAGCGCCAAGTTCTTCAAGAACGGCAACAAGAAGACGCTCGAACTCGCATCGAGCGCCGAAGAGAAGCGCGTGTCAATCCGACCAGCGCCGCTGGGCCTCCGTTGACGCATGCGCCAGGGGAACCAGGTGACTTGCCAGACGCGAAGGTTGCCCTGCTCACTCGTGAGCTGCGGCAAGTCCAAAGGGCCCGACAAGAAAAATTTCAAGCCGACATGCCGAGAAGTATGATGGCAGGACGATCCATCGGAGTTCCTCAAAGATCTACACCATCGCGTGCAAGCTGCAGGGGACGAGACGACAAGATCTCGCCAACTACTTCCCGCCGGTACTCAAGCCCAATGTTAGATCTTGGCTCATGCACTTGCCGGACAGTTCCATATATTCTGGCAGATTTATGCCATCAGTTTGTCGGCGCTTTCACAGCGCCACAAGCCTCATGGCCAAGAGAGCGACCTTCATCCGCCGCCTGTAAGGAAGGAGAGTCCCGCAAGTTCATTCGAGATTCAGCTGTGTGCACTACAACATCCCAGATGTCCACCCCGCCAAGGTGATCAAGGCGTTTATCAAAACGCGCGGAACCGCAGGATGAGGGAGGAGATGGCGATGTGCAAAGTCAAGGACGTCAGTGAGCTGTATGCCCTGGCCGACAAGTGTGCACGTGCTGAGGAAGGGAGGAGACTCCTGTGAGAGAATGCGAAGCAGGATCTCGATAGTGAGGAGACCGCCGCAAGAAAGAGTCGGGCGCGGAACAACCGAAGGAAGAAGAACAAAGAGGTACTAGTTGTCGAGCAGTCCGGCAACGATGGTGCCGCCAAGAAAGTGAAAGTTGGTGGCTCTGGCAAGGAGGTTGCCGCTGGCGCCGACTGCAAGCCTGTGGTGGCTGCCGACAAGCAGGACAGCTCCAACAAACAGTACTGCAAGATTCACCGCACCAAGGGCCACGACCTCCAGAGCTGCAAGAAGGTCGAGCAGCTTGTTGAACAATGTAAAGCTGAGTACGAGCGGGCGCGACAAGGAGAAGGCCCAGAAGGTGCTGGGCAGCTAGCAAGAAGCGACCCGCCGGGAGGACGCCGGGCAAGGCCAAGCAGCGGCAAGGAGACAGACTCTCCGCGCCGCGATAAGGATGAAGACGACGATGACGATGAAGATATGGAAGACGATGAGGCTAACGAGCAGGAGTTTCGTAAAGCCACGGAGGTCTCTTCGTTGACGGCGGTGCTTCTTCGCATACCTCACACCGCCAACTCAAGCAATGGATGCGGTGATTAATGCAGCGTAACCATCCGTAGAGTCACGCAAGCCTTTGAAATGGTCCAGCACGCCTATCATCTTTGATATTGAGGACCACCCCGATCGATAATCGGGTCGGGTGCTTGCCGATGTTGGTCTCACCAACTATCCGCAACCTCAAGGTCACCAAGATGCTAGTTGACGGCGGGCCGCTTAAACCTGATCTCATCCGCAGTACTCCAGAAGCTTCAGATCCCTGACAGCGAGATCGAAGAGACTCGCACTTTCCAAGGAATCAACCCAGGAAGGAGCAAGCCAAAGGGGAAGATCACGTTGCCGGTAACATTTGGCAGTGAACTAAACTTCAGGATCGAGAGGGTCACGCTTGACGCCGCTGATTTTCCATTACCTTACAATGGAATACTTGGTCGCCCAAAGACTCGCCAAGTTCATGGCAGCCTCTCATTATGCATACAACTTGCTCAAGATGCCCGCCCGATAAGTGTCATTTCTGTCCATGGCGACAAGAAGGATGCTCTTATTCGCGCCGTAAAATCTACCGAGGCAGCAGCTGCAGCAGATAGCAAATCACTTGCCACCGAAGCTCCCTGGGAAGAAGACCAAGTCCGCAAGAGCTCGATGCCCACTCCGCAAGCGCACTCTTCGAGTGCTGCGCCACCGCCGAGGACGCACCATCGAGCTCCACCGCAAGTGCAAGAAGACGATGGCAGCTCCGCCAAAGACCAAGAAGGTGCCCGCCAAGGAGGACGGCATTGGTGGTACCTTCACCATCGCGCCACTCGACCCTAAATAGGAAGGCCCGCCGTTGCTTTCTCTGGGCGAATGTCGACGTGTTTGCATGGCAACCGCCCCGACATCCCCGTGTTCCTAGGAAAGTATGAGCATCACCTAGCTGTCTGTCCTCTCGCGCGCGCCCGCAAGCAAAAAGTCGAAAAGGTGCAAGGAGCACCAAGAATTCATAGCGTAAGAAATCAAGAAGTTGGAAGTAGCAGCCTTGTCATAGGAGTGCTCCATCCCACGTGGTTGGCTAATCCGTAGTTGTATCGAAGGCAAATGGGAAATGGAGACTTTGTATCGACTTCACAGATGTTAATAAAGCTTGTCCCAAAGACCCATTTCCTTGCCGCCAAGATCGACAGATTGTTGACTCCACGGCTGGATGTGATTTGCTTTCATTTCTTGATGCATATTCAGGATATCATCAGATCTTCATGGCGTAAGAGGATGAGGAGAAACCGCATTCATCGCCCCATGTGGCACATACCGCTTTGTACGGATGCCTTTTGGGCTAAAGAATGCTGGTTCAACGCTTGCAAGAGTAGGCCATGACGCTTTTGAGCCGCAAATGCACATAAATGTAGAAGCTACATGGATGACATAGTGGTCAAGAGCAAGGACAAAGCAACTCTGGTTCAAGATTTAGATGAGACCTTTGCAAATCTGGCGCAAGATCAACCTCAAGCTCAACCCCGAGAAGTGCGTGTTCGAGTCCCTTCCGCAAGCTTCTCGGTTCTTCAGGTCTCAGCCGGGAATTGAAGCCAATCCCGACAAGATCAAGGCCATTGAGAAGATTGAAGCACCAAAGCGCCAAGGATGTACGAAGACTTGCCGGTTGCGTGGCTGCTCTCAGCAGGTTTATCTCTAGTTCTCGCTGAGCGCGCCTGCCATTTTTCAAGATTTTGAAAAGGCAGGTCCAATGAAATGGACTCTCGAAGCGGAGGCTGCGCTGCAGGACTTAAAGAGGTACCTGTCCTCCACTCAATACTTGTCGCACCTAGGCCACAAGAGAAGTTTGCTGTATATAGCGGCAACCAATCAAGTGGTTAGTGCTGCGTTAGTAGCGGAAAGGGAGGCGGATGATGAGCCGCAACTAAGGCAGATGCATCCAGCGACAAGGTGGGGCTTCACCGACGAGCTCGTCCCGATAAGGACGGATCTGCGCAGGATTGCAGACGATGCAGAAAAGGATGGTGCAGCGCCCAGTCTACTTTGTCGCTTCCTTCGCAGGGGCTAGGTCAAGGTACTCGTGTGCGAAGTTGCTTTTTGCCTCCTCATGGCCTCGAGAAAGCTGCGCCATTACTTCCAAGCACATGAGATTACAGCTTGTCACCGCTTCCATCAAGAGAATACTGCAAAATCCGAAGCAACAGTGCAGGATTGTCGAGTGGGCACTGAACTGTCAAGCTTTGGCCTCAAGTTTGAAAGCACTTCAACTATCCAAAGCAGAGCATCGGGCAGAGTTCATAGCAGAATGGACGCCAACGCAAGATGAAGAAATTCCAGAGACGAGCATCCCCGCCAAGGAGGCAAGTAAAGAGTGGCTGATGTACTTTGACGGTGCCTCGCGCACAGGCGCCGTGCAAGGGCGTATCGCTTGTCGCGCCTAACCGGAGAGCACCTCAAGTACATAGTCCAAATGCACTTTCCCAAGGAGCAAACAAAAAATAATACTGCAGAGTATGAAGGTTTGCTTGCCGGTCTCAGAATTGCAGTAGACCTTGGGATCAAGAAGCTCATTGTCAGGGGTGACTCGCAGCTTGTGGTCCGCCAAGTAAACAAAGATTACCAAAGTTCGTTGATGGAAGCCTACGTTGATGAAGTGAGAAAGCTAGAAGAGCACTTTGACGGCCTACAAATGGAACATGTTCCAAGAGCTCAGAATGATATTGCTGACGGCCTGTCAAAGTGCACCGCACTCAAGTTACCTGTGGAACCAGGGATTTTTGTGCTCAAGCTGATTCAACCGACTGTAACGCCATCAACTGGACAGAACAAGAAGAGGAAGTTGATTTTGGTGATTACTTCCCGCCGAAGCTCCCAAGCCGCCGCCAAGGTCCCCAAGCTCAACACCAAAGTGCCGAGGAGCAGTCCGTCCGACAAGCCCTGTGGTTTGTTTTGTTGAAGCAGACGCCCCGACAAGTTTTGCTCGCAAGCTTGCCGGGAACATCAAGCCCCGCCGAGCCGCAGGTTTCTCGCCAGAAGCTGATGTTCCCGCAGCAACAGATGTGCCTTTAATCCTTGTTGTCGAGCCGCAAGCTCCAAAGATGGGCGCAGCAGATTGTCCATTTCTTTCATGTGAGAACTACCCAAGAGCAAGAAGAAGCGGAAAAGTAGCCCGGCAGTCAAGTATGTACCAGTTTGTCGACAGCACGCTGTACAGAAGAAGACTCAACGGTGTGAAATTGAAGTGTATTCACCGGGAAGATGGACAGAAGCTGTTGGCAGAAATTCACGGAGGCGTATGTGGGCATCACATTGGCGCGAAGAGCACTTGCCGCAAAGCTTTCCGCAAGGTTTCTTCCGCCGATAGCCTCCAGATGCAATCGCACAAGTAACCAAGTGTGAAGCGCAAGGCCCATTCCAAGCAGATACACCAGCCAGCTCAAGCTCTCCGCACGATCCTTTATCCCGCCATTTTCGGTCCGGGGCTCGACATCTCGCCCCTTTCCCCGAAGTTGTCGGGGCTTTGAGTACTTGTACGCTGTAATCGACAAGTTCACAAAGTGGCCGGAACTGGAAGCAGTGAGGAAGGTGACAAGACAGTTAGCGCAAGTTCTTCAGTCAATTGTTTGCCGCTTTGGGATTCCTAATAGGATAATCACCGACAACGACACCCAATTCACGAGCCGCACCTTCATGCAGTACATCCAAGATCTTGGCGCCAAGGTCTGCTTCGCTTCGTTGCTCATCCGAGAAGCAACGGTCAAGCGGAGAGGGCAATGCTGAAGTGCTGCGAGGGCTCAAGACCGAACTTTCGACAGTGCTGAACAAGTGCGGAAGAAACTGGATTGAGGAGCTGCCGGTGGTTCTTGGTCGATCAGACGAC
This sequence comes from Aegilops longissima, assembly GCA_021605205.1. NCBI lineage: Eukaryota > Viridiplantae > Streptophyta > Magnoliopsida > Poales > Poaceae > Aegilops > Aegilops longissima. Next base: position 561,556,495 of record CM038680.1, read on the forward strand.
GCCAAATCGAGCCATCGCCGACACCTTTTGCTCTAGTCTATGGAGCAGAGGCAGTTCTCCCACGGAACTCATATACGGATCACCCGAGTACTCGCTATGATGAGTTTGAGCAAGAGCAGCTGCGATAAGATGACGCGCTGCTCCTTGAGGAGGACCGCCTTCAGTGCTGTGACGAGCTGCTCGTTATCAAAGAAACTTTGCGCCGCTACCATAGCCGCGGGTTAGTGCCAGAAGTTTTGAGGAAGGCGATTTTGTTCTTCGCATTCAGTCCGCCAAGAATTCCAACAAGTTGACGCCGGCGGGAAGGTTCTATCGGGTGAAACGAGTCACTAGGCTCGGCGATGTCCGCTTTGAGACCAAGATGGCATTCCGTGAGCAACTCCTCGAACATAGAGCATCTTCGTAAGTTTTACCTGATAGCGCGGTTGCCGGAACCTGCTCCGCAACCACCTTTTGTACAAGTCTTGCCGATGTTGCATGTAATCTTTTGTACAAAGCCGGGCAGACCCTGCGCATCAAGAAAGCTCATGTGTTGCGCATAACTTGTCAATTTCATGCTTTCATCATCATTTTGCATGTGTTATCTGACATTTTGTGCAGCATCCACATCGGTAAGCAATAACGAGCCACAAGGCTCCATAACTTTATTTTCTCTTCTTTCTTCTCAAAAGAAATGAAGGTTCCTTCGCCCACAAGTTAGCCGGGGAAGGAGAAGATAATGGTGTGGGCCGCCAAGCGCCGCCGAGGAAGTTTCGCTCTACCGAAGCAATCGACGTAAAAGCTTGTTGCTAAAGTTTAGGCAATCAGCTTTTAAATTTTTAAGTTATCTTCCTCGAACGATAGTACTTTGTATGGAAAACTCAGCGCGGAGGAACCAACTCAGAGCTAGTTTGCACCCTTACTTTGTTTCGAGTCCGCCAACAACTTAAGTGAGCTGCAACTAGTTATGATAAGGTTGCTTGTCGGAGGCGGCACCGCCAAGAAGGCTGTCGACGTTCCACACTCAGCGCCATGCAAAGGTGCCCGCACCGACAAGTTCCCTAAAAGAGTAAGGCACAAATATACAAAGGAAGGAATCAAGTAAAGGAAATAACATTGCAATCGTTGCCTCAAGATAGAGTTATATTATAAAATAGCTTGTCGCAGATCTAATGAATTGTTCTCCTAAACATGATCAGCAGCGACAAGGAAAGATAAAATTGGCGGCCTAGTCACGCGGGTCGCCATCAACCCGCTTGATCTTGCCCACCTTGTCCACAATGGGTGCGATAAGGCTTTGAGCGCCCACATTGGCATCTCGCGGCAAGGATCCGAGGACGCCTGTTGAGGTTGAGGCCTGGATTGCGGAAGGCCACCTTCATCAACAACTTCGAGGGCTCCACGCAGATCCAGCGATTCCTCGCCAGCTGCTTCGGGATCTCTTCCTAGAGTCGCTGGAGAGCCGCCACCACGCCTTGAGGAACAGGCTGAGCTTGGCGCTGGGTTGAGGCGCCGTCGGAGGAGTACCGAGATCCACCATCCCCAGCTCCATCAGCTCCTTGTCGATGGCGGCGGCGATATTCACAAGACCTTCAGTCCGAGCTCCACGTTCTCCCCGAAGGTGCTCTGGCGGCAGAGCATTCGCCAACAGCCTCGCTGGCCTTGATCTTTCCAGCAGACCCACCTCTCGCCTCCTTGGCGCCGCCCGGCTGCCTCCATCAGGTGGTCACCAGATCAAGATCCGCCTTTGAGTCCTTGGCGGCGTTGAGCTCTTTGATCTTCTCAGCGAGACGGCCCTGCAACTCGCCAAGAGTGTAGGCGCCCTTTCAAGGCTGCTTTAGCGCGGCGAGCTCTTCGCCGCTTTTTCCGCAGACTAGCCTCCAGCTGCGCTACTTTTGTCTCCAACTCCTTCTTGGCGGCCTCGCAGCTGCAGCAACGCCTTTTGCTTCCTTGAGAGCTCCGCCAATGACTGCTCGCGCGCGGCAAGCTCTTCCTCATAGCTGTCAAGGTTGATCTTCCGCGCGCCACCGCTTTCTGCGCAGATAGCTTTCGCCAAAGAAGCCGTTGTTGCTCTCGACCTCAGCCTTCTCAAGGATGAAGGCCAGCGCTTCAACGAAGTCGCCCCGCCTTCCGCCACGCCCCGAGAGCTTCTTGGTTGGCGACCGGAGCTCTTCTCGCTTTCCATGTTCGCTCCCCCCCGCGACAAGTGCTTCCCGACTCCAGCTTGGCTTGTCGGGCGCGGTAGAGCGACAACAACTTCTTCAGCAGCTGCTCCTCCTCGACTCGCCGCTGCTGCTGCTTGGCCACAACCAACGACAGCCCAGCGGAGGCAAGCAGCTCTTCATCAAAGGTCTCCCTTCGACCGCGCCGGAGCTCGACGCCCAAGGAGCTTGATGAAGACGCCGCTGCCGCCTTCGATAGGCGCTGGCTGGGGCTCTTCGAGCCCGACGCTGCATCGGTGGCGGAGGATCGCGGTCGGCGAGCGCTGGTGCTCCCGCGGCCTCGTGGTCGCCAAGACGATTGCCGCACCCCTCGCTAGCCTTTTGCGGCGGCAGCCTTGGCGGCCTCCTCACCGGGCGGACCCATCGGCGCCAGCCTCTTCCTCCATGGTGGCGGCGCTGCTGTTGTTGCAAGTGCTGCATGCTGCCTCCTCGCCGCGACCTCGTTTCCATCGGATTCTGGGCGGATGGATCCGACGATCAGAAAAAGAAAGAACAGTCAAGCAAATGTTCGAAAAGAAAAACAGAAGAAAAAGAACCCAAGGGAAATTTTCAAGTAAGAAGATTACCTGCGATGGGATCTGTAGCCGCGGTCTCCACCACCGGAGGATCGTCGGCGCTGCCCCTTGTCGGAGAAACTTCCCTTGTCGGAGAAGCCTCCCTTGCCGGAGAGCTCTCCCTTGCCGGAGAATTCTCCCTTGGTGGCGTAGTCGAAGCAGACGGAATTTCAGGAGCGACTTCCAGGCCCTCTTGATGAGGCTGCTCTGCTCCTACACAAATCAACAAGTCAGATATCAGCAAAGAAGGAGCACCCATGCACACCTAACCGTAAGAAATAAACCAAATACTTACGCTGGGGGCTGTGCTGGGGCTGCTCAAGGAAGGTTGCCGGGTCCGCAGGGGGTCTCAGACGCTACTGCCGCCACGGGGATCGCCTTCGATGACAACCACCGGGTCTTGGTTTCTTCGACGCCTTCCGAGCCAGCATTCCTGAAAAAGGAAAGAGTTCAGAATGAAGCAAATCAGATACAAGACAAAGCAACCAAATTGAAGAAATACAAGCACAGCATAGAAGCTTACTCTTCTTCTTCTTCCTCGCCGGAACTGAGCGGAGAGATCAAATTGCCCGCGCCCGTGCGAAGAGGTGGAGGAGTAGGTTCCTTGGCCGCTAAGGGGTGGCAGCGGTGGCCCGAGAGGATCCCGCCCGCTTGTTGCAGCAGTGGGCGCCTCGCGGCAACAGTTGCTTGCCGCTGTGGAGCAAGGCTGCTGCTGGCGCGCTGCGGTTGTTGGCCTGCCCGCCGCCTCGCCACTTCCCTGCCTTATGGAGACGCCTTCTGGTGGATCTGTGGCTCGCCATGCAAGCTACTTGAAGGAGCGGAGGAGGCGCCGCAGGCTCGCTGGCTCAACTTCGGCTCGGCCTGCTCCTCCTCACCGCAAGCTCCTCTCGTCGGCAAGGCTTGCCGCCTCGCTGCCTCCGCCTCTTCCACAAGAACTAATTCGCCACCGCAGCAGCTGCTGCCGCCTCCAGCTGGTGGCAATGCGCTGCATCTCGCCGGTGGTGTCGCTGGTGAGCCACTTCTGCTCGTCGGGCGGATCGGCACTTCTTCCAAGCTGTCGAAGAACTTCGCACGACGTCCGTCTGCTGGGTTTGCCAGGTTGGAACGATCCCATGTGAATCGCATAGGCATCATGGCGCTGGATGCGTCAAGCCAAGAATTGTTGCATTAACGGACGACCCCTCGCAACATAAACCACTCGGGTGATCGGGTCATGCTTGAACAACTCTGTAAGCATTGCGTCCAACTCCAAGACGGTGAAATTCCAGTTGAGGCCCAGCGCAGCCTCATGATATCCGCCGGTTTTGGAACTCCCAAGCAGGTCTCTCCTCTCCCGCAAGGGAGCGGCGCGGCAATAAGGAAATCTGCGCCAATCGCGCTTACGGTGAGTCCGCAAACCCGAGGCGCAGGATCCCGTCACGCAATCTTCAACCTAGCATCTTCCGCCGCCAAGTTGCTCCAATCGCTGCCCAAGACTATTGGAGTTTGGCGTCAAGTGAAGGGCTGCGGTTCTCCTCAACAATCCAACACCAATCGCTCTCCACTCCTCCCACTTGTCTGCGGAGCTCTCCTTCCAGATAAGATTCTTTCTGCCGATCCCGGAGATCCAAGCAATCCTCCGCAAGTGGCTCTCCTCTCTCGACGCGGGCATGAAGAAGTGGCGGAAAAGGGCTATGTTTGGGTGGATCACAAAGTTTTCGCAGAGGTGCTAAAACCGCCATGGTCACGACAGCGCTGGGGGTGAAATCAAGGAGGTGAAACCCGTAGGTTTTCATGATGTCGCAGAAGAACTCAGAGAAGGGCGGGCAGAGCCCGCAGTAGAAGAAGAGAGTGAAGAAAGGGTACCCGCTCGAGGCTGACTTCTCGGCGCGGCGGCGGAGAGTACCTTCGCGGCGCTGGTGCGCCTGCCTCCGCCGACCAGAAGAGGTAGTAGCCTCCTCAGCCTTTAAGGCCGAGCTGGGGGAGAGGGCTCGCCTTGCGCAGCGCCATGAGCCGCAAGGCCGGCTGACTTCACGCCTTCCCTTGTATGCTTTGAGCCATGGCGGAGGCGGTGGAGGAGGCCGACGGAGTTGATGGCGCTGGTGGCGATGGGGGGCGGAGCGTTGCTCTCTTCGGACCAGAGAAGAAGGAGGGAGCAACGGTGGTTTTCGAGATGTGACAGCAATGGCGAGGTGGGCGACTTGCCCCTGTTTTCCCTGTTTATAAGGAGGGGAGGGGCGGACGCCCGCTTTTCCATTAAAGAAACCCCACGATCTCTCCCACGACGCCACGCTCGGGCGTGGTGCTGTCTGTGGGGACGTGGTGGGTCCGGAGCCGGTTACGGCATGATCTAGGCCGCGGTGTGCCTGCAGACTGCTTTTGGGCCTGGCCCAACAGCGCGGCACCGCAGGTGGCCCAGGCCCGGGGCTCCTGCGGTGTACTAGAGTAGGGTACCCTAGTATCCCGAACTCGCACGGCAGTTGCAACACGCCGCGGCAGGGCTGCCTAGTGACCGCCAAGATCCTCCGTGGTTCCTTTGGAGCCATTCAAGAACAAAGTATTTAAGCCAAGAAAACAAGGCCCCGGCAAGAGGAGCTTGCCAGGAAGGCCACTCAAGGCACACAGAAGACAAGACCCCGGCAAGAGGAGCTTGCCGGGAAGGCTGGGTGAGCGACAAGCTTCCAGGCGCGACAGGATTCAGCCGCTGCAAGATGCTTGCCGCGCAGCAACTCTCTTCATCTCCGCCCAGCTCACCCACCAACGTGTCGCCATGGGGCCATTCCAGCGCGTGTCAAGAGGTCAGTGCAGCCAGCGGAGAGCAGCGGTAAGCGGCGCCGATAGGGGTGCCATCGTGGCAAGCGGTGGCGCCGACGGTCCCTTTCTCGCACTGTTTAGGCGACATGGACGGGCATTTAATGTTTTTGTCCCTTGCCGTCGAGAGTTAGGTAGAATACATCGCATGTAAAGTAGCTGTACCAACGGCAACTCTTTTTCCCATTTTGCCCTTGTCTACGCTGCCACCTGTTGGTGACCCCTTGAGCCTATAAAAGGAGGCCCATGCGAACGAGAGGAGGTTCGACTCATTCGAGACTACACACACTCAAGCTAGGTTTTGTAGCTCTGTGCTCCCTAGCAAGAAAACAATACAACTGCATAAGCAGCAGAGGATTATTATCTCTCCGAGAGCTCAAGCTGGGTAAACTGCTCGTGCATCGCCGATCTGCTCTTTCAGGTAATCTCCGCCCCATCAACCAAAAGGGACTCGGTCCGCCGGTCCCATAGGTGTTCGTGGGTTACGATCAGCCTCCCCGACACACATCTCGCTACTACTCGGGAACACTTTCGAATTGATCCCTCTGTTCGCTCACGTACTATTTTAAGTGAATCCTTATTATAACATGCACGCAAATTTTGGGCACTTGTATTCGACTTAAGTCAGTGTGCCACCGTATCTCGTACACTTACTACTCCCTCCATCTACGTGTATTAAGTCACGTTAGAAGGTGGAACGGGACCATGGTGCGTGCGTGCGTGCGTGTGTGTGTAACAGCATGTGTGTGTTAGAGAGAGCGACAGATCGACCTACTCCTACAGAGAGATGTTGTGTAGTGTATGATTTTAGCCGTGAGAGTTGGTGCATCCTCTCGTTTCTGGGCGTGTCCGGTAGGGACATGCGGACAGCTGCCACGCCCGCTCCTGACCAGCCTGGCCTACCCAAAGCCCCTCCATCGCCCGCGCGCGCTTCCCGCCCGAAACGGTCAGCGCCGCTCCAAAGAATCGGTGCCACATTCATGCCTGGGTAGAGCGGATGCGACCTCTCACTGGCGCAAGAGTGATGGTTGCTTCGTCCGTCCAACTTACTGCTGGGTCTATGTGATATGACGGCTCATTGGTCTTTATTACTGAGGTGGTAGGACTAATGGATGTCCCACACTTTCGGCGAAAGGAGGTACTACTACTAGATTACAATTTTCTCCATTCTTACAGCGGAGGCGTGCAAGAGTAGTGAAAACACGCAGTCTCAGTGATTACATGGCCCACCTCACACTATCACCGTATGACACCTAACTCTTTACATAGTACTCCTCCGCTCCTAAATATTACTAGATGAGTCCCGCGCTGTCATGAACAGCGGTATATCTCTCTGCACAAAATTATCGATTTCATAGAACTAAAAAAAAATCTATAACCGCATGACAAATGTGGTAGCCAAACTAAATAAACTCCCATCATCATTTAGATCATCCCACGTAAGGAAAAAAGATCAGCCAACTCCTACTGCATAACGGGATTATATTTTTCTTTTTGACATGTTAATGGGACTTAAAGCTCACTTACATGCATGCTACCGGTGCATGCTTGCATGCAGACATGTTGATGTGATTTAAAACCCACTCACATGCATGTGACACGGTATTTCTGCATGCTTGCATGTGGCATAGTGCGGAGCCTCTCAACGTCTAGATCAGACGGCTATTATGGACTGATTTACTTCATCTAACGGCTACATCAATTTTGATGATGTGGCTCAAGGAGAGGATAGACAATTCCTAGTAGTGGGGGCTAGCTATTACTAGTTGATAAGTCTTTGTAGAGATTCCTCTACATACGGAACATAATGAATGAATCTACACTTAAAATACATCTATATACATCCGCATGTGGTTCATGGTGAAATCTCTACAAAGACTTATATTTAGGAATGGAGGAAGTACTAGTATAGTACATACTGTAATTTATCAGCGAGATAAATTTGTACAATGCTATGAAGCTTCCATCTTCTGTTACATGTATCTTGCGTCCAAGGTTGCCCGCTGCAACATTTCATCAAATACAAAGGAGACTAACATGCATGCTATTGCATCTCAATGATTGATGATCATAGCAATATGTATTCCTCCGCTCCAAAATAAGTGTCTCAACTTTTTGCAAACTTTAGTACAAAGCTGTACTACTACTAAAGTTGACACTTATTTTGGAACAGAGGCAGCTAAAGAAAAAAACGATCCATGCAGTCCCTAGCCCTTGAACCGTGAACCCTGACCAGGCTTCAATTTGCTGGCAACGTTCAAGCTTCCTTATAAATGAAGTTTGCAACCTTTTGACCATCGGATCATTTTGTGCAGTTTCACCAAAATCGAGATGAGCATCCCTGTGGCAAAGAAATTGAAGAAGCGTGATTAGAATAAGATTACTGGGACTAGTTGATGAGACATAAACTCATCACAAATACAGTAAATAGAAGCCAGAGAGGTATAAAAGGGCAAAGAAGTAGAGAAATATCCACAGGAGTGATGTGGGCAGCTGGAGCAGTGGTGCAAGCCGCTATAAAGGAGTTGTACCGAGGGACGAGCTCAACCTTGAGGAGGGCGGCGGAGGCGGAAACTTTCCACGTCGCGCAAAGGAGCAAGGGACAAAGGCAACCTCACCGGCTTTGTGAGAGAGAATGGCGGGACCCCTGATCGGGATGTGCCGACAAGGTTTTCACCGTCGGCGACGGCCACCGTGATCTACACTAAGCATCCACCCTTCCCCAAGCGGACGTGATCCGCCGGGATGTTAGAGATGTGGCCACAGTCGTTTTGTGCGAGAGAGTGTGAAGAGAGCAACCCCAGCAAGCAACCGTGTAGGCTGGCCCGTCCTGACTATGTATATTGAAATGACGCGGCACCTACTACTCGTTCTCCTCTAACCTTGCGCTTGGCATCTCCAAAATATTAACCTTGCGATTGGCTCTTCGCTCTTCGAAGTTGAGCAATAATGGTAGTGCAAGATATATCGCTCGCTATATGAGACCGAATGAATTGCTGCACCACCACCACGTGGGCGAGGGGCGAGGGCGAGGAGAGTGCTACATACGGAGCAAAATGAGTGAATCTACACTCTAAAATACGCCTATATACATCAGTGTTTGGAGTATGTACTAGTAGTTCATATTGAAATCTACTAAAGGACATATATATTCCAAACAATATGATATAATCTCTATAACCAAGGTAGTAGGGACAAGGAGTAAACAGAGGGTAGTAATTTTTCTCCTCGTCCTCATGAGCCACCGCACGCATGGGCGAGGGAGCGGGCGAAGGCGGAGCAAGCTTCACCTCATCCTGCGAGCCACCGCGCCTGGGCGGGGAGACGGCGAGTAAGTAAGCTTCTCCTTGTTCTCATGAGTTGACGGGACACATCAAAAGTACTCCAGTGTATAGAGCCTTGCCTCTAAGGTAGGCCCCACATGGTTTGCCTCTTTTTTAACGTAACGCGTCAAGTCGCAATTTGTTTGTTCACCCGTGGTAGATGATCCTCCCTCCACAAAGTGGACAACCAGTACACGTGCCAAATTACCACGTGGGCTGCCTTTTTGGTATAGAAATGAGCTCCACCATGTACCCGCGCGGGTGTGGTTGGGAAAGAGACGGGAGTACGTGCACGTGCATGCACCTCTTCCTTCAGGCACGCCCCCACCCACGTGGGTGTGTGTGAGAGATACAAACCGCTGCTCAGTGAGTGTTTTTGTTTTGGGGTGGGGGTGGGGTGGGGTTTGATTTCATGAATTATTTGTGGGAATATGTGTCGATCACATCTCAAACAAAATTTTGCATGCAATGTGTGTGAAATGGAGGCCTATCCATATCATACATAGAGGGTCGGGCAATCCACGAGAAGAGAGGGAGGGGTCATGCTATCGATAGAGTCAAAGAGAGGATCAAGTCGGTGGGTGCGAGATCGATGAAGAGAGCCATCGAAATTGTGTGTGTGTGCAAGTCAAAGATATAGGGCGACTGGCCTACTGGAACGTTAGAGGCACATGTCAAGTTTGTGTGTGGTGGGGGACATGACTAGAGCGCCGATGTATCGGTGTGTGGGGGAGGGGTGGGGGAGGGGTAGGCAGAGGCCTAACTATAGAGATAGAACGACTCGTATATGTGTTGAGAAGGAGAGACCCAACTATGTCTTGAGGGAGATCGGTCGACATCCATACATAACTGAAGGACGGGAAATATGATGGGACAGAGAGAGAGAGAGGATAGAGAGAGGGAGGGAGAGGGGTAGAGTGCTGGATGGGTGATGGAGTTGCTTCTCGAAGATGGTGGGAAAGGCCTACTAGACAAACTTAGGGTGGAACTGCAATGTTATCAATAAGAGTGGGGATGTGTTTCTGTGTGTGCCTATGCGTGATAGATCTGTCGGGACGCATCCATGGATGATGAAGGGGAACCATGTGTTTGGTAAGCAAACCTAACTAGATCGGTAGATTAATTGTTGTTTGTCGGAGGAAGGGAGAGACACAACTAATGAGGTAGATCGATTGACGTGTGGGTAAAAACGAGTTATAAGGACCTAGCTAGCTATATGTATAGCGAGAGATCGGTCGGTGTACGTCCATTTGTTATAGGCAAATAAGGCCCAACGAGACGGATAGACAGAGAGAATGGAGCTAGGAGGTGGTGCGAGAGGCCCAACTACTAGCTAGATAGGGGGAGGAGTGTGCGGTTGTGAGATCGATGAAAAGAGGGGCGAGAGTTTACACGTGTGTCCGACCGTATGAGAGACACGAGGAAAGGACACATAAAGGAGGAGATTGAAGGTGTGTGTGTATGTTGTAGGCAGGCATCGCTGGAGAGGTTTATCGATCGATGTGTGTCGGAAAGGAGTTGTGGAGACTCTAGCAGAACGACCTAAATAAAAAAATGAATGTGCCCGGTGGATAGAATGCCGAGGGGGGGGGGCGAGGAGGGCGTGTGCATGCACGAGAGAAAGTTAGTGGTAGCTACAAAGGTTAGAGGATTGTGTGGGTGTAAGAGAGTAACAAAGATCATAATTTGATATGAAAGTGGATTCATATATTTGAATAGGAGATCATAGTGTTTTAAACATTGCATGCATGAATATAGCGGTGATACACGTGATGTGCACATGTTATACCATAATGTGATAATGCATGGCGTTTGCAACTCACACTAAATGCCGAACAATCTAAACCATAATATACATCAAACAATCTCACTTTTTATTTAAATTTGTGATAATGTGTGGCGTTTGCAGCTTACAACTAAATATCAAACAATCTAAACAATACTATATATCGATCATTCTCACATTTTATTTGAATTTGTGGTAATATGTGGTGTTTGCAACTCACATCTAAATACTTGTAGGCGTAGGGGGCGGGGCACCATACATAATGTGATTAACACATTATACATATGAGACATGGTTTAGATTATGAAGATCTAGCTAGAGCTAGAAATGTAATGTGATTTGAAATCTAAATAAAGTGGATTCAAAAAATCTAGTTCGAGTTCATATAGTACACATAGTTCATATGTAACTCAAGACTAATCATGTGGTGTGCTGTGAAGATAATACACAAACGATGGTTTAACTTGACAATAATGATGACTGTAGATCTTATTAAAACAGAGAAACGAATTCAAATGCTTTGACTTCACAACAATCATTATTGTAGATCTTATTCAAATAGAGAAATGAATTCAAATTTAGTTCATATTGAAGCGGTAGTATATACGTTTGGAATGCACTAAAACGTTCATTTTAGTAGTAGGTTGCATGCATTATACACGTAGCAAAATGTTTTAATTGAACATAACATGAATTCAAAGTTTTGAATGACATTTGTAGTGCGCATTGATTTGGTACAGTACACGTTAGGCTTGTCCGGAAATTTCAACCCGCGCCTTGTTAGCCTGAAATATTTAAGATATATCTATGTCTCGTTGTGCTCCGACAACTCCCTCGATCTCAACCCGCGCCTTGCTATTCCGAAATTACAACACACGCGAAAAATCCCACCTCCTGTGAAATCCCGACACGCGAAATTCCCGTGGTACCCCTGAACCGAAAGAATCGCCTCAAATCGATGGGGGTACTTTCGTAACTTACCCCGCATTTCAGACAAGCGCGTCTCTAAGCCATGGTTCCCCACAGCCATCCCATCCGCCCACCCATTCGTACACCAAGGCCGCGAAAACCCGCGACGAAACCCCACACCCTGCTCCGCCCGCCACCCAGCCGGAGCCTCTTCCCGACGACGCCGTCCACAAGAACACCTTGACGCCCCTCATCCACCGCATCGATGAGGATCCGCTGTCGATCTCATCGTCCCGCCGGTTCAGCCACCTCGCCCTCCACCTCCAAGGAGCTGCCCGATGTTCCTCGCCATTCACGCCACCCCATTCCCACACCGCCGCCTTCACCGCACCACCGAAGAGCATCATCATCACCGCTTCCTCGGATGAAGCTGCGGCCTAATCGGCGCCACCAAAGAGGTTGTACACTAATCGCTGCATTTTCTTCTTGATTCAATCTCATGGTGCTGCCGGCGCTCGGTCCCGAGCCGACACGGCGCGGCTCCATCCACGGCGGCGTCGCTGGCCACTTCCTCCATGGCGTCGCTCCCTCTGCGGTGACGTCCACATCAGTAGGAGCTGCTGCTGCTTTAGCTCTCGCTCGTGCTGCTGCTTTATCTCTCACTCGCGCTTCTGCTCTGCTCTTGCTCTCGGTCCCTTGCCTAGTCTGCTCTTGCTATTGCTCTTGCTCGCGCTGCTGCTCTCGCTCTTGCTCTTGCTTGCGATGCTGCTCTGATTTAGCTACACTTCAGTCGACTGAATCGACTTTTGGGTCAGTTAATTTTCAGGGGGTGGGGGGGGCTCGCCAGGGTGAAGGAAGAACCAGCCACTGCGGGGAGGGGGGCTCGCCGCAGAGGTACCCCACTCTCTATCTTAGGGTTCAGGATGGGGCCGGTGGTCGCCGGCGGTGGCGGGGCATTGGCGGGGCGGTGGCGTGGGGCTCGCAGGAGAAAAAGCTCGGCACGGGGGGCCTAGAGGGATGGCCGAGGCAGCGGCGGACCGGCGGTAGGGAGTGTTTTTAGGGCGGGCGGGGCGGCACACCGCCAGCCGCGGGTGGCGGGGGGCTGCTGTTTGGCCAGTGGTGGCTGGCGGCTCAGGGGGTGGAGGTTGAAGATGAACCGCAGGCCCTTGATTTCGTATCCAACGGCTGCAAAATCTACTGACCAGAGATGAAAAGTCACCGACCGACGTGTAGCCTCACCTTGCTAGTGCGTTCAGTTTCGATAGAAAATTCAGTTTCGACAGCAAAATTCAGTTTCGACAGTTAAGTTGAGTTTCGACAGTTAAGTTCAGTTTCGACAGTTAAGTTCAGAGATGACCGGCTGATCTATTTTACATCTAGCACTTTGTGGTTATGTATTTTATGTCATGTATTGGAGATGCTATTAGAATTCCACTCAGGTTAACGTCTCTCTTGTCCTGCTTTAGCCTCAAGGTCAGACAACTCACGGAGCTGCTCCAACGATGAAACCTCCATCGAGCGAAGCAAGACTCGGCTCCATCTCCAGACGCCTAATATCTTCTTCCCCTCCTCCGACAGCAAAGTCAGCCGGAGCATCCTCACCAGCCAATCCAATCACGCTGAGATCGACATGGCTTCGCCAAAGAGGTTGTACACTTGTTGCATATCTTTTTTACTCAACATGTTATATATATTGTCCACTGAGCACACAGTTTTGTTCCTTTAGTGTCTCCTTGAAAGAAAAAATGTAGGAATTTTAATTTTCACTTGTCCTCCTTTTCAAATTCCTATTCATGAAGCACAAGACTAAGAGATAGTAGCATAATAGCATTATAACCGTACATTTTCTTGTGGTTTGACTTAATCTCACCATGCTTCTTTGCATCATGTGATCTTCCAATTGTTGTGAATCAAACACCCAGATTGGCAGAAATCCTGTGTTTTTAAATTCTCTGTTTTGCACGTGCATTCCTATCCTATTCCTGTCTATTTCCTATCCCTGCATTGTTGGAATCATCCATTTCAAACGAGCCCTTACAGAATTACTTCTCTTACAAATAGTTGTCAAAGAAAACCTTGCGTGGTTTTTCCCGCTCCTGCTGCGCCGTCGTCCACCCCAGCTCAGCTGCTCCAATGACAGAAGGGTCCAGCACAGCAGGGATCCGGCCTCCATACTGTCTTTCGCCGCCTTAGATCTTCTTCCTCGCCGCTGGTAGCCATGAAAACTCCATTACCATCATCAACCGAGCAGATGACCTCGAGGACTACACGGGTCCGCAAGAGAGGTCGCACTCTTTCATGTCTGCTTATGTTATGCATCGCTTAATATTACATGCTACTTTATCGTCCTGTTCACCGATTAGACTCGAGTCAGCTCCAAACTAATGGTCAAACTTGAGTTTTAAATGGTTGTGGGGTACATATCGGGCCGCTATCAATAGTATCTATCTACTATCCGTTAATCTCCGTGTCTACTATGAGTTTCATGTTGGGTGGGAAACAAACAAGAATAAGCCATTATATGTATTTTGTAACTGAAGCCATTATCTTCCTACTATTACTGGTTTTGGGTCTATCCACAGGTTGCTACCATCACTCTTGGATTTCTGCATGCACTCCTTACATAATCTCACTATGTTTTATTCCTATGCATGACAGTTATTGTAAACAATGGAACTGAACATGTAGAGCAAAAGAGATGAGCCTTGCGTGGCAATAAAATTTCATGCAGACGTCGCTCCATGGTAGGCGCAAAGGCAGCCCCCCCCCCCTCCATGCATTTCGGATTGTAATCGAGAGGAAGATATCTGTTCTTAGGGGGATTCAGAAGGAGAAGACAACTCCTATTTACCCCCTGAGGTCTTCGCTCTAACTTGGCATGCTGATGTTGGTTATATCATGCATATGGTGTCTTGCATTGCTTACTTTATACATCAAATATATCACCTGCTTAGTTTAGACATCCTTTGTGTGAATGTCATCTGTTTAATTTATTCATCGTTTATGTGAATTATGCAACACCATCTTGTTTAGCCATGCATCATATATGTGAATTTTGCAATGCCATCGTGCTTAGCCAGTCATCTTATATGTAAATTATATCAGGCCATCCTTTTTTTCATTACATATTACATTTTTCAACAATGTTAGTACATTCAATTGATCTTCGTGTGCATCAGCCATTTGACACAGTGATGGCAAATTCTGGAGTGAAAACAAGGTCTTCATAGCAGACTATGCTATCTGACGAAGCACATATCTCGCTGGTTACGGATAGCTCCTCAGAGGAGGATTCAGAGACAGATGACCAGTCCTATCCCCCCCCCCAAGGTGTATGATCTAACTTGGCAGGGTTATGTTGCTCATATCGTGCGTATGGTGTCTCGCATTGCTATGTCATTTGATTAGTTTAGACATGCTTTGTGTGAATGCCACCTGTTCAGTGTCTAATTACCATATATGTGAATTATGCATTGCCATCTTGTTGCAAGACATTATATATGTGAATTATACAATGCTATCTTGTTGCAATGGCATTATATAT
The DNA here is from genome assembly GCA_021605205.1 of Aegilops longissima. Taxonomy (NCBI): domain Eukaryota; kingdom Viridiplantae; phylum Streptophyta; class Magnoliopsida; order Poales; family Poaceae; genus Aegilops; species Aegilops longissima. The sequence goes on from CM038680.1 coordinate 561,571,602, forward strand.
GTGAATTATGCAATGCCATGCTGTTTAGCCAATCATCATGTATGTGAATTATATCATGCTATCATTTTTTTGTATTACGTGTTCCATTTGTCGACAATGTTTGTATATTCAACTACTCTTCCTGTGCATCAGCCATTTGAAGCGGTGATGGAAGTATCTGGAGTGAAAACAAGGTATTCAGAGCAGACAATGCTACCTGCTGAAGCAGACATCTTGCTGGTTACACAGAGCTCATCAAAGGAGGATTCAGATACTGATGACCAGTCCTATTTCCCCCCTGAGGTCTATGCTCAAACTTGGCAGGGTTATATTACCCATGTCATGCATGTTGTCTTGCATTGCTTAGTTTTTACATCATATATGGATTGCCATCTGCTTACTTGCTTACTATATAAATCATATATTTGAATTATATCATGCCATCATGTTTAAATAGTACATACACATCATCTATCTGAATTATGGCATGGCAAACCATTTAATAAAGACATCGTATAGTTATATCATCTCATCCTGTTTAGTGTTTACAGTCATCATATTTTGAATTATGGCATTCTATCCGTGAATGTATGTGAATTATGGCATGCCAACCTATTTAATAAACACATTATATAGTTATGTCATGTCATCCTGTTTACATAGTCTCATATTTTGAACTATGTCTTTACATCTTTTTTTAGTTAGCCATCATAATGTGAAATTGTATCATGCTATCCTGTTTAGTTAGCCATCATATATGTGAAATTGTGTTATGCTATCCTGTTTGGTTAGACAACATAAATATGAATTATTTCATGCCCTCTTTTATTCCCCAATACCCATTGCACCTATCTATCATACAATGTCTATACTTTCAATTACTTTTCTTGTTTATCAGCCATTTGAATTGGAGAGCGTGATGGCAGTATCTAAGGGAGTAATAACACGGTCTTCAGAAAAGATAGTGCTACCAGTTCATGCAGATAGGACCACGGTTGTGCTTGCCCAAGGACCAGATCCACCACACATAACCTAGACTCTCACAGATTGTACCCCTACCCAGTTGGACAGAGAACCAGCTACACCCCTTCTAACCCCAACCCCGGCAGATAGTAACCCAGCCCAGCTTGACACAAGACCGTCTCCACCACATAGCACCCAAACACGAGCAGTTAGTAAGGGAACTGCAGTGCCCAAAGCACGAGGACCACCACCAATCCCAACTCAACGCTTAAAGGAGAAGAATATTTGTTCTCGTGTCAAGTTCTGTAGCTATGGTTCATACTCCTTTGCTCTTGCATTATCAGATTTACTCATACCAACTATTTTCAAATTTGAAGGATGGAATTGAAACTCCAATGGCGCAACAGGTATGTTTTAAACATGTTTCTTTAACTGGTTTTCTGTTGTAACCTGCTCTATGTTGATTTAAGTTTCAATTGAATAAACAGTTATGTTCTCATGTCATGCACATTACAAGTGTTGTTATTGCTCTATAGTTACCCACACTTATATTCTGTCTATTCTGCTTTGTCTTGAACAAATATTATTTGAACTGTGTCTCTATCTTGATTTGGCAACAAAAACTAGAATGATATAGACCATAAAGTGACCATGGTACATAGATATATGTTTGTTTCATGCTGTTATCATGTCCACTTTACTACTGAACTCATTTACCAAAATGAGTTTCATATACAACATGGTAAACATGTGATGTGTCTTCTTGTTTCTATTTTAGAATGCGGACAAAATATTGGAGAACAGTACCGCATTATCCAATGGTAAAGGAAGTAATGCAGATAAGGTTCAAGATAGTGAGACATCCGTGTTGGTCTCCAAGAAAGCTGATAAAAACTATCTTGACGACATTGAGGGAACCCAAAAGTCATGTCTTGATGTAGTGTTCGAGTTACTGGCCACTACTGCTGGCACAAGATTGATACGTCTCCAACGTATCTATAATTTTTTATTGCTCCATGCTATATTATCTACTGTTTTGGATGTTTATGGGCTTTATTTTACACTTCTATATTATTTTTGGGACTAACCTATTGACCCAGAGCCCAGTGCCAGTTCCTATTTTTTCCCTTGTTTCAGTGTTTCAAAGAAAAGGAATATCAAACTGAGTCGAAACGGAATGAAACCAACTGCAGAAGTTATTTTTGGAAGGAAAGCTACCGGAAAAACTTGGAGTGCATGACAGGAAAGAAACGAGGGAGCCACGAGGCAGGGGGCGCGCCTCCCCACCCCCCAGCGCGCCTCCACCTCGTGGGCCCTCGTGGCTCCCCGACGTACTTCTTCCGCCTATATATTCCCATATACCCTAAAAACATCGAAGATGAGAATAGATCGGGAGTTTCGCCGCCGCAAGCCTCTGTAGCCACCAAAAGTCAATCGGGACCCTGTTCCGGCACCCTGCCGGAGGGGGGGAACCCTCATCCGGTGGTCATCTTCATCATCCCAGCGCTCTCCACGATGAGGAGGGAGTAGTTCACCCTCGGGGCTGAGGGTATGTACCAGTAGCTATGTGTTTGATCTCTCTCTCTCTCGTGTTCTTGATTTGGCACGATCTTGATGTATCACCAGCTTTGCTATTATTGTTGGATCTTATGTTGCTTTTCCCCCTCTACTCTCTTGTAATGGATTGAGTTTTCCCTTTGAAGTAATCTTATCGGATTGAGTCTTTAATGATTTGAGAACACTTGATGTATGTCTTGCCGTGCGTATCTGTGGTAACAATGGGATATCACGTGATTCACTTGATGTATGTTTTGGTGATCAACTTGCTGGTTCTGCCCATGAACCTTGCATAGGGGTTGGCACACGTTTTCGTCTTGATTCTCCGGTAGAAACTTTGGGGCACTCTTTGAAGTTCTATGTGTTGGTTGAATAGATGAATCTGAGATTGTGTGATGCATATCGTATAATCATACCCACGGATACTTGAGGTGATATTGGAGTATCTAGGTGACATTCGGGTTTTGGATGATTTGTGTCTTAAGGTGTTATTCTAGTACGAACTCTAAGGTTGTTTGTGACACTTATAGGAATAGCTCAACGGATTGATTGGAAAGAATAACTTTGAGGTGGTTTCGTACCCTACCATAATCTCTTCGTTTGTTCTCCACTATTAGTGACTTTGGAGTAACTCTTTGTTGCATGTTGAGGAATAGTTATATGATCCAACTATGTTATTATTGTTGAGAGAACTTGCACTAGTGAAAGTATGAACCCTAGGCCTTGTTTCAATGCATTGCAATACCGTTTACGCTCACTTTTATCTTTAGTTACCTTGCTGTTTTTATATTTTCATATTACAAAAACCTATATCTACCATCCATATTGCACTTGTATCACCATCTCTTCGCCGAACTAGTGCACCTACACAATTTACCATTGTATTGGATGTGTTGGGGACACAAGAGACTCCTTTGTTATTTGGTTGCAGGGTTGTTTCAGAGAGACCATCTTCATCCTACGCCTCCCACGGATTGATAAACCTTAGGCATCCACTTGAGGGAAACTTGCTACTGTCCTACAAACCTCTGCACTTGGAGGCCCAACAACGTCTACAAGAAGAAGGTTGTGTAGTAGACATCAAGCAGTTTCTGGCGCCGTTGCCGGGGAGGCTAGGTAAGCGGCACTCACACCCCGTCAACTAAGCTCTTTTCTGGCGCCGTTTCCGGGGAGGTGAGTGCTTTAAGGTATATCTTTAGATCTTGCAATCAAATATTTTAGTTTCTTGTTTTATCACTAGTTTAGTTTATAAAAGAAAACTACAAAAAAATGGAATTGAGTTTGTCTCATACGCTTCATCTTTTCAATATCTTTCGTGAGTATGATGGAAAGGAAAATTGTTCCATAGTACTAGAAGAAGAATTACATAGAATGCTTGGCACTGAATATTTGAATGATGAGCATGATTGCAATTTTGTTAGTATTAATTCCTTGAATATCCATGATGCTAATGATATGCAATGCCACAAGCTTGGGGAAGCTATGTTTGATGAAGATGATACTTTTTGTCCCCCAAGCTTTGATGAGTCAATTTACTATGATGAAAGCATGCCTCCTATCTATTATGATTATTGTGATGACATGTATGCTATAAATAATAATGATAACCATGAAACTTGTCATCTTGATCTTAATTTTCAATCACATGATAGTTATTTTGTTGAGTTTTCTCCCACTATTATTCATGAGAAGAAATTTGCTTATGTGGAGAGTAGTAAAATTTCTATGCAAGTAGATCATGAAAAGAATTCTTTATGTGCTGGTTATATTGTAGAATTCATTCATGATTCTACTGAAAATTATTATGAGGGAGGAATATATGCTTGTAGGAATTGCAATAATATCAAGTTTCCTCTCTATGTGCTTAAAGTTTTAAAGTTATGCTTGTTTTGCCTTCCTATGCTACTTGATTATTGTTCCCATAACTTGTTTGCTCACAAAATCCCTATGCATAGGAAGTGGGTTAGACTTAAATGTGCTAGTCATATTCTTCATTATGCTCTCTTTATGTTTCCATTCTTATCTTTTGTTGGGGAACGTTGCAGAAAATTAAAATTTTTCCTACGGTTTCACCAAGATCCATCTATGAGTTCTACCATGCAACGAGTAACGAGAGAGAGTTTGCATCTACATACCACTTGTAGATCGAATACGGAAGCGTTCTTGAGAGTGGTGATGACGAAGACGCTCCCAACGTGATTCCGATCACCGATGACCAAAGTACTGAAGGACAGCACCTCCGTGTTCAACACACGACGGGATTTATGGCGCCTCCTCCGCCTTGATCCAGCAAGAGAGAAGGAGAGGTTGAAGAAGACAATCCCAATGGCAGCACGACGGCGTGGTGCAGCTGGTACGGTAGTTCTCCGCAGGGCTTCGCCAAGCTTGTGGAGAAAGAGAGGTGTTGGGAGGGAGGGCTGCGCCACAACTGTGTTAGCAGCCTCCCCCCCCCTCTATTTATAGGAGGAGAGGGTCAAGGGGGCCGCCCTCTAGGGCAAACCCTAGGGGGGGGCGGCCAAGGGAGGAGGGAGGAGGGTGGCTTGCCCCCAAGCCAGCGGGCGCCCCTTTAGGTTTCTCCTCCCAAACCCTAGGCATGGGCCTAGGTGGAGGCGCACCCAGCCCACCAGGGGCTGGTTCCCTCCCACTTAGCCCATGTGGCCCCCGAGAGGTGGCCCTCGGTGGACCTCCTGAACCTCCCGTGGCCCCTGCATTTTACCGGTATACCACCAAACTTCCTGAGTCCGCTTAACCACTTCCCATATATAAATCTTTACCTCCGGACCATTCCGAACTCCTCGTGACGTCCGGGATCTCATCCGGACTCAACAACATTCGTAATCACATACTTGTCTTCCTATTAACCCTAGCGCCACCGAACCTTATGTGTAGACCCTACGGGTTCGGGAGACATGCGAACATGACCGAGACTACCTCAAGTCAATAACCAACAGCGGATCTGGATACCCATGTTGGCTCCCTACATGCTCCTCGATGTTGTCATCGGATGAACCACGATGTCAAGGGTTCAAGCAACCCCGTATTCTATTCCCTTTGTCGACGGTGTGTTACTTGCCCGAGACTCGATCGTCGGTATCCCAATACCTCGTTAGTCTCGTTATCGCAAGTCACTTTACTCGCATCGCAATGCATGATCCCGTGACCAGACACTTGGTCACTTTGAGCTCATTATGATGATGCATTACCGAGTGGGCCCAGTGATACCTCTCCGTCATACGGAGTGACAAATCCAGCCTCGATCCGTGTCAACCCAATGGTCACTTTCGGAGATACCTGTAGTGCACCTTTATAGTCACCCAGATTACGTTGTGACGCTTGATACACCCAAAGCACTCCTACGGTATCCGGAATTGCACGATCTCATGGTCTAAGGAAGAGATACTTGACATTGGAAAAGCTCTAGCAAAACGAACTACACGATCTTTGTGCTATGCTTAGGATTGTCTTGTCCATCACGCCATTCTCCTAATGACGTGATCCCGTTGTCAATGACATCGATGTCCATAGTCGAAACCATGACTATCTGTTGACCAACGAGCTAGTCAACTAGAGGCTTACTAGGGACGATTGTAGTCTATGTATTCACACGTGTATTACGATTTCCGGATAATACAGCTTATAGCATGAATAAAAGACAATTATCATGAACAAGGAAATATAATAATAATGCTTTTATTATTGCCTCTAGGGCATATTTCCAACAGTCTCCCACTTGCACTAGAGTCAATAATCTAGTTTACATTGTGATGAATCGAACACCCATAGAGTTCGGTGTTGATCATGTTTTGCCCATGAAGAGGTTTAGTCAACGGATCTGCGACATTCAGATCCGTATGCACTTTACAAATTTCTATGTCTCCATTCTGAACATTTTCACGGATGGAGTTGAAGCGACGCTGATGTGCTGGTCTTCTTGTGAAACCTGGGCTCCTTGGCAAGGGCAATAGCTCCGGTGTTGTCACAGAAGAGTTTGATCGGCCCCGACGCATTGGGTATGACTCCTAGGTCGGTGATGAACTCCTTCACCCAAATTGCTTCATGCGCTGCCTCCGAGGCTGCCATGTACTCCGCTTCACATGTAGATCCCGCCACGACGCCTCGCTTGCAGCTGCACCAGCCATCGCTCCACCATTCAACATATACACGTATCCGGTTTGTGACTTAGAGTCATCAGATCTGTGTCGGCTTAGCGCCGACGTAACCTGCTACGACGAGCTCTTCGTCACCTCCATAAACGAGAAACATGTCCTTTGTCCTTTTCGGTACTTCAGGATATTCTTGACCGCTGTCCAGTTGTTCCTTGCCGGGATTACTTTGGTACCTTCCTACCAAACTTACGGCAAGGTTTACATCAGGTCCTGGTACACAAGATGGCATACATAATAGATCCTATGGCTGAGGCATAGGGATGACACTCATCTCTTCTTTATCTTTTGTCGTGGTCGGGCATTGAGCTGAGCTCAATCTCACACCTTGCAATACAGGCAAGAACCCTTCTTTGACTGATCCATTTTGAACTTATTCAAAATCTTATCAAGGTATGTGCTTTGTGAAAGACCTATGAGGCGCCTCGATCTATCTCTATAGATCTTGATGCCTAATATATAAGCAGCTTCTCCAAGGTCCTTCATTGAAAAACACTTATTCAAGTAGGCCTTAATGTTGTCCAAGAAATCTATATCATTTCCCATCGAAGTATGCCATCTACATATAATATGAGAAATGCTACAGAGCTCCCACTCACTTTCTTGTAAACGCAGGCTTCTCCATAAGATCAAGATAAACCCAAACGCTTTGATCATCTCATCAAAGCGAATGTTCCAACTCCGAGATGCTTGCACCAGCCCATAAATGGATCGCTGGAGCTTGCATACTTTGTTAGCGTTGTTAGGATCGACAAAACCCTCGGCTGTATCATATACAGCTCTTCCTTAAGATAGCCGTTAAGGAACGCTGTTTTGACGTCCATCCGCCATATCTTATAATCATAGTATGCGGCAATTGCTAACATGATTCGGACGGACTTAAGCTTCGCCACGGAGAGAAAGTCTCATCGTAGTCACTCCCTTGAACTTGCCGATAACCCTTAGCGACAAGTCGAGCTTTATAGATGGTGACATTACCATCCGCGTCCGCCTTCTTCTTAAAGATCCATTTGTTTTCTATCGTCACGATCATCGGCAAGTCACCAAAGTCCACACTTTGTTTTCATACATGGATTCTATCTCGGACTTCATGGCTTCTAGCCATTTGTTGGAATCTGGGCCCGCCATTGCTTCTTCATAGTTCAAGGTTCATTGTTGTCTAACAACATGATTTCCAGGATGGGTTGCCGCATCACTGGTGCGGAACGTGTCCTAGTGGACCCACGAAGTTCAAGAGCAACTTGATCCAAGTACCTTGATCATCATCATGAATTTCCTCTTCGTTGGTGTAGGCATCACAGAACATTTTCCGAGCTGCACTACTATCCTGTTCAAGAGGTAGTACTTCATCGAAGTTCTACTTTCCTCCCACTTACTTCTTTCGAGAGAAACTCTTTTTCGAGAAAGATTCCGCTCTCTGGCAACAAAGATCTTGCCTTCGGATCTAAGGTAGAAGGTATACCCAAAGGTTTCTTTAGGGTATCCTATGAAGACGATTTTTCCGACTTGGGTTCGAGCTTTTCAGTTGAAGTTTCTTGACATAAGCATCGATCCCCAAACTTTTAGAAACGACAGCTTAGGTTTCTTCCCAAACCATAATTCATACGGTGTCGCCTCAAAGGATTTAGACGGTGCCCTATTTAAAGTGAATGTAGCTGTCTCTAGAGCGTATCCCCAAAATGATAGCGTAAATCGGTAAGAGACATCATAGACCGCACCATATCCAATAGAGTGCGACACGACGCTCGGACACACCATTATTACCGAGGTGTTCCAGCGGCGTTAGTTGTGAAACGATTCCACATTTTCTTAAGTGTGTACCAAATTCGTGACTTAAATATTCTCCTCCACGATCCGATCGTAAGAATTTTATCTTTCGTCACGTTGATTCTCTACTTCATTCTGAAATTCTTTGAACTTTTCAAAGGTCTCAGACTTGTGTTTCATCAAGTAGACATACCCATATCTACTCAAGTCATCCGTGAGAGTGAGAACATAACGATATCCTCCACGAGCCTCAACGCCATTGGACCGCATACATCGGTATGTATGATTTCCAACAAGTTGGTTGCTCGCCCATTGTTCCGAGAATGGAGTCTTGGTCATCTTGCCCATGAGGCATGGTTCGCATGTGTCAAATGATTCATAATCAAGAGACTCCAAAAGTCCATCAGATGGAGCTTCTTCATGCGCTTGACACCAATGTGACCAAGGCGGCAGTGCCACAAGTATGTGGGACTATCGTTATCAACTTTACATCTTTTGGTATTCACGCTATGAACATGTGTAATACTACGCCGAGATTCATTAAGAATAAACCATTGACCATCGGAGCATGACCATAAAACATATCTCTCATATAAATAGAACAACCATTATTCTCGGATTTAAATGAGTAGCCATCTCGCATTAAACGAGATCCAGATACAATATTCATGCTCAAACTTGGCACCAAATAACAATTATTAAGGTTCATAACTAATCCCGTGGGTAAATGAAGAGGTAGCGTGTCGACGGCGATCACATCGACTGAACCATTCCCGACGCAAGATCGTCACCTCGCCCTTCGCCAGCCTCCGCTTATTCCGCAGCTCCTGCTGTGAGTTACAAATATGAGCAACGGCACCGTATCAAATACCCAGGAGTTACTACGACATCTGGTAAGGTACACATCAATTACATGTACATCAAATATACCTTTGGTGTTGCGGCCTTCTTATCCGCTAAGTACTTGGGGCAGTTCCGCTTCAAAGGACCCTTCCCTTGCAATAAAAGCACTCGGCCTCGTGCTTGGGTCCATTCTTTGACTTCTTCCCGCAACTTGCTTACCGGGCGCGCAACCTCCTTGCCGTCCTTCTTGAAGTTCTTCTTGCCCTTGCCCTTCTTAAACTTAGTGGTCTTATTGACCATCAACACTTGATGTTCTTTCTTGATTTCAACCTCGGCTGACTTCAAAGATAGAGAACACTTCAGAATGGTCTTTACCATCCCCTGCATGTTGTAATTCATCACAAAGCTCTTGTAGCTTGGTGGGAGCGATCGAGGATTCTGTCAATGACCGCCTCATCGTGGAGGTTAATATTCATTTGGGTCATACGGTTGTGCAACCTGCACATCTTCGTAATGTGCTCACCGATGTAACTGTTTTCCTCCATCTTACAACTATAGAACTTGTCGAGATGTCATATCTCTCGACCCGGCGTGAGCTTGGAAAACAAGTTTCAGCTCTTCAACATCTCATATGCTCCGTGATGCTCAAAACGCTTTTGGAGCCCCGGTTCTAAGCTGTAAAGCATGCCGCATCGAACGAGGGAGTAATCATCAAGACGAGACTGCCAAGCATTCATAATGTCTTGGTTCTTCGGGACGGAGCTTCACCTAGCGGTCCTTCTAGGACGATTGTTTCTGGCAGCTATGAGGATGATCTCGTGTTCGGACCCAGTCCGATAGTTGCTGCCGCCATCTTTCAGCTTGGTTTTCTAGGAAGCGTTGAAGTTCAAGTTGACATGAGCGTTGGCCATTTGATCTACAAGACATATAATTCAAAAGTTTTAGACTAAGTTCATGATAATTAAGTTCATCTAATCAAATTATTAATGAACTCCCACTTAGATTAGACATCCTCTAGTCATCTAAGTGTTACACGATCCGAGTCAACTAGGCCGTGTCCGATCAACACGTGAGACGGACTAGTCTACGCCGGTGAACATTCTCATGTTGATCGATCTTCCATACGACTCATGTTCGACCTTTCGGTCTCCGTGTTCCGAGGCCATGTCTTCACATGCTTAGGCTCGTCAAGTTAACCCTAAGTGTTTCTGCGTGTGTAAATCTTGCTTACACCCGTTGTATGTGAACGTAAGAATCCATCACACCCGATTAACACGTGGTGCTTAGAAGTTTATTTAACTGTAGCAACGGTGCACGGTTAGGGGAGAACACTTCTTGAAATTGTTCTAAGGGATCATCTTATTTACTACCGTCGTTCTAAGTAAACAAGATGCATAATCATAATAAACATCACATGCAATTATAAAGTAGTGACATGATATGGCCAATATCATATAGCTCCTTTGATCTTCATCTTCGGGGCTCCATGATCATCCTGTCACCGGCATGACACCATGATCTCCATCATCATGATCTCCATCATCGTGCCTCCATGAAGTTGTCACGCCAACGACTACTTCTACTTCTATGGCTAACGCGCTTAGCAATAAAGTAAAGTAAATTACATGGCGTTCTTCAATGACACGCAGGTCATACAAAAATAAAGACAACTCCTATGGCTCCTGCCGTTGTCATACTCATCGACATGCAAGTCGTGATACCTATTACAAGAACATGATCTCATACATCACAATATATCATCATTCATCACAACTTGGCCATATCACGTCACATGACAATTGCTGCAAAAAACAAGTTAGACGTCCTCTAATTGTTGTTGCATCTTTTACGTGGCTGCAATTGGGTTCTAGCAAGAACGTTTTCTTACCTACGAATAACCACAACGTGATCTTGTCAACTTCTATTTACCCTTCATAAGGACCCTGTTCATCGAATCCGCTCCCACTAAAGTAGGAGAGACAGACACCCGCCAGCCACCTTATGCAACTAGTGCATGTTAGTCGGTGGAACCGGTCTCACGAAGAGCACGTAAGGTTGGTCCGGCCGCTTCATCCCACAATACCGCGGAAGCAAGAAACAACTAGTAACGGCAAGTAAGTTGACAAGATACACGCCCACAACAAAATTGTGTTCTACTCTGCAAAGAGAACTACGATAGACCTAGCTCATGATGCCATTGTTGGGGAACGCTGCAGAAAATTAAAATTTTTCCTACGGTTTCACCAAGATCCATCTATGAGTTCTACCATGCAACGAGTAACGAGAGAGAGTTTGCATCTACATACCACTTGTAGATCGAATACGGAAGCGTTCTTGAGAGTGGTGATGACGAAGACGCTCCCAACGTGATTCCGATCACCGATGACCAAAGTATCTTGAAAGGACAGCACCTCCGTGTTCAACACACGACGGGACGATGGCGTCTCCTCCGCCTTGATCCAGCAAGAGAGAAGGAGAGGTTGAAGAAGACAATCCCAATGGCAGCACGACGGCGTGGTGCAGCTGGTACTGTAGTTCTCCCAGCAGGCTTCGCCAAGCTGCGTGGAGAAAGAGAGGTGTTGGGAGGGAGGGGCTGCGCCACAACTGTGTTAGCAGCCTCCCCCACCCCTCTATTTATAGGAGGAGAGGGTCAAGGGGGCCGGCCTCTAGGGCAAACCCTAGGGGGGGCGGCCAAGGGAGGAGGGAGGAGGTGGCTTGCCCCCAAGCCAGGGGCGCCCTTTAGGTTTCCTCCTCCCAAACCCTAGGCGCATGGGCTCAGGTGGGAGGCGCACCCAGCCCACCAGGGGCTGGTTCCTCTCCCACTTAGCCCATGTGGCCCCCGGAGAGGTGGCCCTCCGGTGGACCTCCGAACCTCCCGTGGCCCCTGCATTTTACCAGTATACCACCAAACTTCCCGAGTCCGCTTAACCACTTTCCATATATAAATCTTTACCTCCCGACCATTCCGAACTCCTCGTGACGTCCGGGATCTCATCCGGACTCAACAACATTCGTAATCACATACTTGTCTTCCTATTAACCCTAGCGCCACCGAACCTTATGTGTAGACCCTACGGTTCGGGAGACATGCGACATGACCGAGACTACCTCAAGTCAATAACCAACAGCGGATCTGGATACCCATGTTGGCTCCCACATGCTCCTCGATGTTGTCATCGGATGAACCACGATGTCAAGGGTTCAAGCAACCCCGTATTCTATTCCCTTTGTCAGACGGTGTGTTACTTGCCCGAGACTCGATCGTCGGTATCCCAATACCTCGTTAGTCTCGTTACGGCAAGTCACTTTACTCGCATCAGAATGCATGATCCCGTGACGCACACTTGGTCACTTTGAGCTCATTATGATGATGCATTACCGAGTGGGCCCAGTGATACCTCTCCGTCACACGGAGTGACAAATCCCAGCCTCGATCCGTGTCAACCCAATGGTCACTTTCGGAGATACCGTAGTGCACCTTTATAGTCACCCAGCCACGTTGTGACGCTTGATACACCCAAAGCACTCCTACGGTATCCGGAATTGCACGATCTCATGGTCTAAGGAAGAGATACTTGACATTGGAAAAGCTCTAGCAAAACGAACTACACGATCTTTGTGCTATGCTTAGGATTGTCTTGTCCATCACGCCATTCTCCTAATGACGTGATCCCGTTGTCAATGACATCGATGTCCATAGTCGAAACCATGACTATCTGTTGACCAACGAGCTAGTCAACTAGAGGCTTACTAGGGACATATTGTAGTCTATGTATTCACACGTGTATTACGATTTCCGGATAATACAGTTATAGCATGAATAAAAGACAATTATCATGAACAAGGAAATATAATAATAATGCTTTTATTATTGCCTCTAGGGCATATTTTCTGGTGCAACAGCAAGCGCTGGAGGATTTAAGCGCCAAACAAGAGAAAGTTAATAAGCTTGCTAAGCATCTTGCCAGCATTATGGGTACCCAGGATATTGTTTCTTGAGATCTTCTGAAGTGGTTTCAGTTCTGGATTTATTTTGCTGCGGCCTTTATTTGCGCTGGTCGCCGACTTTGACAACCAGTGTATATGATATGCTGCTTTGTTCCCTATATTTGCACTGGTGGCGAACTTTGATGCCCAGTGGATGTAATATGTGTAATAGCCGTGATATCCTAGCATTAGTTGCTTGCTTATTTATTTCCTTGTTGTCTTTTTTATTTGTTTGCTTGTAGTCATTGCAGGGTTTTTTTCGCGGTTAGCTAGTGGCTGCAATAACATATTTTTTAAAACTAGGCCATAATAACCATGGGCTAATATTTACTGTAGTGACACTGAGCCTCCTACTGGCCGTAGAAACAGTGGGCCTTCTACGGGCCATAGAAACAATGGGCCTTCTGCGGGCCATATCATCGATGGGCCTTATACGGGCCCTATGATCGATTGGCCAAACATCGGCCAAACAGACTGCATTATGGTCGTAAACGGGCTAGAGTTGGAACCGTCTGTTCATGGGCCGACCATAACGGGCCATCGTTAATAGGCCGTATTTGATGACTCTATGAAAATGGCCCAACATATTAACGGACCACAAACGGGCCGACTGTAACCACGGGCTGAATTTGGCCCACAAGCAGAAAATGACAGTAACGGGCCGTAAGTAAACGAATGATGGAAATCAGCCCAAGAATAAATGGGCTCTGAGAAGGCCGAAAGATAACATGGGCTGGAAGCGGCCCAACGGAATAACGGGCCGTTAATGGGTATAAAGTGATACATTGTTCATTACGGGCCGCCACCACGGGCTGTTAATGGGTGTAAAGTGATACCTTTGTTCATTATGGGCCGATTTCACCACGGGCCGTTAATAGGCCAAGAGTTACATAGGGCCTCATATGGGCCGAAGAAGTCATGGGCCATACATGGGCCGAAGAAAACGGGCTGGAATCATATTGGGTGGCCCGGATGACGCCATCGCGCCTAATTTGGATAGGGCGAACGGGCCTTGGGTTAGCGGGTCTGTAAATGGGCTATACGTGAACATGCTGTTAATAAAGCTTTACATGGGCCGCCCGCCACCTTTGAGCAAGTCAAATGGGCCGGCCTTTTCACAGAATAGGCCTCTGTTGGGCCGTGCCACGGTCGACGTATCATAGGCGTATACATCCAATGAGTGGATGACATCTGTCCCAACGATGAGTCGACACGCAGTTTCCTCCCACCAATGATGATTTTACACGTGGAAAATCCCCATTGGTCGGGGCTGTTAACGGGTTACCGGATCCAAAACCCGACCCGGTAGCTTAACGGTGTTCCGTTACGGTGGATGCCACGTGTCGGTCACCCTTGACGAAAGCACTTATGTGATACGGGATTTATCGTCATGGAAGTGGACACTTCCGTGATGATAATTTTGGTAATGTCATGGAACACTTCTACGACAGCACAGGTATGACTATCTTGATTCTATCATAAAATCGTCATGGATGTACATGCATGACAGAAAATACGACCTACTATGACAAACGTCCACTTCCATGACGATAATTTTGGTAATGTCATGGAACACTTCTACGAAAGCACAGGTATGACTATCTTGATTCTGTCATAAAATCGTCATGGATGTACATGCATGACAGAAAATGCGACCTACTGTGACAAACACGTATCATCACGAAAGTGTATTTTTTTGTAGTGTTACATATTGAGCATCAAGATCTATAGAGATAGATCAAGACACTTGATAAGATTTTTTCAGCGAGTAAAAACCTTGACAAGATTTTGAAGTAGTTCAAAATGGAACAGTCAAAGAAGGAGTTCTTGCCTGTGTTACGAGGTGTGAAGTTGAGTGAAGACTCAAAACCCGACCACAGCAGAAAATAGAAAGAGAAGTCATTCCCTATGCCTTAGTAATAGGTTCTATAAAGTATGTTATGCTGTGTACCAGACCTATTGTGTACCTCACCATGAGTTTGGCAAGAGGGTACAATAGTGATCTAGGAGTAGATCACTAGACAGCGGTCAAAATTATCCTTAGTGGAATAAGGATATATTTCTCGGTTATGGAGGTGATAAAGAGTTCGTCGTAAAGAGTTACGTCGATGCAAGATTTTACACCGATCCAGATGACTCTATGTCTCAATCTGGATACATATTGAAAGTGGGATCAATTAGCTAGAGTAGCTCCGTGCAGAGCATTGTAGACATAGAAATTTGCGAAATACTTACGGATCTGAATATGTCAGACCCGTAGACTAAAACTTCTATCACAAGCAAAATATGATCACACCTTATTACTCTTGGGTGTTAATCACATAAAGCGATGTGAACTAGATTGTTGAATCTGGTAAACCCTTTGAGTATTGATCGCATGGCGATGTGAACTATTGGTGTTAAATCATATGGCGATGTGAACTAGATTATAGAATCTGGTAAACCCTTTGAATGTTGGTCACATGGAGATGTGAACTATTGGTGTTAAATCACATGACGATGTGAGCTAGATTATTGACTCTAGTGCAAGAGGGAGACTGAAGGAAATATGCCCTAGAGGCAATAATAAAGTGGTTATTTATATTTCCTTATATCATGATAAATTTTTATTATTCATGCTAGAATTGTATTAACCGGAAACTTAGTACATGTGTGAATATATAGACAAACAGACTGTCACTAGTATGCCTCTACTTGACTATCTCGTTGAATCAAAGATGGTCAAGTTTCCTAGCCATGGACATGAGTTGTCATTTTATTAATGGGATCACATCATTAGAGAATGATGTGATTGACTTGACCCATTCCGTTAGCTTAGCACTTGATTGTTTAGTATGTTGCTATTGCTTTCTTCATGAATTATATATGTTCCTATGACAATGAGATTATGCAACTCACGAATACCGGAGGAACACTTTGTGTGCTACCAAACGTCACAACGTAACTTGGTGATTATAAAGGTGCTCTACAGGTGTCTCCGATGGTACCTGTTGAGTTGGCATAGATCGAGATTAGGATTTGTCACTCCGATTGTCGGAGAGGTATCTCTGGGCCCTCTCGGTAATGCACATCACTATAAGCCTTGCAAGAAATGTGACTAATGAGTTAGTTGCGGATGATGCATTACGAACGAGTAAAGAGACTTGCGTATAGCGAGATTGAGCTAGGTATTGAGATACCGACGATCGAATCTCGGGCAAGTAACATACCGATGACAAAGGGAACAACGTATGTTGTTATGCGGTTTGACCGATAAAGATCTTCGTAGAATATGTGGGAGCCAATATGAGCATCCAGGTTCCGCTATTGGTTATTGACCGGAGACGTATCTCGATCATGTCTACATAGTTCTCGAACCCGTAGGGTCCGCACGCTTAACGTTCGGTGACGATTGATATTATGAGTTTATGTATTTTGATGTACCGAAGGTAGTTCGGAGTCCCGGATGAGATCGGGGACATGACGAGGTGTCTCGAAATAGTCGAGACATAAATATTGATATATTGGACGGCTATATTCGGACAACGGAAGTGTTCCGGGTGATTTTGGAGAAAACCAGAGTACCGGGAGTTTAGCGGAACCCCCCGAGAGAAGTTATGGGCCTTATGGGCCATAAGAAGGAAGCACACCAGCCCACAAGGGGCTGGTGCACCCCCCTTTGGGTAGGAGGCCGAATAGTAATAGGTTTTGGGGGTGCGGCCCCCCTTTCCTTCTCTCCCACTCCTCCTTCCCTTCCTCTCCTACTCCAACTAGGGAAAGGGCGGATCCTACTCCCGATGGGAGTAGGAGTCCCCTAGGGCGCGCCATAGAGAGGGCCGGCCCTCCCCTCCTCCACTCCTTTATATACGGGGGAGGGGGACCCCATAGACACACAAGTTGATCATTGATCTCTCTTAGCCGTGTGCGGTGCCCCCCTCCACCATAATCCACCTTGGTCATATAGTAGCGGAGCTTAGGTGAAGCCCTGCATCGGTAAGTTGATCAACATTGTCATCACGCAGTCGTGCTGACGAAACTCTCCCTCGAGCTCTACTGGATCGTCAGTTCGCGGGACGTCACCGAGCTGAACGTGTGCTGAACACGGAGGTGCCGTACGTTTGGTACTGAGGATCGGTCGATCGTGAAGATGTACGACTACATCAACCGCGTTGTCATAACGCTTCTGCTTTCGGTCTATGAGGGTACGTGGACACACTCTCCCCTCTCGTTGTTATGCATCACCATGATCTTGCGCGTGCGTAGGAAATTTTTTGAAATTACTACGTTCCCCAATATGGTGTGTGGCTAGGAATGGAGGAGGGGGCGCAATAAATAGCCGGAGCAAGGGGGGACATGTCACCGTCGGAGCTCCCTGGATGCGTGGCGAACGGCGACGAAAAGCTGCAGTGCGAGGGGGCAACCACACAGCATCAAAGCAAGAGCTGCCCACGCTCGTGGACGAGCGTAGGAGGCGGTGGGAGAAGCGGACAAGTGCACGCGCGCACTGTGGCTTTTGGTCGCGACGTGCCCGTGCTTGCTGCGGCATCTCCGGCATCGGCGAGCGCCAGGGAGAGGTCAAGGGCAATGGGTCGGGGTTGTAGGTGCGGCACGACAGGCGTCGGCGAGTGCTGGAACGAGCACGCACTGAACAGAGAGGAAGGCGCCATCCAAAGCGTGTCGTGACGCTGCCAGGCACCGTGTCTTCATGCAGTCACCAAGCTTGCATGGTCAAGACGACCCCCAAACGCTGCCAAACCTTGTCTACGCTCTAGTCCACGCAGTGTTTAGTCTAGGAAAGATGATAGCTCATAGCCAGGCCGACCAGACTTGAGTCTACTAAGCTGGCAAGTTTCTTACCAGAAACTTGGTCGCCAAGTTAAGCAACCTTCTAGAAGGCCATTAGGGCTGATCTCCTGGGGTTTAGGTTTTCTTAGGAGGGCGTTTAACTCAAGAAATATCAGGGCCAGAAGATCAAGGAAAAATGTACTTGCTGTACAAACTAGAATTCTGGGCCAGAAGAGAAATTATTTTCTATAGCAAAAATATTACAAAAAGTCATGCAATATTTTTGCTTGGGAAGGTGTGCTAAGGTTTAAAGAATATTCAGGAATTATTTCAGATTTTTAGGAGCAAGCAAAATTGGGGTTGCTTTGGAGCACAAGTTTCTGAATTGAAATTCAGAGAGAAAAATGAATATTTTTATTTTATGAAAAATATTCATTTGATTATTTGGGGGATTTATCAGAGGAATAAAGTTGAATGAGGAGTAGATAGGTCACTTGGGTGAAAGTCAAGGATGTGCCAGTGTGACAAGTCCATTTGAAATGGTTCCAAAACCCAAATCAAAGCAAGGCAAAACCAAGTCCGGAAACAGAGAGAAGGCAAGTCCGGAAAAGGACAGAAGGCAAATCCAGGCTCACAAACCTCCCCCACTTAGGATGAATCTCGTCCTCGAGATTCGGTTTCTTGGGAAAACAGTTCGGGGTATGCAGTCCTTCAAAATTCCTCTCTTTCCCAGCTTGTTTCCTCTTCGGTGTGATGCTCCCACTGAACCTTGTAAAACCTTATTTCTTTGCTGCGAGTGACCCTTTCTGTCTGATCCAATATTCTGATTGGCTTTTCCTCATAAGTCAAATCCTTAGCCAATTCTATCTCTGCCATATCAGTCATTTTCTCCGGTGGCGAGATGCATCTTCTCAGCTGCAAGATATGAAACACATTGTCTACTTCTGACTGTTCCGGTGGTAATTCCAACTGATATGCAACTATCCCGACTCTGTCCATGACTAGAAACGTACCAATGTATTGGGGTGCCAATTTACCGCGGGTCTGAAACCTCTTGACTCCTTTCATAGGGGTGACTCAGAGATATACGTGTACTCTGGGTTCGAAGCTGATCTGACGGTGTTTGGCATCATAGTAGCTTTTATGTCGTGATTTGGCCAGCTGCAGTCTGTCTCAGATTTCCTTGACTTGCTTCTCCACTTCGAGCATTAAATCAGTCCCGAAAATGCGGCTGTCTCCGGTTTGCGACCAGTACAATGGGGTGTGGCATTTACGGCCATACAGAGCTTCATAGGGTGACATCTTTAAGCTGGTCTGGAAACTGTTGTTGTAGGAAAACTCGGCGTAGGGCAGACAGACTTCCCACTTGGTTCCTTGGGCCAATGCACATGCCCAGAGCATATCTTCGATTATTTGATGTACTCGCTCAATCTGTCCATCTGTCTGAGGATGATAAGCTGTGCTGTACTTTAGAGCGGTCCCCGAGGCTTGGTGTAGACGGGGCCAAAATGCGGAGGTGTAAAGAGATCCCCTATCGGAGGTGATAGTCTTGGGTACTCCATGCAGACTGATGATTTGTGACACATACAGCTGTGCGAGTTGATTTGCGCGGTATGTGGTCCGGATGGGAAGGAAATGTGCCACCTTTGTTAAGGTGTCCACTATGACCCAAATTGTGTCATTTCCTTGATGAGACCTTGGTAATCCGGTGATGAAATCCATGCAGATATCGTCCCATTTCCATAAGGATACCAACAGAGGTTGGAGGAGTCCGGCGGGTTTTTGGTGTTCCACCTTTACCTTGTTGCATATATCGCAACATGCCACAAAGTATGCAATATCTTTCTTCATTCCATCCCACCAGAATATCTGACGAAGGTCCTCATATATTTTGGTACCACCTGGGTGAATTGAGTATGACGCTTCATGTGCTTCTGCCAATATCTTCTTTTTTAGACTTTCTTAATTGGGTACGCAAAGCCTTCCTCGGAACCTTAGCGAACCTTGTTGATCCTTAGAGAAATCTGGTGCATGCCCTTGGTGCATATTCTGGACATATATTTTCAATAACTTGTCATCTGCTTGAGCACTGCGGATTTCTTCTTCGAGAGTGGGGGCAACTTCTATTATGTTGGCAAGACGGCCATCGATGATCACCAAATTTAGCTGCATGATTTCTTCATAAATCCTAGGAGGCAAGGAATCCATTAGAACATTAAGGTTGGCTGGTTTGCGGCTGAGGGCATCAGCCACTACATTAGCTTTGCTTGGGTGATAATTTATTCCGAGGTCGAAGTCCTTAACCAACTCGAGCCATCTTCACTGTCAAAGGTTCAAATCGGGCTGAGTGAATATATACTTGAGACTCTTGTGGTTAGTAAATATCAGGCACTTCTTTCCAATCAGCTAGTGTCTCCAGATCTTCAAAGCGTGCACCACCGCAGCCAATTCCAAATCATGAGTGGGGTAATTACCTTCATGTTGCCACAGTTGTCGGGATGCATAAGCCACAACTTTGCCATCTTGCATGAGTACACATCCAAGCCCTTTTCTGGATGCGTCGCGGTAGACATCAAAACTGCGGTAGATGTCTGGAAGTTTTAATACTGGTGTCGATGTCAGCCTTATTTTTAACTCATTGAAACTCCGTTTGTAGTCCTTAGTCCATTCAAACTTCTTATCCTTCTTTAGGAGCTCAGTCATGGGCTTGGCGATCTTGGAGAATCCTTCAATAAAACGGCGATAATAGCCGGCCAGTCCAAGGAAACTCCGGATTTCTGAGACTGTTGTGGGTGCGGACCAATCAAGTACATCCTTTACCTTGCTTGGATCTACTGAGATTGCTTCTACCGAGAGGACATGCCCGAGAAATCCCACTTGCTGGAGCAAAAACTCACATTTGCTGAATTTGGCATAAAGTTGATGGTCGCGAAGCCTTTGTAAAGCTGCTCGGAGATGCTCCTTGTGTTCATCTTTGCTCTTGGAGTAAATGAGTATGTCGTCAATGAACACCACCTCAAATTTGTCCAAGAAATCCATAAACACCTTGTTCATCATATGCATGAAGAAGGCGGGTGCGTTGGTGAGGCCGAAGGACATAACGGTATACTCATAAAGACCGTACCGAGTGGTGAACGCGGTCTTAGGAATATCCTCCTTCTTTATCTTGAGATGATGATATCCGGTCCTCAAATCAATTTTAGAGAATACTTTGGCCCCGCTGAGTTGATCAAACATATCGTCAATTCTTGGCAGTGGATACTTGTTCTTGATGGTGATGTCATTCAGCTGTCGGTAGTCTACGCACATTCGTAGACTGCCATCTTTTTTATCCACGAATATCGCTGGTGACCCCCATGGTGAAGAGCTTGGAAAGATGTATCCTTTCTGCAGCATCTCATCCAGTTGTTTCTTCAATTCCACCAATTCTAATGAAGGCATCCGATAATATTTCTTGTGTATCGGGGTGGTTCTAGGCCCCAAATCAATTGCAAACTCCAATTCTCGGTCTGGTGGCATGCCTGGTAATTCTTCGGGAAATACATCTGGATGCTCACTGACCACTGGAATTAATTCCACCTCTTCTGCCACGGCTGCGAAAATCATATCTTTTGTGGGTATGCACTTGCGGGCATAAAAACTTGTGGTGCGACCTTCCGTGTTTTTCAGGGTAACTTCTCTGGTCGCACAGCTGATGCATACTTGGTAATGGGTTAACCAATTCATGCCCAGAGTACCATCCAATTTGTTGGAGTTGATGATTATCAAAGATGTCGGAAACTTAACGCCCTTGATGTCAATTTCCAAATTACGGCAGACGAGATTGCTTATGAGTAGGGATCCCGGGGATTGTACCATCATGTGTTTTCCAAAAATCAAGCAAGAAAAATTATTTTGGGAAGCAAAACTCCGCGAAATAAAAGAGTGGGAAGCCCCGAGTCAAATAAAATTATGGCGGGTATGTCATTAACAAGGAACATACCAATGACGCCTTCCGGGTCCTCTTGGGCTTCGTCTGCAAGATATGATGAACTTGCCCCTGGATCATATCTAGGGCGGAATACGGCTCCATGTAGTTGACTTGCGGATGGAATGGAGCTGCTTGTTTGTTGTTCTTGGGACACTGTCTGGCGTAGTGTCCAGTTTGACCACAGCTGAAACATGAATTGTTGCGCTGACAATCTTCGCGCACCGGGCTGGTCACGACATTCTTGACTTGAGTGGTAGTCTTGTTGACATTCTTCTGCCAGTTGGGTTTGTACTCAACTTGAGTATGTTGCCAAGTACGAGCCTTCTACACTGGTTGCATATCCTTCTTCGGCTCGAATTTGCGCTTGTGGTCGTTAACAGCTGGCTTGTCATCCTGGAGGAGTTTGTGTTCCCTTTCTGCAATGAGGGCCTTGTTCACCAGAGTCAGGAAGTCCGGAGAATCAAACATATTGAGAGTGCACCTGAGATGCTAGTTCAGTCCTCCAAGAAACGTGTCGACCTTCCGTTCTTCTGTGGCCACATCATGGAGAGAATAGCGGGCTAAATGGTTGAATTTATTTAGATACTCGTTGACGGTCATGCTGGCTTGAGTGAGGGAGAGGACTTCGCGCTTCTTGATTTTCATAATTCCGGTGGGAATATGATACTTGCGGAAATGATCCTTGAATTTCGTCCAAGTAATTTCCTCGTTCGCGGGCCATATTGCCTTGGCATTATCCCACCATATGGCAGCAGCTCTTTTGAGATAATGCGTTGCGAAGGGGACCTTGTCTCTATCATCAGTGCAAGCAATCTCCAGTTTCCTTTCAATAGTTCTTAACCAATCATCGGTGTCCAATGGATCGATAGCTTGACGGAAGCTGGGAGGCTAGCTTTGCTGAAAATCTGACAGCTTGGAGTGATGACCATTCAGGTTTCCATTCTGCCCAACCATAACTTGCACACTTTTCAATATTTCTAGCAAATCATTGCTCCTTCTTTCTTCAAACATTCATAGGAATTGCTCAGTGGAAGGCGGATGTGGCGGTGGAGACGGAGGTGGCTGGTATGGCTCGGGGGACTGTCATGCCTGTCTTGCGGAGCGACGGACAGGGACATCCTCACCAGCTTGACTGCTGCTGCCTATGCATCATCCTATTATTTGTTTTTCCCAATACATAGAAACCATGATGAGAAAATTCCAAATTGGGAGGAAAGCCAATGACAAATCCCGGAAGAAAAAACGCGAATGAAAACCAAAGCGAATAAAAAGTTCCAACACAATTATACATAGACTTAATATGAAAGTACACATCACAACGGGTCTACTACCCTCGTACATGAAACTAAGCATACTGACACGTGTGATTACACTCATACATCATACTCATAACTAGAGCGATACTCTAACGGTTCACTGCTCGGACGGCGCTGCTGCAGGCTCCTCTCCTGAGCCGGATCCAGATCCTGAACTGATAGTAGAGACCTCCGGGTTAAGAGAGACGCGCTGGCGCTGCCTCGAGGACTCTCCCTCAGGGGCAGGCAGGGGATGGGATCTAATCATAGGAGCAACAGGAGTAGCGACAAGGGAAGACCACACAGCAGGAGCACTGCGAGGGGTCACCGTCAGAGGATTAACGGTACCCTGTGAAGTCAGGGGGGAACGGATGCGGAAGGAACTGGAGTAGTGTAGATGACAGTGGGAAGAGGGTTCCTCATACGAGCTGCTGCGAGGGCTGCCCGGGCGCGTGAAAGCTCCCAAGCTAACTCGTAGTTCAGGAGGTAACTGGCAGTGATGTAGCGAGAAAGGTGACTAGTGGGACGATCGCACGCCGGATTAATCAACGGAAAACGGATACACCCATTCTCGTGTAGAGATGGGTAGTAGAAAAGACCTAGGTGGGTGTGCATGCGAACCTCGTTGTAGCGCAAGTCTACAAGAGCCTCAATAGCAGCAAACTGAACCGCGTAAGATGGCATAGAAGCAAGATCACCCTTAGTAGAACGAGTGTAAGCGTCGGAAGGGGAACTGTGGTGTAGAGTGACCTCAGCATAATACTCATACAATGCACCGGCCAGATGCTCTCGATACACCCGATACTCTAGACCAGTTTCTACGACTACCGGCACTCAAAAGAAGCTACCTACCGTTTCACTAACGCACTAACGGTCTAGCGTGTCCTACAATCAGCGTTGTCGTCGTTTTGTCACGACAGATGTCCTAGTGAAAGGACTTAGTCGTGGAGCCATCGCGACGGGTTAGCTTAAAGGAGTTAAAGCGGACAAAGGACATAGAGAGTTTATACTGGTTCGGCCCCTTGCGGTGAAGGTAAAAGCCTACGATCCAGTTGTTGTGGAATTGCTGGGGTTTCGATGACCAGGAAGCAAATCTGCTATGCCTGGTTCTCGAGTTGTTGTTTTTGTTGTCCTTGAACCACCGCCGGGTCGTCCCCTTACATGGGTTGACGCCCGTCGGTTTACAGGATCCCGAGGCCGGCTCATAAATGTGTCCGGCCCGGTCTCTACTCTTCCCGACTTACAACACAAGTTTACATATCAATGTCGGTTTATGTCTACAGGCCTTAACCCGCCTTTGGGCCCTGGGCCTTCATAAAGCGCCACCGTATTTGTCTTCATGGGTTTCAAATATAATGATTCATGATGGGGATAACCCGGCCTCTCCTGGCCGGTTTACACCCAGTAGTAATATCCCCAACATTAGGCCCCAGATTGATTTGAACTGGTTCATGTCAATCTTTAACACTTGAGAAAAATTCCTCCTTCATCATCTTCACAGAAATCTTGTAAACCGCCATGACGTCATCTTCCAGGATCGTGATAAACCGCCATGATGTCACCTACTATTAAAGATTGCATACATCTCACCTTCATTAATGAGCCTCCGATAATCAAGGCAACAGCTTCGTCACATATCCAATTTTTAGGCTCCTCGATTTTCGTGCCCGTCACTTATCCCTTTGCCTTTATAAATAGGACTAGGGGGTCCTTTCCATTTTCCCCATGCGCCTCTTCGCACCGTCCTCTTCCTCGTGTCGCCCGAATGTTGGAGCTTCGCCGCCGCCGACGACCTTCGCTTCCGCCCCAACATTGGCCGCTACATCAACCTGATCGAACCAGAAAACCGCGGCGCCTTTCCTGTAGCACTAGTAAGTCTTCTCTTCTTCCACCCTAGATCCACCATTAGGGTTTCAGTGTTCATCAGAGTTCAGTGAAGCTCCAGCGTTGTTCTTCCTTGCTCTTCTTAATAGCATAAA